>OY660870.1:4632500-5232500 GCA_962446985.1 Xyrichtys novacula | reverse complement strand
ATTGTAAAGACCTACAACCAGGCTAACGCAGGATGTGCAGCATGCAGGGGAAATAAACACATCTTTCTCACCAATCAAGACTATGGGCTCTATTTTCGTTCGCGCCGGAGGGCGGCGAGCCCCGGGCAGTTGTATTTTCGTCTGGCGGAGCCCGGCGTAAGGCGAGTTTGGTATTTTCGTGGACTGAGTCGCACGGAGGCGAGCCGAGATCCACCAAGCTGGGCGTGGTGGCGTGGCAGGGGGAGGTGTTGACAGAATTAGCTGGCGCAGTGACATTTTCGTGCTCGCCACCGGCGTGTAACGTGCGCTGAAAGCTCGCCGATTCAAACCTGGTCAGCTTTCAGCGCAAGGCGGAATGCAGCTGGTCTAGTAGTATTTTGGTAGACCGGCGGCGTATCGACATACGTCACCGATGCCTCACCGGCAGGTTTCCACAGTGTCAGGCAGATTTCAGTGCAATAAATAATCATCAACAACTATTAATCTGAGTCAGCACATACATTTAGATCTATATCGATATATTCTGATCTATATCTGATCTGATGAGCGCGTTTGGCACGCGTTTGGCACGCGTTTGGGCACACAACCTGACTGAATCAATACAGCTGAAACTGCATCAAATTAAATTAAATATCTAGTAAATAAACACACATGATGAAGTTAACAAGATACGTAATGTGTCTCCCTCCTTTTCTTTCTTCCTCTTATTTCTCGCACAGCTCGACCTGGATACGTCTCCGTGTCCTCTGTCCATCTTGCTGCAGCTGCTGCGGCTGAACAGATGATTTGTTTCAGTGCTCAGATGCGTTATCTACTTTAAGCCGACATACGGATATTATAATATTCAGTTTTGTGGGCCAAATTTATTTTATATGCCAACATCTATGAAAGAAAGAGCCAGGTCACGGAGCGCGATGCGTCATTTACGCACAGATGGTTCCGATTTTAATGCCATTTTTGGAGTTTATGTTGTGATCTGTGCGCTCAACCCACCTTTGTCACGTGAGGTTTGAATATATGCAACTTTATGTGAGTGTCTTTTTTGTGGAAAAGGGTGTTTGTCTTACCAGTGGGTCCAACATTACGCACACCAAATCCATCTGTGCTCAGATGAGAGAGTGTGGAGGACACTTGTTGAGCAGCTGCCCTCTGTCGCCATCGTGTGGCATAACTGTCTTCAGACATCTCTTGATCTCTTTGACTACTTCATGAAAATAGTAATACGCCTCGCCGGTGGCGGATTTAAAGGCAAGGAGAGGAGCTTATGTGATTGGTGAAAACAGGTCTCGGCTGTGTTAAACCCCCTATACGCCCTCTCTCCTCCCCGTCTACGACTTATGCTGCCGGGAGGAGCTGAGTTAGGGAGGGGGGATACTTACGCCGGGCTGCGCGGCTCACCAAAATACCAAAATGTGCTTGGGAACGCCTTGTCAGCGCGGTGGATCTGATTGACACTGCGCTTGCGGCAGGTCTTCGGCGAGGCACCAAAATAGAGCCCTATGAGTGCAGTAGTTTGCTTTTGTTCAAATGAAAATACATCACCCAGTTGTTCAAAACAGCCGCAACAGCAGATTCAACAGACCTTCTAGTGGTGGAAGCTGCCATCTTCATAATGTACAAATACTCTGAAGTGGAGAAACTGTGTTATCGTCCTCAATAAAAGAGCATGATTTGGGCTGTTTATCTGACACTTGAAGGGAATAGAGAGAAAGGGGTTCCAGACAGACTTGCAGTGCTAGGCTAGTATGACCAGGTTCCCCAGCTCTTTGGGCTTATTCCTACAACATGGAATGGTTATTTCATTTTATTTCTTTTTTCAAATCTGGTCAACACTATTTGGGTGCGATAAAAAAATATGTCTATAAATAAATAGATAACATTTAAAAAAAAAAACAATTTGATTGCAATAACTAGGGAGTTTGTTGTGAGTGATATACTTTTCACTTGTGTGCCTCTGGAGCAGAAAATCCACTTTGAAGGTGCCATAATTTGTCTCACAATGTTGTCTCCCACCATATTTCTTGCATACAGACTCAAGACTGGTCATCTTTGCATTAAATAAGGGTACAATAAATGTGTCTGTTTTCCATTCGACTTTCTATGCTCTTATTTGTTGCGAGCTTCTTTCTGCAAGAGTTGGGATAGGGGCTTTTTTTTCTTCCCAGCTTTACTGTTTAGCTAAATTCACTCTGAACAGCAGCAAGGTAAATGATCATCATATGACTAGTTTGAGAGGAGGGGCAGCTGTAAATGCAAAAAGAAAATAATGTTTAGGGAATAAAAGTTTGTCAAACAATTATTAAAATAACTAAAGCTTGCTTGGTGAAAGAAGAAGCATTCCTCTTACTAAAATTACTTTAGTTTAATTTAGGGTCAAACACACCTTAACACAGACACCCCCTCCAGAGATGAATGTTGCCAACCGCTTGCTTCTCTAGTCATACCAACTTTAGTGACGACCGCATGATAGCAATACACAGCGATCTTGGGATCCATACACAAACCTCAACCAAAAGGCCACTCTATAGCCACAAATAATGCTCAGAACAGCACCTAACTTCATCAACAGTACATATAGGGTCCTAGCCATAGCACTAGCCACCAAACATCTTTATAACTTAGCCTGATTTCTTTAGCAAAGAGTCTAAACACAACTCACCTACTCTCTTCCAGCAGCCCCTCTCTTACAGCAGTGTGACGCAGCTCAAGGAAGAACATTTGTGATCATTACTGTTTTGAATTTCATTACTTTGGCTCCTGAGACCGCTGTGTATTTCTATCATGCAGTCGTTACTAAAGTTGGTATAACTATAGAAGCAAGCGGCGGGCAACATTCATCTCTCGAGGGAGCGTCTAACTCTGTGTTACGATGTGTTTGACCCTAACTTAATTTAACGCTGGATTATCCCTTTAACTGTGGCCAGTAAATATTAAAAGAATAGAGATTTTAAAAAGCTAAAATAAAAAATTAAAAAACAGCTTATTAAGGTAACGTCATGACTCAAATGGGGGAATGATAAACTTGATAAACTGTCTTTATTTATCACCATATAAATGGTGATAAATAAAGACAGTTAAAGAGCATTACCCAGACACACCTGTGGCTTTTAGTCTCTGACTCTCCTACAAAATGTAACTCAAGGCTGGCACAGTTAAATGAGCATTCACAAGTAACTCTCTGTTACAGCAAGTTGCAGAGCCCAGTTGTATCTTTCTAATAAATCCACTTCACAAAGTAGCCAATGATTATTTTCCTGCCCACCATTACGTGGCTCAGAAAAGATCTGGCCCCAGGCTAAACTCTCTCGTGGACCCCTGCCCGATTATGGTGGGTGGGTGTGCTGGATCTGTTTTCTCATTCGCTTGTGTTTTTTGAATGTATGTATTTGTTTTTCATCACAAGCACCAATCAAACAACAGCAAAGTGCTTTAAAAACAAAAAGTGACAATCTTGTAAACCCTGGATATCTTGGATATGTGAGATATCTCAAATCTGGTAAAAAAAAATTGTACTTCCAAAAGATGGAGAGCAATCACAAACCCTTTCAACATTTGAATCGTGGTGTTTACAATAATGTTTGTCATTAGATTCAATAACTAAATGGATGGATGGATGGATGGATGGATGGATGGATGGATAGATAGATAGATAGATAGATAGATAGATAGATAGATAGATAGATAGATAGATAGATAGATAGATAGATATTGAAGTGATGACAACATAATGGGGCCTCTGTCTTTTCCAATAAGCGCATCTGCGGTCAACATTTCCAATTGCTCCGTTGCCTGGGCTGTTTGCTGACTGTTAGCTGTCAGTCTCCAGACAGCCAACTCGTGGAGGAGGCTGGCTGACTGTTCCTCTGGCTGTTGACCGGGGAATGTAGCCTGTGTGCTTGCCTGTCAGTCTGGATCAGTGTGCTGTGCACCCTCCGCTCCTATGAACAGAGTTAAACTCCAGCACAGAGCCTGCAGCACAGCACACACATAGCCCAAACCAGCACTCTCTCTCTCTCTCTCTCTCTCTCTCTCTCTCTCTCTCTCTCTCTCTCTCACACACACACACACACACACACACACACACACACACACACACACACACACACACACACACACACACACATATACTAGCATTTACTAGCCCAGGGAGCAGTAAGGTATACAAGCACTGAGAGGATGTGTCAGATCACTTTCCTCCTGTCCCCTGCTCCTCATCCTCCACCTTCTTTTTGAGCTGCACCTCTCTCCATCTCTTCTCCTTTCCTCTCTTTGCTCTGCTGCCTGGCAGTGGAAGACTTTTCACATGTCCAATCTTCTCAGTTAAAATCAGAGTTTAGTTAAGAAAACAAGACACCAAACAAGGTTATATAACTGGCTGTGACATAAGCACAGACTGGACATATCCAGCACACACACACACACACACACACTCACACACACACCTGATTTAAAAATGGTTGTTACATCAACAGGAGCTGCCAGATAACCTCACACCAAGCATGAGTGCATTAAGCGCCAATCTGCCTCCACTCTATTAAATTCCATCATCTCAACGGAGCAAAATCGATGCATGGATATTTTCTCTCAGTCACACAGTCGGTCAGTGGGCGTCCATACTAAGCAGCCTGGTGCTGGTGAGTAACGTAGATTGGATAAAGTGTAAAGCGGCTGGTGTGATCCATGTGGGTGGTGGAAGAGCCTCTCCTCTCCTCTGTTTGGTTCACCTGGCAGACATTTTGTGCCTTGTTGCCAGGAGGGTCAAATGGGAAATGGTGGATTGGCGTGAAACTGACTTTCCTCGCTACCACACAGACTCAGTGCAAGATAGATCCCTTCAGGAGAAAGGCACAAGTGAGTGCTAAGCTGCCTCCAGAAAGCTCCACTCACACACAAAACAAACTATCAGACACAACCACTGCAAAAGCACACTCACATTCCCAAACCTCTGCAGGCCTGGCCAGGTTTGATAATTCTATGTTGTTCCCAAACTTTTTTGTGTTGAACCACAACTCTAAATGACTTGTCTCCTCTCTCCCACCTATGTAGCCCCCAATGAGCATTACAGTCTGCTTTGGAGACAATTTGCCAGTTAGATATGGAATATATCTCAAAGTCTGCCTCCCATTGGGTGCAATAACGCCACTGCTACAACCAAAGGTCTTTGTTTTCAGTAATTAGGGCCACGGGGCAAATGAACCAAGGCACTATTGTTATAATGTGGATTTTTTTCTTATTTCTTATCTGGACAAGTTTTAATTCGTTACCAGTCCTACAGCTTGAAGAGTTGAGGGTCAAATTATATATCAAAACGTGTGGTTTGATTGGGATTGGTGTGCCATTACTTTTCTCAATTGTAAACAATTTTATTGTAACTAAAGTTGTAAAAAACTTTGGAAAAATGTTTGATTGAAGTCAATGGGACGAATAAAAAAAAAGAGCAACTATTGGAGTTTTTCAAATGTCTACTGCTCTGGCATTTTGACAGGCCGAAAATTAATTCAACATTTTGACAGATCAACTTGTGTTTTTTTTTTTTCTTTCTTTCTTTTTTTGTACCTTAAAAAATTACGTAAAGCACTTTTATTATGCTTAATTTCAAAAGCCCACCTAGACTGTATGTGAGTTCAGATGCCACCACCCTCATAACTGCCTAGATATAGAGCAGCTTTGACTTTAATGATAAGAATTTGCTTTCTGACAGAGGTATTTGCTCTGTTGGTGCAAATTCATAATTGTCTTAGTGCTCATCAAAACCAAGAGGGGTGTGTTTTTGTTTCAGTTACAGCCTGCAGCATGCTGGAGCAACAGCCTGCTGTGATGTCTCACTAAAAAAACTCCTACTGAAGGATATATTTTCATCCTCGCCAAACATCACACATTTTGGTGTAATGTAGACTAAAATATATTACCTTTACAGCTTAAAGAAAATTCAACAAGAACTCAGTGACTATCCATGCTTGGTATTATTAATAACCCTACTTACAATAAAAACAAACAAACTGCTTCAGAGAGGAGGGAGTAAGAAAATCCTTGCAGCTTTGTCTCACAGAACACAGCAGTCAATTACATTATAACTATAACTGCTTTATAGTTCTGTTCTTTTAGGATCCCCTGATACTGGAACTCTTCTGCATGAAGACTTTTCAGCACACACACACCCAGCCTTACCATGTGAACCCACACATATACACACACACACTTTGGCCATGTAACCGTGACAGCCCTACCGGCCTGTAAGCACAGTCTGTTCCCTTCTGCCCCACCGTCAGGTGAGCCTTAAGCTGACACGAATGTGTGCAAGGATGCAAAGCCTTTTAAAGTGAAAACCTTGGGGATAGACATGAAACCTTGTACACTAAATTGGGCAACTTTCTACCCACCAGTGCTGCAGAAGAAGATGCTTTTATCACTGAATCAAAAATGTGTAAAATAGGGAATACTGCTTTCAAAATAAGAGTCCCATGCTCATTTTCAAACTGATTCTCAGAATAAAAGCTCTTATGACTAACTCTGAGAGCTTGGAGGGTAATGGAGAAAGCATGTAGTCAAACTATTGTACACCTACTGTTTGTAAATACTCCAATGTAAGCGTGGATCACTGAGCTTGCATAAAAAAAGAAAAACCTCCAAATATCTGTACCAGTGATTTATGGCTTTAAGGATGGGGCTGAATTCTGTACTCACTCACCTCTGCATGGCAGCAAAACGTCCTAACAACATAATAACATGGATTTAGAAAAAGCAAACTAATCAAAAGCACAGCTCAATTAGGGTTCACTTAGTATGATACAGTGTTCTCATGTCCCAAGGTTTTTGTTTGTACTCTACACCTATTTCTGTGGATTTCTCTCTGAAATTAAAAAATAAATAAAAATAAATAAACTAATTAAAAAATTGAATGGTGGTGGAATTTATTTGTATTATTACAAATATTATTTATTTGGGGGGGGGGGGGGGGGGATAGCAAAAAAGTGAAACTAAAAGTGAATCAGTTAAGGCAGTAGAAAGGTTTAAAGCAAACAGTTAAATACTGACTGAAAAGCCCAAAGCTGTTGTATTTAAACTTTTCAGCTCCTCACACTGAGAGCTACTCATAGCATAGTGTTCCACCAAAAAAGTCTCATTGATTAAAGCAAACACTAAACATATCTTTCGAAATAAATGACAAAACAATTTTAAAACATTTCAACACTCAAGCAGGACACTGCATAGAGCATGCAACACACCATCAGCAGGTAAGTGGACATGCTACATTTAAGGTCAAATAGAGCTCCCAAATATGAGAGCACAACTGGGCTATGAAATAGAAAGAAAGACAATGGCAAGGTTTACCCAGAGATTAGAGACACTGGCAGAGGGGAGAACGTTCAGCAGTTGTGTGTGCTGCATGTGCCTCAGTATGTGTGCATGTCTGTCTGTGAACATCTTGACATATCGTTGGAATCCGTGCCGACAATACTTAAGTATCTTGCATGTTTCTGACAAAAGGCAAGGTTAGATTATGTTAACTGTGTAATTTTCTTTATAGACATATTTAGCTGGAGATATTTAAGTGTGACCTGCCTTTGAATCATTAAGCCTTGTGTTTCACTTCTTTTCTTTGCAGGGTGACAGATTTTTATTGCTGTCCATTTTTGGTCGCATGACTTTTATTCATCCAGTTAGACATTGTGTGTTTGCAACTTATAAAAGCTCAGTCTGGGTTTCAGTATGAAAAGCACAACGCTGTATGAATTGTGTACTGCAATCCATGCAAACACATCCCCACTGCTGTCCCTGATCAGCTCATTCAGCTGTGTTCACTCAGCAAACTAAGCAAGAAAGAGAGATTCCCATTACTCTATATAGACCTTTCTGTCAGGAGCCATTAGCAAGGCAGACTCTGTGGCAAGAGGATTGAAGAGCAGTCAGATGAATGCAGTGCTTCTAACCACTAAGACTCTGATGTTCTCAGTACTGTGGAATCTACAGTGAAAACCAAACAGAGGGGTTATTTTTCCCTTCATGTTATTCATCATGATGAACCTGTAGTATAGTATAAACTGTTTCATACTTTTGATTGAAACCTTTGGTTGTATGAATGGTCACATTAAAACCTACACTAACATGACTGAACACACTGGGATCACCTGGCTAAAACAACAGGTTTCAAACCCCTGGACCATCACCCCTGAAAGGCTAAGGAACTGTCTAGGTTGTTGGCCACATGAAAAATATCAAATTGGGACCTACCACTTCACATCTGCAAATGTTTCATGTCTTAGGGCATGTGTCAATCATGCACATTCAGAATCATCCTAACCCCTTCCCCCTTGAGGACGAGAGTTTTCTTTTTTTTTCTTTTTCTTAAAAATGTGTTTAAATGTATTCTATGGTTCACATTGATGCTCAGCTTCTTAATCATTTTTCACAAAAGACAAAAGAGAAGTCATACACTATCAAAGAGACAAAGAGCAATGAGGATAAAGATACTGAAGTCTGTTTTATCACTGTCCAGACTTGAAAATGTCAAGTCTATAATTATGATGGGCACATCACTGTTCAGTCCTCTTTGTGCAGTTCCTGAGAATTTCAGCTTTATTGTTCTACTGAGGTGTTTTTGAATATGAATGCTATGTGTGATGTTTCAAGCCAAAGCCAAGAGTTCATGTGGTTTAAAGAAAATCACCAGATATTCTGTCTAGAGGTGACGTTAGCTTCTCTCATTATTGGTGTCATCTCCTTCTTCAACTTCTAACTTCTACAAAAATTGATAAAATTCCTTAACAACCAAGAAGTATGAATCAAGTTACATATTTTAAGTTGTCCTTCAAGTAAAAATCAACAGAGAACCACTTATCCAACAGTGATTATCAGGGTGCACTAATTTGGTGATTGTAAATAATAAACATGCCCAATCCTGTTGAGCTGGAGTATGTGTGTGTATATATATGTATGTATATATATATGGAGAGAGAGAGAGAGAGAGAGAGAGAGAGAGAGAGAGAGAGAGAGAGAGAGAGAGAGAGTCACTCCCTGAGTTGCAGCCCCATCCTTCTTGGACTTATTATTTCAAACAAATTTCAGGACAAATGTCACCTGAAATTTTCTGGAATTGCACATTTGAGCTTAATACACTTTCTGACATCCAAGAAAACTACATTAGGATTTTTTGAAGGTGTTGCCTTGCTAGAGTAGGCAAAAGGACAAGGAAAAGTCTTGAATTATCATTAGTACATAATATTGTAAATCAATGTTTCAATTGAGACAAGCACTAACGACATTAAAGCAGAACAACTCTGCTTCAGCATCATGACCTTACTCACCTGCTGGGGACGAAAGTTACATACATTTAGCTGCTTTCTTCAAATAAAGGCTCACCTTTACTTTGCACAGACTTTCTTGATAACTGCCAAGAAAGTCTAAATATCGAACTACTTAGACTGTTTAGAGTCACACTTGATCCTAACCCCCCAAATATTTGGAGGTATGCTGAAAAGGGGTTTAAAGAAGACCATTCAGGTGCTCTAACACCTGACCTTGGCACTGAATCTCCAACTATTTGAATGCATTTACAGAAATTCAAATAACAGGATGGCAGGATTAAGGGAAGCCAATGTAAAGTTATTCTTGGGTCATTTTCCTTTTCTGGGGTAGACAAGATAATCAAATTGTCTCATAAGCATCAGTGAATGCAGAAGTGTATTTACCCAAGCAAGAATTGCCATTGTTAGAAGCTTCAACAAATCTGGGTCCACATGGAGAGTGTTATTCTACACAATCAGAAGTCCTAGCAGCATTAAAATCCCCAAGCCCGACTTCTGAGATGTTGCACAGCCATATTTGACTGTCAGCACATCTGGTTATTTTTGACTGCTGCTTGACTTAAACAGGGTTTCAACACTGAAAAATCCCATCTCCTCTGCTGCTCGCTGTGATTCTTATCATCTCTGTCTGTAATCAGTGATAAAATGCAGGTATCAGTGTACCCTGTGGTCTACTTTATTTGAGGGGTAACAGCTTCCTCCCTGTCCCCCATCCCTGAGTTTTTCCTTTGGATGTGCGTCTCAGTGGATCGTTCTGTTCAGTTTAGTTCTGATGTTTATGTTCATTGTCACCTTCAATGACTTGCATTTTTTCCCCACATATTTTTAACTCTCTTTATTCTCTTTCCAAAAACCCTATTTGCATTTTTAATAACAAGCAGGAAAGTTGTTTGTTCTACTTCCATTCTGTGAAATTATAACATCTGAATAATTAAAGGTAACAATGTGAGCAGAGCGGAAATGTGCACCTACAACAGCAAAACTGCTGCCAAAAATGTTGAAGCACAACATTGGTGCTGGCTCTCACAGCATGAGAAAGGCTGTGGTCTGTTTCTGAAGGGATTATGTCTGCAATTGTATGTATTGTTCAGGGGCTCCCTACAGTGAAAAGCTTTCGAATACAGAATGAAGACCCTCTCGCCATATTAACCACAGAATGGGAGTGGGATCTGATTGGATGTGTAAGTTAAAGTATGGATGAACCTGGATGCAAACTTTTGTTTCTATGAGGATTAGTTTTTTATAAAGGTAAAACCTTTTTTTTTAATTTCATGACTGGTGCACTTTGCAGATTTGATCATCTACAAAAGATAAAACTAATGAGAATCTGATTGATCAGATCATGTCTTGTCCTAACTGCAATTCAGTATAAAAATCTGTGACTTGTCCATCACCCAGAGCACAAGTCATAGTAAATGTTGATTTACTTGCACTTATGCACCACCTTTTTCGACTTCTGACCACTCAAAAAAGTTCACACAACATGGCACACTCTACCTCAAACCCACATTCACTCACAATCAAGTGCTGTCATTGTGCTGACAAATCATGCACATCATTCACACACATTTTACTCAAAGACAAAGGGAGCGAGAGATCCAATTAACTCCATGTAGAGGAAGTTAACTAGCTACAACCAGCCTCTAGATTAGGTCCAGTGCATTTAGGCTCAGAAGCCACAAGTAAGTAGAGACAATTTAACATGAAACAGACATCTATTTCCAGTTTGAAGCTGCATTTCTGTTGTGTTAATGAAACACAACAACCCTTAAACTCTCAGTGGTTATTAATTCTGAATAAGAAAAAGGCAACCGTAGTGACAGAGAGACCACACATATAAAATCAATTTGAGTAAACGGGTATCCTCACAACACACAAAAAAGATGCCGATTTATTATTGAGGGTAAACAACAAAGAGGAAGAGGAAAACTTCTTTTAATTTTTTGGGGGAGCAAATTATTTTAGATGGTCTCAGTGAAGAGAGACTCATATTCAAAATATTGTGATTGTTTCTTTGTTGCCATCCAGACTAATTAGATCCTAGCAAATTGTGGAAAATTAAGCATTGATTCCAAAACTCATAATCTTCTCTTAATCCTTCAGTCTTTGCCAGGGTTCAAACCAGGAGTCTTTGAGTGGTTAGCTGGCCTCTGTCGTTACACTCTGCTGCAGTCTCATGGACAAGAAAAAACAATTTGATGCTGTGTAGAGGGAACATGAATATTATCTTTAACTCACTGGGCTCTGTTTTCGTGCTTTGCCGGAGACGTGGCACGGGTGCGGCGTAAGTCAGGTCCGCCACGCCGACAAGGCGTTCCCAAGCACAATTTGGTATTTTGGTGAGTGGCACAGTCCGGCGAAAGTATACCCCCTCCCTAACTCAGCTCCTCCCAGCGGCGTAATTCATAGCGAGGGAGGAGAGAGGACGTGGAGTGGGTTTAACACAGCCGAGACCTGTTTTCACCAATCACATCAGCTCCTCTCCTCGCCTTAATACCATTTTCGTGAAGTAGTCAAAGAGATCAAGAGATGTCTGAAGACAGCAATGCCACACGAGGACAGCCCCTCAACAAGTGTCGCTGTAAACGCTGCAGAGGGCGTCCTTCACACTCTCTCACATGAGCACAGATGGATTTGGTGTGTGTAATGTTGGACCCACTAGTAAGACAAACATCCCTTTCCACAAATAAAGACACTCACATAAAGTTGCATATATTCAAACCTCACTTGACAAAGGTGGGTTGTGCGCACAGATCACAACATAAATTCCAATAATGGCATTAAAATCGGAACCATCTGTGCGTAAAGGACGCATCGCGCTCCGTGGCCTGGCTCTTTCTTTCATAGATGTTGGCATATAAAATAAATTTGGCTTACAAAACTGAATATTATAATATTCGTATTTAGGATTAAAGTAGATAACTCATCTGATCACTGAAACAAATCATCTGTTCAGCCGCAGGACGGGGAGAGGACACGGAGACATGTCCAGGTCAAGCTGCGCGAGAAATAAGAGGAAGACGAAGAAAGAAAAGGAGGGAGACGAATTACATATCTTGTTAACTTCATCATGTGTGTTTATTTACTAGATATTTAATTAAATTTAATGTGGTTTCAGCTGTGTTTATTGGGTCAGGTTGTGTGTCCAAACGCGCTCATCAGATCAGACATCGATCAGAATATATCTATATAGATCTAAATGTATGTGCTGACTCAGATTATTAGTTGTTGATTATTTATTGCACTGAAATGTGCCTGACACTGTGGAAACCTGCCGGTGAGGCATCAGTGACATATGCCGATATGCTGCCGGTCTACCAAATACCACTAGACTAGCTGCGCTCCACTGCGCTGAAAGCTGACCAGGTTTGACTAGGCGAGCTTTCAACGCACTTTACACACCGACAGCGAGCACGAAAATGTCACTGCATCAGCTGATTCTGTCAACATTTCCCCCTGCCACACCACCACGCCCAGCTTGGCGGATCTCCGTGCGCCCCGGTCCATGAAAATACCAAACTGGCTGTACGCCGGGCTCTGCCAGACAAAAATACCACTGCGCGGGGTCCGCCACCCTCCGCCGCATACCCGGTGGACACGAAAATAGAGCCCACTATGTCAACATACCAGAACAAAAATTTGAAGCACATTTCTTATAGATCGATATGGTTATTGCCAAGCTGCCTCAGTATTTCCTTATATTTTCTAATTCAGAACAGATAGTTTACAGAACTAAAACCATTTACTCAATATTAACACAAATTTAATTTTGCTACAGGAAACCAAACCTTGTTGTTACATGTTGTTGAACTTTGCAGACAACCATTTGTGTACTAAAGTCCAGAAATAAAATCTTCAAATCTACAAAAATGTAGAATAAGCTGAATAAACTGCTGAGTGAGAATGCAGAGAATGTTTCTGCACCCCTTTGACCAAAAATTCACATGTTTATCTTGGAGGACATTCAAAGCTTCTTTGATGAGATTTTTTTTTTCTTCTTTTTTTTTAAAAGAGACTGAGACTAATATTAACGGTTGCCAATGATACAAAAAATTAAGTATCCTTATAAAGCCAGGAAATGTGTTCTCTTTGTAAGTCCATTTGAAAAGGGTTTAAATGAAAGTGTGATTGTAAACGCTGTATGTATAGCAGCCTACACATGCAGGTGTAATGTAACACTACATGTTTCAACAGTGGCCTGCTCAGTGCTGCAAGTGAGCTGGTAGGAAACAGCATGCAGTATGGTCCTATCAAAAGTTAACCCCTTGGTAGACTGAGACTTTCTTTGTATACCAAAACTTCCTACAAGCTGCCAGAATCATTTCTTCTCCATATCCCAGCTCGTTTTGCCAGCAGCACCTAAAATACATTATCCACAGCAAATTACATGATACTCATGTCCCACCACAGGAGTGAAATGACACTCACAGTGACCATCATGTTTCGCCCAGGAAAATACTGGCCACACAAGCTACTCATCAGGTATCGCTCTAATTCATTAAGTTTGTTTTCATCTCACAATTCTGTAAGTCATTACACCAAATACTGCATGGAAATTAAGTAACAGCATGAGTTGGCACTTATTTGGTTTATCATTTCCCATAAGTCCTTTGACTTGAATGGAGCATCTGCACATCATAAAAATTAGTATGCAAAGAGAACAAACTTCATTGTCAGCAACTCAACAGTTACCTCTCGATGATCAACATCGATATTTTACTCGAAAGCTAAAAAACATGGGTGCATTGTTTAGCTTTGGCTGGGAAGCCATGATGCATCCTCTGGAGCCCCGTCCCCAGAAGAGTCAATTTTCAGTGGCCCTCTGTCCTGTGAAGCACCCCCACGAAACAGACACACCTGATAAGAATAATGTAATATTGAGGCTCTCACTGTGACTTTGCAACTTCTTAAATTCTGTCTCTCCTTCCTAAATCTTCTTAGCTCCAAACCTTTTGGCTCTAAGACACAAACTGCCTGAGATTTGTTGAAGTCAAAGGGGGAAAGTTTACAAATGACACAATTAATACACTATATGATTGGTATTGCACTGCACTGGACAGTTAAAGCCATCACTGCAAAAGTGCTTCACAGAACACATCAAACTAAAAAGGTAACCAGGGAATCAGGCAGCCCCTTTTCCTGAAAAATATATTTTTTAAATACATAAATAAATAAATAAATAAAAACAGGACAACAGCACAAGTCAACAAGGCATTTATAATTTACGAAATAGCTCCCTCCAATGTACGGAAGCAGAAGACCGTAAAAGAAGAAGAGAAGAGGAAGTGGGTAAACAAGGAGAGCTGAATGTGTCAGGAGGAAAGAGTAAGACAGAGACAAGTGGTGAGAAGATATTTTCCTCTTGAAGGCTGAGCTATGTAGATCAGAGCCCCTGGGACTCAATAGTGTGAACTGCTTGAGCCCCCCCCCCTTCTCAGATAGGAACCTGCGGATACAGCATGGAGACAGCCTCCTCTACGCAATAATGCAGCAAGGAACTTCATTAAAGGTCATGGACAGATTGTGTCATCTATGCCACTGTGGCCATGTGATGTTGTGCCTTTCTCTTCTTAATGCATCCATTAAAGGAATACTGAATCATTTGGCTTTTAGCTTTTGTTGCTATTGTGAAGCTATTCATATGAGACATCACTAACAGCTATGCTTAACATAACTGATATCACTTGTGACAATGTCCGCCAATATAACATCAGATGCCCTACAGTCAGAGTGTTCTCAGAGGGTCATGTCCACATGTGGCAATAGTAGACCCACTATCCCTGGCACCAATCCTGACTATATTTGGGAAAATCTGAAGCCATAATCACATTAATGTCTTGAGCTGCTGCGCTGCCTGAAAGAAGCCTCTATCCAACCGAAAATATGCATGATCTCTCAGGCTTGATCAGGATCATCTGCAAAGCAAGGTTTTAAGTATCCACGAAGCTGAAGCTTAAACTTTATCATCTGTAACCTTCTACTTCCTAGCCCAATAAAGTCTGTGCTTCCTGGATGTGAGGTGGAGATGAGGTAATGACATCTAAGGCTCAGTCAGGGCCAAATCACAGCAACCACAGGCCCTTTCTACCTCACTTTTGGTGTGAAAAGTCCTTAGAGGAGCACGCGCACACAGATACCGCATTCATCCAGTTTTACATGGTGATGGTGTGCCACCGCAGCGGCCGATGGGCGCAACTTTCCTCCTCTATTCCGGAGAATAGAGAGACTCCTTTCACCATGTACACGCGCGCGCGCGCGCACACACACACACACACACACACACACACACACACACACACACACACACACACACACAGCGTCTAAATCTCTCTCCATCATGACCCCAAGAAAACAGCCCAGGGGGAGGTTTACGAATTAGATTCATCAGAATTTTAAACGAAGCTTTTTTTAACATCTCTAATCTGAAATATACTAATCCAGATAGGGTAAGCGCAGAATGAGGAGTGAATTAAACAGATCTCTCATTCATTAAAAGAAGATCATGTTGAGCAGCGGAAGATTTACACGCGCACTCACAGTCTGCATGTGGTTAACGACAGACTGATGTGTGATGTATCATAATTTTCCCTTGCAGGAGAGACTCCCTCAGACAGGAAGCATCAGTCAGACTCCTCTGCTCATGCACTACCTCCAAACCCGGCTATTTTGCGCAGCTTGCCGGGTGAGAGTGCACAGCTCTGTGCGTCCATGCGCTCTGAACAGAGTGAGAGAGCTCAAAGTGGCAGACAGAAGCGAAGGAACCGCAGCTTTTTGTTGCTATGCACGGGGACGTTTCCAACAGCCTCACAAACGCACAGATCCTCTCATCACTAACCCTCTTACACTAAGCAGAAATAATGTCATGCGAAGAAAAAGACAGTCATTATCTCTACATCCACTTAAACTTGTCCTCCACAATCATCACCTCCTCTGGATCATTCCGTCGAGTAAATCATGAGCTGAGAAAATCAGCCCACTGCATCGCAGTTGCTTGATTTTCACGGTGTAGAGTGAAAGCGCACAACAGAATTGCTTGATGTCTATTGAAGCCTGCAGAATTAAACTCTGAATGTGTAATTACCGTTCAGGAAGGATCCTATCTGCTGCTTTTTTCCCACGTCAGACAATACTCCTCTGTGTTTTACGTCCCGTTAGGATAAGGTGCATTCCTTTCAAAAGCCACATAGCCCCCCAAAAATCCCGGCGCTCAAGCGTTGGAAATAAACCGGGGAAATACGCCTGGCGCACTTTTCACTCCAGTGGGTAGAAACTCAGGTTAAATGCGGTTCAACATTTACACACGCGGGGAAATAAAAAGAGGTAACCCTCTCAGTCCAAAAACAAGTCCGCTGATAATCCAAATTGTGTTTTTATTCATAACTATAGTCAGAATTACATTATCCTAGACAGCAGTTGTCATTACGCTCCGGGTCTTTTGACGCGCACCGGTCTACATGTTAATGACGGTGATATAGGAGAAAAAGAAACACGAGTGGGATTTTTCCCCCCATCGTCCGCTCCTCACGATTCAGGCTGCACTTGGCTGATAAAACAGCGTCCTCTCTCTCTGCTCGCTTCTCCTCTCCCCCTCCTCCTCCGCCTCCTCTCCTCCGGTCTCTCTCGGCAGCTTCCATGGAGCAAAGACGCGCCTAGCGGCCCTGTGGGGAACTCCACAGCCGCCCAAGTTATCCACACTGCATGCTGCTCTCCCAGATACATGGGCATGGGAGACTTTTTTTATCCACGTGTGCCTCTCAGGGGAAAATAATACAACATCCGTGACAAATTGCATTGGTTTTGTTAAAAGTAAACAGCAGAGAGAAAAAAAAACGGGTGTTACAAATGCTGCTTTAGAGAAACAACTACAATAAAAATGACATTTGACTGCTTCAGGAAACAAATATAAAAAGTGCAAAAGAGCATGAAAACGTAATAAATACAAATACACCAATTTGTCTAGAGGACAATGACTATTATTTGGTTAAACTTTACAAATATGTCTATACATAAAATGTCAATTCATCAAAAAAATTTAGGGTCGGAAAACGTCATGTTCTACTGAAATGCTATTACAGAAAAAAGGGTTTAGTTAACAGAAAGGTCATGCAGCTGAAATGATTCGACAAATAACAAAAGTAAAATGACAATAAAGATACACAGCTGCAAGTGACTATATTCAGTGTAAAATTGCATGTTGAAAAACACCCAACAATTTGATCACTTGCCGAAACTCTTACCCTGAAACACCACAGGAGTGTTTCAGGAGTGTAATGTCTGTTATTTCACATGCTAAAAACCTAGATTTATTCCATTAGTCCAAATGAAATCACTAGACCTCTCAAAGTTGGACTAACATACATGGATGATGAAGTTGGGGATCAGTTTTCTCTGTCATGTATACACCTCTACCAGAGCAAAACTGGTCTTAGCATTTTGTGCATGCTCCACAGTTCACAGGCTTTCAACCACAAGTCAGATTACATTGTACAAATCAATTGTAAGGAGGGAGGTAGTGAACAAAACCTTAGTAGAAGAAAAATAAATAAATTAGCTGTATCATATGTGATGTGAAGTTCACCAGTGACCCTTGTTGTCTCTTTGCAGTGTTCTGCCTGAGCTGCTGTAACGACCCAACTACATGACTGCTAAGTGCTTAGCATGTTACTGTTCAGAGATTTAATGTCATCATTCTACATGTAGCACAGGGTGGTGGATGATGTTGAATCAGGTTACACAGGGTTCCTCATCCCAAATTGGTATTCTCAATTTAAGATTACAGTTGCAAACACTGAGTAGAAAATCCCCTTTCACAGTTATTGAAAAGATAGACCCATATCCTTCTAACAACCTTTATTAAAACAGGAATCCTCTCTTTAGCGTCTGCAAATCTGAGATCTGTGTCTCAGTTCCAGTCTTTGGTTTCTTTTCTTTTTTGACAAACTTGGCTCCATAGTTTAGAAATACGTATAATTTCATTGACATGCAGGCCATTCAGAGCTGTATCCACTCATGAAGCAGAACGACTTGACCTGGCATCTATCAGTGACATCCATCAGGTCTTATCAGCAAGACAAACTGCTAGCACTAAAAGGAGACAAGAGGATCTGATGGAAATATTGTTAGGATTTTAGGATAACACTCATCTATATATCTCTTCTAACTCTAAGTTTCTTATCCTTTAATTTCTTTTTTTGTGTTTTTGCTGCTGTAATTTGGAATTTCCCCCTGTGAGACTAATAGAGGAATATCTTATGTATCTTGTGCCTGTCGAGTAACTGAAGGTTGAAACTCGAAATGCAAAGGGGGCTTTACAATACAGACCTCATGTTTATCACAGTCCTTACCCTTATCTTTGCTCTCCCATAATACTCAAGGAAGAAGTGGTTATGGTAAATCTAGATCATTAGGCCAGGCTTTGAACTATGCCAATGGCACATCAGGTTTTGTGAATAACCACAGGATTGTGACTTGTACCACCAACAGAAAATGGGAGGAGTTCTGTTAAAAAATTAAAGTTGATTTGCTCTGTTCAGTCAGAATGCACTGCTGTTCACAAAGTTTTACATTTTATTAAAAATGTGTTTTTGCAGTCTCATGTTGGAATTTTATGGAAATGCAAGAAACCCTAATGTGATATACTGACCTTATTTTTATTTTTTTTGGCTTAGTAACATTTTACTGTGTGAAACCATCCGCTCTTTAAGCTACTTCTTTCAATTTAGCGGCTCTTCAGCTGCAAAACACAGCATCTGACATTTAGTCTCCAATGTCAGCTAACATAACTGTTTTAACTTATGTGATTAATACCCTCCAGCCATCAACTTGAACACACCTGGTAGTGTCAATATTACTTAAAAATGTAGCATAGGTAAGTTGGTGATACCAAATAACTGGAGTTTTATTTGGATTGAAACAACAAACATTTTTTCTGCAAAGGTATAGGATTTGCACTATTATTTTTAGAGGTTTGTGCGATTTTGCAGGCAAGAGGTTGGTATAAAATGCAGACACCCTCCAAAGTGATTAACATACTAATGCATGAGTTATTATGATGATAATGTGGCATTTTCCTTATATACATTCTCTAACCCTAATCCCACCACTAAAACTACATTCTCTGTACAACCAATATTTTTCCTTTGTCTTTTTTAATATAAAGATGGCATTTTGTTTTACTGGTCCCGTATTTTTTAGGGTAGCAGGCAGTGTGGGTCGCGAGCATGGCCAGACAAGCAGGATTTTGAGTTCTCACAATAAAAGACTTTGCAGGCCAGCCACAAGAGGAAAAAAAATCTCAGTACATACATGTCTGTAGAGAAAAAAAAAAAAAAGACCAAATGATTCTATCCCTGAAAATCTTCCCCTCTATTCCACCAGAGAGTGACAAATCAACCAGTATGCAGCTGTTTTCCCCATTTTTCATACCCCGACAATCAGGCAAGAGCTCTATGATTAGTGTGCTTACATGATCATATTCATCTGATCACCGGTAATCCAATTTCATTTGTTTAAGTGCACACCAGTCATGCCTGATCAGAAAATAATCCTGTTTAAGTGGTTTTAACAATATAGTATGATTTCCCTCCAAAGAAGGCTGGGTGTTTTAGTACAGTCTTTCATTTCCTCCAATTGCAAACAGAGGAGGGTACAGTTAATTAAAACTATGACATTAACCAATGAAACGGTTACTGAAGACTGTAAACTGTTCATTCTTATAATACTTTAAATATAGCATGACTTGCTCCCTAAAGTTGAACAAATGTCCAAAATGCCTCAAAACCAAAAACACTGAAGAAAACCTGGAAATCACACAGAAGGGAAAAATTGATGAAGAATAAACCAGAAAATAAACTCAAGGACAGGATCAAAGAGTAAAAAATACACAAAAGAAAACCAGTGATAAATGTGGACACACATGAAGCTATAGAGGATCATTGAGGGATAAAAGACAGGGAGTAAAAATAGATTTTACATAATGAGGGGAAAAAACTACAAAACAAAAACAGAACACACCGAAAACTAAAGAAACCAAAATCAATGATAATAAAAATGCACACAAGAGCAGAGGAGTCAAACCACACATAAAGTACAAAACAAAGAAAAAAAAGTATAAAGTTGAACTCTATGAATGAGTGGTTTTTATTCCTGTAAAATATTTGAAAAACTTGAAAATAAAATATTTTTTTCTTTTCTTTTTTTTTTATGAGTAATTGATTGTTGATTTTTATAAGGATTGTTCATGGACAAGTAAATTGAGGTGGACCATTTTGTGAATCCTTGATGTCATTGAAAACAACACTCGTGATGTGTCCTGCCCCATTTTCACCCACTCAAAGCTGCTCATGATAGTGTTCATACAACAACTCACAATGTCTTCTTTCTATTCACTTATTAGATGCTCACACTATGGCGTTAATAGCATTAAAAAGTTCAGCTGGGAATGAGATATTCAAACAGATACGGATTCTCAGCAGCATTGTAGAAAAATGGATATTTTAAAATGATCAACTTATGAGCCATGGAAAGAGATGTTACATTCCAACAAGCAAAATAAAAGTACAAATCCACCACAATTTAAAAAAAATGTAAATGCTCCACCTATACTACCTTAATAAGGAGTATATGCTAAGAGTTCTGTCATCATTTTGTAGTTTCATCTGATTATGTTTGGGCTAAGCAAACCTATTTATCACATTCAAGTGAAAAATTAAGATACATTTTTCAAGAGTTTGTGTCCTTTAAATGGAAAAAGGAAAAGTAATTTTATCATCCTGTCATAAGATTTTATTGGAAGATTATAATTTAACTGCTGCATCCCCTAAAAGGCAGCTATGTTTTTATTCCCAGAAAAGATGATCATTATTTTTTTCCAGAAATGTAAACAGAAGCCTGACAGAAATAACTGTCCAAATTATATCAGTGATCTCTGAGTTCATCTCTGTCAGGGTTGAGTCACTCATCTGCTTTTATTTGTATATTCACTCCTCTTGTGTGAGTTATTAAGTGAAAAAATAGATTTTTGTGTTTATCTTTTGTCATTCAAGTTTTCATGACCGCATTAGTGTCTGGCCGATGCTCCTCACTTCTTTAAACATGAAACACTGAAAAGGTACTTACAGCCTAATAATTGCACTGAGGCAAAATGACCCCAAAGTTCAGGTTTGTTGTTGTGATTTTCAATTTGTTGCTCTATGAAGAAAGAAGACATGCCCCAAAGCATCCTCTGTAGGACTTTATATATTGTTCAGAATTGATTGACAGGTGTCTCTGCCTATCTCAGCCGTGCTGACTGCCTCTTTCTCATTCCACATCAGAGGCCTGATTAGGGGTGACAGATTTGGGTTTGCTGCCTTTAAGATGTGGAAAACTGTTAGCCTGTAATTTTATTGTAACAAATGGATGCCACCTCACAAGATGGTGCACATCAAGTTCTCTGAATAAAGCTGATTCTGATAAATGTCTGATAAGTTCACATCAATCTTTGTTTAACACTAAAGCTGCAAGACTGAGGCAGGTGAGGCACTAAGACCCAGGTGCAGACAATCACTGAGGAGGGATAACACAGGAAGTAAAGCTAACAGGATGCACAGGATGACTACTACAAAATAAAACAGGAAGCCAAACTAAACAAGACATACAAGGGCAAGGAACTACAAAATAAAACAAACACTTAAAACTCATCCTAAGAATAAAACACTGAGAACACAAGGGAAACAGGGTCAAATACAAACTCACAAAACAGGATCATAGGAGACACACTAGGGACAATAAAACTTAATACAAAATCAGGAGAAAAAACAAAACAAACAAACAAAAAAAAAAAACAAGAACAAACCATGAAAAATCTGATGCTCCATGGCTTTGTTGCTAAAAAAAAACAAAAAAAAAAAACAAAAAAAAAAACCCTGGTTTCTTGATAGATGACAAGACAAGTAATTTCCCACCCTACTATTTGTTTCACTGTGTTCATATTATTCTGAGAAGAAGTGCTGTCCATCTGCCATCTGCTGTCTGCCTGACACACTGTCATTGCAAGTGATAAGACTCTGTAATCAAACTCTGGAGTCAGTCAGCTGCCTGCATATATGGCCCAGGGTCAACTCTCACTTCTATCTTCACATGATCAGTTAATGTGACACCTTCTTCTGTGTGCTGTGACTCTGAAGCTGCTGTGAAGCAGAGCATACACTCTCACTTTGACATTTTTGTTATCATTGGTGAGATATGGACATGCATAGTGTTGTGATATACCTCAAAGCCAATGTGAAAAATTTGGCATCCCTTGTGGGCAAAAACGTTATCTCCTTCTGTTTTATGTGTGTTCATGCTGAGCCAGTGTTTTCAGGAAGAAAAAAAAAAGTGATTTCTTTTAAGGTCAAATGTGTCACTCAATGTGAATGTTTGCTGTTGACATTATAAAGAGGCTGTATCTTCAGTGGGGCTGTCACTCATCTAGGGACACCTTCCCCTTGAAGCAGTTACAGGACTTAAAATTACTAATTATTAAGTTTTCTATCATGTTGCCATTGTAGGACATTCAGAAGTATCTTATCAATCTGTCACACTCAAGAAAGACTTAAAAAAAGAGTATTCACTAATTCATTACCACCGTTCCTCATTTTCTGTTCTCCGTGTATGGGGGAGGGCAGCTGTCTATAGATTGGTGTTTGTACATGTAAAAAACTGTGTACATATGTAAAATGTGTGCATATTAGTCTATAGTTGTGCATAAATGCAAGTTTTGCAAACTCCTGTTGAAGTCAAATCATACATTAAATAAGCATTGTGTATTTTCTTAGTAAGAATACAATTCATAAACTTAAAACTTTACAAGTTTACAAATACAGAAGGCAACTTTATGGGTGTGTTTTCATCACTATGAATACAACCGTGACATTCCTGTCACAAGGTCCCAGGCTTTATTTATTGAGTGGAAGATAACACTGATTCCACAAACTGCGCATGCATAAAAGATACACAGCAGACATGGAGCAAATTAGGTATGTTATTTACAACAAATTATTTCATCACTATGAATACAACCGTGACATTCCTGTTAAAACCACTGTATGTCACAAGGTCCCAGGCTTTATTTATTGAGTGGAAGATAACACTGAGAGCAGAGTCCCAAGCAGTCGGAAATAGACCAATTTACAGCCTACCTCATCAAGAAGCTGCAGCACAGCATGGCAAGTGTCAATAAAAGTTTCCTACTATTTTGCCCCAGCCACTCAAACGACCAAGTAAGCAGAACATGTGTCCTGCTCCGACCAACTAGTGACGATCAGTCACTGCGGGGAAAGAGGTTCACACACCGAGGATCCACACACACAGAGCAGCAATCTGCAGTAAACATCAGTGTTAACTGTATAAACTTAAATAAATCACCAGAATCTACCTCATCTTCACACTTGTCTCCTCTCATCCACACAGACCCACCTGTGTTCACAAAGCTACAGATTTCACAGGAGCTCATCACACCACACCACTGTTTAACGGAGATCTGATTTAAAATAACGGAGGGAACGTGACCTCAAAAAATATAAAACATCCTGATCTCTGTCCACCACACATCCGAGCAGAAACATAACCGATCAATCCTTCAGGAAAAATTTCTTACCTTCACTCTGGAGTCTGAACTAGTCAGCATTATCAGTCATACAGCTCCAGCAGTTTAATAATCCACCCATATTAGTCACATCCCGTTTATCGTGGTCAGCACGTTTCATCTATTTGCATTGTGTGAAAAAAAGTCTTATCCAGCTTTAGCTTCAGGTGTCCTGATAGAGGCCAACAGCAGGAGCATCCCTGGACTTGGTCCAGACCACAGGTCCAGACAGGCTTGACTGACTCACTGCGTCGGAACCGAGATGTGTTCCGTGTCCCGGTGGAAGAGGATCAGGAAATAAACGACTGAGCCGGCTAACCAGAAGCAGCGCTAAAAACTTTAATTTTTCACCCGAATGGATGAGACGCCGACTGCGAGGTTGTAAACGGGATTCAAACAGGATGTAAACGGGAAGAATATCGGTGGGTTATTAACCTGTTGGAGCTGGATGACTGATAATGCTGACTGTTTTAGACACCAGAGTGAAGGTAAGAAATGTTCCCCTCCGTTATATAATGTCAGATCTCCATTAAACAGTGGAGACTCTGGTGATGAAGTTTTTTACACTTAAAGGGGTGTTCAGACCAAACACGACCAGGTCGCGTCGCGTTGGTCGGTCGCGTCGCGTGGTGCCCTGGTGTGTTCACAGCAGGTCCAAAGCTGCAGTCGCAGGTCGCGGCTGGTCGCCCATGACGTCATCCATGAGAACATCACTAGCTCAGTTTTCAGTTCATCGTCCTCTGTGCTGCCGCATATCTGTACATCCGCAGTAGATGCCACCGGCGTTTATGGGTGCATGAAACCATCCAGAGGAGGACGGAGCTGGGTGAATTTCACCGCTTGCTCCAGGAACTCCGCCTGGACGACGGCCGCTTCCAGCGGTATTTCCGTCTGTCGAAGGCGCAGTTGGAGGACCTCCTCATATAAACGTCCCTAAGCCCCTTCCACCGCTTGCGGCACACATCCACTGCAAAGACACACACACATACGTTGAAACATGTAGCCTAGCTAGCAGGGGCAGTTAGCTATGTTTTCATAAAACAGTCCACTCACTGAAATAAATACACAAACAAACTTACCAGAAAGCCCGACATCATGGGCCACCTTCGCCCATGCCTCCTCCTTGGAGGTGCGGTCCCGGTAAACGGCGCACCCCACGTCGTACAGGACCGGGTGATAACTCACGGCAGTGATAAACTGCTCCTCCATTGTGATTCTTCTTCTCCTCTTCCTTGTTTGGCCGGTTTGTTGACGTCAGCAGAGCCCTGATTGGCTGTCGCGGCACGGAGTCGCGGATAGTCGCTCCCAAAGTTCAAATATTTGAACTTTGGGAGCGACGCGACTTGGCGTCCTGCGACCTCGGCGACGCGACTTGCGGACCAGTCGCCAATTCGCGTCAGGTCGCGTCGCAGGCAGCCGGCGGTCGCCAAGTCGCGTCAGGTCGTGGCTGTCCATAGACTTTGCATTGGGAGCCGTCGCCGAAGTCACGTTTGGTGTGAACGCCCCATCATACTGATGTTTACATCTGACCGCTGCTGCTGCTGCTGCGTGCATGCATGTGTAAGTAAGGATCCTTGGAATGTTACCGGAGGTTTTAGCCTCTCTCCCAGATGGTGGCTGTGTTTATCAAATATTGCACCAAGAATTGAGGATCTTTGCAAGGCAAAACAGGCTCAGGTCTCTCATTATCATCGCCTTGGGGGGATAATGAGAGATAGTTACTCTGTTAATGCCTGGACAATGTTTACAAATTACTTTATTTGTACTTTATTACTTTTATTTTAAGGGTGTTTTGAAATATCCTTATGATTTACCTTATATTTACAGGACCCACTGCTGACGCAATTAATAAGACACCTCTAACATGAGTAAGTGGGATTGCTGGTCAGCCACATTTGGACTTGGACTATTTCCAGTATGTTGTAAATCAGTAAGTGTTTATTTAGACATCTGCATCAAATGTTCTTCATGTACCAATGGATGTTGTGGAGTGTCTCCTGAGTCTTCAAGCAAAAAAAATAATGCAGACCTTTCTCCAGAGAACCCCCCTTGTTCTCTTGTTCTTATAACAGTGAACAGTGGAGGAGGGTGACCCAGATTAGGGGTTTTTGAAGACTTGCTGGCCCATCTGATCGACATGCCCTTCCAAGGTCGTGTATTGCACACCTGCTGGGGGTAAATGAATCTACCATCTTCAGGCAAATGCGTGAACTTGGGTTGTCAACAAGAGCTTCTTACAGCAGCTTATCTGATGCTGAGCTCAACAATGTTGTGTTGTCAGTAAAAACCAGACTACCAAATGCAGGATACAGAATGGTCAAAGGTTGTCTGAAAGCAAATGGACACAGAGTTCAATGCGAACACTTGCTGTGTACAGAATCCTTTGTCTTTACATGTGGACACAAATCACAGGTTAATAGGGTAACTTAATTTTTGAAATTGGATGTTACTATAGCTTTAATTAAAAACAAATGAAGACAATTCTCAATATTTTTTTCTTTCTATATATTATATCTATATATCATATTTGGGTCAATTGATGGATTCCCTGGGGAGGTGCATCATTGTTTTATGAGATAACTTGTATGATTTTTATAGTAGTATTTTGAACCTAATGTTATTACTGTTTATCTCTTTGTTTGTGTAGCAGATCATGTACCTGGAGCCAGCAACAAAAAAAAGATCTTCAGTTTTTTCTGATGGCAGAGGAATACTATGGTTGGTCTTCAAGGTAGTAGGGAGTGTTGGTTTGTAATGTTTATAATACACTCACACACACACTTATGTTGTTACGGAGCCCCTAGGGGGACATGAAGGAAAAAATTTTTTTTAGAATTTTCTCGAGATTTTTTGCGTGATCTCGCAAAACTATTGAGTTTTGAGAGTTTTGAGGTCCTCCAGACCTCGGTCGTAAAACCCTGCTAAATCATGTTCCTTACAAAAAAGAATACAAATGACTGATAATGACATCTTATGCATTCAGCAATGTACTAATCTGTCTAACCATGAAATTTGTGTTAAAATGAGATGTTTCCCGTTCTTTCTCCAGAAAAAAAATGTGCTCCAGAAGCCAAGTTATGACTGACAGAATAAATCCTTTCTCCTTTAGTTTCTTTAGACCAACAGCTTTTCAGACTGTTTCATGAACTTTTAAGAGTTAAATTTATTGACTATGAATTGTAACTTTACTCTAATTAAGAGAGATAGTTTATAAATGTTTGGTTTATATTTAAAATCATTCATTTAGTATTTTTAACCATGAGGTGGTTATAATGTAATTGAATAATCTGAATGTGAGTATTTAGAATCTATTATTAATCATGATGAAGTTCATTCACATGTGTTTTCTCTTTTGTTGTTCACAGTTTTTATGTGTTACTATCTGTTCTATTTCAGAATAATTTAACAAGTCCAATGTGATACCTAAAACATAATGAGAATGTTTGATGTGATTCTACATTTCATTCATATGTGTTTAGTATCAAATCATTTGTGATGAAACCAAGAATTCAATGATATTAATAATAGTGAGAATCAGATCTGATTCTTTTACCAGCCAAAAGTACAAGTTAGATCAAATAATCAGGGATCCAAGAGGTCTCCTCTGCAGTTGGAGACCCCACGACCCCTCCTCTTTCTCCTCACACACACACACACCCCAAAGACACTCCCAGTGTGAATGAGATAAAAACCAGTAAAGATGGGGATGCTTCCGCTCTTACGCTTCTTCACTCTCTTCTGCTCTGACTCTACTGCGTCCCTCTTGTTTTCCGGGCCTTCTCTTAGCCCCCTTCTTAGCTCTTACTCTTACTACTTAGGGCTCTATTTTGGTGCCTCGCCGGAGACGTGCCGCAAGCGCAGCGTCAATCAGATCCGCCGCGCTGACAAGGCGTTCCCAAGCACATTTTGGTATTTTGGTGAGCCGCGCAGCCCGGCGTAAGTATCCCCCCTCCCTAACTCAGCTCCTCCCGGCAGCATAAGTTGTAGAGAGGGCGTGGAGTGGGTTTAACACAGCCGAGACCTGCTTTCACCAATCACATAAGCTCCTCTCCTTGCCTTTAAATCCGCCACCGGTGAGGCGTATTACTATTTTCATGAAGTAGTCAAAGAGATCAAGAGATGTCTGAAGACAGTTATGCCACACGATGGCGACAGAGGGCAGCTGCTCAACAAGTGTCCTCCACACTCTCTCATCTGAGCACAGATGGATTTGGTGTGCGTAATGTTGGACCCACTGGTAAGACAAACACCCTTTTCCACAAATATAGACACTCACATAAAGTTGCATATATTCAAACCTCACGTGACAAAGGTGGGTTTAGCGCACAGATCACAACATAAACTCCAAAAATGGCATTAAAATCGGAACCATCTGTGCGTAAATGACGCATCGCGCTCCGTGGCCTGGCTCTTTCTTTCATAGATGTCGGCATATAAAATAAATTTGGCCCACAAAACTTAATATTATAATATCCGTATGTCGGCTTAAAGTAGATCACGCATCTGAGCACTGAAACAAATCATCTGTTCAGCCGCAGCAGCTGCAGCAAGACGGACAGAGGACACGGAGACGTGTCCAGGTCAAGCTGTGCGAGAAATATGAGGAAGAAAGAAAAGGAGGGAGACACATTACATATCTTGTTAACTTCATCATGTGTGTTTATTTACTAGATATTTAATTTAATTTGATGCAGTTTCAGCTGTATTGATTCGGTCAGGTTGTGTGCCCAAACGCGTGCCAAACGCGTGCCAAACGCGCTCATCAGATCAGATATAGATCAGAATATATCTATATAGATCTAAATGTATGTGCTGACTCAGATTAATAGTTGTTGATGATTATTTATTGCACTGAAATCTGCCTGACACTGTGGAAACCTGCCGGTGAGGCATCGGTGACGTATGTCGATACGCCGCCGGTCTACCAAAATACTACTAGACCAGCTGCGTTCCGCCTTGCGCTGAAAGCTGACCAGGTTTGAATCGGCGAGCTTTCAGCGCACGTTACACGCCGGTGGCGAGCACGAAAATGTCACTGCGCCAGCTGATTCTGTCAACACCTCCCCCTGCCACGCCACCACGCCCAGCTTGGCGGATCTCGGCTCGCCTCCGTGCGACTCAGTCCATGAAAATACCAAACTCGCCTTACGCCGGGCTCTGCCAGACGAAAATACAACTGCGCGGGGCTCGCCGCCCTCCGCCGCCTCACCGGCGCGAACGAAAATAGAGCCCTTAGTCTTAATTTTTCTTAGTCTTCGTAGTTTTACGCCATGTGTTCATTTGCGTTGATTTTTCTTTAACATCGTTTTAGTTGAAGTTTTGAAACTTCAACTTTTTGTGCGCACAGCAATTCAAGATTAAGCCTTTAATTGATTTTTCGTTAATTTCACAGTCATTTTTGAAATAGTTTTGACTGGCCATCAACCCTCTTTTTCTGAGTCATCTTCGTGATTTCAAAGTCACCTCTGAACTCCACTCAGCAGGCCCAAAGTCATCCTCTGTGCCAAAGGTTTGAGTGAGATCAAACGAGCATCCACAGGATACACAGGCGCTGGCTTTTGCTTCGGGCCCGAGTGCTGCAACTCCTGGCCCATCTTTCGGCTGACATCGTCTGTCATCTGAGCAGAACCGCCCGAACACCTAGGGTGATGTTTTGTCTGAGACTTGACTCTGATACCATGGGATGTCCTAAAATGTATGCTAGACTATAGACTGCAGTCTGCCTCTTATTAAACCGACACAAGCACTGGATTTAACTCAAGCATTGACATATTTTTTTGCCTGGCTGTTGGCATAAGTTACCTCTCTGTAGTCCTCAGCTGACTGTTTCCTAAGCTCTTTGGATCTTATTGGTCACACCTCTGCCTCCACGGATGACTCAAACTCTGTGTGAATGAGAGCACACAAAGCCGGAGCATGAAAGAATAAACTATGCACATTCAAACTAGCTGCCAAAACATTTGTGGGGATTGCTGCACTCTCCTGCATTAACAGTGAAGACTTTCTTGCAATACAGTGCACATGCAATGCCACACATATGAACACTCACACATTCTCATGTACATTCATTCTCCACTTCACTCATTAGATAACTCCTGCTGTAAACACATACACGTGTATGCATGATAGCACACGACAACTGCGCACAAAGTCCTTTTATCCTATTAATACCAGCGTTATACAACCAAAACAAGCACACATGCAAAACAGGGATAATGACAATGACATACAAAGTGTCCTCTTTACACCTGGGGCACATAATCCTTGCCTGCCACCAACAGGTACGGACTCTAAAATACCATCGAAGCAAAAAAGCTTAGATCACACAAGGGAGGGGGATCGTTAAGTTTTATTGATACTGATACTATTATCAAGACTCTGTCATTATTTGAGTCCTTATCAATACCACTACCATGTCTATCTAATATTGTTTTACTCCACACAATTTCATTTATACAGATTCTTTGCCAAAAAGCATTATTTCTTTTTTCTTTGGAGATGACATTTGAACCCAACACAATAACTGTTATCCACGTATGCCTGGTGTTAGGATGTGTTTGACCCTAAATTAATTTTAATTAGTTTTAACCACACCCAGAGTGTGGTTCCCAAATTTCATTACACTTTAATGCTTGTGTTGTATCCCAACAGGCAAGCATCCTTCTGGCCAAGTTGAAATGCTTTGCAGAGCATTTTTTCATTCTATATATTGCATCACACCTCAAACAACATGTTTTAATGAATTGTACCACACCTCAGGGAGGTTATTAGTCAAAGTACATTTATCCACTTTTATTTTTCAGTGACTGAAAGTCCTGCTGTGACCTCCATCATGGAGAAATGACACGTCTTCCAGCGATAATGGCATGTCTTCTCAACCTCTCTGCCTCTTTCATCATCGTTTTGTGTCTTTTTTTCTTCCCCCCACTGCTGTTGCTGTGATTGCTATTCCAGCAGTGAGGACTGAGGATGGCCTTGTTGGTATTTCATCATACAGACACAGATTGTCCTGTTGTGTTCACTGTGGAAACTTTTTGCAAGCCCCTCATCTTTTGGCCAACAACAATAGGAACAGATTGTCATTATTTGCAAATATTTTTTAGATTTTTATTTTCTATGTAAATTCCACAGTTTTACCACTTCAGCTCTTTGCAAGTCTATGCCTATAGTTCAAATTAAAACATTAGACAGCTAGGGTTGCTCTGTTATTTGTGTTTCTGACTAAGAAATTAAGAACAGCACAGTTAAGCTTTTTGAAAATATTATATGGTGGCATTAGTGTTCCTTTGAGGCTGTTTCACAACCTGTTGAAAAGTTATCCTTGTACAGTTGAGTGTCATCAATATTCTTTTAGGTGTCAAGAGTGTTATGTTGTTTTTCTCTTTTTCTGGGCTCAAAGACTGAACAACAATTCCATCCAGAGAACAACATATTATGGAGTAATGCTGCAGCTTTAAACCTAACTTAGCAATATTAACTACATAACCAATTTAAGATGAGATAAGAAGAACTTTATTAATCCCCAAAGGGAAATTCAAGTGTCTGTTGTCTCACATGATATGTCTCTAAAAGTTATCTACTATTTACACATGAGTTATAAAGTCTGACGGCTTTTGATCCAAATATTTCTGTCCTGCAGCAAAGAGAGAGGAGCCGTCCACCACCATTGGCCCCCGGGTCCATCAAGCTGTTGTGAAGTGGGTGATCCATGTTCTTTAGAATAGTCTCCACCTTCCTCAGTGTAGATCTCTCCACCAAATCCTCGACTGAGTCCAGCGTGAGTCCTACCACAGAGCCAGCCTTTTTCACCAGTTTGTTAAGACGTCTTGCATCTTTGTGTTTGATGCTTCCTTCCCAGCAGACCGCAGTGTAGAACAGAGCACCTGCCAACACAGAGTGATAGAACATCTGCAGCATCTTACTACAGATGTCTATTGATTGGAGTCTTCTCAGGCAAAAGAGGCGGCGCTGCCCCTTTCTGTAGATGTAGCCTATATTCTTATACCAGTCCAACTTATTATCCAGATGTACACCTAGATATTTATATGATGTCAACACTTTGATGTCCACTCCACAGGTGTTCACTGGCTGAAGAGGGGGTTTGGATCTACGGAAGTCTATGACCATCTCCTTTGTCTTTGAGGTGTTTAGGAGGAGGCAGTTTTTGTGACTCCAGTCACTGAAGGCTCTTACCAGATCTCTGTATTCAGCTTCTTGTCCATTTCTGATACATGCCACAATAGTAATGTCATCTGAGTATTTCTGGATGTGGCAGGACTCAGTGCTGTATTTGAAGTCTGACGTATACAGTGTGAACAGGGATGGCACCAGCACTGTTCCTTGTGGAGCCCCTGTACTGCTCATTAATGTCCCAGAGACACAGTTCCCCAGCCGGACAAACTGTGGCCTTCCTGTCAGGTAATCTGTGATCCAGGAAACACAGGAAGGATCCACTCCCACCCCTCTGAGCTTGTCTTTGAGTATGGTGGGTTGGATGGTGTTGAATGCACTTGAAAAGTCGAAGAACATGATCCCCACATAAACCCCAGGTTCCTCCAGATGAGACAGGGCACGGTGAAGCATGTAGAGGACAGCATCATCCACTCCAATGTGTTCTTTGTATGCAAACTGCAAGGAATCCAGTTTGTCTTTGACCTCAGACCTCAGAAGGCGTAGAATCAGCCGTTGTGTGAAGTGAGGGCCACTGGTCTGTAGTCATCAGCACAACATTTTGTTTTTGGTATTGGCACAATTTCCACAGAGCAGGTACCCGCCCCAGCTGTAGACTCAGGTTGAAGATCCTGTGGTTGACACAGTTCTGCAGCAGTCTCTAAGCAGCCTTGGAGCAGCTGCCTTCCCAGGACAAAGTCTTCCAAGCTCCAACCTCACCCCTGTTTCAGTGACAGACAAGGACTGGTGTTCTAGGAGGGAGGCAGTTGAAGTGGTTGAGACATTTGAATGAGATGGAGGAGGAAAAGGAGAAGTTGTAGTGGAGATTTGTTGTGGAGAGGAAGGTGGAGTAGCAGTGGAAGTGGGTGTGACAGCAGAGTCAAATCTGTTGAAGAACAGGTTGAGTTCATCAGCTCTTTCCACATCACACACCACTGGCTGTCTTTTCTTTTTACTGCTGTGTCAAGAGATGGTACTGATTCCTCTCCACACTTTGTGTGTGTTGCTGTGTTGTAGATTCTTCTCTATCTTCTTTTTGTACTCCAGCTTTGCCATCTTCTGTCTCCTCTTCAACTCTTGTTGCACTTGTTTGAGTTGTTCTTTGTCACCATCTTCAAAAGCTTTCTTTTTCTGATAAGGATGGCTTTTATGTCACTAGTGATCCATAGTTTGTTGTTGGGGAAACAGCGAACAGTCTTTGTGGGTATAACTGTGTCTCTACAGAAGTTGACATATTTAGTGAAGCAGTCAACTTGTTTATCAATGTTCATACTATCCACATCTGTCTCCAGCAGCACATCCCAGTCTGTTGATTTAAAACAGTTCCTTAGAGCTTCACTGGCTTGAGGTGTCCATCTTCTGATTTTGGCTTTGGTCACAGGATGCCTCAGTACACAAGGTCTGTAACAAGTTTGCAGATAGACCAAGTTATGATCTGACTTGCCCAGTGGTGGTAAGGCAGTGGCTCTCTAGGCTTCTTTGACATTGGCATACAGCAGATCCAGGGTTTTGTTTTCTCTGATAGGACAGTTCACAAACTGCGTGAATCCAGTCAGGTGAGAGGAGAGGGTGACATGGCTGAAGTCTCCAGATATTATTATTAGTGCCTCCGGGTGTTGAGTCTGTAGCCTGGCAACACTATTTTGCAAAACATTGCACAGAATTTCTTCAGTTGATTTGGGTGGGATGTAAACAACTACTGTTATGATATGACTAAATTATCTTGGAACATAATATGGCCGAAGAGCAACTGCCAACAGTTCAATATCTGGACAACACAACTTCTCCTTGACAGTTATGTGTGACGGCTTACACCATCTCTGGTTGACAAATAAAGCCAGACCTTCTCCTTTCTTCTTGCCACTAGCTTGAGCATCTCTGTCTGACCTTATAAGAGTGAAGCCAGGTAAATACACACTGGAGTCTGAGTTGTTTTGATTCAACCAGGTTTCAGTAAAACACAGGAAACTGCACTCATGGTATGCTTTCTCAGTCTTCACCAATATCTCCAGCTCACCGCTTTTTGTTAGGCAGAGGGTTGACGTTTCCCAAGATGATTGATGGAAGAAAGGGTTTATATCGCCACCTCCTAGCATTCAGCTTTGCTTTCACCTTTGCACCAGCACAGCAACCATGATAACACCTCCTGATGTCCTCTGGAATTGTATGTGGTTGTCCAGATTTGCTTTTCCTCAATAAAAGGAGCTCTGCTCTTGAGAGAACTCTTCGCCCAGCAGAAGTATCCATCAGCAGCCAACAAAATGACAACAAAAATATGAAAAAAATCTAGCAAAAATTACAGATAATGCAGAGACCAGACTTGCAGCAACCTCTTGGTTCAAGGGCATCATTTGAATAATTTAAGTTTATTTGGGCTTTATAAACAGTTGTAAATGTGTGTTTAGTTATTCAGTAATATGCCCTATTTATCAAGTGTGAACAAAAGGAGGACAACTGTTTTGTGATACCACCACCTTAATTTGCCTTTCTGATATTTCTAAATGAATGAAGGATCATCTCTTACCTGTCCGAAACAAAGCTTTTTTTTCATTCCAAACAGTTCTCTACATAACCACAGATAGATTCAGCTTGGATAAAATGAACTGGTGCTTACTAAGTCTGCCCAGAATCTGGGCATCATGATGTATGATCAACTAATCTTTAAAAGGTTCTGCAGCCTCCATTGCTTACTCGCCCCCAGATATTCATAAGGAGCAGACCCTACCTAGCAGAGACAAGACACAGCTCCTGGTACAGGTTCTCATAATATTACACATACACCACTGCCAACTACCTACTGGCAGGCCTCCCTGCTTGCACAGTCAAACCTCTGCAGATAATCCAGAAATCCTGTCTGGCCTTAAACCAACTTAAAACAACCTGTTACCATTGTTCATTCATTTACTAACCACTAGCAGAAGAAAAATAAATATACATATATATATATATATATATATATATATATATATATATATATATATATTTTTTTTTTTTTTTTTTTTTTTTTTTTGAAGAATACAGAATACCAAGTCGAGTCAAGTAACCCTGGTGTTGAAAGTAAGGGATCCATATAGAACTGTGGATATCTGTAAAATTGGCTTGTTAAAGTGACATAAATACAGACTGAAAATGAAGGCTAACTCCTCCAACAAAGTCATCTGTAAATATTATGTTTGCTTGTGCAATGATTTTTCTTTTCCTGCAACCCATCTATGATGTTAACATAAAATAGGATGAGGGTGAAACCTAACGTTAGCTGTGTTCTGATGTAGCCAATATGCTATCAAATGTGTGCTCTAACTTCAATATGACACAGTCTTCCTCCTGACTATCTCTGTCTTTGGTCTGTGTGGTTGCTCATCAATCAGGGAGTCATGAAATGACCTCTGTTAGTAAGAATATTGAAGTTTATATGACCTCCAACCTGGAAAAATGATACATGATTATGATATGTCACTGTCCCACCCTGAGTGTGACATCAGAGAGAAAGCCTGTAGCTAAGGCCCTGTAGCTGTAGATATCTTAGTCATGCAGTAATACAGTCATACAGAACAAGGTGTTGTTTAGTGCTTCGTAATAAGCAATCAAGAGCCAGTGTGCTAATATTAGTGCTAAAAGCAAGAAATGAACAATTAAAATGTGTTCCCCAAAGTGTCATCATAAACTAACATTTAGCTAAGCTGTGAGGCTTGAATTTATGAATGAGCTTTCTTGAACTGTGATACATTTATGATCCCTGAGGATACAGATTGTCGACTTCAATAACCCCTCCTGTCACTAAAATGCTCCAAGTTGATTCCTTTAGGGTTGTGGGGAAATGTCACAGCAACTACTGCATGTATTGTGGTCTCCAGAGCAAGAAATTCAAGGCCTCCAGAGGATTTGTGAGAAAATGTATGTAGAACCCTCGTAAAATCCAGGCATGCAGCAAATAAGTCAATGCGATTGTGGTCTATGTGCAGCATATTTTTGTTACAGCATTTTGTGATGATACGACATTATCAGCCACTTTATCTCCCTCACTTATTGAGTTGTTTCTTTCCTCCCCCCTTCTCTCAGCCTCCTCTGATCTCTGTTGGACTCTGAAGTCGTCTTGCTGTGTCATTGCTTCCATATGCCTCTTCAAGATGATAGCCACCAGGCCAATTACAGGCTCTCCCATTGGCATGAAAATGAAAGAGACTCTTGGAAAAAAAAGGAGTCCATCCAAAATCTTACCGGGGGTACTTTAAACTCTGATGAAAAAATAAAATAGATTTTGAAAATGTTTTGTTTTTCTTTTGTTTGTTTTTTTTGTCTTGTCTCATGCCTCCACATTGCCAAGGTATGTATAGTTGTCTGAGGAAGTTATTACTTCCAGAAATAACTTGTAAAAAATTGCTGGTTTACTAAGGCTGTGTCTCATTTCAGAGACCGCATCGGGCTAAGTGCACTTCTGCACCATCGAACGGTGCATTTGAAGCGTGCATGACGTCGCGAACGGTGTCCCATTTGGCACGAGATGCTAAGAAATGCTAACCGCGCTTAGCATTTTTTCAAGCGTGCATTTATGCACGCTTTCGTGCCGTCGGTATCCCAGAATGCTTTGCGTGCCGCTGCACAGCTGCGCATTTCAGGTGAGAGGCTGGAGTCGCTTGGAGACACAGCGCGTCTTTAAAGAAAGTACAAGAAATCCAAAAACAGCAGACAGTCAGCTCAGCCTGTATGAGAGCATGATCTCTGAACTCACTAAAATCTGTAAACCAAAAACCTGTTAAAATTAGGGCAATGAACCATTTGAAGGAACTGTGCTTCAGTATAGGTTTCACAAACAAGGAGATACTTCATCCTTTGGCACTTCAGCATCACATTGTCATAAATATAAAGACTTAAAAAAAGAATATATGAGAAATACGTCTTTTCCACGGGGAAAAAAAACTGGTGTACTTGAAGGAAATCGCTGTTTTTGTGGAGGCAGAAATGAATATGCTGAGGATATATCTGTCAATGCAGCCGTAAATATCCGTGAATGACATTGAGCTTTAGTTTATGATATGAATCCATATGCCATAATAAGGTGTTGGTGTCTCTGCAGGTGTAGGCTACCGCCGGTGTCAGAGACGTGGTGCTCGTCTGAGCTCCACTCCCTCTGGATCACAAATGTTGATCATCATCAGTTTGATTGTTTCTTCAGAAACCACAAAATTTCTCTGAATGACCCGCTGATACATCCACAGATAACCCTGCAGATGACCAGCTTCAGTCATTTCCCCCTCCACAAAAGCAGCTTTATGACTTTATTTTCTAATGTTTCTAATGTTTTTGATGGTTAAAGCAGAGCTGATCAGTTCGTCTCTAAATCTATAATGTTTGGTTAACAGATTTTAGTGAGTCCAGAGATCTTGCTCTCATACAGTCTGAGCTGACTGTCTGCTGTTTTTGGATTTCTTGTATTTTCTTTGAAGACGCGCTGTGTCTCCAAGCGAGTCCAGCCTCTCACCTGAAATGCGAAGCTGTGCAGCGGCACGCAAAGAATTCTGGGATACCGACGGCATGAAAGCGTGCATACATGCACGCTTGAAAAAGGGACGGGGGTAGTGTGGTTTTGACACCGAATTTGAAGCGCGCTTAGTATTTTGTGCCAAACGGGACACTATTCGTGCCGCATGATGACCTCACGCACGCTTCATATGTGCCGTTCGACGGTTGTGGTCTCTGAAATGGGACACAAGAAGGGTACATAACGGCGCAAAACGGCACATAACGGCACAAAACGGCAGTGCACTCAGCTAAGCGCCGTTAAGCGCGCTTATCCCGATGCGGTCTCTGAAATGAGACACAGCCTAAGTCACCCAGCAAAACTAGCGTGTCATTAACCCCAGTTTCAACTGACTCTACAATCTCTTTTCTCCTTTTATTTTAGTGTTCGGATGTGTGACATGTCAGCTCAAAGCGTATTTTGTAATTTGTTTCATTTTAAAAAAATAGGAGATGTGAGGTAATGACACAAGGTCATGTCCAATCTGGCATAACTTTCAGCAGAGTTGGACCCAGAAGAAGGCTTGTTTTCTGGAATTGCTTGCGGGTTAGGTTCATCTGTGGACTTTAATCCCAGTCTCCCTCCTGAGCGGTCATACAGTCTGACCTCACATCTTACATGGCTTTGACCAGGTTTTCTTGATTTTTCTTGTTGCTCTGCCTTATCAGTAGGTCTTGATCCAGTTTAGCCTAGAAGTCTCAGTGGCCAACTTGTTAAATATCTATTGTGTCTCTTGTTATTGTGACCTGGGCATTACTTGCGGACACCATCTGCCTTACCTGAAGCAAGAATTGACAAAGCACTTTGTACTGCTGATCAGGGGTTAATTTGTGCTAGATGCTGCTGGAACAGGATTTGTACAAAAAAGGATCATAGTTTCATATATATAATTTGCAACACAATAAACATGACTTTTGTGTAAAGAGTAACTTATCAGAAGACATTTTGATTATAATTATTAGGTATTTGAGTTATTGTTGCTTAGACTTTCCTTTCTTTAAAGTAACCTCCTCTGGCTTTAACAACAGCTTGGCATATAACAGGCATTCGTTCCACAAGTTTTTTAAGGTATATTCCAGGGATTGCATTCCAAGCTTTCTTAAGTTCATTGAAAAGAGACTGCTGATTCGTAGGATGCATTTTTCTGACCGATCGATCCAATTCATCCCGCACAAGCTCAATTGAGAAAGGTCTGGAGACTGAGGGGGCCAAACCATCTTTTGAAGAACACCTTCCTCTTCTTTTTTGTCTAGGTAACCCTGACAGAGCTTGGCAGAGTGCTTAGGATCAAGTCTGAGTCCAGATGGAAAAGCATGGTGCTGGAGGATGGAGTGGTACTGTTCCTTCTTCATAATACCCTTTACTTCAAACAAATCTCCTAGTCCATCACCTGCAAAACATCCCCATACCATGGAAATACCACCTCCATGCTGAATTGTGGGTGTAACACATGGTGCTTTCAGACGTTCACCAGTTTGTCTGCGGACATAGACTCTGCGTTTTGAACCAAACAGTGCAAACTTGTTTCTAGTCATCATAAGTCCAATTTTTGTGAGCTTTTGCCCACTCATAGCTCTTTTTCTTGTTCTGTGGATGAAGTAGTGTTTTTTTGTAGATACACAACCCTTCAGACCAGCCTTTCTCAAATGTCATTTCACGGTTGTCAGAGATATGGGTTTTGACCTTGTCATGTTGATTTCGTCCCTTATTTTTGGTGCTGTCTTTTGCCGATCTCTCTTACTGGTGACAATGCTATGTTTATCCTCTGCTTTTGTAGTAACTCTCTTTTGTCCAGGTCTTTTTCTATCATCATAACTTCCAGGTTCCTCTAGTCTCTTCAGAGTGTAGTGGACTCTTTTGTTAAACATCTTTTCTCAATGTACAAATATGTACTTTTGTTTCTTTACTCAGTTGCTTCTTTCTAGCCATTTTTGCGGTAGTTTGAACGCAGTTGAGATTTATTAGGATTTTTCTATGCAGACTCTCAAAAGCCAAAAAGTTGAAGTGAATAATCCAACTGTGATTTGTTTTTTTGCTTTTGCACTGAAGTTGTGACTCTTGCAAATGTTTTCAACCCTAAAACTAAGCCCTTATAATCTTTTGCTGACATATTTTTAGCAATGGTCTGTTAACATCAATGTATATCTAAAGGTAAATGGAGTAAAATGGTGCATTTCCATGAAAGCAACATCTGATCATGGAGTAAATACGTCCCAAAATACATAAAACTCATGCTGGATTAAAAAAAATAATAATAACTTGAAGTTACTCCCAACTGTTTGGCCTGTAATGGCCTCGCTTCCACACTTGTGGCCTGTAGTGTATATATAAATATAGCAAGGTATAGTAAGATAGTAAAATTCATAATTAAATTCACAGAATTTCATGTTGTTTATTAATATTTAATGTCATTTGAAGGAGTCAGAGATCTGCTGATGCACTTAAAAGCTTACTGGTTCATGAAAGCCTGCTTCTGACACAGAAGTAAAAGTTTTTGAAATTTGCAGCATTGGGAAACAAGATGAGAGGAAAAAAAGAGTTATTTCAATACAAACATGTCAAAAAGACAGTTAAATGCAGGAAATTCAGAAGTTCTCCGCCTCTAGACGAATTTCTGTCAGTTGGAAGGGGGGAGGGGGGGGGGGGGTTGAACATCCTTTAGTTGTGATTCTGTTTTTACTATTCAATTTAATCATGATCATCTGTTGTAAACCAATAAAGCAGGCCAGAGCTTTGATATTCGCCAGTCAAAAACAGAGGAGGGTGGGTAACTTGTCAGACCTCCACCAGCATCATGATCAGTAGCCCGCTGGAGGTTCTCTCGGCCATTCTCCTCCGGTGTATGAATGGGTCCACTGGTATGACCACTGGTGTGGACCATGTAACCAGGGAAAGAAAAAAAAAAGAAAAAAAAGCTCCTCAGTTGGCTGGAGGGGAAGCAGGGTGCCTCTTGCTGCCTCTCACCACTTAGATGTGAGAAACTAGAGAGAAACTATTAGAACTAACTAACTATTAGAAAAACTGAAGGGCTAATAGGCCAGAGCATTTAACCTTTTTACTTGACAGCTTTGGGAAATGATTGCACAGTCAAGTTGCCATTCATAAAGTGTAGTGCAGCCTATGCAGAGGAATATGAACTGGCCTAGAAACATTTCAGTCAAAAATATTTTTTGCTTTATTCCCTGATTAAATATCTTTTTTTCAAGAGAAAGTGACACTTCAAAATGAGTCAGAATAGCCTCGAAAAGCAGCAACAAGGGCAGTTGCAGCGGTCATGTTGACATGCAAAACTGGCTGCAGCAGGAGTCTCGCGCAGCAACAGCTAATAGTAATAAGAATAAGAAGAAATTTATTAATCCCTGAAGGGAAATTCAATTGTCTGTTGTCTCACATAATATGTTTCTAAAAGTGATCTATTATTTGCACATTACTATTAATACAACTATTATTATTACTACTACTGCTGCTGCCCCTTGCCATCCTCTGTTCTCCTTTTACCCCTCCTCCTCAGTCTGTCACTGAACAGGCTCCTCTGGTTGATGATGATGGTGTGCAGAGGCAGTGTTGCCAACTCCTCAGTAAGGGAAGTCACTAGTGGCTACCCTAGAAGTTGCTGGATGATGCACCCACTGTGCAGAGGGTGACAGGCGTGTTTTTCACTCCAGTAGACTTACCTGTTTAGAATGAACATGGCTACATTTGAAAGAAAATTGCAGTAAACCACAAGTTTTTACAAAAAAAGAAATTCAAAGAAATTTAAATTCAGAGTTTTACCTCATACACTAAAAACATTTACAGAAAATATATTTTATTATACTTTTACCACATTGGGTGCCAGTGCACAGGGGTGGCAGTGCGACACTGCTCAGGCCCATTAGTGCTCCATGGGGTGTTAATTTGTCACGATGCAGGGTAAAACAAAGGAAAGGGACCCAAATGCAGAAATAAGGATTTATTGAGGTAAAAGTAAAAGGCCAACAAAAACTTAGAAAATGTCCAAGAGAAAAATCCAAAGAAAAAAAAAAACACAAGGAGTACAATCACACAAAAGGGCACTGGGGAAAAAAAGACAAAAGGAGAGCAAGAATAATAATAATAATAGATTTATTTGTTACGCACTTTACATTTAAAAACAAATCTCAAAGTGCACAACAAGACAACAATAACAGTAAAAACCAAGCAACAGAGATTTCCGGTCGCTGATGGCGTAGAGAGCGGACGTGCAAGCGGGGAGCTCCAGCTGAACTTTTCATTTAACTTCTAAAACCTACTGATTTAACAGTGCTCCTGCCTGAATTGACTTGCACACAAATTATTTTACTTTGTGGGACAGTGAACTTTGACGCAATGAGCACCTCTAACTCCAATCCGTCGGTAACTACCCGAGCTACTAGCATCTCAGCTAAGCTAGCTAGCAAGGCCGCTACTGTCCAGAAGCTTCCAGACCCGGGGGAAAGACGCGCAGATAGTGACCCTGCCGACCCAGTCACTAGGCTCGACCTGGAGGCTCTATTCAACAAGCAACGTGACTGCTTCAAAGCCGATGTGGCTATATTGATTCAACAATCCACCGAATCCCTGAAACAGTCAGTCGAGACCCTCGGTCAACAGATGATGTCATTCAACACCCGGCTCACCAAAACTGAAGTTGTGGTGGGAGAGAACTTCGAGAAGATAACAGCAATGGAAGCTACAGTTGCTACACTACATTCCCAAGCCGCACTGCTGCTGGAGCGAGTCGATGACCTCGAAAATAGGTCCAGGCGTTCAAATTTGCGTTTTATCAACATACCTGAAGGCAGCGAAAAGGACCAGGACCCGACAAGATTCATCTCCGACCTTCTGATGACCGTGGTGGGCCCCGATGTCCTCAGCAGCCCCCCCGAAATAGAAAGAGCTCATCGCTCCCCCGCCTCCAGAACAGGTGACGGCAGCGCAGGGAAACCCAGAGCTTTCCTCGTCAAATTTCTCCGTTTCCAACAAAAAGAAAAAGTTCTCCGATGGGCCAGACAACACAAGATGGAATATCGCGGCTCTGAGCTGAGAGTTTACCCTGACATCAGCCCAGACCTGGCTAAAAAGCGGGCTGCGTTTAACCCTGTCAAGAACTCCCTCTACCTGAAAGGAGTAAAGTTCCGGCTGCTACATCCCGCCTGGCTCCAGGTCTGGCTCCGCAACGAGAGCTTCCACTTTGACTCTCCACAGAAAGCCCAGGATTTCTACAACCAGCGCATCGCTTCCATCGACCAGGGGACTTATCGAGGACCCGGTTCACGGCAATGTCTGTTCACTGGTACTCACTCACAGCTGTTCCGGTGAGACACTGACATAAGTGTTTGAATGTCAGTCTGCCCTTTCATTGTAATAGGCTTGTATATACCGTTATAGACTGCTTTCTTTTTGCCTAATAGTTTTAGTTATTAGGTAACTATCTTAATATTTTTTCTAGTTGCATTTGGGATAAAGTTTTATTCTGTTGAAATGTAAGTACAAGGGGCTATTTTGGCTGATCGTGTTCAGCATATATACTGTCATATATTGCTTTCCTTTCCCCGAATAGACTTACTTCTAAGTTATTAATTTGGTCCATTTCCTTTTTTAAGTTTTACATGGCCAAGATTTAAAAGCAAGGGGCTGTTTTTTGGTTGACCCTTAACAGCATGCATACTGCTGTATATTGCTTTTCTTCCCCCTAAGACTTTACGGAAGTCAACATTTTCCCTTCTAGTTCTATATAGACAAATTGTAAGAACAAGGGCCTACTTTGGTCAATCCTTTACAACATGTATGCTGTTGTGTCTTGGTGCAGCTAACTATATATCCCTTTTTTTATTATTATTATTTTTCTTGTTATAATTTATTTATTATTATTATTATTATTTTTTTTTTTTTTCATTTCTCTCCTGTACTTTTTATTTATGTATTAACTTTATTGCAATTTTTTTTCTTTCTCCTCCTTTGTCATAATTCCCTATTTTTTATTTACATATTATTATTATTATTTATTATTATTATTATTATCATTATTATTATTGTCGTTTTTTTTGTTGTTGTTTGTTTTTAATTTATTATTATTATTTTTTATTTATTTATTTTACATATATCACTCTGCGCATTGTATACATTGTAGTTACTTTCAGATATTGGAGTCTCGCCCGCTGGTTAGGGTTTTGCTTAGTTATGTCACACGGAAGTAACAGAGTCTATGGAGTCCCGCCGCTTGTCTGTGTTCATAGGTCAAGCTTAGGGAGGTATAGGTTTGTTTATGTTTATCTGTTTCTTGTTTTTAGGGTTTTTGTTTTGGGGCAATGGGGTGGGAAATCCTACATATTTGTTTTTATCTTTATTTCTGTCTGGGGTTTCAGCACTATATCCTTCAATGAATCAATGCTTTTTCTTGCCATATTCCTACTAGTCTGCTATGCCTAACACTACAGGGAGATCTTGTCTGAGATTTGTCTCTTGGAATGTTAAAGGAATCAATGGTCCTGTTAAACGGGGTAGAGTTTTTTCTCACTTGAAGCATCTTAAAGCGGAAATTGCTTTCATCCAGGAGACACATCTGATCGCTAAGGATCACCATAGGTTAAAGGCTTCATGGGTGGGCCAAAGTTTCCACTCCAATTTTGGTAGTAAAGCAAGGGGTGTAGCGATCTTGATACACAAAAAGATACAGTTTTACCCTACAAAAGTTACAGCCGATCACCAGGGCCGGTTTATTATCGTCTCAGGGACCCTTATTAATGTACCTGTCGTTTTAGTTAATCTCTATGCACCCAATTGGGATGATGAGGCATTTGTCGAGAAAGTAACCTCACTTTTACCTGACCTAACTTCCCACCACCTGATTTTAGGAGGTGATCTGAATTGCACAATTAACCCCTTTCTGGATAAATCATGCCCACGAAAGGACTCTCCCTCTAAATTTGGTAAAGCAATTACATTTTTTATGGATCAAATTGGAGCTGTGGATCCATGGTGCTTTCTCCATCCTAATAAAAAACAATTTTCTTTTTACTCTCATGTCCATAAAACATTTTCCAGAATTGACTATTTTTACATTGATAATTATTTTATTCCTGCTGTTAATAATACAGAATATTCAACGATAGTAGTGTCAGACTATGCTCCTCTACTTCTTGACCTTTCATTTGTACTCCTGCAAAAGACGCGCCCTTCATGGAGATTGAACAGCACTTTGCTAAATGATGATGACTTCTGTCAAACAATCTACAAGGTAATCGATGATTATATTGCTACCAACAAGTCTGACCTCATCTCCCCATCCTTACTGTGGGAAACATTAAAGGTAGTTGTTCGAGGAGAGATTATATCCTATTCTGCAAGAATAAATAAAGTAAAGAGACAAAAACAGGATCAACTCATGGAAAAGATAACAGAATTGGACAGAAAATTATTAACCCATCCATCCCCAGAATTGGAAAAGGAGAGACAAAACCTTTAAATGGACTATAAGTTGGTGTCAACACAGGAAACAGAAAAATTACTCTTAAGATCACGTGGATTCCTTTATGAACATGGTGAGAAGGCAGGAGGCCACCTGTCACGTCAAATTAAAAGTCAAACAGCATCCCAGCAAATTAAACAGATTAGAACCCCTTCAGGTGATCTCACAGTGATACCATCTGTCATAAATGAAACCTTTAAAACCTTTTACTCTGAATTATATACTTCACAATCCCCACCCGACAAAACAAATATGATGAGCTTCCTGGACAATCAAAACTTCCCCCTTTTGTCTCTTACCCAGAAGAGCGAACTGGATAAGCCTCTAGAATTCAGTGAGATAAAAGACTCAATTAAACTAATGCAAAGTGGCAAGGCTCCTGGCCCTGATGGCTACCCTATTGAATTTTTTAAAAAATTTGCTGACAAATTAATCCCTCTCCTTCTAGATATGTTTAACGATGCTTTAAATCGGGGAGCCTTACCCCAAACTCTCACTGAGGCATCAATAACCCTATTGTTAAAACCGGGTAAAGTAGAATCAGAGTGGGGCTCCTTAAATGCTGATTATAAAATTCTGGCAAAGACACTGGCTTTACGCCTTGAATTGATAATGCCAAGCATCATCTCACCTGACCAAACTGGGTTCATGAAAAACCGACACTCCTTCTCCAATATCCGCCGCCTCCTCAACATTCTCTCCTCTCCTGCGTCTGGGGAGACACCAGAAGTGGTGGTCTCCCTGGATGCAGAGAAAGCTTTTGATAGAGTGGAGTGGAGCTATCTGCTGGAGGTCTTAAAGAGATTTTCCATCGGACCTAAATTCATATCCTGGATCTCACTTCTGTATTCTTCCCCCAAAGCTTCATTTATTACTAATGGGGTGAAATCTCAATATTTTACTCTTAACAGGGGAACCCGTCAAGGCTGCCCTTTGAGTCCGTTGCTATTTGCTTTAGCGATAGAACCATTATCGATTGCACTTAAATTGGCTAGCTTTAATCAAGGAATCCACAGATGGGGTTCAAGGCATGCTCTTTCCTTGTATTCGGATGATTTATTATTATTTGTTTCAGACCCAGTAACCACCATCCCTAAAATAATCGATTTGTTGAATGTTTTTGGAGAATTTTCTGGGTATAAATTGAATTTTTCAAAGAGTGAATGCTTCCCTATTAATGACACGGCCTTGGAAACTCCAGCTGTCTCTCTCCCATTTAAATTTGTTAAAAACAGTTTTAAGTACCTAGGTGTCCATATCTGTCGTAAGATCTCAGATCTTTATAAAATCAACTTTCCACCTTTAGTAGACAAACTTAAATCTGATCTGGAAAGGTGGAGTAACTTGCATATATCCATAGCTGGCAGGGTAAACTGTATCAAAATGAATGTGCTCCCACGATTTCTGTATCTGTTTCAATGTTTGCCAGTCTTTCTACCCAACTCTTTTTTTCGTGCTATAAATAAATTAATTTCATCTTTTATATGGAAAGGCAAGACTGCCAGGATTAGGGGAGAATTTCTGCAGAGACACAAGACTCTACTCACATCAAAATTGCCTTTTCAGTCATCCCTATATACTTCTAATCCAATCGTCATCTCCACCCTAAAAATCTGGTCCCAATTCAGATGTTCTTTTGGACTCAAAGGATTGTCTAATCATAGCCCCATACAAAATAATCATCTCTTTCTCCCTCCTAGAACCGATAATGCGTTCTCTTTATGGCAGAGCTCAGGTCTTGTTAGGGTAAGTGACCTCTACATTAATAACATCTTTCCTAGCTTCAGTGAACTGTGCAAAAAATTTAACCTTCCAAATTCCCACCTATTCCATTACTTCCAGGTCCGTAACTTTGTGAAATCAAACAGCACCTGTTTTCCCAATATTCCACCTAACTCAGTCATTGACTCCATTTTGAGCATTCCCACAAATCAGAAAGGCCTCATTTCCAAAATATACACTCTAATTTCCCATCTCAGAGAGACATCTCTGGACAAAATGAGGACAGAGTGGGAACAGGAGCTGGACAGGACTATTAATGACAGCGACTGGGACTCAGCCCTGACCCGGATCAATAACAGTTCGTCTTGCTCCAGGCTTAATCTGATACAATTTAAGGTTGTTCATCGTATCTATTTTACCAATTCCAAATTGTCTAAGATTTACCCCAGTATCACAGATAGCTGCAACAGATGTCACCTGTCGCCAGCAAACATGACCCACATGTTTTGGTCCTGTCCCTGTCTGCAAGCCTTTTGGACAGCTGTTTTTAAACACCTTACAGAAGCACTTAACACAAAACTGAGGCCCTGCGCAGAATTGGCTATCTTTGGAGTACTACCAGAATGTCAAAAAATCGAGAAAAAAATTAAGGATAGCATCGCCTTTGCTTCTCTTCTAGCACGCAGAAGAATATTATTGGAGTGGAAGTCACCATTTGCCCCCAAAGCCTCTGTCTGGCTTAAGGACCTGATGCTGCACTTAGACCTGGAAAAAATTAAATACAATTTGAGGGGGACCCCTGAAAGATTTGACCTGGCTTGGGGCTATATGATTAGTTACATCGCTAAATTAAAGACACTGCAGGATAAATGACACCTATCTTTGATGTTCGCCCCACCCCAACACTTTGGGAATTCAATTTCTGTTGGTATGAATTCTTTTCCCCTTTTATTTTATTTTATTTTATTTTTTCTTTCTGTCCGAGTACGTGTTTATTTGTTTATAATACACGTAAAGGATGAGTGGTAGTACTGAAACAAATATGTAGGATTGGGTTGGGAGTGGGTGGGCAAAAGGGATTTATTTTTATTTCTTGCTGTTTGTCATTGTTTGTTTGTTTTGTTGTGTTGTTTCTGGAAAAAAAAGGGGAAAAAATCGTTTTCTCACCTAATTGTATGTACCTTTGGCTGTTGAATGAATAATAAAAACATGATTAAAAAAAACAAACAAAAAAAAAAACAAGCAACAGGGCAAAACAATAAAAAACAGTCAGCATAAAAAACAGTCAGCAGATAAAATCAGATAAAATTAGTCCGGGTAGGCTTTCCGAAAAAGGAAGGTTTTGAGTCCTTTTTTAAAAGCATCCACCGACTGTGGAGCCCTGAGGTGGTCGGGGAGGGCGTTCCACAGACGGGGAGCAGCAGCCTCGAAGGCCCTGTCACCCATGGTCTTGAGCCGAGTCATGGGCGGGCGCAGACGGTGCAGTTGGCCTGACCGGGTTCAGGCTGAGGTATGTGGGGTGAGGAGTTCGGTGAGGTAGGTGGGGGCTGCACCGTGCAGACAGTGATGGGTGTGAAGGAGGATTTTGAATTCAATGCGGAGGTGAACGGTGAGCCAGTGCAGAGTGCGAAGGATGGGGGTGATGTGCTCATGTTTACGCACTCTCATCAGGACCCGGGCGGCGCTGTTCTGGACATGTTGGAGCCTTTGTAAGCTCTTGCCCGGGATCCCGATGAGAAGCGCGTTACAGTAGTCGAGCCTGGAGGAGACAAAGGCATGGACGAGTCTCTCTGCTGCAGGATGAGAGAGAAATGGCCGGAGTTTGGCGATATTACAGAGGTGAAAGAAGGAAGTCTTGCAGATATGGTTGATGTGATAGTCAAAGCTAAGATGGGGGTCAAACCTGACTCCCCACAGACAACAGTGTGAGGGCGGGATTTAGCATCCCCCAGAACTGACACATTGACTTAGAATGAATCAACAAAGTAACAGAGGAAGACAGGGACTATATATACACAGGGAAACAAACGAGAGGCAAGTGAGGCACTGAGACACAGGTGCAGACAATTACAGAGGAGGGAAAACTGAGGAAGTAAAACAATGACTGTACACACAAGGATGGACTACTACAAAATAAAACAGGAAACACTGCAAACTGATCTAAAGAATAAAACACTGAAAACACAAGGAAAACAGGGTCAGACACAAACTGAAAACTCATGACAGAATCACAGGAACAATAGGTAACAGAGACACTAGGAAAAACACATAAAATGCACTCAATTAACAAAGAAAGGCGAAAACTAAATCAACAGAACACATCATGACACTTATTGTTTGTTTTTATAGAGAACTCACATCACTAATATGGGTAGATGAGTGACCTCTTGCAGTCAAAAGCACCATTTTGAGAAGAATCTATATTTGGGAATTAAACTTTTGTGAGTCAAGCTTGTCACTGAATAATAAAAGGCCATAGCTGTGGCATGTGGTGTATTTTGTGGACCCAGAAGCAGACACGGAGACATATAGTAAATTAAGATGTAATTTTAAAGTCCAACTCAAGGGTAAAGGCACAAGAGAAGTCCGGTTTGCTCTATTTACGTAAATATTACAAAGCTCATATCTTTGGGCTCTATATTTTTCATTAGTCTATTTGAACTAAAACCCAAAGGAGTAAACATGTTGTGAGAGAGGTCCTGTAGCAACACCAGTCGTTTTATGTAGGTGTATAATAACCATTACCCAGGTTTGGCCTCATTCCCCTGCCTCTCCTGTCTAAAGCAGGCTCCATTAGCAAAAAAAAAATGGGTCAGCTTTAATCCACAGCCATATTAATAGAAATGAAAACACTTTCATTTGTGATTGATGTGGCTGTGTGATTATGTGAGTGTTTCTTCTTCTTTGAGAGAGAGTGAGTGAGCTGTCGGTGCTAATTAGTTATGCAGATGCACTGTAATGAGCATATAAGAGTTAATGTACATATCTGTGTTTGCCCGATACTCTCCAATTTAAAATAGGCCTCCTAATCATAGATACACTCTTCATTCTGCCAACAGAGCTACAAAGTCAAGTGTTTTGCATAAGCATTAGCAAAGTAAAAAAAAAAAAAAATTAAAAGTGCTAAAGGAGCATGCCAGAAACTCTGACTATTTATGAACCTGGATGACAGCAGTGTTCTCCCTCCAGACAGCTAGCATGCTGAATAACCACACAGCAGCTGTCTGTCTGAAAAATTGCACAAACACATTCACCCGCATGTCAGCTGTCTAATGACATGATTTTTATATACCCACATTTTTTAGTGGGTTAATGTTATATCATCTGTTTGTACTCAATAAATGTTACTATGATCCATCCATCCATCCATCCACCCAAGTTGCAGGGACAGCAGTCTAAGCAAATCCCAGACCTTCTCCCCAGTAATGTTTACCAGCTCCTCCTGTGGATCCCAAAAATATTCCCAGGCTAGATAGGCATTAAATTATCCCTCCAGCAAACTCTGGGCCATATTTTAAAGCCAAATCCCCATTGGTCGTATGTGGAGCACCTTCACCAGGTCCAAGGGGCATCTTTATCAAGTGCCTCGAACTGAGTCCTTTCCATGCCAAGGAGCAGTGGCTTTACTCTGAGCTTCCTTTAAGTGTCTGAACCCCTCACCTCATCTTCAGGAATTAGAAAAGCAACCCCTCGTAGGAAACTGATTTTGGCTGATCTAATTTTCTTGGTTACTGGTAGGTGGGGAGAGGTCATGGATCCATTGATGAATCAAAAGCTTTGCCTTCTGCCTCAGCTTCTTCAGTGCAACAAACCAACACAACATTTGCTTTACTGTTGATGCCACACTGATCTACCCTTCAATCTTATGATCCATTTCGCCCTCACTTGTGAACAAGACCCCAAGGTACTCAAACTTACACAGTTAGTGCATAGACTTAATACTCATCCAGAGTGAGCAATCCTCCATTTTCTAGGCCATTAACACATTAATAAATTTAAAGTTACACCTGTTTGGCCCGGTTTCACAGACAAGACTTCAATCAGGCCAGGAGTAGGCCTAAATCAGACTTCTAAAGCTTGATCATTTAAGTGGCTTGCATGAGTGTGGCTTACATTTTTCTTAGTTAGTCCCTGACTGTGGAGTCCTAGAGCAAGCTTAAATGAGAACACCTGGGTCAAGCCTCATTGGCCTAAGTAGGAGCACAGCCTGTTAGACTATGGTGCTTATAAAGACCTGAGATGGAATTGAGGACAGCTTTGCTGGGGAGAATTTTGAAATCAAACAGTGGGTGAAAACAAAAGAACACGCTCAAAGAACTTCACTCAGTATAAAAAAGCTCTACTTAAACAAATTGCAGGAAATCATGCTGTTATAGAAAGTTAAGGCCATACTGCTGCTATAGAACATAAGAGGAGGAGTGCTTGGGCTGCCATTTGCAGTGAATTCAATGCCAGTGAAAATGAAACCACAAGAGTAGAGCAACTGCAGGTGAGACATGTCTACTATGATCTGTATATCACAGATGTCATATAGCTTTGTGACATTGTTGGTATTGAATGATATCTGCCTTCACAGACTCTATGTGGCATGTGGTGTATTTTGTGGACCCAGAAGCAGACACAAGGGCAGATAGCAAATTAAAGGTGTAATTTAATGTCCAAAAACACAGAGGAAAAGGCACGAGAGAAAGTCCGGTTGGCTGGCTGGCTGTTGTGTGGGCTGGAGACACTGTTGAGAAGCAGAGGAGATGGAAGTGAGAAGGCATACAAGGAATCACAGGGAGCAAAATCACTTAGCACTTAGCCGAGGAGAAGGCCGGGAGAAGCGTCTGTACCACTCGGGAGTGAAGACAATACTCAGGCGCTGAGACTGAGGGCTGCTGGCTTCTTATAGGGCCTTGATTGCAGATGCAGTGCAGGTGTGGAGTCTCACTCAGCGTCAGCGACCGGGGAGGGGGAGGGTGCTCCGGAAAAGAGTCAAGCCAGACCAGGAAAACAAAGAAAAACAGGAAGTCCAACCAAAATAAAACAAGGGGAGGAGGCGCCTCACCACAGTATCCCCCTCTCAACGAACGCTTGGTTTGTTGGGGTGAGCAGCGTAAAGTTGCAAGGAGCTGATGGTCTAGGATGAGGGATCAGGAGATCCAGGACCGCTCCTCTGGCCTGTAACCCTCCCAATCCACCAGGTATTGGAAGCTGCGGCCCCGAGGCCACACGTCAAGGATTCATCCCACAGTGAAGGCAGGGTTGATCAGGGAGGCATGAAACGTGGTGTGGATTTTGAAGAATGCGGGAAGTTTGAGTCTTACCGCCGAGGGGTTAATAATCTTCTGGATCAGGAAGGGTCCAATGAAGTGGGGAGACAGCTTGCGGGACTCGGTCTGCAGGGGAAGGTCATGGGACAATAACCAGACCATCTGACCGGGACGATAGTCTGGTGCAGGGGAGCCACGGACATCAGCCAGGCGTTTGTTGCACTCGGCCGTGCGGGTGATCTCTACACCTCCTGTAGGTGCCCCAAATGCTCCCTCACTGACGGGACTGGGTGCTCCTGTATGGGAAACGGGGGGGCTGGTACCCAAAACAGCACATGAAGGGAGACATACCTGTGGCAGAGGAGATGAGGGAGTTATGGGCATACTGGATCCATGGGAGGTGTGTACTTCAGGATGATGGGCCGCAACACACCGCAAAGCCCACTCAAGGTTTTGACTGGCCCGCTCCGTCTGGCCATTGGTCTGCGGGTGGTAGCCCGAGGAGAGGCTAGCTGCCCTACCCACTGCCTGGCAGAAAGCTTTCCAGACCTGGGAGGAGAACTGGGGACCACGATCTGACACTATGTCAAGGGGGATACCATGTAGTTGGAACACGAGACACTAGGAGGTTAGCAGTTTCTAGAGCAGACGGGAGCTTGGGTAATGGGACATAATGCACAAATTTGGAAAATCTGTCAATGATGGTGAGTATGACTGTGTTACCTTCAGAAGGGGGGAGGACCAGTGACGAAATCTAGGGCTATGTGAGACCAGGGGCGTGAGGGCACAGGCAGGGGACACAGCAAGCCAGCCGGAGGTTGGTTGGAGGCTTTACCTCGGGCACAGACAGAGCAGGCAGCAACAAATGCCCGTACATCCCGGACCATCCCCGGCCACCAGAACCGCTGCTGAAGGAATTGGAGGGTGTGCTGAAATCCGGGGTGGCAGGTGAGTTTAGAGAAGTGCCCCAACTGTAGGACCTGGGAACTTGCAACCTCAGGGACGAACTTTCTGTCAAGAGGGCCGGTTCTAGGGTCCGGGTGTTTCTGGAGGGCCTGGTCCACAATGGTGCCGATTTCCCAAGAGGCGGAGCTGACAACACTGGAGGCAGGGAGGATGGTGTCCAGTTCGCTGGGGTCTGAGGTAGCAGAGGAATGTATCCGATATAGGGCGTCAAGGTTTGAGGTTGCAGGAGCTGGGACGATAGGAGAGGGTGAAGGTAATCTGCAGAGGAAGAGGGACCAGTGGGCTTGCCTGGAGTTGAGGCGTCGAACAGAAAGGAGGTACTGAAGGTTCTTGTGGTCAGTCCAGATGAGGAATGGGTGTTGCGCTCCTTCCAGCCAGTGTCTCCGTTTTTGGAGTGCCCACACTACAGCCAGCAACTCACGGTTTCCCATGTCGTACTTTCATTTGGTGGGTGAGAATTTCCGGGAGAAGTAGGCGCAAGGATGGAGCTTCTGGGTCTCGGTTTCCCTCTGTGAGAGGACGGCTCCCACTCTGGAGTCCAAGTCGTCAACCTCCACCATGAACTGGAGAGAGGGATCCGGGTGTCTGAGCACAGGGGCTGAGCGGAGGCAATAAGAGTGGCAGTGAGGACTCCAGGTGGCGATTGAAGCTGTGGACCAGTTGATCTGGGGATTGTGGATCTGCAGCCACGGGAGTCCAAGCACGAGGGGTGAATGCGGAGAGGGAAGCAGGAACAACCGGATGTCCTTACGATGGTTTCCCGAAAGGACGAGGGTCAGAGGAGCGGTGCAGTGGGTTATGGTGGCTATAACCCTGCCATCGAGAACGGTGACCTTACGGGGGGCAGGGAGTGCCTCCAGGGGGAGCTGTAGCCGCGCCACCAACCTGGAGTGAATGAAGTTGTCGTCCGCCCCAGAGTCAATAAGGGTTTGGAGCGACATGGATCCCTTCCCCCACAGGAGACAAGCTGGTACGGAGATACGTCTGGGAGAGCTGGAGGTAGAGGAGGTGTGGCTGATTTGCATGGGTTCTCCAGCTGAGGGCACCGGAGCCAGAGGAGCTGAGGGCTGCAGAGGAGACCTGCTGAAAGTGGAGGAGGATGAGGAATCTAAACTATGGGGAGGAGTGTTTAGTTTCCTTTCTCTATCTCTCTCCCTGAGGCGATTATCCAAACGTATAGCTAAATAAATAAGCTCCTCAAGTGAGGATGGCTCGTCACGAAACAAACCTTTCAGAAACAATACGAAGTCAAAGTTTAACCTGCCTCTTTACAGGATAAATATAAATTACAATTTAGTCCTAGAGTGTCTCTAATCCACCCTTAAAACCTTAATTGTAACTTACTAACAAAACTTTGTGAAATGTGATTTATCTAATGTTTTCTAGTTGACTATGAGTAACAGCTTTTCTTAAACTAACAAAAAAATATTTTAAACTTGTATAGTGAACATGTGTACAAATTAAATCACAGCTTACATATCTTCAACTAGGTTGTTGAACTGATACAAGATGGATTGTGCAACATCTAACAATTAAAGAAGCATCCTTAAAAAGATATTTACAATAAAAATGCACGAGTAAGCATGTGTTGGCTCAAAAATAGATGTCCTATCATACAATTTTGTGTCCCTGAGTCTGAGATGTGTGCAAGTGTTATTTTGTACACTGGTGCATTGAGGATATACTGTCTGACTGGTGCGAAACTGTGATGCTTTTGAAGGAGTGTAAAGCGAAAATGACTTTAGCATATCCATGATATCCCCATATTTTTGAAATATCTAAACTGGCAACATTGTCTTTGTTCAGCTGTTCCCCAAATGTCCTATCCATTATTATGAGACTTCATTTAGATAGCATTTCCTTTGAATGCAGCTTTGTAACATCATTAGTGAGTCTTTCGCTGAGCTTTAAAAATATACTGACAGACACAAAAGATAATGACTTTTCTGCTTTCACTAAAACAGGACAAAAGAGGACGTTCTTTATGTGTCAACTTTTCAACAGCTATCAAATAAAATGTCCTTAAACCTTATCCTCAAACCCTTAATCAGGAACAAGGGCATCCTCAAATGAAAGCTTACACAAAATGAGGGTATAGCAAGCAACCTGTCATTTGTGCCACTCACCTCAGTTGATAACCAACTCAGGGTAGTGTGGGATTTTGCAAAGAGCCTTCAAGAGGCCACTCTGCTCAATGTTTGCTGTCATCTCACACACTCCCTTTTCACTGTGCTGGATTTGCAGGAAAAGAGATGAGTAAAAAAGATGCCACTAACAAATTTTTATGTTGAACAGACAGTATTTTCCTCTCAAATTTAAACTTGTATAGTGAACATAAATTATAGGATGTTGGTGTTAATGTATTTGAAATCACTTCAAAAACAAGCATCTCCCTGGAAAATAATTATTCAGAAAATCACATCAGCTTGCCCCAGCTTTGCATTCTGTGACGCCTCTGTGCCAGGTGGAACAAAGAAGGAGCTGATCACATCGAGTTCAATGAACCCTTATAAAAAGGCTTTAGGTATTGCAGCAGGTGAGGTTAAGTCTTTGTTCAAATGATCAGGTGAGCACAAAATGAAACAGGAATATTAAGCCTGGGAGGGGAGGTGACAGTCTTGAAAATTTCACACGGTAGGTCTGAGATGACTCTGACATCATGCAGCCTAATCAGTCTTATTCCTCTCCTTTAATGTGGCATTTCTATAAAATATAATCTAACTTACTGATACTTCACTTTGATAAGGAATAGGATATACCACTACTGCTTTGTCTGCATTACCTCTATTATAGCCACTCTAATTCAAGAGCTGTAGATTTGTATTTAACAGTATATCGCCTCTTTTGTTTCATTGTTGTGGTGCTTAAGTATCACATTTGGATCCAGAATAACTTGATTACATCCTTATTCTTTCCATATCGAGTATTAAGTGCAGGCTATTCCCGGTGGTTTTGAATGTAACTGCTGGTTTGAGGCATTGTTAGAATGAGGCACACTTTGTTGCTGATGCCTCCTCCGTTTTGCATGCATTTCACTAAACTGTGCTTTTGCTTTACTCCTCTAATCTTTGTCTTATGCTTACATGAATTCTGCATGAATAATAAACAACAAAAGCCTCTTCACAACTTCTGCATTTAAAATTTGTAACGGTAATTATCCATTTTTATCCGTCAATGTGTGATTCATATACTAGATAAGTTACTTATTATGGCAAGCAGTTGTTAGGAATATTTAAGCCCTTTTTTTCATATTTAAAATTTTATAAATATTCCTACCTCCAACTGTGCTTCTTAAGTTTTTTTTTTTCTCTTTGAAATCATAATAATTTTTCTCTCTGTGTTGTTCGCCCTTAAGTACTGGTGGTTAACTTTTGATTTTCAATTTTTTATATGAAATAAGTGCAAAACAGGCTGAAACCTCCTTTTCAAAATACTGTAACACTGTTTGCAGTTAAACTTGTCAAAGTTTAGACAGATCTTTCTCAAACTGTGTGTATTGAGGGCTCTGGATTCCATTTAAGGTATGTTTTATAATAAGAGTAATGGCTTTGCTGTTTGCAAGAGTCTGCACAGGGAGTAAAGGTAGGCAAACTGCACTTTACTGTAATGATATCCTAGCTTCCATCGTTGGTTATTGAACTGTCTCTGAGCAAATATCTGCAGATACATATATTCACCTGATTGGAGATTTTCAACAGGAGTGACATGTTTGCTTGAATGCTGTTGCAAAAGCTAAAAATCAGTTTGATTTTAAACCCAGAGTGAGTGATTCATTTATCTTAAATAAAAAATGCCCTCTTACATACAGAATGTATGCAGATCATGGCAACACACAAAATACTGGGAGAAGGAGATGTAAATGGAATCATTTAGCACCCGCAATGTGATTTATCACCAGAAACTGATTGCGGTCACTGTTTTTGCATCTATGTTTAGCATGTTTGAAAGGCAGGTGCAAACTGCCAGTAGCTGAGACATATCGTCTCTCCAGCATAAATATATATTTATATATCTACATATACATAAATATATATGTATATATATATATATATATATATATATATATATATATATATATATATACAGCACAGTCCAATATTTCATTGTATATATTTCATTGTGCTGGGTGCAAATCACTTGAGTTGAGACGTTTTCTTCAAAAAATTTGCTACATTTCATAATGTGAATTCACTTATGTGTATACTAAGGCACCAATAACTGTTTCAGGTGTTAGGTTGATGTATTTATGACATTTGAGAAAGATTTTGTCTTGCCAGAATCAACATAGCAGTTTCTACAAGCAAAAACAGCAGCACCATATAATTGTTTTTTGGGTTACTCACATATATGTACATTTCTGGCTGGTGACAAAAGTCGGACAGATAGTCTGAGTATACAGTACAGTCCAAAAGTTTGGACACACCTTCTCATTCAACGCATTTTCTTTATTCTTATTACTATTTTAATTGTAGATTCTCAGTGAAAGCATCAAAACTATGAATGAACACATGTGGAATCGTGCTTAACAAAAAGTGTGAAATAACTGAAAACATGTTTTATATTTTAGATTCCTCAGAGTAGCAACCCTTTGCTTTTTTGATGAGCTTCATGAGGTAGTCATAAAATGTTTTTTACTTCACAGGTGTGCCTCTTCTGGGTAACTTCATGACTTACAGAGTCAGTCACTAAATACTTCTGTCCTCAAGAGCAGAGGGTGACTATTTTAAAGAAACAAGCATATAAAACATGTTTTCAGTTATTTCACACTTTTTTTATGAGTACAAAATTCCACATGTGTTCATTCATAGTTTTGATGCCTTCAGTGATATTCTACAATGTAAATAGTCATATGTCTATGTTGTTTCCAGACGCATAAACTAGGCTGAGGGATAAAGAATCACAGAACAAAGAAAAACAAAAAGTCAAAATAATCTACAGTATACAAACACTGTAAAACACAGTGTTGAGTAATTCAATCATTTCAGCCCTTTAGAATGTAAGCTGTCTCCAGAGTGAGCACCACTCACGCTCCCATTTATGGGCCAAATGTTCACTGTTCATTCAAATTCATATGTATTCAGTGGAGGAGGTTCACAGATAATGTTGTCATTGTCAATTATTGGGGTAAAACTATCATCTCTGAGATATAGTTGACTGAACAACAGTTGAGTCACCTGCTGACAAACATCTTGGTAGCTGTAAAATGTCGAGGAAAAGTTTGCTTGTACAAACAGATTTGGGGGGGTTAATGGAGGACACAAAAAACAGGAAGTGAGATGGTTGGAAATTATGAGAAAGCAGAACAGATTTAAAACAAAACATGTTGTCAGAAACATGACACAACAACAGCTTACTCGGAGAAAAGAATTAAAACTCAAATCAACATTGATGTCTAGAAGGTATGTAATTACTTTGGACTGCTAACGTGTCAAAATAGGTTATGAATTAGAGATGGGGTTTATGGCTCTTTGAAGGTAGCCAGATTTCTCCAAAGAGCTGTTAAAAAGACCAGCTCATTGTTGTTATTTATTTTTTAAGTAGCCAAACGGTAACTCGTTTTTATCATGGACACTATCATAGGTAGCAGTTCACCCTTACACATTCCACCAATATATTCTCTATTGGTGGTAATTATTCTGAAATATTGATCATAATTTCATTTGGCTTGTGTTTTCATTGTACGGTGGTGCCATATCCTCATGCTTTGACAGTGAGATCACTCTATTGAATTTTTCCCTCACCTGAAAAAACTCTGTGGCACAATAAAAGCTATTCATGCTACAGATAACTTCCTTGCCAAACAATTTCCCACACAATTGTTCTACTCTACCAGGGGTCCGTTTCACGTAGGTGGTTCAACAAACTCTGAGTTAAATCCTTAACTCTGAGTTGATCTACTCTGAGTTAGGAAACTCAGAGTTTCCGGTTTCACAACACCTGATTTGAGACGGTTTTAACAACTCCGAGTAGTTTGACCTGAAGTTAAGCACGTGCACGCCAGACATAAACAGCCAGCATCTGTGGAGCGCAGATTCAATGATCAACCAATGGAAACAGGGAGAAGGAGGGGGCAGCAGCAAGCCAACAGCGAATGACAGCATGTTTTTAGAAGAAAGCGCAATACAGCAGCAGCTGCAATGGAGAGGGAGAGGGCTTGGGAGGAAATCGCTGCTCGCGTCAATGCGTAACTTTAAATCTAGTCTCGTGCAATCACAATGACAGACTGTTGCAGGGAAACTGCTTGAATCATTTTGATCATGTTTTACATTGTCAAGTAAGTATTAAGTGGCAGTTTGATCCCTTAGAAAATGCTCTTTTCACACTCAAACATGAATTTTACTCTCTTATGATGTTCCGTTAAATGATTAGGAATATTAAACTAACTCTCAGTATGTATATGTACATATATTAAACTAACACACACTACACTCAATATTAGACTTTCACTCAGCAAACAGAAAGAGGGCAGATGCCAGAAAAACGGGTGGTGGCCCAGCAGCCCCACCTTTAACGGAGGCAGAGGAGCCCCCCCCCCCCCGACGATTGCAACCCCCACCCCGTAGCAGCGATCGTCGGACTGGTGTGCGTGTGTGTGTGTGTGTGTGTGTGTGTGTGTGTCTGTGGGGGGGGGGGGGGGGGGGATTTGCGATCGGACCGGCCGCGATCGTCGAATGGGGGGGTGGGGGGCAGCTCCTCTGCCTCCGTTAAAGGTGGGGCTGCTGGACCACCACCCGTTTTTGTGTTAGAATATTCCTAATCATTTAACGGAACATCATAAGAGAGTAAAATTCATTTTTGAGTGTGAAAAGAGCATTTTCTAAGGGATCAAACTGCCACTTAATACTTACTTGACAATGTAAAACATGATCAAAATGAGAAAATGCCGATGTCTCACCTGAAACTCTGGGTTTACTGAGTTAAACCTGCTCCCAAGCAGGTTAGGTTCACGGAGTCTGTTACTGTGGTAACTGACCACGAGGTTGAGTTACCTCTCTTTGTGAAACAGGTTAGAGTTACCCCTCTCTCCCTGGTTTAACTAACCCTCCTTTGTGAAACGGAAAACTCAGAGTTTCCCTGATTTCAGGGTTAACAAACTCGGAGTTTCCATTAAACCTGCTACGTGAAACGGACCTCTGGTGTTTGGGGTGCACAGGTGACACGTGAAGGCAGGAGGCAAGTTGCATATTAGAACGGCTTGTAAACGAACTGCTCACAACTATAAACCAATTGTCACCATTCACTTAAAGGAGCCATTCAAATGACTAACTCATTTGCAATCATCACATCTCTGTTCTGAATGGTCTTGTATTGCAGGGAAACTGAGAGTTTAGAGCTTCATAGCTGCAGGGTTTCTGGGTTATCAGCCAAACAGTCTGGTGGGCCAAAGAGGGTTTCATTAGAATAACTGGCAAACTCTCCTCCTTTACTCTCTGCTGTTTTCATCAGGTTGTTGTCATCTGATTTATCCTGATAAGGTAAGTTGAGATCAAATGAAAGCAAACTGGTTGTATTTGAACTGAAAATTATGTTCAGTTTTATTGTGATCTGTAGTGATTTGCTGACAGAGTTTTATGAAAATCATCACACTTTTCAGCTGGTCTGAAATGAAATCAAATTACAATTCAATTACCTAATCAGCCATCAAAGCGCTGAGAGAGACTGATGAAATCGTTACAGCTCACAGTCCAAGTTTGTCTGCCTCAATTAACCATGCCATTATTCCTACCCTTGCAAGCCAGATATCCAAGACTGTAAGTACAGATACCAGCTCAGGTATGTTGAGGAGCCCTCTCAATTACAGCTCCTTCCTCAGTATTAATAGGCTGTATTGGCTGAGCGAGATCCTGTTGGTTCGTTCCACTTCAGTGGGGCAACATAAACTGTGATTCATAAAATAGCTCTATTGATAGTAAGTACTAAAAAAAAATATCTACTCATGCCATCCTGTCAATCAAAAGCCTGGGAAGATGGTACGATTCAAAGCTAAAGGACTCTGACCAGGCGCACGAACTCAGGCAGGAACTCATCAAAGGTCTGGAGGTCATCGACAAATCCATGTTGCCCGGCAAGCTGAAAATCTGGTGCTTACAGTTCGGATTACTGCCTCGCCTCATGTGGCCACTAACCATGAATGATCTCACGCTCACAAGGGTTGAGAAAATGGAGAGGATGATAAGCTCTCATGTGAGAAAGTGGTTAGGGGTCCCTCGATGCCTCAGCAGTGTAGCCCTCTATGGTCAGGGGCTACTCCAGCTGCCCCTCTCTAGCCTCACAGAGGAGTTCAAATGTACAAAAGTGAGACTAGAGATGACCCTGGCAGAATCAAAAGACACTGTCATCCGAGCTGCTGCTCCAACTGTGGCATCAGGAAGGAAGTGGACGGCTAAGAACGCAGTACAGCAGGCAAAATCCGCTCTCCACCACAGTGACATCGTGGGCCAAGTCCAACATGGAAGAGGTGGCTTGGGACTGGGTGAAAAGCGTCCGTGCTGGAACAAGGCAGCCTCTCGGGAGCGTCGGAAAATGGTTGTGGCCGAAGTCAGCCGACAGGAGGAGTCAAACAGGTGTGCCAAGGCTGTGTCACAGGTAAAACAGGGCCAGTGGATGAGATGGGAGAGTGTGGAGAAACGAACCATCAGCTGGAAGGACATGTGGGAGATGGAGGCAAGTAGGATAAGTTTTCTCATCCGATCCACTTATGACGTTCTTCCTACCCCTACAAATCTCAACCAATGGGTGGGTGAAGATCCATCATGACCCCTGTGTTCAACACGAGCTACACTCAGACACATCCTTGTTGGGTGTAAAGTGAGCCTCTCTCAAGGACGGTACACTTGGAGACATAACCAAGTTCTTAAGTGCCTGGCCGCAAGTCTGGAAAGCAGAAGAACCACCATCAATGCCTTGCCGCCCAGAGTAACCAACTCGGCCAACTCGATTGCGTTTGTTCGAGAAGGGAAACAAGGACAGAGGAAGTTTCCACCAAAGGCCAGAATGGGCGAACTGGAGACAGCCAGAGACTGGCAGATGCTGGTGGACGTGGGAACACAGCTCCTAGTTCCACCAGAGATAGTCATCACCAACCTAAGGCCTGACCTAGTCCTGTGGTCCAACTCACAGCGCAGAGTGTACTTTGTGGAGCTCACCGTCCCTTGGGAGGATGCGGTAGAGGAAGCCTTTGAACGAAAGAAACTGCGTTATTCAGATCTCGCAGCAGAAGCAGAACAGAGGGGCTGGAGAGCAAAGGTCTGCCCAGCAGAAGTTGGATGTCGGGGGTTTGTGGCAACATCGACTGTGAGGCTGATGAAGGACCTGGGAATCAGTGGACAAGTCCTACGCCAGGCCATCAAGGATCTATCCAGAGTGGCAGAGCGGTGTAGCCAGTGGCTTTGGCTGAAAAGGAAAGACCCTAGCTGGTCTCCCAAATAAACTGGTTGGGCAGACGCAGAGGGGGGTGTTTCTGGGACGCCAGATTACACTGCTGAGCCTACTGGAGACGTCGTGGGGTTAAATCAGCGAAACGTTGGTGAAAGTAGGAACCCACTTGATAACCCCAGTGAAGTGTCTGTCCAGCTGTCTCAACATCTCAATGCTCAAGTCTCCAAGTGTGTATGTATGCGGTCAGGTGCAAACCTGGCTCAGGGAGTAGGACGCCCCTGCCATGCAGAGTCCCCAGGCACTTTGGATCTTTTAACATCATGTCCTGTGTTTTTGAAATCATTAGTAATCAGTGTTTCGGTGTCGAACTATTTCCCTTCTGCGGCGTAGTGATACTTGCACACACGCAATCGAATATGCAGGGGGTGAAGCAATTTTTGTCACGTGGACCAATAGGAGCAGAGTATCGTTGCCATAGTATCAGAAATACACAAACATGGCGACGACCGCATCTAGCAGCGAGACAAGCGAAGAGGAAGAAAAGAAAAGGAAAAAAAGAAAACAGCCTTCAAAAGTGCATAAAAATGGAACGAAACGATGCTATATGCATCTATCATCTGTCCAGAATGAAGACGTTCTCGACTTTACAAGGACACGTTGGGAAACTTACAGAACGAGTATTAGAAAGTGGCTTTCTCTACAGGGTGAGACAAAGGACCTTGCAGAAACTTATAAACATTGCGTTGATATCGACTTTGACAATGTTCCTGATAATGCTGGGTTTCACATGACATGCTACCAACAATTGATTTGCAAAAGGCGTTTGAGAAACAAGAACGTGATGCAGCCGCGGGTCAGTCAAAGCCTTCAGGCAGCATCGCCGATGCATCCACGTCCACGGCATCTGAAACTCCGTGAAAGAAACTTCGCTCGAGGTCATAAGCTGTATTGGGACAAAGGAAAAAGTGCCTAGAAAGTGAATTTCGTTCAACTACGCTGGTGCTACTTGTTCAATGCATTCTTGCATAGACAATACCATTCTGGACTTTGAGTTAAAATATACAGTACAGGCCAAAAGTTTGGACACACCTTCTCATTCAATGTCTTTTCTTTATATTTTATATGACTATTTACATTGTAGAATATCACTGAAGGCATCAAAACTATGAATGAACACGTGGAATTTTGTACTTATAAAAAAAGTGTGAAATAACTGAAAACATGTTTTATATGCTAGTTTCTTTAAAATAGCCACCCTTTGCTTTTGAGGACAGAAGTACTTAGTGACTGACTCTGTTAGTCATGAAGTAACCTGGACAAGGCGCACCTGTGAAGTAAAAACCATTTCATGACTACCTCATGAAGCTCATTGAGAGAACAGCAAAAGTTTGCAGCGCTATCAAAAAAGCAAAGGGTCGCTATTCTGAGGAATCTAAAATATAAAACATGTTTTCAGTTATTTCACACTTTTTTCTTAAGCACATGATTCTACATGTGTTCATTCATAGTTTTGATGCCTTCACTGAGAATCTACAATTAAAAAAGTAATAAGAATAAAGAAAATGCGTTGAATGAGAAGGTGTGTCCAAACTTTTGGACTGTACTGTATACTCAGACTATCTGTCCGACTTTTGTCACCAGCCAGAAATGTACATATATGTGAGTAACCCAAAAAACAATTATATGGTGCTGCTGTATTTGCTTGTAGAAACTGCTATGTTGATTCTGGCAAGACAAAATCTTTCTCAAATGTCATAAATACATCTACCTAACACCTGAAACAGTTATTGGTGCCTTAGTATATGCATAAGTGAATTCAGATTATGAAATGTAGCAAATTTCTTGAAGAAAACGTCTCAACTCAAGTGATTTGCACCCAGCACAATGAAATATATACAGTAAATTTAGCTAAAAGCTTATGTTTCATCCATAAAAATGACACAACCTACTGTGTAATAAAAGCAATAAAATGTAAGGCACTGTGTAGGCACTTTTTCCTTTGTCCCAATACAGCCTATGACCTCGAGCGAAGTTTCTTTTGCAGAGTTTCAGATGCCGTGGACGTGGATGCATCGGCGATGCTGCCTGAAGGCTTTGACTGACCCGCGGCTGCATCACGTTCTTGTTTCTCAAATGCCTTTTGCAAATAAATTGCTGGAAGCATGTCATGTGAAACCCAGCATCATCAGGAACATTGTCAAAGTCGATATCAACGCAATGTTTATAAGTTTCTGCAAGGTCCTTTGTCTCACCCTGTAGAGAAAGCCACTTTCTAATACTAGTTCTGTAAGTTTCCCAACGTTTCCTTGTAAAGTCGAGAACATCTTCACTCTGGACAGATGATAGATGCATATAGCATCGTTTCGTTCCATTTTTATGCACTTTTGAAGACTGTTTTCTTTTTTTCCTTTTCTTTTCTTCCTCTTCGCTTGTCTCGCTGCTAGATGCGGTCGTCGCCACGTTTGTGTATTTCTGATACTATGGCAACGAGACTCGGCTCTTATTGGTCCACGTGACAAAAATTGCTTCACCCCCTGCATATTCGATTGCGTGTGTGCAAGTATCACTACGCCGCAGAAGGGAAATAGTTCGACACCGAAACACTGATTACTAAAAATCGACAGGGTGGCATGAGTAGATTTTTTTTTTTAGTACTTACTATAGAGTTATTTTATGAATCACAGTTTATGTTGCCCCACTGAAGTGGAACGAGATTCACTTTCTAAGCACTTTTTCCTCTGTCCCAATACAGCCTATAAAGACAGTCTAAAGTAGTACAGACTGGGCACTGTTCATTTCTTGCTCTTTCAAGTGGTAATGGATTATTTATCTCACAGAGGCCAAATCCATCAGTCTTTGCCCAAGGGGTGGAAACCAGCTGAGGCCCTCAATTCATGCTGTGTCAAATTCAGAAGGCTTTGATTTCATTATAATATCCAGTTGAAAATGGCAATTCAGTTAATGAATGAATAACAATCAAATCACAGTCTGACAATATTGTGAGAAAAGAAGAACTTTGACCAACAATTGCTGAGCCTCATCAATGTCACCGCCAAAATAGGGTACTTTTGGTCATAACAGAAACCTCTTAAAAGCTGTTCTACTGCCATCCCAACATTGGTGCTATTATTAAGTTCCTCCACATTTCTTTCTAACAGTCTTTTTTTAGGTTTTTGTGTGTGCTACTGGTTGTCACCATGGAGAGTTTGGGAGAGCAGAGTGGGATGGTGCGCTGGAATGATCCAGACACAAGAAAATACTCTGTTGCAAAGAGTTTTTCCAAAGGATATATGGCATGGCATCTTTTGGTTACTGGCTTTAAATCAGCCTTTAGGTCATCCAGCAGCTCAAAAATGGCATTGCTGGATAGACAATGTGTCTTTACTACTGCCAGATTGCACCTGCCTTTTCAACATGCTAAATATACACACAGAAACACCCACCACAATCAGTTTCAGGGTTTGAGAAATCATATTTTGGGTGCTACATGATTCCATTTGCATCTCCTCCCAGTATTTTGCACTTTCTGATAATCTGTATATATTCTGTATATTCATGAAGGCAAACAAGCTAAATGGATTGCAGGTGGTATTTTGCTCATTTAACAGACGCAATCCTTGGTGTACCTGGTTAGTGTGGTCATTCATTTAGTCATTGTTTCAGGTAATTAACTGTTTTCTTATTGTGTTTACATTATTTTGTGTGCTCATTGCGGACATGTACTGATGAGTCAGATAAGAAGGTTTAATGCTAACACGGGGGCAATTGACCACTGTGTCACAATGTATAGAACAGAGACTTTCAGTATAGAAGGATTTTAGCTTATGCCTAGAAGTGCCAAGGGTTGGTAAGTATGGTTTTAAACTGCTCTGCCTTAACAGTCATTTAGTTGAAGTGTGTATTATAATCATAACAGTCATTTATTAAAAAGTGTGCTTTATAATCATCACAGTTATTCATTAAAAGTGTTCCTTATAAAAGTGCTCTATGACCCTGACATATGCCTTAGATAATGATCTGCCTTTCATAACAGATGTGCAGGTGCTAGTCAGAGATGTGAACAACAGGACGAGGGAGGAAGATCACTCTGTCCTGAGAAGATGTGGAGGTGTAAAGGGAGGGTTTGCATGCCCAGCAGTCTGCCCAGTGGGAACTCGGTGAAAGCTTGGAATACATGACGCAAATATGAAGGAGACAAGCACTGGATGCATCCAAGATCAGCTTCCCTGAAACCACGGTTTCGGTCAGGTAAAAAAAATAGAACAATACGTGCTTGTTTGTCCATAGAGAAACACTGAGGACTGCTGGTTATGTAAACTCTCCGCCCATAAAGATGATGAGACACCTCCTAGGGTATAACTATTAACTACTGAAAAATAGTGATCAGACCACCTCAGAGATACCATTGGGTTTATGTTGTGCTCTCCAAGATATCTTGTGTTATTTGCTGTGCCGAAATAAAAGGTTTGTTGAAGACACCTTTTTGCCTCATTGAATCCTCTCTTCCAGTCTCCATCAACGGACTCAGGGAAGTTTGGATTAACTTCAACATTAGTAGATCAGCTTTCTGTGTGTGGCAGCCGGGGGCGGGGTTAACGGAGAATGGAATTTGGAAGAAGATGTAGTAAAATACTGTAACCCCTATTTACCAATTCACCAATCAACTACTGATTACTGAATACGAAATTGATTTTGTTGCTGACAACGCCACCCCAGGAATTTCACCTGGAGAGTAGAATTACCCCTGAATGTAAAGCTAGGGCACACACAGGTTCGTCTGCCAGTGAAGACGGGAGGCTGTGGTCCAGTGTACAAATACTTTTGAATTTTATTTAACAATTTTCACCAATAAACAAAGTTAATAAAATCTTTTCCACTCATTCATCCACACTCATTCACACACAAACACACACACACACGCACACACACACTTCTCTTAACTATAGCAACAATGTTGCCTATAAAATTGATGTGCAAATAGCAAATTCTGGTTAAATCAGAAATAAACCACAAATACCAAAATAAAGAAAACTAGCAAGCAAAAAAAAGAAAAATAACTCAAAATATTTAGAAATGACCAAACCAAACAAACATGCAAATAAACCAAATACAAATAACTAACAAAACAAAGTACTCAACCGGAGAAACAAAACACAAAAACACACAAATCACAAAATAATAACAAATGATTTAAACCATAATAAACTAAATGCCAACAAAATGAGGAAGCTGAGGCAACAGGTTACTAAAATAAAACTTAGTCCCAAGGGTGTTGACGTCACCTCACATGAAGCAGAACGCCGTCGAATCAAAGTTAGATGGCGATAGTGGCGGCCTTAACAAAGGCACCTGCAGCGCCACAGAACAATCAACAGCCACTCAGCTGATCAACCCCAGCTGTGTGGGGATGCAGGAACACACACTCTGGGTCCCGCAATGAGAGATCAAGTTCAATGCAGGAGAGAGAAGACCCAGTGAGGAACTGTTGGAGACAAAAGCCAACCCTGGCGGCAACCGCAAAACTTTTAAAGCAATACAATAAAGTATGTGATTAACATACCAAGAGCAGCGAGCTGAGCACACAGCACAATCCGGCAGCAAGGCGATCAGGTACGGTGACCAGGTGTTGTGATTAGCAGAGTGTGTGAGCAGAGCTGACAAGCGCTCTGAGCAGAGGGAGAGGGCTCCCAGGGAGCAAGCACCCACATTTAAAGACTATGCCCCCTGAAGGCATAGGCCGAGACTGCAGCCTAATCAAGGTACAGCTGGGCTGTTGGCCCATACTGCCACACGTGCACTATCAAGTTGGCACATGTTTTTTTATACATTCAAACCTTCAGTAGATCAGGCCCTTAGTGTACATGACATTACCCATTATTCATTAAGTAAAGTCACTGTCATAGTTTATATGTCTATTACTGTTGTTATGATTTTCCAGTTTAAACTTAATCAAAGCAGCACATAAACACTGTAATAGGAGAAATAAAAAAAAACGTCTCCTTCTGCCATCTGTATGCCAAACTGTATGTTTTACTGAACATCTTAAAAGCCTCCGTCAGCCACAAAAAGAAATGATGCTTTTAAATAAGCAAACTTTCCCAAAAGGGTTGAATGAGACTCTGTTCAACCACCCTGACGGGTCTGCTAAAATGGAATAATGAATCATTAACTTATTTTTTAAACAAATAGATTGGTGTTTTGTTAATCTGTTGAAGGGACATGTCAAGATACCTCATATGTGCTCACTGGAAGTGCCACATCATCAGGCTATGGGTACGTTCCCTAGATTGTTCAAGCATAGCAGTATGACCTGGCTGGTGGACAACATCCCTACAACTAGTGGAGGGGCGTTTAAGCATTTTTTTTTTCTTCTAAATTTCAACATGAAAATGAACTTATTTGTTTTAATAAAACTGAGTTCATCCAATGAATTTACATTCTTGTTTTTTTTTTTTTTTAAGTGAAGATGAATGATGAAATTATTTCTATATGAAGCAAGAATTTGTTATATTTAATTAAATGAATTAGTCTAATGAATTTAAATGGAACATCACTCTGTGACAAGCTGATCATTGGAGGATAATTTACCATGGTGACCATCACACTGGTATATTTGTTTTAGAAACACAGAATTCACACAATCGTGGCCATGTATTAGCAAAACTGGTATCTGGTCTTGGGGTCCTTTGGGCAGGCTTTTTCCAGGCATTTGAAATGAGAGAGAGAGAGAAAGAGATTCTTAGCCATTAAATTAACTTAGTGAGAGAGGATGTGTACGCAGAATTGTTGCCAAACATGGTGCTTTACCTAGGAGCAAGGGCCAGGTGCTAGCAACCCACCACTGTCTGGCCCACTTCCTGGTACATTTTGCAGAGCTCCCTCTAGATGATAATCATCTTTTAGGAATGGGGGCAGCAGTACTGGGTGGGGGTGTACCTGAAATACTCCACAAAGGATATGGCTTGGTCGATGTACAAGACCATGGTGGGGGGGAGCCCAGTCGATGTTTCTCAAGACCGCAGAGTATCTGCGAAAGGACAAGTTTGAATTTAGTCTCTTTTGTTCAGAGTACTCATTTATTTCGAGGTTTCACACTTATGCCTTGATGTGCTGAATATGTTCAAGACATTCCTATATTCAGAAGTTGTTGGACACCTTTTCACAGAAGATAACCTTCATCCGGGAAGGGGACCAAGCCAGAACCTTCAGACTCAGGCCCTCTGAACACAAACCTGAATTGGGAAATGCAAGTACACCTTAGCCAGAGGCTCACCTTCCCACCCGAAATTGCAGTGACCAACCTGCGCCCAGACCTGGTCCTGTTCAAGTCCTGCCAGCGTGTGTTCATCGTCAAACTGACAGTCCCATGGGAAGATGCCATCGGTGAGGCATTCCAGCTCTAAGAGGCTGTGGTATGCTGACTTGCCAGCTGAAGCAAAGGGGTGGGGCTGGAATGTGAAGATGTGGCAAGTGGAGGTGAGCCTCAGAGGCTTTGTAGCCAGTTCCCTCACAAGGAAGGTAGGGATCAGAGGACAGGCTCAACAAAAGGCAATCAAAGAACTTGCCATTGCAGCAAAACAGAGCAGTCACTGGTTGTGGCTGAAATGTAAGATCACAACATGGACTGCCAAATGACCACGTGGTGCCACCATGCAACTCACAGGTCTGATCAGCCTGTGGTGGGCCAACCCCAGCAGAGGGTGTCTTGTGAGTAAATTGCCAAAACATCCAATGAGGTTGGGGTACACAACTGCAGATGGGTCATATTGGGGGCACCATGAGATCTTTGAAATCTCCACCCAACCCAAGAAGATATCTACAACCCTATTCAATTGTTGTGCTAAATATGTAGGGATCGTCAACAACTAGTCCTAATAACAATCCTCACAAGATCAATGCATCATTGATGACAAGCTTGAGAGACTAGCTTGCCGCAGGAGGAACAAGCTTGCACCTATCAGACCCTTGTGGGAAATGTGGACACATCACCTGCCCCCTCCTTTTCAAGCCTGGCACAGATGTCACAGTTGATGAACAGCTGGTGCTATTTCAGCAATACATGCCCAAAAAAACTGTCAAATATGGCTCGAAGATTTGGGTGACAGCTGATGTCACCACATCATATGCTTCAAAGTGTGACATTCAGGAAGACGGAGGTGCTGCAGAGGTTGGCCAGGGCAAGCGTGTTGTCTTGGAGATGACAGAGGGACTCCAGGACGTCACTGTCACATGTGACATTTTTTTCTTTATACACCCTTGGCCAGGAGCTCCTGCAAAGGAAAGTGGCCCTGGTTGGGACGATTAGAAAGAACAAACCTGAGCTTCCACCTAACTTGGTTCAGACTCAAGGATGAGCTGTTTTCTCCTCTGTCTTTGGCTTCACAAAGAACACCACGGCTGTCAGCCCCTGTATGGAGAAGGGGGAGAAATATGATCCTCTTCAGCACCAAATACCAGGAGGCAGCAGTGACTGATAAAGTCCCAAAGATAAAGCCAGGCATCATCATAGATTACAACCGGTGCAAGAAAGGTGTCAACAATCTGGACAAGGTCTCATTACATATTTTTACTACATGCATCCTATTGTTAGGGCCCGAGCGTAGCTGCTAAGCAGCTGCGAGAGCCCTATTGTTCCTGTATGGGTTCTTCTTCATTATTTTTCCTCCGCTTTAAACTGGAAAATGGCCCACTTCCCACTGGCGAAAACTCAGGAAATTAAATAGGATGACCGGGCCTGGTGAAAAATTTGATATTCTGAAGTCGCCCAAACAATAAAATGAAAAATGGCTCCATAGCGCACCCTAAGGTGAAAACTCACCTGACGCCTGTACGCTTTGTCAAAATGACACAAAATTTGACACACAGGTGTATCTCAATAAGATCTACAAAAAAGTCGGCGCGGGCGTATCTGTTAAATGTACGGTTAAAGGGCTATTTCGCATTTTTTGCCGATCCGCACACATTGGAATTTCGCTAACTTCTCCGAAGGCTTTCGTTTCACCGGCACCAAATTTGCTCAGGCCAATCTACACCCCATGGCCATTAAAAGTTGTACAAATCATGACGCTGCACCCCACGGTTTAGGTTCTAGGGGGCGCCAAAGATAACCCAAAAATCCACATTCTTAAAAGTCTTATAACTTTTTATTTTTGTCCTCACTGGCCTCCAAGTTTTCTAGGATGATGCAATGTCCAGCCATCAACACATTTAGGAAGGAATTTTTACTCCCCAAAAGAGCGACCCCCCATGGCAGGAGAAAAAAGTCCATTTTTTCTTGTCCCCTAAGGTGAAAATACACATTGTTGAGTGTCACACCTATATGCTTTGTCATATTGACACAAAATTTGACAATCACGTATATCTCAATAAGATCTACGAAAAAGTCAATGGGCACGTATCTGTAAAATGTACGGTTAAAGGGCTATTACGCATTTTTTGCCGATTCGCACACATTGGAATGTGGCTAACTCCTCCTAAGGCTTCGTCCCACTGACACCAAATTTGCCCAGGCCAATTTACACCCCATGGCCAGTCAAAGTTGTAAAAATCATGACGCTGCACCCATAGGTTTAGGTTCTAGGGGGCGCCAAAGATGACCCAAATATACATTACAGCAGACAAAGTAGTTTTGGCCACTGAGTGGCGCCAAAGGGACTTGTCTATGGAGTCTGGGAGTCACTATTGGCTGTTTTTGACTACTTTAGATTTTACCTTTATATTTCCTCTTAAAAATGTTTTACCTTGCCTTGCCTGGTATCATTTTTTTTCAGCACAACCTCACCTGTGTGAATTTACAGTTATTTTATCATTTTGACATACTGCATTTACACAATGGACCCAAATTCACACACAAAACATAAAATCCGAGTGGAAAAAAGTAACATTTTTACTGTGAAAACCACAAATATGTGTGATGAACTGTTTTTAAAACTTAAACTTCAAATAAAAATTGTAAACTTCAAAACATATGCAAATTTTTAACAAAGAACATAGTAATTTACCTCTATTTACATCAAAATGCAGGCAATGGCCCAGGCGTTCTTTGTAAAATTATTTACAAAACACTGTATAGTCTCACAAATGTCACTTTTTATTTATGCCACTACAAAAAAACATGATGTAAATGATGCATGATGTAAAACATGATGTAAAAAACTTGTGTAGATCCTCCTCTATGTCAGTCCATGTGTAATTTTTCCATAATTCTTTGTTTTTTGCAGCATTTTTGTTAGTGTAACTGCAGATTGTGCTGACAGTGTCTATGGCAAAAAAAAAAACAAAAAAAACTGAAAATGCCTCAACATGAACCCCTGGTGGTCTCTGAGGGTGAAACCTGCTAACTGCTGCAGCTCTGTCAGCTTCAGTCTCCCATGCAGAGCTCGGAGCGCATGTGTGGCTCTGCACCCTTAGCAGCGTTGCTAACTCCTCAGTAAGGAAAGCCTGCTTCATGTCAGAGTCTCTAAACTCCAGAAGAAGTCGATAAAAGTCCCTTTCTTTCTAAAAAAAAGTCGTTAGGGGGTCTGAAAAGTCATTGAATCTAACAACAAAGTCGCTAGGTTTGCAACTACGTGTCCCAGACTGCATCCCTGCTGAGAGTCCCTCCCTCCCTTCTCATTTTGCAGGAAGAACGTAAGCGCCCGCCCCTTGTCAATCAGTCACCATATAATTTTGGATTGGTTGTTGTGGTGAAGTTTTCCACCAATAGGAGAGATGTTGTGGTGTGTTTTTTTTTTTTTTTCCTTTTGACAAGCCTTTTCCGCCTGTAAGACCTATCGCTAATGTCTGCATGCTATGTTTTCCTGTCTCATACAGCGCGATCGAGCGCCGAACGTGATCAAAATAAGCAGAAAAAAAGTATCGCGGACATAATTTATCATAACTCTGGTTTTATTTGGCCTATCAACACAATTTAAAAACTGGTATATAGTTTGAGGTCCTCACTTTTGAGATAAGTTGAAACGGAGAGTCAACGAGGCTCCGTCTTGCAGCTACATCCGGTTAAATATGTCATGTGACTTGAACGCTGGGGAGCGTCAATCGACTGCAGAGCCAGCAGACAAAGTAGTTATGGCCACTGAGAGGCACACATTTGTCATATGCTATAATCCTAACATATTTTAATGCTTTTTCTATTTAAACCTAATGGATCTAAGGTTTGACCTTCAAAATTTAGGAAGAATATGTTTTTGCAGTAATGACCCCCTTAAACAACCAGAGGTCCTTTCCTAAAGTTTATGGAAATTTTAGTGAAGGCCTTGGTTTCTTTCCTTGCAAAATGTATAGAAATAATAAAGCTAAATACCATAAAATGGTCTTGGCGTATTAGCAGTGATATAAAATAGTGGTTTGAATATGAATGAACAACAAAAAAAAACATCAACAGAGCCTTTTTGAGTTGGGATTCTTTCATTATCACACAAAAACAGACATAGACAGACATCTAAAGGGTAAGGGAATGATCAGCCCTCCTAACTCTCAGATGAATCTTCAAAATTCACCTCAGAAATATGCTTCTCAGAGAACTGCAGGATACACACACACACACACACACAAACACTCAGAGTTTTTTTTTTAGCACCTGCAAAAACATGCTATTTACATATTTGACAAGAATGCAGAGGCTCCTTTTGCCCCTGAAAAAATCCAATTTCAAACACAACTTGACTGCTCATTTCTCCAAAAGACAACCATGAAGCTCCATCCAAACCTGAAGCAGGCAGTTGGTGCATGTGTACAGTAACCTGAGGGGAGTGAGGTGAGTGCTTCTGAGGAGAACATGAGCAGTGAAGATTAACCTTGGAGCTAGAACAGGGACGTGCACATGATTATACAGGGGCAGGGGCTCAAGTTTTTTCCAGTCATTTATACAATATGGAAATTAATGTGAAATTAAAAAACAAAGTATTAATAGAAAGGTAATGACTGTCCTGTGTAGATGACAGTGATATCCAATAGGGTAGGCACTCACAAGGCTGGCTGTGGCAAGTGTAAGTGAAAGCAACACGCACTGGCAGGAAGAACAGCAAACGCCGATGAAGGAAAAGGGTCTTTGCAGTGATGGGCGTTACCAGAGAGGGCGATGGCCAGAGTACGCGAATGGGACGGGGAGGCAGCGCGTTGGGGGGGGGGGGGCGGCGCGACACGGCTCGGGCCGCCAGTGCCCCAACAGGGCCCTAGATGTTATTTTTTGCTTGTAAAATATATATTTAGGAGATAAATTTTGTGTTTTGATCGGGGCCTGACCGATTTATTGGCGAGCCGATTGAATCAGCTAATTTTAGCCCATTTGAGACTAATCGGCCAAAACTCGCTTTTCTGAAACGCTTTTCTGGTCAGAGTTTGATCAGTTGGTCTTCCTGTCGGCGTGAAGAGCAGTAACCTACAGTATATCTACAGTATATAGTATACTGGTTGTTGGCACCTACAGCACAAAAAGAACCAACCAGTGGCCACAAGCATTGTTCTTCAATGTAATTGAAGCATATCATGCTTTTGTCATCTTCTCGACTTAAGATCCCTCCTGGAACCAGACCGAAAAGTTCAGAATGAGGCTTTTCCTGGAAGAGCTGGGAAATGCTCTGATATCTGCAAGCATATGTTGGAGAAGACACCTCCCTTATGCACCAGTCGCTGCTGCACTGGTCAAGGAGATCCAGACTGAAGCTGCCCCTCCAGACCCTGAGGTGCAGGGGGGTAAAAAAGACACTTAGCACCTGTGCCCTCTGTCGAGCACATACACGCAAGAAGAACTGGGTAACATACTGCTGGTCTTGCTGCAGCTGAACACACACACACAAACATCATTGTCCAGTTCAATTGTTTGTTGTAATGGTTGTTTATTCGAGCTTGTCATTCCATTGCATCCAGTTAGTAATAATTGGTCATGTGCATTTATCTGATTCTGAGCATATTTTTATGGTCAAGATGGAAAAGTGTATTACTGAGGGATGTTGCTCAAATTATAATAATGCATCAAAGCCAATGTTGATACTAATCTTTGAAATATCCAAGGGTGTGATAGCATGTAAAAAATATCCAGGGTCTGATCATTTTTTACACTGAAAATATAAAATGTATTTAATATACTATAATGTACTTTATTTAATAATCACCTCTGTTATTAAGATCTAACCCTTGGTTCCTGTTAATTTCAAGCTCCATCCAGCCAACTTTTTCCCCAAAACAGACATGCAGATAAAAATCGTTTCTTAAAATTTTTTTGCTTAACTTTTTTTTGACTCAATTCTCTTTAGCAACTTCAGCCCTGACCATTAAAAAATAATAAATAAAAAATTCAATGTTACACCCTTTTTATGCTAGCTGTTTCACACCATGTCATTGCTATTTTTTATTGGTAAAAATCACAACATTGCCATATTTTCCATGTAAAGTTTTTCTCTCATAAATAAAGTCTGGGCCATATCAATTATATGTAGTGAAATCAATTTTGGTGCATTTATTTATTTATTTATTTGCTGTGCCAACTTCTGTATTTTAGCTCCATCCATACTGCTTTGTCCCCAAAACAGACATGCAGGTAAGTGTTGAATAATTAATCATTTTTTAACATTTTTTTCACTTTTTTGACTCATATCTCTAAAAAAAACTCCAGCCCTGACCTTTAAAAAAATGATAGATAAAAAATTCGATGAAATAGCCTTTGTATGTTTGTTTTTTGTTTGCCTTCTTTTCTCAAGCCTTGTCCTCTAATAAATCAAATGCGAGCAAATTTATTTGCTTTTATTAAATTGATTTGATATATTGGCATATAAAATCAGAAGATATGTAAGATAGGAATTAATTCAAAGTCCTTATCTACCTCTAACAAAAATTTGACATTATAAATATGCGTTTACGCTGATTGCGTGCTTATAAAAATAAACTGCATATTTGAGATGTGATAAATTCTCACCTAATGATATGAAAGACCTGTGCATCTTCATGCATGTCTATCGACTTGCTCCGAAGTGAGGGCAAAGTTGAAATTAGCCAAATGTCACCCTCTCTTTGTCCCACACTGCAGAACTTGGACGTTACACCCTTGACTGTAAAAACTCCGCTCACAGCATGCCCGGTTATAAACATGGACGCAGATTCGCACCCATGCATTCACGCAAGGGCACATAAACTTTTCCTTACACACCTGGCCCACTCTTAAAAAAACACATCTCGTGGCAAAGTTTCATTTCAATTCTGATATTTAGTGGATGAAATAGCACCTCAAACACTTTCAGTCCATGAATGAAGACTTTTGTGCACGGCACCGGAGGGGTAAAACTTATGTGCTGGCACAATCTGTTGTATCACTGTCAGAAAGTAAAATTTAGTGCCCTGTTTATCAATGAATGCAAAAAAAAAAAAAAGGTTGCAATATGTTGTTATGGGGCCATTAACATGAAGCAGAGACGACCAATTTCTCATCCCAACCCCCCAAAAGAATGTAAGGCTTACATCTGCTCACCTGAGATGAGATGGTGTAAACCAGGCATGTCCAAACTATTCCACAAAGGGCTAGTGTGGCTGCAGGTTTTTCTTCAAGAGCACGCAGTCTGACCAATCAGCTGTCTGCAGACTGAGATCAGCTGATGAAATGAATCAAGTCGGGTGTGTTGCTGCTTGGTTGGAAGAAAAACCTGCAGCCACACCGGCCCTTTGTGGAATAGTTTGGACATACCTGGTGTAAACCTTTAACACTAAATCACAATCCTTCTACAACCCCTTGTCTCTTCGCAAGATAACCAAAGATGCCTTCTCAAAAGGACAAACCTTCCATCCTTTTTACTTCAAAGAGACAGGGACATTGTTTATGGCCATCAAGAAAGAACTACAGGACCACTTGATCAGATAAACATCTGTCATCACACCTTGACCGGGAAGCATCAAGTTTATCAGCTCAGCCATAAATCCTAAATGTGGTTTATCGTTGTGTTCTCTTTGAGTACAACACAAAGAGAATAGCTACAGCTAGTCCAATTACAGGTTGGATGGACACTGCACAACAATCTTCTGTCAGTAATTAACATGTGCAGTAATCATTTTTTTTAGCTTTGTTAACTATTAGGTAGTTATACTGTTATTTAATAATCTGAATCTGTTGGTTTGTAGAATCTATTATTAATGGTTATGAAGTTCATTTACATGTGTTTACCCTTGTGTAATTCACAGTTTATATGTGTTACTATCTGTTTCATTTCAGAGTACTTCAACATGATGTTCTTTGAAAAGTGATACTCAAAGCATAATGACAATGTGTGTTAATGTGATCCTACAGTTCTTTAAAAATGTATTTAGCATCAAATCATTTATCATTATCGATGGGAAGAACAGTTCTTTTGACTGTACTGAATCTTTAGAATCAGTTCATTAAAACGATTCATTCAAAAGATTTGTTCACTGAATCAGTCAGTGCTTCAGAGCCCTGTTCTGCCAGTGCAGTACATGAGTGAGTGACACAGCTATGAGTTTGTTCATTAATCGCGCCCCTCCTCTTCGCTGCTGCTGAAGTCACAGCATCGCTCACTGGGTGACACGTTTTTCATTCGCCAAGGAAGAATCACTCCCCTGCTCTAAAAAAACTCCCCTCTCTGTGTGTCGCTGTCGGCAGAAACAACACAGCAGCAAGCAGCACGCCCTCTATAAGAGCGCGAGTTGTCATTCTTTTATATCGCGGAAAAGTGGAGAGATTAAAAATACAAAACCCAATTCCATTGAAGTAGGGAAATTGTGATAAATGTAAATAAAAACAGAATACAATGATTTGCAAATCCTTTTCAAACTATATTCAATTCAATACACTACAAAGACGAGATATTTAATGTTCAAACTTATGAACTTTTTTTTTTTTTTTGCAAATAATAATTAACTCAGAATTTCATGGCTGCAACACGTGCCAAAGAATTTGGGAAAGGTAGCAAAAAATACTGAGAATTTGAGGAATGCTCATCAAACACCTATTTAGAACATCTTACAGGTGAGCAGGCTAATTGGGAACAGGTGGGTGCCATGATTGGGTATAAAAGCAGCTTCCCCAAAAATTCTCATTAATTCACAAGCAAGGATGGGACGAGGTTCAACACTTTGTGAACAACTGCGTGAGCAAATAGTCAAACAGTTTAAAGGGGACCTGCCATCAAAATGTAATTTTGTGTGTTTTTTGTGTCAGATAAGGTCCATATTATGTTCGTCTTATGTTGTAAATGTGAAAACAAACCGTTACGTCATTTGCATTCTGTAAAGGTTTAAAATAAAGGAACAGGTAAACCAGGCCAATTGAAAAAGCAGGTCCCTCTGGCGTCGCGCTGACCTTGCTCATTATTATTCACGAGCGCGTCCTCGGTGAGCCGTGCCCACTCTCTCGTTCTCGTACTCATTTACAGTCAACATCACTCTCCAGCCAGAGCGAGGCCCAGCTACCACTGTATCTGCCATGGGTCTCTTCCAAACGACCGGTGTTTCCTTGGGTTCACTGCCAGGAACTTAAAGCTGGGCAGAATGAATGAGAAAACACCGCTGGAGATCTCTGGCTTCTTCTTCAACTTCCACCTCCTCTTCGGACTCCGGGTCCTAAAATATATGGTTTAATACCTGCCATTTTTAGCCTTTAGCATAAGGTGACCAGACGTCCCCGATTTCCGGGGACAGTCCCCGTATTGGATGACCTGTCCCCGGCAAAAGCTGTCCCCGAAAATGTCCCCGATTTAAGCGTTTCATGAATGAGAGCAAAAATGTTGTGTGTGGGCTGGAACAACGGTTATTACAGTAGCCGAATAGGTAGGAAGCACAAGTAAGCAGTCCTGAACAACAGTTCTTACGGGAGTTATTACAAGGGGCATGCGCTGCTACTAAATAGTACCAAGATTTTGTCTGTGATCACACAGCCCCTGCAGCCCCTGCACCCACTGCCGCCGCACCGGATATCATTACAGACATCTGGGCACCTTACTTTAGCACACATTAGCAAAATGGATAAACCGAAATCTGAACCTCCACTGCTGAGCCAATCAGAGCACAGCAGGCTTCACAGCAGCGATCCAATCAGAGCGGGGTATTTTTGTCTGGCGGAGCCCAGCGTACAGCCAGTTTGGTATTTTCGTGGACTGAGGAGCACCAAGATTCGCCGAGCTGGGCGTGGTGGTGAGGCAGGGGGAGGTGTCGACAGGATCAGCTGGCGCAGTGACATTTTCGTGCTCGCCAGTGGCGTATAAAGCTCATCGATTCACACCTGGTCAGCTTTCAGCGCAGGCGGAGCGCAGCTGGTCTAGAGGTATTTTGGTAGACCGGCGGCGTATCGGCATACCTCACTGATGCCACACCGGAAGGTTTTCGCAGTGTCAGGCACATTTCAGTGCAATAAATAATCATCAACAACTAATAATCTGAGTCAGCACATATGTTTAGATCTATATAGATATATTCTGATCTATATCTGATTCTGATGAGCCTGTTTGGCACGCGTTTGGACACTCAACCTGACCGAATCAACACAGCTGAAACCGCATTAAATTAAATTTAATATCTAGTAAGTAGACACACATAATGAAGTTAACAAGATATGTAAATTGTCTCCCTCCCTTTTTATTCTTCCTCTTCCTCTTATTTCTCGCGCAGCTCGACCTGGACATGTCTCCGTGTCCTCTCCCCGTCCTGACAGATGATTTGTTTCAGTGATCAGATGAGTTATTTACGTTAAGCCTACATAAGAATATTATAATATTCAGTTTTGTGAGCCAAATTTGTTTTATATGCCAACATCTATGAAAGAAAGAGCCAGGCCACGGAGCGCGATGCACAGATGGTTCCGATTTTACTGCCATTTTTGGAGTTTATAATGTGATCTGTGCGCACAACCCACCTTTGTCACGTGAGGTTTGAATATATGCAACTTTATGTGAGTGTCTTTATTTGTGGAAAAGGGTGTTTGTCTTACAAGTGGGTCCAAACTTAAACACACCAAATCCATCTGTGCTGATATGAGAGAGTGTGAAGGACACCCTCTGCAGCGTTGACAGTGACACCTGTTGAGGGGCTGCCTTCTGTCGCCATCAGGTGGCATTACTGTCTTCAGACTTCCCTTTTTCCCTTTGACTACTTCACAAAAATTATAATACACCTCGCCAGTGGCGGATTTAAAGGTAAGGAGAGAGGAGCTGATGTTATTGGTCAATACAGGTCTCGGCTGTGTTAAACCCACTCAACGCCCTCTCTCCTTCCTCACTACAACTTACGCCGCTGGAATGAGCTGAGTTAAGGAGTGGGGATACGTACGCCGGGCTGCAACGCTCAAAAAAATACCAAATTGTGCTTGGGAATGCCTTGTCGGCACGGCAGACCTGACTTTAGCCGCGCCTGCGGCACGTCTCCGGCACAGCACAAAAATAGAGCCCCTTGTCTAAATCTGTGAAGGAGGGGTGCTATAGCCAGAGAGTGGAGCATTCCTGACAGACAGTCCTGCCTTGACACCCCTTCCTACTTTAAAAGGAGCACCTTAACCACTATTAACTTCAAGTACACTCTTACCTGGGAATCCCACTGGATCCGGAACGGCTCCATTCTGCTCCGGACCAGCAGGCAAATCAGATACGCAAGCTTACAGTGCCCACCGGATCCAATCCACCGCCATCATCGGAGGAGAAGCGCCTGCAAGATTACTGATATTTCTCACCAGACTGGACAAGATCTCATGAAAGGTGCTTGAAAAGACCTGCATCCCACAACCCTGGCCTGTCCTATTATCAAGTTAAGAACATTTCAATTGTATTGACTTTATTTTATTTTGAAAATTAACCAGAAATTTTACTCTGTAGCTGCATACAACTTCTGCTGCTGCTCATGCTGCGCTGCTCTGAATTGATGCGCAGTGCTCCGATGTCTGGCAAAAGTAGAAACCTTGCTTATCTGATATCTTGCATATCCGCAGCGGAGCCGGATGGCGAACAGATTCTGTGGAATGACACACATTGATTATAATGCTTGTGTATTTGATCCGCCTGCCGTGCCGTGCCGAAGCGGAGCCATTTCGGATCTTGTGGGTTTTTCCCATTAATGTTTCTATAGAATGCTTGGATCTAAGCCATAAGACCTGAGCTGAACCAAAACGCTGCTAATGTTTTCTGCAGTTATGAATGTTTATCTCAATGAAACGCCTGTTCTTGGTCTATGAAAATAAGACCAAAATCTACATCTAATGAGCTAGAGAGGTCCAAAACTTCATGAATTAATATATATGTTGTCTATACCTAACCTGCCAGGTACACAGTAGGTCTGGGATGTATGAGCTGCTTCATCACCTTCTTCAATCTGCTTGCCGGGGCTTTGGAAAGGATCTAGTAATCAGTGCAGAGTAGAGCCACTGAGCACTGGTTCTTCATGCTGTGCAGGTTTTTTGGGAACAGGGTCATTACAGCTATTCCACAGCTCAGAGGCAGCTGACCCTTCCTCACATTTTACATCACATAGTATATATTGACAGATCAGTGGAAGAGGGGCAAGACAAGGACAAGGAGGACATATCCCTATCCAAGGGGATGCACCTTAAAAGAGACATTAACCTCTGGCCCCTAGAGAAGCATCCTCTCCAGTTTCTCTTCCATGTCATCTGCACCACAGGCGAGGACTAAGATGGCAGTGATGGTGGTGGTAGTTGTAAGGTAGGAGCAGGTGGTGGAGGAAGGGAAAAACACAAGCATCAGCTGATTTAGTGTAACTTCAACCAGAAAATACTGAGAATCAGAGACTTACCAAGATGGCTGAAGCCCTGGACACCCCATTAGTAGGCGAAACTGCAGGACAATCAGAAGGTGTGGGTGGCTGAGGGTCCCATAACCACCATTGAGCCTACAAATAAAAATGAAGTAAAAACATAGAGAGGAGTGGAAAATGCAGACATTTTCATTGACTAATTCAGTTTGAACTGCCATCAAAAGACACCGTAAGGTAAACAGATTGCTTCAGCTTTACATTTGCACTAGTCCTACTAAAAGCAAAACCATTTGATTTCCAAAAAAAAAAGTTTGAAAAATTTATTAGAAAAAAACTCACAATCTTGCTGTACATTTATATTGGATTAATAGCAGTTACCTTTGCATTTTCCACACTCGCTATATCCTACTTTAGCTGCAAAACTTGAACAGCCATGCATGTACAATTGTGGGCAAAATACAGATTGTAACCTGGCAATATTGGACCAACTACTTAATCCAATAAAAAAGTACCACCATGAGGTCAATATGTGGAGTGCCTCAAGGCCCGAACTGTCTGGGTTTATAAGCACATGACAAGAAGGAAAGGGTTGGGGAGCAGAGGAGATGAAGGCAGAATAAGAGGGCTGACAGTGAAGGTAAGGGGAGGGAAAATGAAAGAGAAACAGATTCTAAAGGGGAAAAAAGGTGGAGGGGAAGGAGAGAAACTGGAAAAAATGAAAGCCTTCTGTTAAAATGACTAACAATTAAGTTATGTCAGATAAGTGTTGCAGAAATGGAAAGGTAAAAAAAGGAGGAGGGGAATCTGGCGGTGGGGGGTTTACAGGGAGAGCAGATGAGAGGAGAGGCGAGAATCAGAAACAATTTGTTTCTGTCATTTCATACCAAGGTCAACTAAATAGGGCTGCTGCAATATGAATTCCACACACCTCCTCCTATTCCTTTTACTGCTTTTTCTCTCCCAGCTTTTACGTTCCTTCCTCTGCAACCTCCATCCAAAAACTAAATTGACTCTGACAGTAAGGTCACATTTGTTGTCCCTGCAAGGCCAGGGGTAAACTATCATCACTCTGCTACACATATCTTTCGGGTTTACTCTAAATTCCTAAGGTATACATCTTTTTACACCTCACATCCTCAAAGTTTTTTTTCTCCCTTTATTTAACAAAACACAATCTTTTACTTAGTTCCTTGCAGTGGGTGAGAAACTTTTTGGCTGAGAACCCTAACCTTGTGTTGTGTTAACTATGCTAGAAAGACCAGAAAGTTGTGCTCTGTAGGTAGAAATCCCCTTAAATTATACAGTCTGCCAAGTCTTTCTCTGGGGTACATCTTATTTAATTTTGTTATATTAACTCTTATTTCATATGTTAATTTTTCAGCTTCTAAAGTCTGCTCTAATGTTGTTAACCAAAAAATGAGTTTGGGTGGGTTTTTTTTGTTTCCATGTCCTTGTCACCTGTTTAATAGCTGTCACTCAGAAAATATTAAAAAGATGTATGTCAGCTGTGTTAATTTTTTCTGTTACATTAATTCCCAAAAATGTTTCTATCTTAAGATGTTCATATAGCTCAAATACAACAGTACAGGCTTTCTCAACCTCACTCCAGAATCTTACTAATGCCAGACAGTTAAAAATAAAATATGAGTGTAGCTTGCCTCCTGTTTCCCACATCCCTTCCAACAGCTGGAGTCTGTGCGCAAAAAATATTTGCTAAGGAGAGATGAAGTACCTCATGCTTACTTTCCATGCAAACTCTGTCCAGTATTAAGACTGTAAGCTGTCTCTCCACTCATCAGCTGGGATATTGATTTCTAAATCATTTGCCAACTTTTCTCTTATCTTTTTATCTACAATATTGGTCTTCTGCAATCATTTACATATGTTTGAGAGATTTCCTTTGTCTACTTTCATTTTGAAATAGTTGTACAAACTCATTTGGAGACTGCACTCACGTTAAACTTTTTCAGTCTTTACCGATATCTCCATTGTGTTGCTTTAGTTGATGTCTCCCATGATGACTGCTGAAAAAAGGGTTTATATCTCTATGTCCTAGCATTCAACCTTGCCTATACCTGTGCTCCAGCATGGCAACCCCTATAACGCCTCCTGATGTCCTCTGGGATTAGATGTGGTTGTCCAGGTATTTCCTGTCTCAATGAAAGAAGCTCTTCTCTTGAGTAAACTATTCTCCCAGCAGAAATATCCATCAGCAGCTGACAAAACACAATAAAATATGAAAAAATAAAGCAAAAATTGCAGAAAATTTACAGAGACCAGACTTTGCTGCCACTAGGTTGAGCTCAGGTTCTAGAATGTGATTTGACAGTCAATTAATGCGGTCCATTGATTTAATTAACATGATACAACTTAAGTCAAAGCCCATTCTTCACAAGACCATTGGGACACAATAGCAGACTTGATAAGCTCAAACATTATTGATCTTTGGGTTCTGGCTGATGCTTGATTAGGTATTTTACATATCCAGTTAGTGATCCCCATCCCTGGGCTGGAGCATGTTTTGATGCGTCACCTCTTCTTTAAACAACACACTGTAAACTGGGAAGACCAGTCTATTTCATGTTGAAGTTAAATGTTCCGCCTTTCTCTTCCAATATACAATTTTTATTTGCTCAACTGTTGTCTGGTTTATCTTTTTTTGTCACAGGCAGGGCAGTTTATCACTGGGACTCTTCTACCATGAAGATATGCTGTTGTTATAGATGCAAATATTCTGTGGCATTACCTTGCTAAATTATGCAAGGTTCTCCCTGCAAGAGGAGCGTGGGCTTGTCTTGGTGGTCTGAGCCAACAGAGGAGCTACTAGAGCTGAAATGTCTGAAAAAAGTTAAACATAAGGTGTATTGCAGCTGATCGTGTCAGGGGCTCTGTGATTGCAGATCCAAGTATTATAAGCTAAACTTTTGTTTTGCTGGTGCTTTTTCAACAGTCTACAACCTTTCTACATATATGCAAGGGTAGCACAGATCTAAAGAATGTGCTTCAAAGTATATAGGAGAAAAAAATGTATTTATATTGATAAAACTGAAGAAGGATATGTCGCCATTTCCTTTATCCTCCTACATGCTCTCTCCTCTGTCATATTCCACCCTTCTTTTCAGATGTAATTGTGCACAATACCCCCTTCGGCCCTAAGCATATTTTAAGGAAAAAAAACGGCTAAAAGACATACCCAAAGTAAATGAGGAATTACTACACTTTACTAAAGGTTATATGCATGTTCTTGGTGTCCTTGGACATCTAGAGACTTCAGAGAATGTGTCAGAAGTGTTTTATCTGTCATTATGCCTGAGTAAATTGGAATAAATCAGAGGAAAAATTACGTTTTTTTACCCTTGCCAAAATGTTTTCTTTTTTTGACAGGGGAAAACACAGTGCTGGCAATGATTCCAGGCCCCCAGATGCCATTGATTAACTTCATCCACTCCTTGACCACAAATGTACCAAATTTGATAGAATTCGGGCAAACAGTAAAGCCTACATGAAGGTTTTTGTAAGGGTACACCCAGGCGAGGACTCAGTTTGGCACAATTTGGCACACTTTATGCCAAAATGTGACAAATGGATTATTTTCTACCTCTGATGAGAACTGGCTCCAAATTACAATTTATTTCCATAAGACTAGTCTCCTACTACTTATTGGAGCTTTTAGATATGAAATTTACCTTTTGCCTCATCAATTTCTACCATTCTGCACAATATATTTGTTTATATGTAATACAGAATACTGAAAAATAACAGGAACTTCTACATTTCTTTCTTCACAGGGAGTATTTTTATTTGAATAAAGTGCAAAAAGAGAAACAAGCAAACAATGTTAAATAAAAAGTAAAAGTGCAACAATTATTGTAAATTAAAAACAGTATATAACAATATAAAGCAACAGCAAACACAGGTAGAGTAAATTAAATGTAATGAATACATATAAATGCATAATTGAAGCAGTAAATAGTGTATTATTTCTTTTAGAGACCAGAATCAAACAAATGATCAGTACACAAACCTTCATACAAGCAATGTCACCTTTCTTGCAGGTAAGGGTGGGGGTGGGGCGTCTGGTGCAGGGAGTACTGAAGGTGTGAAAAGCCCTGATGGGGGGTGGGGGTGGATGTGCCTCACTCCACTCTTCTTGGTGGCTGTGAAAATGGTGATCAATTACTATGCAGAACAAAAATAAATAACATCTGAAGGACACAAAAGTTGTGGATATATGTAAACTAATTCACTAAATTGAGAAGCCATGACCTCTACTATATTTTGTTTGCATTTATATGTACTTCATTTTTTTTTCTCATAAAGAATATATTCGAAGACAGATAAAATGCAGTATCTGCAAGCAAAGTAAGCCTGAAATAAACAGATATAGTGAAACTGCAGTAATATTCAATGCTATAGGATTGCCATACTTACTACAGTGTTTAAAGTTTTATGACAAAGGTGTTCCATGCATATCAATTTACACAACACGGCCTTATAGATAAATGCAAATACTTATAAGTAAACTGGGTCCACTTCTAATGTAAACAATGCCTCCTCCTCGGAGCAGACGCCATTACTGAGTCAGACGAGTCCTCGAATTCACCGACAGAGCCCCGCTGAATTTCTAATAAAATGTCCGCCATATCCCTCTAAGAGTTGAATGTTTCTTTTCCTGGTTGAAAAGTACTCAAGAGAAGTTTTATAAGTGGTGGAGAAAGTTTACAGGAGAGTCCTGAGTGATCAGTGTGCGATGCAGCATCCTGCCTTCGTCCGTGGGGCGCTGCACCTAAAAGCGCACAGATTACGAACACTTTACGCCTGGCTTTTTTCAAAGCTGGGAAATGTAGTCATTTGGAAAGATTGATACCAATCGATTCAGTAGCTTCTCCCCTTTCAAATGACTACAGACATGGCCGTACGGAGCCTTTCTCCGCTACACTGCAAAGCTTTGATTCGGTAGTGGTCGCAAAATTTAAATGTCCAGACAGAGACACCAAAACAGATTAAAATCGACATAAAAGGTAACATTTACACTAAAACAGACATCCGACCCAGTTCTGTGAACATTAGAGTCTAAACTTTGATTGAGAATTGAAAGTAAACACAACACACTTCAGAGGCACTAAAAAATATCTCTGTGTGAAGAGGTGTCAGAGTGAGAGCCTGAGAGCTCTGTTTTTGTGCCCGCCAGCGGCGCAGCACAGGGTGGTGCAACCCGCACTGTGGCATTTCATTCCACCGAGGGCACACCCAGACACTGCACTGGAGTCCATCTTCACCACCACCTCGGCTCTTCAGACCCAGCACCCGGAGGCTCTGCTCATCATATCTGGAGACTTCAACCTCGTCACCCTGGGTACCACACTACCAGCACTCCACCAGTGTGTAGACTGCCAGGAAGAACACCAGGAAGACACCAGGACAGAACAGAACCATTGATTTGTTCTACACCAATGCTAAGGAGGCATATGTAGCCACTCCGCTCCCCCCGTTGGGAAGATCAGACCACAACCTTGTGCTACTCAAGCCCACCTACATTCCCCTGGTGAAGAGGCTGCCTATTACGTCAGGAGGTGGTCCCCTGAAGATGAGGAGTCTCTCAGGGACTGCTTCTAGACAACAGACTGGGATGTAATAGTGGGCTCGCATGGGGAGACTACCTGAACTTCTGGACAGTCAGATGCTTTACCAATAACAAACCCTGGGTGACCAAGGAGGTCAAGACTGTCCTGAACAGGAAGAAGATGGCGTTCATGAGCAAGGACAAAGAGGAGATGAGGGAGGCTCAACATGACCTAAGACTCTGTCTGAGGAAGGCTAAGGAGGCCTAGAGGAAGAAGCTGGAGAACCAGCTCAGTAACAACCAGATGCGAGAGGTCTGGAATGGGATGAAGGCCATCACAGAGTACAACAAGAGGAGTAGTGCAGTGAGAATGAATGCGGAGCAAGCTGATGAACTTGACACCTTCTTCAACAGGTTTAGCTCCCCTGCCCCCACTGCCAGCTCCCCTTCCCAGCCCCTTGCCTCCCTCCAGTCCCCTGAACTTCTGAGCCACCACCATGCCTCCTCCCCTCCCCCCACCTCTCCCCCCTCTCAACCTGGACCCCCTGCCTCATCCGACACCTCCAACCCCCCACTCATCAGTGCTGACCAGGTGATGACGGCACTAAGGAAGCTGCGTCCCAGGAAGGCGGTTGGCCTGGACCAGGTCTCCCCCCAGACTCCTCTGTGCCTGTGCTGCTGAACTGGGAGCCCCTCTCCAGCACGTCTTCAACCTCAGCCTTTGCTTAGGGAAGGTTCCCTCCCTGTGGAAGACATCCTGCATCGTTCCCGTGCCTAAGAAGGGACGCCCGTCGGAGCTCAACGACTACCAGCCAGTCGTCCTCACCTCCCACGTGATGAAGACCCTGGAGCGACTTGTCCTGGAGCTCATGCGTCCACAGGTGCAGGGGGCGAGAGACCCTCTCCAGTTTGCCAGTATAGCCACAGCAGCTAGCTTTCCTGCCTACAGGCTTACAGAAGCAGACTGTGGCAAGTTAAAAACAATACAATGCTATCTAGCACTTTTTCAGGAACATAGTCCTGACTGTGAGGATGAATACACCCCAGCCCCAGTCACAGCAAGGTTAGAGAAGGTCCAAGAGGCAGGCCACCACAAGCCAGACAGCAAAGCCTAGGCTCCGGGCCGTGGCAGAGACCGGGGGAGAGATCAACAAAGAGACCAAGGTCCCTGTGCTTTAGCACTGGAGGAACTTACCCATGTGGAGAGCATCAAGCACGGAGAGTGGCAGATGATCAGGTATGCATGACTAATGTGATAATTTCACAGACATAAGATGAGAGAAAACCATTTCTAAATATAAGACTGTGGTTTTCTGATTTTTGCATTCCTAGGCCTGTATTAAAAGACTGAATCTGGATGAGCTGTGTCCACCAAATATGGATGGACAGGCTGGCTAGAAGGTTCTGGAACTTGGGAGCTATTGCAGACAGCCCTGGTCTTAGAGAGGGTAACTAGTAGTCCTGGTTTGCTACATATAGACAGTTTGTGATCTGCCATTATGAAGCGTAGGGGCTCAGAGTAGTGATTCCCAGTTCTTGTGTTGGGAGAATATTGAAGTGCTTTTTAAAAATGCTATTTATCTATATGTAAATGCGGTTTTATACATGTGTTTTTTCATTACACTACTATTTAAAAAAAAACGTACACCATAAAGGCCCCACAAACTCCATGCTCTGGACTCTCTGTTATACAGTTTGCGGTACCTGAAATGAAGAGAAGGAGAGTGTGGTATTAAGATATTACTCGGTTTAAAATATCTGTTTTACTGATTTATTTGATTTGTAAACTTTCCAAGCTGCTTTATCAGTCAACAACACCACTATGCAGGCTTTTTTTTTTTCGAAACAACAATGGTGCTTCCAATTTAATTTAGATATGATAAAGATAAATAATTTAGATAACTAGAAATGGGGCCCAGTCAACATGAAAGTAAATAGGATTGGTGCTACTGTAGATATTAACAGACTACCAGCAAACACAATGTTTGCGGGACTTCTACAACTAGGATAAAGTGACATACTCCAAGACCTGAGGTAAACAGTTTAGCGGTGCTACAACACACAGCACGTCCCCTTTGACAAGAAACACTTTTGTTACAGACACTTAGCATAATTTGTTAAAACGGGCCCCAGTGTTAATGCTAATGGGCTACCTACGAACACTATGCTTTCAGCTCCTCTGCAACTCAAACATGACACATTATAGGAAACAAGGTAAAACTAGTGCCCCGTTGGGGCACTGGCAGGCCCGAGCCGCGTCGTGCCGCCCCCAGCGCATTCTGTCCCATTCACGTCCTCTGGCTGTCGCCCTCTCTGGTGACGCCCATCACTGCAAAGACCCTTTTCCTTCATCGGTGTTTGCTGTTCTTCCTGCCAGTGCGTGTTGCTTTCACTTACACTTGCCACAGCCAGCCTCGTGAGTGCCTAGCCTATTGGATATCACTGTCACCTACACAGGACAGTCATTACCTTTCTATTAATACTTTGTTTTTAATTTCACATTAATTTCCATATTGTATAAACGACTGGAAAAGACTTGAGCCCCTGCCCCTGTATAATCATGTGCACGTCCCTGTTCTAGCTCCAAGGTGAATCTTCACTGCTCATGTTCTCCTCAGAAGCAGTCACCTCACTCCCCTCAGGTTACTGTACACATGCACCAACTGCCTGCTTCAGGTTTGGATGGAGCTTCATGGTTGTCTTTTGGAGAAATGAGCAGTCAAGTTGTGTTTGAAATTTGATTTTTTTCAGGGGCAAAAGGAAGCCTCTGCATTCTTGTCAAATATGTAAATAGCATGTTTTTGCAGGTGCTAAAAGGTGCTAAAAAACACTCAGTGGCCAAAACGACTTTTAAGAATGTGGATTTTTGTGTCATCTTTGGCGCCCCCTAGAACGTAAACCGTGGGGTGCAGCGTCATGATTTTTACATCTTTGAATGGCCATGGGGTGTAGATTGGCCTGAGCAAATTTGGTGTCAGTGGGATGAAAGCCTTAGGAGGAGTTAGCCACATTCCAATGTGTGCGAATCGGCAAAAAATGCGAAATAGTCCTTTAACCGTACATTTTACAGATACGTGCGCATTGACTTTTTCGTAGATTTTATTGAGATACACGTGATTGTCAAATTTTGTGTCAATATGACAAAGCGTACAGGCGTGACACTCAACAATGTGTATTTTCACCTTAGGGGACAAGAAAAAATGGACTTTTTTCTCCTGCCATGGGGGGGGCGCTCTTTTGGGGAGTAAAAATTCCTTCACAAATGTGTTGATGGCTGGACATTGCATCATCCTAGAGAACTTGGAGGCCAGTGAGGACAAAAATAAAAAGTTATTAGACTTTTAAGAATGTGGATTTTTGGGTTATCTTTGGCGCCCCCTAGAACCTAAACCGTGGGGTGCAGCATCATGATTTGTACAACTTTTAATGGCCATGGGGTGTGGATTGGCCTGAGCAAATTTGGTGCCGGTGGAACGAAAGCCTTCGGAGGAGTTAGCGAAATTCCAATGTGTGCGGATCTGCAAAAAATGCGAAATAGCCCTTTAACCGTACATTTTACAGATACGCCCGCGCTGACTTTTGCGTAGACCTTATTGAGATACACGTGTGTAAAATTTTGTGTCAATATGACAAAGCGTACAGGCGTGACAGTCAATAGTGTGAATTTTCACCTTAGGGGGCGCTATGGAGCCATTTTGCATTTTATTGTTTGGGCGACTTCAGAATATCGAATTTTTCACCAGGCCCGGTCGTCCTGCCAAATTTCATGAGTTTTCGCCAGTGGGAAGTGGGCCATTTTCCAGTTCAAAGGGGAGGAAAAATAAACTAGGGCCCCGGTGGGGCACTGTCGGGCCCGAGCCGCGTTGCGCCGCCCCCAGCGCGACCGCCTCCCCCTCCCGATCGCGTCACACTCAAGGTCCAAAGATGGTGTGCACACTTGTCTGTGGTCATTTCCCATTATAATGAATGGGAGGCGCAGTTTCTACCAAAACACTCGCTGCAGACAAATTACATGTCCTATTTGAAAAAAGTCTGGACCATGAGTGAGGGCACAAACACAGCTAGGATATATCCCAACGGCAAGTTGCTCCTCGTTACGGTGTTGCCGGGAGAGCAATGCGATTGAGCCATTGAGTGATGGGCAGGAAAAACTTGACTGTTTCTCCTGCCATGGGGGATGGGGGATGGGGGGGGGATGGGGGGGGGATGTGGATTCTTTTAAGAATGTGGATATTTGGGTCATCTTTGGCGCCCCCTAGAACGTAAACCGTGGGGTGCAGCATCATGATTTGAATAACTTTTAATGGCCATGGGGTGTAGATTGGCCTGAGCAAATTTGGTGCCGGTGGAACGAAAGCCTTAGGAGGAGTTAGCGAAATTCCAATGTGTGCAGATCGGCAAAAAATGCGAAATAGCCCTTTAATCGTACATTTGACAGATACGTCCGCATTGACTTTTTTGTAGATCTTATTGAGATACACGTGTGTGTCGAATTTTGTGTCATTTTGACAAAACATACAGGCGTAGCACTCAACAATGTGTATTTTCACCTTAGTGGACAAGAAAAAATGGACTTTTTTCTCCTGCCATGGGGGGGGCGCTCTTTTGGGGAGTAAAAATTCCTTCACAAATGTGTTGATGGCTGGACATTGCATCATCCTAGAAAACTTGGAGGCCAGCGAGGACGAAAATAAAAAGTTATAAGACTTTTAAATATGTGGATTTTAGGGTTATCTTTGGCGCCCCCTAGAACCTAAACCGTGGGGTGCAGCGTCATGATTTGAATAACTTTTAATGGCCATGGGGTGTAGATTGACCTGAGCAAATGTTGTGCCGATGGAACAAAAGTCTTCAGAGGAGTTAGCGAAATTCCGATGTGTGTGGATCAGCAAAAAATGCGAAATAACCCTTTAACCGTAAATTTGACAGATACGCCCGCACTGACTTTTTTGTAGATCTTATTGAGATACATGTGTGTGTCAATCTTTGTGTCAATATGACAAAGCGTACAGCCGTGACAGTCAATAGTGTGAATTTTCATCTTAGGGGGCGCTATGGAGCCATTTTGCATTTTATTGTTTGGGCGACTTCAGAATATCAAATTTTTCACCAGGCCCGGTCGTCCTGCCAAATTTCATGAGTTTTCGCCAGTGGGAAGTGGGCCATTTTCCAGTTCAAAGGGGAGGAAAAAGAAAAAAGAAACAAAGAAAAACCACTACAGGAACAACAGGGCCTCGCAGCTGCTTAGCAGCTACGCTCGGGCCCTAAAAACTAGGGCCCCGTTGAGGCACTGGCGGGCCCGAGCCGTGTCGCGCCGCCCCCAGCGCGACTGCCTCCCCCTCCTGATCCTGTCATACTCAAGGTCCAAAGATGGTGTGGCACTTGTCTGTGGTCATTTACCATTATAATGAATGGGAGGCACAGTTTCTACCTAAACGCTCGCTGCAGAAAAACTACGTGTCCTTTTTGAAAAAAGTCTGGACCATGAGTGAGGGCGCAAACACAGCTAGTATATATCCAAATGGCAAGTTGCTCCTCCTTTCGGTTTTTGCGGGAGAGCGATGCGCTTGAGCTATTGAGCGATGGGCAGGAAAAACTTTGACTTTTTCTCCTGCCATGGGGGGCGCTCTTTTGGGGAGTAAAAATTCCTTCACAAATGTGTTGATGGCTGGACATTGCATCATCCTAGAAAACTTGGAGGCCAGTGAGGACAAAAATAAAAAGTTAAGACTTTTAGAAATGTGGATATTTGGGTCATCTTTGGCGCCCCCTAGAACGTAAACCGTGGGGTGCAGCGTCATGATTTGTACAACTTTAAATGGCCATGGGGTGTAGATTGGCCTGAGAAAATTTAGTGCCGGTGGGATGAAAGCTCTAGGAGGAGTTAGCCACATTGCAATGTGTGCGAATCGGCAAAAAATGCAAAATAGCCCTTTAACCGTACATTTTACAGATACGGGCGCATTGACTTTTTCGTAGTTCTTATTGAGATACACGTGATTGTCAAATTTTGTGTCAATATGACAAAGCGTACAGGCGTGACACTCAACAATGTGTATTTTCACCTTAGGGGACAAGAAAAAATGGACTTTTTTCTCCTGCCATGGGGGGGCGCTCTTTTGGGGAGTAAAAATTCCTTCACAAATGTGTTGATGGCTGGACATTGCATCATCCTAGAGAACTTGGAGGCCAGTGAGGACAAAAATAAAAAGTTATAAGACTGTGGATTTTTGGGTTATCTTTGGCGCCCCCTAGAACCTAAACCGTGGGGTGCAGCTTCATGATTTGTACAACTTTTAATGGCCATGGGGTGTAGATTGGCCTGAGCAAATTTGGTGCCGGTGGAACGAAAGCCTTCGGAGGAGTTAGCGAAATTCCAATGTGTGCGGATTGGCAAAAAATGCGAAATAACCCTTTAACCGTACATTTGACAGATACGCCCGCACTGACTTTTTTGTAGATCCTATTGAGGTACATGTGTGTGTCAATTTTTGTGTCAATATGACAAAGCGTACAGGCGTGACAGTCAATAGTGTGAATTTTCACCTTAGGGGGCGCTATGGAGCCATTTTGCATTTTATTGTTTGGGCGACTTCAGAATATCGAATTTTTCACCAGGCCCGGTCGTCCTGCCAAATTTCATGAGCATTCGCCAGTGGGAAGTGGGCCATTTTCCAGTTCAAAGGGGAGGAAAAAGAAGAAAGAAGATTTTTCGACTATGAAGGAACAAGAGGGCTCTCGCAGCTGCTTAGCAGCTACGCTCGGGCCCTAAGAAAGAAGAATCCTTCAGGAACAAGAGGGCTCTCGCGGCTGCTTAGCAGCTACGCTCGGGCCCTAACTAGGGCCCCGGTGGGGCACTGGCGGGCCGAGCCATGTTGTGCCGCCCCCATCGCGACGGCCCCCTCCTTCCGATCGCGGCACACTCAAGGTCCAGAGATGGTGTGCGCACTTGTCTGTGGTCATTTACCATTATAATGAATGGGAGGCGCAGTTTCTACCAAAACGCTCGCTGCAGAAAAACTCCATGTCTTATTTGAAAAAAGTCTGGACCATGAGTGAGGGCACAAACACAGCTAGGATATCTCCAAATGGCAAGTTGCTCCTCCTTTCGGTTTTGCCGAGAGAGCGATGCGTTTAAGCCATTGAGCGATGGGCAGGAAAAACTTGACTTTTTCTCCGGCCATGGGGGGGCGCTCTTTTGGGGAGTAAAAATTCCTTCACAATTGTGTTGATGGCTGGACATTGCATCATCCTAGAAAACTTGGAGGCCAGTGAGGACAAAAATAAAAAGTTATAAGACTTTTGAAAATGTGGATTTTTGGGTTATCTTTGGCGCCCCCTAGAACGTAAACCGTGGGGTGCAGCGTCATGATTTTTACATCTTTGAATGGCCATAGGGTGTGGATTGGCCTGAGCAAATTTGGTGCCGATGGGACGAAGGCTTTAGGAGGAGTTAGCGAAATTCCAATGTGTGCGGATCGGCAAAAAATGCAAAATAGCCCTTTAACCGTACATTTGACAGATACGCGTGCGTTGACTCTTTCGTAGATCTTTTTAATATACACGTGATTGTCAAATTTTGTGTCAATATGACAAAGCGTACAGGCGTGACACTCACCAATGTGTATTTTCACCTTAGGGGACAAGAAAAAATGGACTTTTTTCTCCTGCCATGGGGGGGCGCTCTTTTGGGGAGTAAAAATTCCTTCACAAATGTATTGATGGCTGGACATTGCATCATCCTAGAAAACTTGGAGGCCAGTGAGGGAAAAAATAAAAAGTTATAAGACTTTTAAATATGTGGATTTTAGGGTTATCTTTGGCGCCCCCTAGAACCTAAACCGTGGGGTGCAGCGTCATGATTTGAATAACTTTTAATGGCCATAGGGTGTAGATTGGCCTGAGCAAATGTGATGTCAGTGGGATGAAAGCCTTAGGAGGAGTTAGCCACATTCCAATGTGTGCGAATCGGCAAAAAATGCGAAATAGTCCTTTAACCGTACATTTTACAGATACGTGCGCATTGACTTTTTCGTAGATTTTATTGAGATACACGTGATTGTCATATTTTGTGTCAATATGACAAAGCGTACAGGCGTGACACTCAACAATGTGTATTTTCACCTTAGGGGACAAGAAAAAATGGACTTTTTTCTCCTGCCATGGGGGGGGGGGGCGCTCTTTTGGGGAGTAAAAATTCCTTCACAAATGTATTGATGGCTGGACATTGCATCATCCTAGAAAACTTGGAGGCCAGTGAGGGAAAAAATAAAAAGTTATAAGACTTTTAAATATGTGGATTTTAGGGTTATCTTTGGCGCCCCCTAGAACCTAAACCGTGGGGTGCAGCGTCATGATTTGAATAACTTTTAATGGCCATGGGGTGTAGATTGGCCTGAGCAAATGTGATGCCAGTGGAACGAAAGCCTTAGGAGGAGTTAGCAACATTCCAATGTGTGCGGATTGGCAAAAAATGCGGAATAACCCTTTAACTGTACATTTGACAGATACGCGCGCATTGACTTTTTCGTGGATCTTATTGAGATACATGTGTGTGTCAATTTTTGTGTCATTTTGACAAAGCGTACAGGCGTGACAGTCAATAGTGTGAATTTTCACCTTAGGGGGCGCTATGGAGCCATTTTGCATTTTCTTGTTTGGGCGACTTCGGAATATCAAATTTTTCACCAGGCCCGGTCGTCCTGCCAAATTTCATGAGTTTTCGCCAGTGGGAAGTGGGCCATTTTCCAGTTCAAAGGGGAGGAAAAAGAAGAAACTAGGGCCCCGTTGGGGCACTGGCGGGCCCGAGCCGTGTCGCGCCGCCCCCAGCGCGACCGCCTACCCCTCCCGATCGCGTCACACTCAAGGTCCAAAGATGGTGTGCGCACTTGTCTGTGGTTATTTACTATTATAATGAATGGGAGGCGCAGTTTCTACCAAAACGCTCGCTGCAGACAAACTCCATGTCCTATTTGAAAAAAGTCTGGAAAATGAGTGAAGGCACAAACACAGCTAAGATATATCCAAATGGCAAGTTGCTCCTCCTTTCGGTTTTGCCGAGAGAGCGATGCGTTTAAGCCATTGAGCGATGGGCAGGAACAACTTGACTTTTTCTCCGGCCATGGGGGGGGCGCTCTTTTGGGGAGTAAAAATTCCTTCACAATTGTGTTGATGGCTGAACATTGCATTATCCTAGAAAACTTGGAGGCCAGTGAGGACAAAAATAAAAAGTTATAAGACTTTTGAAAATGTGGATTTTTGGGTTATCTTTGGCGCCCACTAGAACGTAAACCGTGGGGTGCAGCATCATGATTTTTACAACTTTGAATGGCCATGGGGTGTAGATTGGCCTGAGCAAATGTGGTGCTGATGGGACGAAAGCTTTCGGAGGAGTTAGCGAAATTCCAATGTGTGCGAATTGGCAAAAAATGCGAAATCGACCTTTAACCGTACATTTGACAGATACGCGCGCATTGACTTTTTCGTAGATCTTATTGAGATACACGTGATTGTCAAATTTTGTGTCAATATGACAAAGCGTACAGGCGTGACACTCAACAATGTGTATTTTCGCCTTATGGGACAAGAAAAAATGGACTTTTTTCTCCTGCCATGGGGGGGCGCTCTTTTGGCGAGTAAAAATTCCTTCACAAATGTGTTAATTGCTGGACATTGCATCATCCTAGAGAACTTGGAGGCCAGTGAGGACAAAAATAAAAAGTTATAAGACTTTTAAGACTGTGGATTTTTGGGTTATCTTTGGCGCCCCCTAGAACGTAAACCGTGGGGTGCAGCGTCATGATTTGTACAACTTTTAATGGCCATGGGGTGTAGATTGGCCTGAGCAAATGTGGTGCCGGTGGAACGAAAGCCTTCGGAGGAGTTAGCGAAATTCCAATGTGTGCGGATCGGCAAAAAATGTGAAATAACCCTTTAACCGTACATTTGATAGATACGCCCGCACTGATTTTTTTGTAGATCTTATTGAGATACATGTGTGTGTCAAATTTTGTGTCAATATGACAAAGCGTACAGGCGTGACAGTCAATAGTGTAAATTTTCACCTTAGGGGGCGCTATGGAGCCATTTTGCATTTTATTGTTTGGGCGACTTCAGAATATCGAATTTTTCACCAGGCCCGGTCGTCCTGCCAAATTTCATGAGTTTTCGCCAGTGGGAAGTGGGCCATTTTCCCCTTCAAAGGGGAGGAAAAATAAGAAGAACTAGGGCCCCGGTGGGGCACTGTCGGGCCCGAGCCGCGTTGCGCCGCCCCCAGCGCGACCGCCTCCCCCTCCCGATCGCGTCACTCTCAAGGTCCAAAGATGGTGTGCGCACTTGTCTGTGGTCATTTCCCATTATAATGAATGGGAGGCGCAGTTTCTACCAAAACACTCGCTGCAGACAAACTACATGTCCTATTTGAAAAAAGTCTGATCCATGAGTGAGGGCACAAACACAGCTAGGATATATCCAAATGGCAAGTTGCTCCTCCTTTCGGAGGAGTTTGAACACATGACATGTGTTTGAGCCATTGAGCGATGGGCAGGAAAAACTTGACTTTTTCTCCTGCCATGGGGGGGGGGTGCTCTTTTGGGGAGTAAAAATTCCTTCACAAATGTGTTGATGGCTGGACATTGCATCATCCTAGAAAACTTGGAAGCCAGTGAGGACAAAAATGAAAAGTTATAAGACTTTTAAGAATGTGGATTTTTGGGTTACCTTTGGCGCCCCCTAGAACGTAAACCGTGGGGTGCAGCGTCATGATTTGTACAACTTTTAATGGCCATGGGGTGTAGATTGGCCTGAGCAAATGTGGTGCCGGTGGAACGAAAGCTTTAGGAGGAGTTAGCCACATTCCAATGTGTGCGAATCGATCAAAAATGCGTAATAGCCCTTAAACCGTACATTTTACAGATACGTGCGCATTGACTTTTTCGTAGATCTTATTGAGATACACGTGATTGTCAAATTTTGTTTCAATATGACAAAGCGTACAGGCGTGACACTCAACAATGTGTATTTTCACCTTATGGGACAAGAAAAAATGGACTTTTTTCTCCTGCCATGGGGGGCGCTCTTTTGGGGAGTAAAAATTCCTTCACAAATGTGTTGATGGCTGGACATTGCATCATCCTAGAAAACTTGGAGGCCAGTGAGGACAAAAATAAAAAGTTATAAGACTTTTAAGACTGTGGATTTTTGGGTTATCTTTGGCGCCCCCTAGAACGTAAACCGTGGGGTGCAGCGTCATGATTTGTACAACTTTTAATGGCCATGGGGTGTAGATTGGCCTGAGCAAATGTGGTGCCGGTGGAACGAAAGCCTTCGGAGGAGTTAGCGAAATTCCAATGTGTGCGGATCGGCAAAAAATGCGAAATAACCCTTTAACCGTACATTTGATAGATACGCCCGCACTGATTTTTTTGTAGATCTTATTGAGATACATGTGTGTGTCAAATTTTGTGTCAATATGACAAAGCGTACAGGCGTGACAGTCAATAGTGTAAATTTTCACCTTAGGGGGCGCTATGGAGCCATTTTGCATTTTATTGTTTGGGCGACTTCAGAATATCGAATTTTTCACCAGGCCCGGTCGTCCTGCCAAATTTCATGAGTTTTCGCCAGTGGGAAGTGGGCCATTTTCCCCTTCAAAGGGGAGGAAAAATAAGAAGAACTAGGGCCCCGGTGGGGCACTGTCGGGCCCGAGCCGCGTTGCGCCGCCCCCAGCGCGACCGCCTCCCCCTCCCGATCGCGTCACTCTCAAGGTCCAAAGATGGTGTGCGCACTTGTCTGTGGTCATTTCCCATTATAATGAATGGGAGGCGCAGTTTCTACCAAAACACTCGCTGCAGACAAACTACATGTCCTATTTGAAAAAAGTCTGATCCATGAGTGAGGGCACAAACACAGCTAGGATATATCCAAATGGCAAGTTGCTCCTCCTTTCGGAGGAGTTTGAACACATGACATGTGTTTGAGCCACTGAGCGATGGGCAGGAAAAACTTGACTTTTTCTCCTGCCATGGGGGGGGGGGGGGGGGGCGCTCTTTTGGGGAGTAAAAATTCCTTCACAAATGTGTTGATGGCTGGACATTGCATCATCCTAGAAAACTTGGAAGCCAGTGAGGACAAAAATGAAAAGTTATAAGACTTTTAAGAATGTGGATTTTTGGGTTACCTTTGGCGCCCCCTAGAACGTAAACCGTGGGGTGCAGCGTCATGATTTGTACAACTTTTAATGGCCATGGGGTGTAGATTGGCCTGAGCAAATGTGGTGCCGGTGGAACGAAAGCTTTAGGAGGAGTTAGCCACATTCCAATGTGTGCGAATCGATCAAAACTGCGTAATAGCCCTTAAACCGTACATTTTACAGATACGTGCGCATTGACTTTTTCGTAGATCTTATTGAGATACACGTGATTGTCAAATTTTGTTTCAATATGACAAAGCGTACAGGCGTGACACTCAACAATGTGTATTTTCACCTTATGGGACAAGAGAAAATGGACTTTTTTCTCCTGCAATGGGGGGGCGCTCTTTTGGGGAGTAAAAATTCCTTCACAAATGTGTTGATGGCTGGACATTGCATCATCCTAGAAAACTTGGAGGCCAGTGAGGACAAAAATAAAAAGTTATAAGACTTTTAAGACTGTGGATTTTTGGGTTATCTTTGGCGCCCCCTAGAACGTAAACCGTGGGGTGCAGCGTCATGATTTGTACAACTTTTCATGGCCATGGGGTGTAGATTGGCCTGAGCAAATGTGGTGCCGGTGGAACGAAAGCCTTCGGAGGAGTTAGCGAAATTCCAATGTGTGCGGATCGGCAAAAAATGCGAAATAACCCTTTAACCGTACATTTGATAGATACGCCCGCACTGATTTTTTTGTAGATCTTATTGAGATACATGTGTGTGTCAAATTTTGTGTCAATATGACAAAGCGTACAGGCGTGACAGTCAATAGTGTAAATTTTCACCTTAGGGGGCGCTATGGAGCCATTTTGCATTTTATTGTTTGGGCGACTTCAGAATATCGAATTTTTCACCAGGCCCGGTCGTCCTGCCAAATTTCATGAGTTTTCGCCAGTGGGAAGTGGGCCATTTTCCCCTTCAAAGGGGAGGAAAAATAAGAAGAACTAGGGCCCCGGTGGGGCACTGTCGGGCCCGAGCCGCGTTGCGCCGCCCCCAGCGCGACCTCCTCCCCCTCCCGATCGCGTCACTCTCAAGGTCCAAAGATGGTGTGCGCACTTGTCTGTGGTCATTTCCCATTATAATGAATGGGAGGCGCAGTTTCTACCAAAACACTCGCTGCAGACAAACTACATGTCCTATTTGAAAAAAGTCTGATCCATGAGTGAGGGCACAAACACAGCTAGGATATATCCAAATGGCAAGTTGCTCCTCCTTTCGGAGGAGTTTGAACACATGACATGTGTTTGAGCCATTGAGCGATGGGCAGGAAAAACTTGACTTTTTCTCCTGCCATGGGGGGGGGGTGCTCTTTTGGGGAGTAAAAATTCCTTCACAAATGTGTTGATGGCTGGACATTGCATCATCCTAGAAAACTTGGAAGCCAGTGAGGACAAAAATGAAAAGTTATAAGACTTTTAAGAATGTGGATTTTTGGGTTACCTTTGGCGCCCCCTAGAACGTAAACCGTGGGGTGCAGCGTCATGATTTGTACAACTTTTAATGGCCATGGGGTGTAGATTGGCCTGAGCAAATGTGGTGCCGGTGGAACGAAAGCTTTAGGAGGAGTTAGCCACATTCCAATGTGTGCGAATCGATCAAAAATGCGTAATAGCCCTTAAACCGTACATTTTACAGATACGTGCGCATTGACTTTTTCGTAGATCTTATTGAGATACACGTGATTGTCAAATTTTGTTTCAATATGACAAAGCGTACAGGCGTGACACTCAACAATGTGTATTTTCACCTTATGGGACAAGAAAAAATGGACTTTTTTCTCCTGCCATGGGGGGCGCTCTTTTGGGGAGTAAAAATTCCTTCACAAATGTGTTGATGGCTGGACATTGCATCATCCTAGAAAACTTGGAGGCCAGTGAGGACAAAAATAAAAAGTTATAAGACTTTTAAGACTGTGGATTTTTGGGTTATCTTTGGCGCCCCCTAGAACGTAAACCGTGGGGTGCAGCGTCATGATTTGTACAACTTTTAATGGCCATGGGGTGTAGATTGGCCTGAGCAAATGTGGTGCCGGTGGAACGAAAGCCTTCGGAGGAGTTAGCGAAATTCCAATGTGTGCGGATCGGCAAAAAATGCGAAAAAACCCTTTAACCGTACATTTGACAGATACGCCCGCACTGACTTTTTTGTAGATCTTATTGAGATACATGTGTGTGTCAATTTTTGTGTCAATATGACAAAGCGTTAAGGCGTGACAATCAATAGTGTGAATTTTCACCTTAGGGGGCGCTATGGAGCCATTTTGCATTTTATTGTTTGGGCGACTTCAGAATATCGAATTTTTCACCAGGCCCGGTCGTCCTGCCTAATTTCATGAGTTTTTGCCAGTGGGAAGTGGGCCATTTTCCAGTTTAAAGCGGAGGAAAAATAATAACTAGGGCCCCGGTGGGGCACTGGCGGGCCCGAGCCGTGTCGCGCCGCCCCCAGCGCGACCGCCTCCCCCCCCCAATCGCGTCACACTCAAGGTCCAAAGATGGTGTGCGCACTTGTCTGTGGTCATTTACCATTATAATGAATGGGAGGCGCAGTTTCTACCAAAACGCTCGCTGCAGAAAAACTCCATGTCCTATTTGAAAAAAGTCTGGACCATGAGTGAGGGCACAAACACAGCTAAGATATATCCAAATGGCAAGTTGCTCCTCCTTTCGCTTTTGCCGAGAGAGCGATGCGTTTGAGCCATTGAACGATGAACAGGAAAAACTTGACTTTATTCTCCTGCCATGGGGGGCGCTCTTTTAACGAGAAAAAACTCCTTCACAAATGTGTTGATGGCTGGACATTGCATCATCCTAGAAAACATGGAGGCCAGTGAGGACAAAAATAAAATGTTATAACACTTTTAAGAATATGGATATTTGGGTCATCTTTGGCGCCCCCTAGAACTTAAACCGTGGGGTGCAGCATCATGATTTTTACAACTTTGAATGGCCATGGGGTGTAGATTGGCCTGAGCAAATTTGGTGCCGGTGGAGCGAAAGCCTTCGGAGGAGTTAGCTACATTCCAATGTGTGCGAATCGGCAAAAAATGCGAAATAGCCCTTTAACCGTACATTTGACAGATATGCCTGCATTTACTTTTTCGTAGATCTTATTGAGATACACGTGTGTGTTGAATTTTGTGTCATTTTGACAAAATGATTTTGATAAAATAACTGTAAATTCACACAGGTGAGGTTGTGCTCTAGGCGCCCCCTAGAGCGTAAACCGTGGGGTGCAGCGTCATGATTTTTACAACTTTGAATAGCCATGGGGTGTAGATTGGCCTGAGCAAATTTGGTGTCAGTGGGACGAAAGCCTTAGGAGGAGTTAGCCACATTCCAATGTGTGCGAATCGGCAAAAAATGCGAAATAGCCCTTTAACCGTACATTTGACAGATACGCCCGCATTGACTTTTTTGTAGATCTTATTGAGATACACGTGTGTGTCGAATTTTGTGTCATTTTGACAAAACATACAGGCGTAGCACTCAACAATGTGTATTTTCACCTTAGTGGACAAGAAAAAAATGGACTTTTTTCTCCTGCCATGGGGGGGGGGGCATGGCCCACTTCCCATTGGTGAAAACTCATGAAATTTGGCAGGACGACCGGGCCTGGTGAAATATTCGATATTCTGAAGTCGCCCAAACAATCAAATGCAAAATGGCTCTATAGCGCCCCCTAAGGTGAAAAATTCACATGATTGAGTGTCACACCTGTACGCTTTGTCAAAATGACACAAAATCTGACACACACGTGTATCTCAATAAGATCTACAAAAAAATTAATGCGGGCGTATCTGACAAATGTACGGTTAAAGGGCTATTTCGCATTTTTTGCCGATCCGCACACATTGGAATTTCGCTAACTCCTCCTAAAGCTTTCGTTCCACCGGCACCAAATTTGCTCAGGCCAATCTACACCCCATGGCCATTAAAAGTTGTACAAATCATGGTGCTACACGCCACGATTTACGTTCTAGGGGGCGCCAAAGATAACCCAAAAATCCACATTCTTAAAAGTCTTATAACTTTTTATTTTTGTCCTCACTGGCCTCCAAGGTTTCTAGGATGATGCAATGTCCAGCCATCAACACATTTGTGAAGGAATTTTTACTCCCCAAAAGAGCGCCCCCCCATGGCAGGACAAAAAAGTCAATTTTTTCTTGTCCCCTAAGGTGAAAAAACACATTGTTGAGATTCACGCCTGTACGCTTTGTCATATTGACACAAAATTTAACAATCACGTGTATCTCAATAAGATCTATGAAAAAGTCAATGCGGGCGTATCTGTAAAATGTACAGTTAAAGGGTTATTCCGCATTTTTTGCCGATCCGCACACATTGGAATGTGGCTAACTCCTCCTAAGGCTTTCGTCCCACCGACACCAAATTTGCTCAAGCCGATCTACATCCCATGGCCATTCAAAGTTGTAAAAATCATGACGCTGCACCCCACGGTTTACGTTCTAGGGGGCGCCAAGGATGACCCAAATATCCACATTCTTAAAAGAATCCACCCCCCCCCCCCCCCAAGGCAGGAGAAAAAGTCAAGTTAACCCTTTCCATCGCTCAATGGCTCAATCGCATCGCTCTCCCGGCAACACCGTAAGGAGGAGCAACTTGCCATTTGGATATATCCTAGCTGTGTTTGTGCCCTCACTCATGGTCCAGACTTTTTTCAAATAGGACATGTAGTTTGTCTGCAGCGACCGTTTTGGTAGAAACTGCGCCTCCCATTCATTATAATGGGAAATGACCACAGACAAGTGCGCACACCATCTTTGGACCTTGAGTGTGACGCGATCGGGGGGGGAGGCGGTCGCGCTGGGGGCGGCGCGACGCGACTTGGGCCCGACAGTGCCCCACCGGGGCCCTAGTTCTTTCTTTCTTTCTTTCTTCTTTTTCCTCCCCTTTGAACTGGAAAATGGCCCACTTCCCACTGGCGAAAACTCATGAAATTTGGCAGGACGACCGGGCCTGGTGAAAAACTTTATATTCTGAAGTCGCCCAAACAATAAAATGCAAAATGGCTCCATAGCGCCCCCTAAGGTGAAAACTCACACTATGCACTGTCACGCCTGTACGCTTTGTCAAAATGACACAAAAATTGACACACACATGTATCTCAATAAGATCTACAAAAAAGTCAGTGCGGATGTATCTGTCAAATGTACGGTTAAAGGGTTATTCCGCATTTTTTGGCGATCCGCACACATTGGAATTTCGCTAACTCCTCCGTAGGCTTTCGTTCCACCGGCACAACATTTGCTCAGGCCAATCTACACCCTATGGCCATTAATAGTTATTCAAATCATGACGCTGCACCCCACGGTTTGAGTTCTAGGGGGCGCCAAAGATAACCCTAAAATCTTCATATTTAAAAGTCTTATAACTTTTTGTTTTTGCCCTCACTGGCCTCCAAGTTTTCTAGGATGATGCAATGTCCAGCCATCAACACATTTGTGAAGGAATTTTTTCTCCCCAAAAGAGCGCCCCCCCATGGCAGGAGAAAAAAGTCATTTTTTTCTTGTCCCCTAAGGTGAAAATTCACATGATTGAGTGTCACGCCTGTACGCTTTGTCAAAATGACACAAAATTTGACACACACGTGTATCTCAATAAGATCTACAAAAAAGTCAGTGCGGGCGTATCTGTCAAATGTACGGTTAAAGGGCTATTTCGCATTTTTTTCCGATCCGCACACATTGGAATTTCGCTAACTCCTCTGAAGGCTTTCGTTCCACCGGCACCAAATTTGCTTAGGCCAATCTACACCCCATGGCCATTAAAAGTTGTACAAATCATGACGCTGCATCCCACGGTTTACGTTCTAGGGGGCGCCAAAGATAACCCAGAAATCCACATTCTTAAAAGTCGTATAACTTTTTATTTTTGTCCTCACTGGCCTCCAAGTTTTCTAGGATGATGCAATGTCTAGCCATCAACACATTTGTGAAGGAATTTTTACTCCCCAAAAGAGCGCCCCCCCCATGGCAGGAGAAAAAAGTCCAGTTTTTCTTCCCCCCTAAGGTGAAAATTCACCTTATTGAGTGTCACGCCTGTACGCTTTGTCATATTGAAACAAACTTTGACAATCACGTGTTTCTCAATAAGATCTACGAAATAGTCAATGGGCGCGTATCTGTAAAATGTACGGTTAAAGGGCTATTTCGCATTTTTGGTTGATTCGCACACATTGGAATGTGGCTAACTCCTCCTAAAGCTTTCGTTCCACTGACACCAAATTTACTCAGGCCAATCTACACCCCATGGCCATTCAAAGTTGTAAAAATCATGACGCTGCACCCCACGGTTTATGTTCTAGGGGGCGCCAAAGATAACCCAAAAATCCACATTCTTAAAAGTCTTATAACTTTTTATTTTTGTCCTCACTGGCCTCCAAGTTTTCTAGGATAATGCAATGTCTAGCCATCAACACATTTGTGAAGGAATTTTTACTCCCTAAAAGAGCGTCCCCCCATGGCAGGAGAAAAAGTCAAGTTTTTCCTGCCCATCGCTCAATGACTCAAACACATCGCTCTCTCGGCAAAACCGAAAGGAGGAGCAACTTGCCATTTGGATATATCCTAGCTGTGTTTGTGCCCTCACTCATGGTCCAGTCCTTTTCAAATAGGACATGTAGTTTGTCTGCGGCGAGCGTTTTGGTAGAAACTGCGCCTCCCATTCATTATAATTGTAAATGACCACAGACAAGTGCGCACACCATCTTTGGACCTTGAGTGTGACGCGATTGGTAGGGAGAGGCGGTCGTGTTGGGGGCGGCGCGACACGGCTCGGGCCCGCCAGTGCCCCAACGGGGCCCTAGTGTTATTATTATTATTATTTTTCCTCCGCTTTAAACTGGAAAATGGCCCACTTCCCACTGGCGAAAACTCAGGAAATTTGGCAGGACGACCGGGCCTGGTGAAAAATTCGATATTCTGAAGTCGCCCAAACAATAAAATACAAAATGGCTCCATAGCGCCCCCTAAGGTGAAAATTCACACTATTGACTGTCACGCCTGTATGCTTTGTCATATTGACACAAAAATTGACACACATATGTATCTCAATAAGATCTACAAAAAAGTCAGTGCGGGCGTATCTGTCAAATGTACGGTTAAAGGGTTATTTCGCATTTTTTGCAGATCCGCACACATTGGAATTTCGCTAACTCCTCCGAAGGCTTTCGGTTCACCGGCACCACATTTGCTCAGGCCAATCTACACTCCATGGCCATTCAAAGTTGTACAAATCATGATGCTGCACCCCATGGTTTAGGTTCTAGGGGGCGCCAAAAATAACCCTAACATCCACATTCTTAAAAGTTTTATAACTTTTTTTTTTGTCCTCACTGGCCTCCAAGTTTTCTAGGATGATGCAATGTCCAGCCATCAACACATTTGTGAAGGAATTTTTACTTCCCAAAAGAGCGCCCCCCCATGGCAGGAGAAAAAAGTCAATTTTTTCTTGTCCCCTAAGGTGAAAATACACATTGTTGAGATTCACGCCTGTACACTTTGTCATATTGACAAAAAATTTGACACACACGTGTATCTCAATAAGATCTATGAAAAAGTCAATGAGCGCGTATCTGTAAAATGTACGGCTAAAGGGCTATATTGCATTTTTTGCCGATTCGCACACATTGGAATGTGGCTAACTCCTCCTAAGGCTTTCGTCCCACTGACACCAAATTTGCTCAGGCCAATCTACACCCCATGGCCATTCAAAGTTGTAAAAATCATGCCGCTGCACCCCATGGTTTACGTTCTAGGGGGCGCCAAAGATGACCCAAATATCCACATTCTTAAAAGTCGTTTTGGCCACTGCAGGAGTACAGAGTACTGCAGGATACACACACACAGACACACAGACACACACACACACACACACACACACACACTCAGAGTCTGTTTTTTAGCACCTGCAAAAACATGCTATTTACATATTTGACAACAATGCAGAGGCTTCCTTTTGCCCCTGAAAAAAATGAAATTTCAAACACAACTTGACTGCTCATTTCTCCAAAAGACAACCATGAAGCTCCATCCAAACCTGAAGCAGGCAGTTGGTGCATGTGTACAGTAACCTGAGGGGAGTGAGGTGACTGCTTCTGAGGAGAACATGAGCAGTGAAGATTCACCTTGGAGCTAGAACAGGGACGTGCACATGATTATACAGGGGCAGGGGCTCAAGTTTTTTCCAGTCGTTTAGACATTATGGAAATTAATGTGAAATTAAAAAACAAAGTATTAATAGAAAGATAACGACTGTCCTGTGTAGGTGACAGTGATATCCAATAGGCTAGGCACTCACGAGGCTGGCTGTGGCAAGTGTAAGTGAAAGCAACACGCACTGGCAGGAAGAACAGCAAACGCCGATGAAGGAAAAGGGTCTTTGCAGTGATGGGCATTACCAGAGAGGACGATGGCCAGAGGACGCGAATGGGACGGGGAGGCAGCGCGTTGGGGGGGGGGGGGGACACAGCTCGAGCCCGCCAGTGCCCCAACGGGGCCCTAGTTTTTTCTTGTCCCCTTACATGAAAATACACATTGTTGAGTGTCACGCCTGAACGCTTTGTCAAAATGACACAAAAATTGACACACACATGTATCTCAATAAGATCTACAAAAAAGTCAGTACGGGCGTATCTGTCAAATGTACGGTTAAAGGGTTATTTCGCATTTTTTGCCGATCCGCACACATTGGAATTTCGCTAACTCCTCCGAAGGCTTTTGTACCACCGGCACCACATTTGCTCAGGCCAATCTACACCCCATGGCCATTAAAAGTTATTCAAATCATGACGCTGCACCCCACGGTTCACGTTCTAGGTGGCGCCAAAGATAACCCTAAAATCCACATATTTAAAAGACTTATAACTTTTTATTTTTGTCCTCACTGGCCTTCAAGTTTTCTAGGATGATGCAATGTCCAGCCATCAACACATTTGTGAAGGAATTTTTACTCCCCAAAAGAGCGCCCCCCCATGGCAGGAGAAAAAAGTCCATTTTTTCTTGTCGCCTAAGGTGAAAATACACATTGTTGAGTGTCACGCCTCTACGCTTTGGCAAAATGACACAAAAATTGACACACACATGTATCTCAATAAGATCTACAAAAAAGTCAATGCGGGCGTATCTGTAAAATGTACAGTTAAAGGGTTATTCCGCATTTTTTGCCGATCTGCACACATTGGAATTTCGCTAACTCCTCCGAAGGCTTTCGTTCCACCAGCAACACATTTGCTCAGGCCAATCTACACCCCATGGCCATTAAAAGTTATTCAAATCATAACGCTGCACCCCACGGTTTAGGTTCTAGGGGGCGCCAAAGATAACCCTAAAATCCACATATTTAAAAGTCTTATACCTTTTTATTTTTGTCCTCACTGGCCTCCAAGTTTTCTAGGATGATGCAATGTCCAGCCATCAACACATTTGTGAAGGAATTTTTACTCCCCAAAAGAGCGCCCCCCCCCCCATGGCAGGAGAAAAAAGTCCATTTTTTCTTGTCGCCTAAGGTGAAAATTCACATTGTTGAGTGTGACACCTATCGCTTTGTCATATTGACACAAAATTTGACAATCACGTGTATCTCAATAAGATCTTCGAAAAAGTCAATGCGCGCGTATCTGTATAATGTACGGTTAAAGAGCTATTTCGCATTTTTTGCCGATCCGCACACATTGGAATTTCGCTAACTCCTCCGAAGGCTTTCGTTCCACCGGCACCACATTTGCTCAGGCCAATCTACACCCCATGGCCATTAAAAGTTACTCAAATCATGACGCTGCACCCCACGGTTTACGTTCTAGGGGGCGCCAAATATGACCCAAATATCCACATTCTTAAATGAACCCCCCCCCCCCCCCAAGGCAGGAGAAAAAGTCAAGTTAACCCTGCCCATCGCTCAATGGCTCAATCGCATCGCTCTCCCGGCAACACCGTAAGGAGGAGCAACCTGCCATTTGGATATATCCTAGCTGTGTTTGTGCCCTCACTCATGGTCCAGACTTTTTTCAAATAGGACATGAAGTTTGTCTGCAGCGAGTGTTTTGGTAGAAACTGTGCCTCCCATTCATTATAATGGGAAATGACCACAGACAAGTGCGCACACCATCTTTGGACCTTGAGTGTGACGCGATCGGGAGGGGGAGGCGGTCGCGCTGGGGGCGGCGCGACGCGGCTCGGGCCCGACAGTGCCCCACCGGGGCCCTAGTTTGTTATTATTTTTCCTCCGCTTTAAACTGGAAAATGGCCCACTTCCCACTAGCGAAAACTCAGGAAATTTGGCAGGACGACCGGGCCTCGTGAATAATTTGATATTCTGAAGTCGCCCAAACAATAAAATGCAAAATGGCTCCATAGCGCCCCCTAAGGTGAAAATTCACATGACGGCTGTACGCTTTGTCATATTGACACAAAAATTGACACACAAATGTATCTCAATAAGATCTACAAAAAAGTCAGTACGGGCGTATCTGTCAAATGTACGGTTAATGGGTTATTTTGCATTTTTTGCAGATCTGCACACATTGGAATTTCGCTAACTCCTCTGAAGGCTTTCGTTCGACCGGCACCACATTTGCTCAGGCCAATCTACCCCCCATGGCCATTAAAAGTTATTCAAATCATGACGCTGCACCCCACGGTTTACGTTCTAGGGGGCGCCAGAGATAACCCAAAAATCCACATTCTTAAAAGTCTTATAACTTTTTACTTTTGTCCTCACTGGCCTCCAAGTTTTCTAGGATGATGCAATGTCCAGCCATCAACACATTTGTGAAGGAATTTTTACTCCCCAAAAGAGCGCCCCCCAATGGCAGGAGAAAAAGGTCCATTTTTTCTTGTCTCCTAAGGTGAAAATACACATTGTCGAGTGTCACGCCTGTATGCTTTGTCATATTGACACAAAATTTGACAATCACGTGTATCTCAATAAGATCTACGAAAAAGTCAAAGGGCATGTATCTGTCAAATGTACGGTTAAAGGGCTATTTTGCATTTTTTGCCGATCCGCACACATTTGAATTTCGCTAACTCCTCCGAAGGCTATCTTTCCACCGGCACCAAATTTGCTCAGGCCAATCTACACCCCATGGCCATTAAAAGTTGTACAAATCATCTTGCTGCACCTCACGGTTTGGGTTCTAGGGGGCACCAAATATAACCCAAAAATCCACATTCTTAAAAGTCTTTTAACTTTTTATTTTTTTCCATACTGGCCTCCAAGTTTTTTAGGATGATGCAATGTCCAGCCATCAACACATTTGTGAAGAAATTTTTACTCCCCAAAAGAGCGCCCCCCCATGGCAGGAGAAAAAAGTCCATTTTTTCTTATCCCGAAAGGTGAAAATACACGTTGTTGAGTGTCATGCCTTTACGCTTTGTCATATTGACAAAAAATTTGACTATCACGTGTATCTCAATAAGATTTATGAAAAAGTCAATGGGCACGTAAGTGTAAAATGTACAGTTAAAGGGCTATTTTGCATTTTTTGGCGATTCGCACACATTGGAATTTCGCTAAGTCCTCCTAAGGCTTTCGTCCCACTGACACCAAATTTGCTCAGGCCAATCTACACTCCATGGCCATTCAAAGTTGTAAAAATCATGACGCTGCACCCCACGGTTTACGTTTTAGGGGGCGCCAAAGATGACCCAAATATTCATTACAGTAGACAAAGTAGTTTTGCCCACTGAGTGGCGCCAAAGGGACTTGTCTGTGGAGTCTGTGAGTCACTATTGGCCGTTTTTGACTACTTTAGATTTTACCTTTATATTTCCTCTTACAAAATTTTTACCTTGCCTTGCCTGGTATCATTTTTTTCAGCACAACCTCACCTGTGTCAATTTACAGTTATTTTATCATTTTGACATACTATATTTACACATTGGACCCAAATTCACACACAAAACATAAAATCCGAGTGGAAAAAAGTAACGTTTTTACTGTGAAAACCACAAATATGTGTGATGAACTGTTTTTAAAACTTAAACTTCAAATAAAAATTGTAAACTTCAAAACATATGCAAATTTTTAACAAAGAACATAGTAATTTACCTCTATTTACATCAAAATGCAGGCAATGGCCCAGGCGTTCTTTGTAAAATTATTTACAAAACACTGTATAGTCTCACAAATGTCACTTTTTATTTATGCCACTACAAAAAAACATGATGTAAATGATGCATGATGTAAAACATGATGTAAAAAACTTGTGTAGATCCTCCTCTATGTCAGTCCATGTGTAATTTTTCCATAATTCTTTGTTTTTTGCAGCATTTTTGTTAGTGTAACTGCAGATTGTGCTGACAGTGTCTATGGCACAAAAAAAAAAAAAAACTGAAAATGCCTCAACATGAACCCCTGGTGGTCTCTGAGGGTGAAACCTGCTAACTGCTGCAGCTCTGTCAGCTTCAGTCTCCCATGCAGAGCTCGGAGCGCATGTGTGGCTCTGCACCCTTAGCAGCGTTGCTAACTCCTCAGTAAGGAAAGCCTGCTTCATGTCAGAGTCTCTAAACTCCAGAAGAAGTCGATAAAAGTCCCTTTCTTTCTAAGAAAAAGTCGTTAGGGGGTCTGAAAAGTCATTGAATCTAACAACAAAGTCGCTAGGTTTGCAACTACGTGTCCCAGACTGCATCCCTGCTGAGAGTCCCTCCCTCCCTTCTCATATTGCAGGAAGAACGTAAGCGCCCGCCCCTTGTCAATCAGTCACCATATAATTTTGGATTGGTTGTTGTGGTGAAGTTTTCCACCAATAGGAGAGATGTTGTGGTGTGTTTTTTTCCTTTGGCAAGCCTTTTCTGCCTGTAAGACCTGTCGCTAATGTCTGCATGCTATGTTTTCCTGTCTCATACAGCGCGATCGAGCGCCGAACGTGATCAAAATAAGCAGAAAAAAAGTATTGCGGACATAATTTATCATAACTCTGGTTTTATTTGGCCTATCAACACAATTTAAAAACTGGTATATAGGTTGAGGTCCTCACTTTTGAGATAAGTTGAAACGGAGAGTCAACGAGGCTCCGTCTTGCAGCTACATCCGGTTAAATATGTCATGTGACTTGAACGCACACACACACACACACACGCACACACACACACACACACACACTCAGAGTCTGGTTTTTAGCACCTGCAAAAACATGCTATTTACATATTTGACAAGAATGCAGAGGCTCCTTTTGCCCCTGAAAAAATCAAATTTCAAACACAACTTGACTGGTCATTTCTCCAAAAGACAACCATGAAGCTCCATCCAAACCTGAAGCAGGCAGTTGGTGCATGTGTACAATAACCTGAGGGGAGTGAGGTGACTGCTTCTGAGGAGAACATGAGCAGTGAAGATTCACCTTGGAGCTAGAACAGAGACGGGCACATGATTATACAGGGGCAGGGCAGCTGCGAGAGCCCTCTTGTTCCTGCATGTTTCCTTCTTTTTAGGGCCCGAGCGTAGCTGCTAAGCAGCTGCGAGAGCCCTCTTGTTCCTGATGGATTCTTCTTTAGGGCCCGAGCGTAGCTGCTAAGCAGCTGCGAGAGCCCTCTTGTTCCTGCATGTTTCCTTCTTTAGGGCCCGAGCGTAGCTGCTAAGCAGCTGCGAGAGCCCTCTTGTTCCTGATGGATTCTTCTTTTGTTATTATTATTAGGGCCCGAGCGTAGCTGCTAAGCAGCTGCGAGAGCCCTATTATTCCCCAAGTGGTTTTTCTTTGTTTCTTTAGGGCCCGAGCGTAGCTGCTAAGCAGCTGCGAGAGCCCTCTTGTTCCTGCATGTTTCCTTCTTTTGTTATTATTATTATTAGGGCCCGAGCGTAGCTGCTAAGCAGCTGCGAGAGCCCTCTTGTTCCTGCATGTTTCCTTCTTTTGTTATTATTATTAGGGCCCGAGCGTAGCTGCTAAGCAGCTGCGAGAGCCCTATTATTCCCCAAGTGGTTTTTCTTTGTTTCTTTCTTTCTTTCTTTCTTTCTTTCTTTCTTTCTTCTTTTTCCTCCCCTTTGAACTGGAAAATGGCCCACTTCCCACTGGCGAAAACTCATGAAATTTGGCAGGACGACCGGGCCTGGTGAAAAATTCGATATTCTGAAGTCGCCCAAACAATAAAATGCAAAATGGCTCCATAGCGCCCCCTAATTATTATTATTTTTCCTCCCCTTTGAACTGGAAAATGGCCCACTTCCCACTGGCGAAAACTCATGAAATTTGGCAGGACGACCGGGCCTGGTGAAAAATTTGATATTCTGAAGTCGCCCAAACAATAAAATGCAAAATGGCTCCATAGCGCCCCCTAAGGTGAAAATTCACACTATTGACTGTCACGCCTGTACGCTTTGTCAAAATGACACAAAAATTGACACACACATGTATCTCAATAAGATCTACAAAAAAGTCAGTGCGGGCGTATCTGTCAAATTTACGGTTAAAGGGTTATTTCGCATTTTTTGCCGATCCGCACACATTGGAATTTCGCTAACTCCTCCGAAGGCTTTCGTTCCACCGGCACCACATTTGCTCAGGCCAATCTACACCCCATGGCCATTAAAAGTTATTCAAATCATGACGCTGCACCCCAAGGTTTAGGTTCTAGGGGGCGCCAAAAATAACACTAAAATCCACATATTTAAAAGTCTTATAACTTTTTATTTTTGCCCTCACTGGCCTCCAAGTTTTCTAGGATGATGCAATGTCCAGCCATCAACACATTTGTGAAGGAATTTTTAATCCCCAAAAGAGCGCCCCCACATGGCAGGAGAAGAAAGTCCATTTTTTCTTGTCCCCTAAGGTGAAAATACACATTGTTGAGTGTCACGCCTGTACGCTTTGTCATATTGACACAAAATTTGACACACACATGTATCTCAATAAGATCTACGAAAAAGTCAATGCACGCGTATCTGTCAAATGTACGGTTAAAGGGTTATTCCGCATTTTTTGCTGATCCGCACACATTGGAATTTCGCTAACTCCTCCTAAGGCTGGCGTTCCACCGGCACCACATTTGCTCAGGCCAATCTACACCCCATGGCCATTAAAAGTTATTCAAATCATGACGCTGCACCCCACGGTTTAGGTTCTAGGGGGCGCCAAAGATAACCCTAAAATCCACATATTTCAAAGTCTTATAACTTTTTATTTTTGTCCTCACTGGCCTCCAAGTTTTCTAGGATGATGCAATGTCCAGCCATCAACACATTTGTGAAGGAATTTTTACTCCCCAAAAGAGCGCCCCCCCCCATGGCAGGAGAAAAAAGTCCATTTTTTCTTGTCCCATAAGGTGAAAAAACACATTGTTGACTGTCATACCTGTACGCTTTGTCATATTGACACAAAATTTGACAATCATGTGTATCTCAATTAGATCTACGAAAAAGTCAAAGAGCGCGTATCTGTATAATGTACGGTTAAAGGGCTATTTTGCATTTTTTGCCGATTCGCACACATTGGAATGTGGCTATCTCCTCCTAAGGCTTTCGTCCCACCGATACCAAATTTGCTCAGGGCAATCTACACCCCATGCCCATTCAAAGTTGTAAAAATCATGACGCTGCACCCCACGGTTTACGTTCTAGGGGGCGCCAAAGATGACCCAAAAATCCACATTCTTAAAAGTCATTTTGGCCATTGCAGGAGTACAGAGTACTGCAGTTCTAGGGGGCGCCAAAGATGACCCAAAAATCCACATTCTTAAAAGTCTTTTTGGCCACTGCAGGAGTACAGAGTACTGCAGGATACACACACATATACACACACGCCAACATACACACACACACACACACACACACACACACACACACACACACACACACACACACACACACACTCAGAGTCTGTTTTTTAGCACCTGCAAAAACATGCTGTTACATATTTGACAAGAATGCAGAGGCTTCCTTTTGCCCCTGAAAAAAATCAAATTTCAAACACAACTTGACTGTTCATTTCTCCAAAAGACAACCATGAAGCTCCATTTCAAACCTGAAGCAGATAGTTGGTGCATGTGTACAGTAACCTGAGGGGAGTGAGGTGACTATTTCTGAGGAGAACATGAGCAGTGAAGATTCACCTTGGAGCTAGAACAGAGACATGCACATGATTATACAGGGGCAGGGGCTCAAGTTTTTTCCAGTCGTTTATACAATATGGAAATTAATGTGAAATTAAAACACAAAGTATTAATAGAAAGGTAATGACTGTCCTGTGTAGGTGACAGTGATATCCAATAGGCTAGGCACTCACGAGGCTGGCTGTGGCAAGTGTAAGTGAAAGCAACACGCACTGGCAGGAAGAACAGCAAACGCCGATGAAGGAAAAGGGTCTTTGCAGTGATGGGCGTTACCAGAGAGGGCGATGGCCAGAGGACACAAATGGGACGGGGAGGCAGCGCGTTGGGGGGGGGGCGACACGGCTCGGGCCCGCCAGTGCCCCAACGGGGTCCTAGTTATTATTTTTCCTCCCCTTTGAACTGGAAAATGGCCCACTTCCCACTGGCGAAAACTCATGAAATTTGGCAGGACGACTGGGCCTGGTGAAAAATTTGATATTCCGAAGTCGCCCAAACAAGAAAATGCAAAATGGCTCCATAGCGCCCCCTAAGGTGAAAATTCACACTATTGACTGTCACGCCTGTACGCTTTGTCAAAATGACACAAAAATTGACACACACATGTATCTCAATAAGATCTACAAAAAAGTCAGTGCGGGCGTATCTGTCAAATGTACGGTTAAAGGGTTATTTCGCATTTTTTGCCGATCCGCACACATTGGAATTTCGCTAACTGCTCCGAAGGCTTTCGTTCCACCGGCACCACATATGCTCAGGCCAATCTACACCCCATGGCCATTAAAAGTTATTCAAATCATGACGCTGCACCCCACGGTTTAGGTTCTAGGGGGCGCCAAAGATAACCCTAAGATCCACATATTTAAAAGTCTTATAACTTTTTATTTTTGCCCTCACTGGCCTCCAAGTTTTCTAGGATGATGCAATGTCCAGCCATCAACACATTTGTGAAGGAATTTTTACTCCACAAAAGAGCGCCCCCCCATGGCAGGAGAAAAAAGTCCATTTTTTCTTGTCCCCTAAGGTGAAAATACACATTGTTGAGTGTAACACCTGTACGCTTTGGCAAAATGACACCAAAATTGAGACACACATGTATCTCAATAAGATCTACAAAAAAGTCAATGCGCACGTATCTGTCAAATGTACGGTTAAAGGGTTATTCCGCATTTTTTGCCGATCCGCACACATTGGAATTTCGCTAACTCCTCCGAAGGCTTTCGTTCCACCGGCACCACATTTTCTCAGGCCAATCTACACCCCATGGCCATTAAAAGTTATTCAAATCATGACGCTGCACCCCACGGTTTAGGTTCTAGGGGGCGCCAAAGATAACCGTAAAATCCACATATTTAAAAGTCTTATAACTTTTTATTTTTGTCCCCACTGGCCTCCAAGTTTTCTAGGATGATGCAATGTCCAGCCATCAACACATTTGTGAAGGAATTTTTACTCGCCAAAAGAGCGCCCCCCCATGGCAGGAGAAAAAAGTCCATTTTTTCTTGTCCACTAAGGTGAAAATACACATTGTTGAGTGCTACGCCTGTATGTTTTGTTGTATTGACACAAAATTTTACATACACGTGTCTTTCAATAAGATCTTCAAAAAAGTCAATGGCCACGTATCTGTAAAATGTACGGTTAAAGGGTTATTTCGCATTTTTTGCAGATTCGCACACATTGGAATTTCGCTAACTCCTCCGAAGGCTTTCGTTCCACCGGCACCACATTTGCTCAGGCCAATCTACACCCCATGGCCATTAAAAGTTATTCAAATCATGACGCTGCACCCCACGGTTTAGGTTCTAGGGGGCGCCAAAGATAACCCTAAAATCCACATATTTAAAAGTCTTATAACTTTTTATTTTTGTCCTCACTGGCCTCCATGTTTTCTAGGATGATGCAATGTCCAGCCATCAACACATTTGTGAAGGAGTTTTTTCTCGTTAAAAGAGCGCCCCCCCCATGGCAGGAGAATAAAGTCAAGTTTTTCCTGTTCATCATTCAATGGCTCAAACGCACTGCTCTCTCGGCAAAAGCGAAAGGAGGAGCAACTTGCCATTTGGATATATCTTAGCTGTGTTTTTGCCCTCACTCATGGTCCAGACTTTTTTCAAATAGGACATGGAGTTTTTCTGCAGCGAGCGTTTTGGTAGAAACTGCGCCTCCCGTTCATTATAATGGTAAATGACCACAAACAAGTGCGCACACCATCTTTGGACCTTGAGTGTGACGCGATCGGGTGGGGGAGGCGGTCGCGCTGGGGGCGGCGCAACGCGGCTCGGGCCCGACAGTGCCCCACCGGGGCCCTAGTTATTATTTTTCCTCCCCTTTGAACTGGAAAATGGCCCACTTCCCACTGGCGAAAACTCATGAAATTTGGCAGGACGACCGGGCCTGGTGAAAAATTTGATATTCCGAAGTCGCCCAAACAAGAAAATGCAAAATGGCTCCATAGCGCCCCCTAAGGTGAAAATTCACACTATTCACTGTCACGCCGGTACGCTTTGTCAAAATGACACAAAAATTGACACACACATGTATCTCAATAAGATCTACAAAAAAGTCAGTGCGGGCGTATCTGTCAAATGTACGGTTAAAGGGTTATTCCGCATTTTTTGCTGATCCGCACACATTGGAATTTCGCTAACTCCTCCGAAGGCTTTCGTTCCACCGGCACCACATTTGCTCAGGCCAATCTACACCCCATGGCCATTAAAAGTTATTCAAATCATGACGCTGCACCCCACGGTTTAGGTTCTAGGGGGCGCCAAAGATAACCCTAAAATCCACATATTTCAAAGTCTTATAACTTTTTATTTTTGTCCTCACTGGCCTCCAAGTTTTCTAGGATGATGCAATGTCCAGCCATCAACACATTTGTGAAGGAATTTTTACTCCCCAAAAGAGCGCCCCCCCATGGCAGGAGAAAAAAGTCCATTTTTTCTTGTCCCGTAAGGTGAAAATTCACATTGTTGAGTGTGACACCTGTACGCTTTGTCATATTGACACAAAATTTGACACACACGTGTATCTCAATAAGATCTACGAAAAAGTCAATGGGTGCGTATCTGTCAAATGTATGGTTAGAGGGCTATTTTGCATTTTTTGCCGATTCGCACACATTGGAATGTGGCTAACTCCTCCTAAGGCTTTCGTCCCACTGAAACCAAATTTGCTCAGGCCAATCTACACCCCATGGCCATTCAAAGTTGTACAAATCATGACGCTGCACCCCACGGTTTACGTTCTAGGGGGCGCCAAAGATGACCAAAAAATCCACATTCTTAAAAGAATCCACATCCCCCCCCCCCCCCCCCCCCATGGCAGGAGAAAAAGTCAAGTTTTTCCTGCCCATCGCTCAATGGCTCAATCGCATCGCTCTCCAGGCAACACCGTAACGAGGAGCAACCTGCCATTTGGATATATCCCAGCTGTGTTTGTGCCCTCACTCATGGTCCAGCCTTTTTTCAAATAGGACATGAAGTTTGTCTGCAGCAAGTGTTTTGGTAGAAACTGCGCCTCCCATTCATTATAATGGGAAATGACCACAGACAAGTGCGCACACCATCTTTGGACCTTGAGTGTGACGCGATCGGGAGGGGGAGGCGGTCGCGCTGGGGGCGGCGCAACGCGGCTCGGGCCCGACAGTGCCCCACCGGGGTCCTAGTTCTTTAGGGCCCGAGCCAGCTGCAGAGCAGCCGGGCGTAGGCCCTATTATTCCCCAAGTGGTTTTTCTTTGTTTCTTTCTTTCTTTTTTCTTTTTCCTCCCCTTTGAACTGGAAAATGGCCCACTTCCCACTGGCGAAAACTCATGAAATTTGGCAGGACGACAGGGCCTGGTGAAAAATTCGATATTCTGAAGTCGCCAAAACAATAAAATGCAAAATGGCTCCATAGCGCCCCCTAAGGTGGAAATTCACACTATTGACTGTCACGCCTGTACGCTTTGTCATATTGACACAAAAATTGACACACACATGTATCTCAATAAGATCTACAAAAAAGTCAGTGCGGCCGTATCTGTCAAAATTACGGTTAAAGGGTTATTTCGCATTTTTTGCCGATCCGCACACATTGGAATTTCGCTAACTCCTCCGAAGGCTTTCGTTCCACCGGCACCACATTTGCTCAGGCCAATCTACACCCCGTGGCCATTAAAAGTTATCAAAATCATGACGCTGCACCCCAAGGTTTAGGTTCTAGGGGGCGCCAAAGATAACACTAAAATCCACATATTTAAAAGTCTTATAACTTTTTATTTTTGTCCTCACTGGCCTCCAAGTTTTCTAGGATGATGCAATGTCCAGCCATCAACACATTTGTGAAGGAATTTTTACTCCCCAAAAGAGCGCCCCCCCATGGCAGGAGAAAAAAGTCCATTTTTTCTTGTCCCCTAAGGTGAAAATACACATTGTTGAGTGTCACGCCTATACGCTTTGTCAAAATGACACAAAAATTGACACACACATGTAACTCAATAAGATCTACAAAAAAGTCCATGCGCGCGTATCTGTCAAATGTACAGTTAAAGGGTTATTCCGCATTTTTTGCCGATCCGCACACATTGGAATTTCGCTAACTCCTCCGAAGGCTTTCGTTCCACCGGCACCACATTTGCTCAGGCCAATCTACACCCCATGGCCATTAAAAGTTATTCAAATCATGATGCTGCACCCCATGGTTTAGGTTCTAGGGGGCGCCAAAAATAACCCAAAAATCCACATTCTTAAATGTTTTATAACTTTTTATTTTTGTCCTCACTGGCCTCCAAGTTTTCTAGGATGATGCAATGTCCAGCCATCAACACATTTGTGAAGGAATTTTTACTCCCCAAAAGAGCGCCCCCCCATGGTAGGAGAAAAAAGTCAATTTTTTCTTGTCCCCTTACATAAAAATACACATTGTTGAGTGTCACGCCTGAACGCTTTGTCATATTGACACAAAAATTGACAATCATGTGTATCTCAATTAGATCTACGAAAAAGTCAAAGAGCGCGTATCTGTATAATGTACGGTTAAAGGGCTATTTTGCATTTTTTGCCGATTCGCACACATTGGAATGTGGCTATCTCCTCCTAAGGCTTTCGTCCCACCGATACCAAATTTGCTCAGGGCAATCTACACCCCATGCCCATTCAAAGTTGTAAAAATCATGACGCTGCACCCCACGGTTTACGTTCTAGGGGGCGCCAAAGATGACCCAAAAATCCACATTCTTAAAAGTCATTTTGGCCACTGCAGGAGTACAGAGTACTGCAGTTCTAGGGGGCGCCAAAGATGACCCAAAAATCCACATTCTTAAAAGTCTTTTTGGCCACTGCAGGAGTACAGAGTACTGCAGGATACACACACATATACACACACGCCAACATACACACACACACACACACACACACACACACACACACACACACACACTCAGAGTCTGTTTTTTAGCACCTGCAAAAACATGCTGTTTACATATTTGACAAGAATGCAGAGGCTTCCTTTTGCCCCTGAAAAAAATCAAATTTCAAACACAACTTGACTGTTCATTTCTCCAAAAGACAACCATGAGGCTCCATCCAAACCTGAAGCAGATAGTTGGTGCATGTGTACAGTAACCTGAGGGGAGTGAGGTGACTATTTCTGAGGAGAACATGAGCAGTGAAGATTCACCTTGGAGCTAGAACAGGGACGTGCACATGATTATACAGGGGCAGGGGCTCAAGTTTTTTCCAGTCATTTATACAATATGGAAATTAATGTGAAATTAAACCACAATTATGTGTGATGAACTGTTTTTAAAACTTAAACTTCAAATAAAAATTGTAAACTTCAAAACATATGCAAATTTTTAACAAAGAACATAGTTATTTACCTCTATTTACATCAAAATGCAGGCAATGGCCCAGGCGTTCTTTGTAAAATTATTTACAAAACACTGTATAGTCTCACAAATGTCACTTTTTATTTATGCCACTACAAAAAAACATGATGTAAATGATGCATGATGTAAAACATGATGTAAAAAACTTGTGTAGATCCTCCTCTATGTCAGTCCATGTGTAATTTTTCCATAATTCTTTGTTTTTTGCAGCATTTTTGTTAGTGTAACTGCAGATTGTGCTGACAGTGTCTATGGCACAAAAAAAAAAAAATTAAAATGCCTCAACATGAACCCCTGGTGGTCTCTGAGGGTGAAACCTGCTAACTGCTGCAGCTCTGTCAGCTTCAGTCTCCCATGCAGAGCTCGGAGCGCATGTGTGGCTCTGCACCCTTAGCAGCGTTGCTAACTCCTCAGTAAGGAAAGCCTGCTTCATGTCAGAGTCTCTAAACTCCAGAAGAAGTCGATAAAAGTCCCTTTCTTTCTAAAAAAAAGTCGTTAGGGGGTCTGAAAAGTCATTGAATCTAACAACAAAGTCGCTAGGTTTGCAACTACGTGTCCCAGACTGCATCCCTGCTGAGAGTCCCTCCCTCCCTTCTCATGTTGCAGGAAGAACGTAAGCGCCCGCCCCTTGTCAATCAGTCACCATATAATTTTGGATTGGTTGTTGTGGTGAAGTTTTCCACCAATAGGAGAGATGTTGTGGTGTGTTTTTTTTTTCCTTTGGCAAGCCTTTTCCGCCTGTAAGAGCTGTCGCTAATGTCTGCATGCTATGTTTTCCTGTCTCATACAGCGGGATCGAGCGCCGAACGTGATCAAAATAAGCAGAAAAAAAGTATCGCGGACATAATTTATCATAACTCTGGTTTTATTTGGCCTATCAACACAATTTAAAAACTGGTATATAGTTTGAGGTCCTCACTTTTGAGATAAGTTGAAACGGAGAGTCAACGAGGCTCCGTCTTGCAGCTACATCCGGTTAAATATGTAATGTGACTTGAACGCTGGGGAGCGTCAATCGACTGCAGAGCCAGCAGACAAAGTAGTTGTGGCCACTGAAAGGCACATATTTGTCATATGCTATAATCCTAACATATTTTAATGCTTTTTCTATTTAAACCTAATGGATCTAAGGTTTGACCTTCAAAATTTAGGAAGAATATGTTTTTGCAGTAATGACCCCGTTAAACAACCAGAGGTCCTTTCCTAAAGTTTATGGAAATTTTAGTGAAGGCCTTGGTTTCTTTCCTTGCAAAATGTATAGAAATAATAAAGCTAAATTCCATAAAATGGTCTTGGCGTATTAGCAGTGATATAAAATAGTGGTTTGAATATGAATGAACAACAACAAAAAAAAAACATCAACAGAGCCTTTTTGAGTTGGGATTCTTTCATTATCACACAAAAACAGACATAGACAGACATCTAAAAGGTAAGGGAATGATCAGCCCTCCTAACTCTCAGATGAATCTTCAAAATTCACCTCAGAAATATGCTTATTATTCTTCTCAGAGTACTGCAGGATATACACACACACACACTCAGAGTCTTTTTTTAGCACCTGCAAAAACATGCTATTTACATATTTGACTAGAATGCAGAGGCCCCTTTTTGCCCCTGAAAAAAATCAAATTTCAAACACAACTTGACTGCTCATTTCTCCAAAAGACAACCATGAAGCTCCATCCAAACCTGAAGCAGGCAGTTGGTGCATGTGTATAGTCACCTGAGGGGAGTGAGGTGACTACTTCTGAGGAGAACATGAGCAGTGAAGATTCACCTTGGAGCTAGAACAGGGACGTGCACATGATTATACAGGGGCAGGGGCTCAAGTTTTTTCCAGTCATTTATACAATATTGAAATTAATGTGAAATTAAAAAACAAGTATTAATAGAAAGGTTATGACTGTCCTGTGTAGATGACAGTGATATCCAATAGGCTAGGCACTCACGAGGCTGGCTGTGGCAAGTGTAAGTGAAAGCAACACGCACTGGCAGGAAGAACAGCAAACGCTGATGAAGGAAAGGGTCTTTGCAGTGATGGGCGTTACCAGAGAGGGCGATGGCCAGAGGACACGAATGGGACGGGGAGGCAGCGCGTTGGGGGGGGGGCAGCGCGACACGGCTCGGGCCCGCCAGTGCCCCAACGGGGCCCTAGTTCTTTCTTTCTTCTTTTTCCTCCCCTTTGAACTGGAAAATGGCCCACTTCCCACTGGCGAAAACTCATGAAATTTGGCAGGACGACCGGGCCTGGTGAAAAATTCGATATTCTGAAGTCGCCCAAACAATAAAATGCAAAATGGCTCCATAGCGCCCCCTAAGGTGGAAATTCACACTATTGACTGTCACGCCTGTACGCTTTGTCATATTGACACAAAAATTGACACACATATGTATCTCAATAAGATCTACAAAAAAGTCAGTGCGGCCGTATCTGTCAAAATTACGGTTAAAGGGTTATTTCGCATTTTTTGCCGATCCGCACACATTGGAATTTCGCTAACTCCTCCGAAGGCTTTCGTTCCACCGGCACCACATTTGCTCAGGCCAATCTACACCCCGTGGCCATTAAAAGTTATCAAAATCATGACGCTGCACCCCAAGGTTTAGGTTCTAGGGGGCGCCAAAGATAACACTAAAATCCACATATTTAAAAGTCTTATAACTTTTTATTTTTGTCCTCACTGGCCTCCAAGTTTTCTAGGATGATGCAATGTCCAGCCATCAACACATTTGTGAAGGAATTTTTACTCCCCAAAAGAGCGCCCCCCCATGGCAGGAGAAAAAAGTCCATTTTTTCTTGTCCCCTAAGGTGAAAATACACATTGTTGAGTGTCACGCCTATACGCTTTGTCAAAATGACACAAAAATTGACACACACATGTAACTCAATAAGATCTACGAAAAAGTCAACACGCGCGTATCTGTCAAATGTACGGTTAAAGGGTTATTTCGCATTTTTTGCCGATGCGCACACATTGGAATTTCGCTAACTCCTCCGAAGGCTTTTGTTCCACCGGCACCACATTTGCTCAGGCCAATCTACACCCCATGGCCATTAAAAGTTATTCAAATCATGATGCTGCACCCCACGGTTTAGGTTCTAGGGGGCGCCAAATATAACCCTAAAATCCACATATTTAAAAGTCTTATAACTTTTTATTTTTGTCCTCACTGGCCTCCAAGTTCTCTAGGATGATGCAATGTCCAGCCATCAACACATTTGTGAAGGAATTTTTACTCCCCAAAAGAGCGCCCCCCCATGGCAGGAGAAAAAAGTCCATTTTTTCTTGTCCCCTAAGGTGAAAATACATATTGTTGAGTGCCACGCCTGTACGCTTTGTCATATTGACACAAAATTTGACAATCACGTGTGTCTCAATAAGATCTACGAAAAAGTCAATGCACGCGTATCTGTAAAATGTACGGTTAAAGGGCTATTTTGCATTTTTTGCCGATTCGCACACATTGGAATGTGGCTAACTCCTCCTAAGGCTTTCGTCCCACTGACACCAAATTTGCTCAGGTCAATCTACACCCCATGGCCATTCAAAGTTGTAAAAATCATGACGCTGCACCCCACGATTTACGTTCTAGGGGGCGCCAAAGATGACCCAAATATCCACATTCTTAAAAGAATCCACACCCCCCCCATCCGCCATCCCCCATGGCAGGAGAAACAGTCAAGTTTTTCCTGCCCATCACTCAATGGCTCAATCGCATCGCTCTCCCGGCAACACCGTAACGAGGAGCAACTTGCCGTTTGGATATATCCTAGCTGTGTTTGTGCCCTCACTCATGGTCCAGACTTTTTTCAAATAGGACATGTAGTTTGTCTGCAGCGAGTGTTTTGGTAGAAACTGCGCCTCCCATTCATTATAATGGGAAATGACCACAGACAAGTGCGCACACCATCTTTGGACCTTGAGTGTGACACGATCGGGGGGGGGAGGCGGTCGCGCTGGGGGCGGCGCGACGCGGCTCGGGCCCGACAGTGCCCCACCGGGGCCCTAGTTATTTTTCCTCCGCTTTAAACTGGAAAATGGCCCACTTCCCACTGGCGAAAACTCAGGAAATTTGGCAGGACGACCGGGCCTGGTGAAAAATTCGATATTCTGAAGTCGCCCAAACAATAAAATGCAAAATGGCTCCATAGCGCCCCCTAAGGTGAAAATTCACACTATTGACTGTCACGCCTGTACGCTTTGTCATATTGACACAAAAATTGACACACACATGTATCTCAATAAGATCTACAAAAAAGTCAGTGCGGGCGTATCTGTCAAATGTACGGTTAAAGGGTTATTTTTGCATTTTTTGCAGATCCGCACACATTGGAATTTTGCTAACTCCTCCGAAGGCTTTCGTTCCACCGGCACCAAATTTGCTCAGGCCAATCTACACCCCATGGCCATTCAAAGTTGTACAAATCATGATGCTGCACCCCATGGTTTAGGTTCTAGGGGGCGCCAAAGATAACCCAAAAATCCACAGTCTTAAAAGTCTTATAACTTTTTATTTTTGTCCTCACTGGCCTCCAAGTTCTCTAAGATGATGCAATGTCCAGCAATTAACACATTTGTGAAGGAATTTTTACTCGCCAAAAGAGCGCCCCCCCATGGCAGGAGAAAAAAGTCCATTTTTTCTTATCCCGAAAGGTGAAAATACACGTTGTTGAGTGTCATGCCTTTACGCTTTGTCATATTGACAAAAAATTTGACTATCACGTGTATCTCAATAAGATCTATGAAAAAGTCAATGGGCACGTAAGTGTAAAATGTACAGTTAAAGGGCTATTTTGCATTTTTTGGCGATTCGCACACATTGGAATTTCGCTAAGTCCTCCTAAGGCTTTCGTCCCACTGACACCAAATTTGCTCAGGCCAATCTACACTCCATGGCCATTCAAAGTTGTAAAAATCATGACGCTGCACCCCACGGTTTACGTTTTAGGGGGCGCCAAAGATAACCCAAATATCCACATTTTTAAAAGTCTTATAACTTTATTTTTGTCCTCACTGGCCTCCAAGTTTTCTAGGATGATGCAATGTTCAGTCGTCAACACATTTGTGAAGGAATTTTTTCTCCCCATAAGAGCGCCCCCCCATGGCAGGGGAAAAAGTCAAGTTTTTCCTGCCCATCGCTCAATGGCTCAAACGCATCGCTCTCTCGGCAAAACCGAAAGGAGGAGCAACTTGCCATTTGGATATATACTAGCTGTGTTTGTGCCCTCACTCCTGGTCCAGAATTTTTTCAAAAAGGACATGGAGTTTGTCTGCAGCGAGCGTTTTGGTAGAAACTGCGCCTCCCATTCATTATAATGGTAAATGACCACAGACAAGTGCGCACACCATCTTTGGACCTTGAGTGTGACGCGATCGGGAGGGGTAGGCGGTCGCGCTGGGGGCGGCGCGACACGGCTCGGGCCCGCCAGTGCCCCAACGGGGCCCTAGTTATTTTTCTGCCCCTTTGAACTGGAAAATGGCCCACTTCCCACTGGTGAAAACTCATGAAATTTGGCACGACGACCGGGCCTGGTGAAAAATTCGATATTCTGAAGTCAGCCAAACAATCAAATGCAAAATGGCTCCACAGCGCCCCCTAAGGTGAAAAATTCACATGATTGAGTGTCACGCCTGTACGCTTTGTCATATTGACACAAAAATTGACACACACATGTATCTCAATAAGATCTACAAAAAAGTCAGTGCGGGCGTATCTGTCAAATGTACGGTTAAAGGGTTATTTTTGCATTTTTTGCAGATCCGCACACATTGGAATTTTGCTAACTCCTCCGAAGGCTTTCGTTCCACCGGCACCAAATTTGCTCAGGCCAATCTACACCCCATGGCCATTCAAAGTTGTACAAATCATGATGCTGCACCCCATGGTTTAGGTTCTAGGGGGCGCCAAAGATAACCCAAAAATCCACAGTCTTAAAAGTCTTATAACTTTTTATTTTTGTCCTCACTGGCCTCCAAGTTCTCTAAGATGATGCAATGTCCAGCAATTAACACATTTGTGAAGGAATTTTTACTCGCCAAAAGAGCGCGCCCCCATGGCAGGAGAAAAAAGTCCATTTTTTCTTATCCCGAAAGGTGAAAATACACGTTGTTGAGTGTCATGCCTTTACGCTTTGTCATATTGACAAAAAATTTGACTATCACGTGTATCTCAATAAGATCTATGAAAAAGTCAATGGGCACGTAAGTGTAAAATGTACAGTTAAAGGGCTATTTTGCATTTTTTGGCGATTCGCACACATTGGAATTTCGCTAAGTCCTCCTAAGGCTTTCGTCCCACTGACACCAAATTTGCTCAGGCCAATCTACACTCCATGGCCATTCAAAGTTGTAAAAATCATGACGCTGCACCCCACGGTTTACGTTTTAGGGGGCGCCAAAGAGGACCCAAATATCCACATTTTTAAAAGTCTTATAACTTTATTTTTGTCCTCACTGGCCTCCAAGTTTTCTAGGATGATGCAATGTTCAGTCATCAACACATTTGTGAAGGAATTTTTTCTCCCCATAAGAGCGCCCCCCCATGGCAGGGGAAAAAGTCAAGTTTTTCCTGCCCATCGCTCAATGGCTCAAACGCATCGCTCTCTCGGCAAAACCGAAAGGAGGAGCAACTTGCCATTTGGATATATACTAGCTGTGTTTGTGCCCTCACTCCTGGTCCAGAATTTTTTCAAAAAGGACATGGAGTTTGTCTGCAGCGAGCGTTTTGGTAGAAACTGCGCCTCCCATTCATTATAATGGTAAATGACCACAGACAAGTGCGCACACCATCTTTGGACCTTGAGTGTGACGCGATCGGGAGGGGTAGGCGGTCGCGCTGGGGGCGGCGCGACACGGCTCGGGCCCGCCAGTGCCCCAACGGGGCCCTAGTTATTTTTCTGCCCCTTTGAACTGGAAAATGGCCCACTTCCCACTGGTGAAAACTCATGAAATTTGGCACGACGACCGGGCCTGGTGAAAAATTCGATATTCTGAAGTCACCCAAACAATCAAATGCAAAATGGCTCCACAGCGCCCCCTAAGGTGAAAAATTCACATGATTGAGTGTCACGCCTGTACGCTTTGTCAAAATGACACAAAATTTGACACACACGTGTATCTCAATAAGATCTACAAAAAAGTCAGTGCGGGCGTATCTGTCAAATGTACGTTTAAAGGGCTATTTCGCATTTTTTGCAGATCCGCACACATTGGAATTTCGCTAACTCCTCCGAAGGCTTTCGTTCCACCGGCACCAAATTTGCTCAGGCCAATCTACACCCCATGGCCATTCAAAGTTGTACAAATCATGACGCTGCACCCCACGGTTTACGTTGTAGGGGGCGCCAAAGATAACCCAAAAATCCACATTCTTACAAGTCTTATAACTTTTTATTTCTGTCCTCACTGGTCTCCAAGTTTTCTAGGATGATGCAATGTCCAGCCATCAACACATTTGTGAAGGAATTTTTACTCCCCAAAAGAGCGCCCCCCCATGGCAGGAGAAAAAAGGCAATTTTTTCTTGTCCTATAAGGTGAAAATACACATTGTTGAGTGTCACGCCTGTACGCTTTGTCATATTGAAACAAAATTTGATAATCACGTGTATCTCAATAAGATCTACGAAAAAGTCAATGCGCACGTGTCTGCAAAATGTACGGTTAAAGGGCTATTTCGCATTTTTGGTTGATTCGCACACATTGGAATGTGGCTAACTCCTCCTAAAGCTTTTGTTCCACCGGCACCAAATTTGCTCAGGCCAATCTACACCCCATGGCCATTAAAAGTTGTACAAATCATGATGCTGCACCCCACGGTTTACGTTCTAGGGGTCGCCAAAGATAACCCAAAAATCCACATTCTTAAAAGTCTTATAACTTTTCATTTTTGTCCTCACTGGCTTCAAAGTTTTCTAGGATGATGCAATGTCTAGCCATCAACACATTTGTGAAGGAATTTTTTCTCCCTAAAAGAGTGCCCCCCCATGGCAGGAGAAAAAGTCAAGTTTTTCCTGCCCATCGCTCAATGGCTCAAACACATCGCTCTCTCGGAAAAAAACAAAAGGAGGAGGAACTTGCCATTTGGATATATCCTAGCTGTGTTTGTGCCCTCACTCATGGTCCAGACTTTTTTCAAATAGGACATGTAGTTTGTCTGCAGCAAGCGTTTTGGTAGAAACTGCGCCTCCCATTCATTATAATGGTAAATGACCACAGACAAGTGCGCACACCATCGTTGAACCTTAAGTGTGACGCGATCGGGAGGGAGAGGCGGTCGTGTTGGGGGCGGCGTGACACAGCTCGGGCCCGCCAGTGCCCCAACGGGGCCCTAGTTTGTTATTATTAGGGCCCGAGCCAGCTGCAGAGCAGCCGGGCGTAGGCCCTATTATTCCCCAAGTGGTTTTTCTTTGTTTCTTTCTTTCTTTTTTCTTTTTCCTCCCCTTTGAACTGGAAAATGGCCCACTTCCCACTGGCGAAAACTCATGAAATTTGGCAGGACGACCGGGCCTGGTGAAAAATTTGATATTCTGAAGTCGCCCAAACAATAAAATGCAAAATGGCTCCATAGCGCCCCCTAAGGTGAAAATTCACACTATTGACTGTCACGCCTGTACGCTTTGTCATATTGACACAAAAATTGACACACATATGTATCTCAATAAGATCTACAAAAAAGTCAGTGCGGCCGTATCTGTCAAAATTACGGTTAAAGGGTTATTTCGCATTTTTTGCCGATCCGCACACATTGGAATTTCGCTAACTCCTCCGAAGGCTTTCGTTCCACCGGCACCACATTTGCTCAGGCCAATCTACACCCCGTGGCCATTAAAAGTTATCAAAATCATGACGCTGCACCCCAAGGTTTAGGTTCTAGGGGGCGCCAAAGATAACACTAAAATCCACATATTTAAAAGTCTTATAACTTTTTATTTTTGTCCTCACTGGCCTCCAAGTTTTCTAGGATGATGCAATGTCCAGCCATCAACACATTTGTGAAGGAATTTTTACTCCCCAAAAGAGCGCCCCCCCATGGCAGGAGAAAAAAGTCCATTTTTTCTTGTCCCCTAAGGTGAAAATACACATTGTTGAGTGTCACGCCTATACGCTTTGTCAAAATGACACAAAAATTGACACACACATGTAACTCAATAAGATCTACGAAAAAGTCAATGCGCGCGTATCTGTCAAATGTACGGTTAAAGGGTTATTCCGCATTTTTTGCCGATCCGCACACATTGGAATTTCGCTAACTCCTCCTAAGGCTTTCGTTCCACCGGCACCACATTTGCTCAGGCCAATCTACACCCCATGGCCATTAAAAGTTATCAAAATCATGACGCTGCACCCCACGGTTTAGGTTCTAGGGGGCGCCAAAGATAACCCTAAAATCCACATATTTAAAAGTCTTATAACTTTTTATTTTTGTCCTCACTGGCCTCCAAGTTTTCTAGGATGATGCAATGTCCAGCCATCAACACATTTGTGAAGGAATTTTTACTCCCCAAAAGAGCGCCCCCCCATGGCAGGAGAAAAAAGTCCATTTTTTCTTGTCCCCTAAGGTGAAAATACATATTGTTGAGATTCACGCCTATACGCTTTGTCATATTGACACAAAATTTGACAATCACGTGCCTTGCCTGGTATCATTTTTTTCAGCACAACCTCACCTGTGCGAATTTACAGTTATTTTATCATGTTGACGTACTGAATTTACACAATGGACCCAAATTCACACACAAAACATAAAATCCGAGTGGAAAAAAGTAACATTTTTACTGTGAAAACCACAAATATGTGTGATGAACTGTTTTTAAAACTTAAACTTCAAATTAAAATTGTAAACTTCAAAACATATGCAAATTTTTAACAAAGAACATAGTGATTTACCTCTATTTACATCAAAATGCAGGCAATGGCCCAGGCGTTCTTTGTAAAATTATTTACAAAACACTGTATAGTCTCACAAATGTCACTTTTTATTTATGCCACTACAAAAAAACATGATGTAAATGATGCATGATGTAAAACATGATGTAAAAAACTTGTGTAGATCCTCCTCTATGTCAGTCCATGTGTAATTTTTCCATAATTCTTTGTTTTTTGCAGCATTTTTGTTAGTGTAACTGCAGATTGTGCTGACAGTGTCTATGGCACAAAAAAAAAAAAAAATTAAAATGCCTCAACATGAACCCCTGGTGGTCTCTGAGGGTGAAACCTGCTAACTGCTGCAGCTCTGTCAGCTTCAGTCTCCCATGCAGAGCTCTGAGCGCATGTGTGGCTCTGCACCCTTAGCAGCGTTGCTAACTCCTCAGTAAGGAAAGCCTGCTTCATGTCAGAGTCTCTAAACTCCAGAAGAAGTCGATAAAAGTCCCTTTCTTTCTAAAAAAAAGTCGTTAGGGGGTCTGAAAAGTCATTGAATCTAACAACAAAGTCGCTAGGTTTGCAACTACGTGTCCCAGACTGCATCCCTGCTGAGAGTCCCTCCCTCCCTTCTCATGTTGCAGGAAGAACGTAAGCGCCCGCCCCTTGTCAATCAGTCACCATATAATTTTGGATTGGTTGTTGTGGTGAAGTTTTCCACCAATAGGAGAGATGTTGTGGTGTGTTTTTTTTTTCTTTTGGCAAGCCTTTTCCGCCTGTAAGACCTGTCGCTAATGTCTGCATGCTATGTTTTCCTGTCTCATACAGCGCGATCGAGCGCCGAACGTGATCAAAATAAGCAGAAAAAAAGTATCGCGGACATAATTTATCATAACTCTGGTTTTATTTGGCCTATCAACACAATTTAAAAACTGGTATATAGGTTGAGGTCCTCACTTTTGAGATAAGTTGAAACGGAGAGTCAACGAGGCTCCGTCTTGCAGCTACATCCGGTTAAATATGTCATGTGACTTGAACGCACACACAGACACACACACACGCACACACACACACACACACACTCAGAGTCTGGTTTTTAGCACCTGCAAAAACATGCTATTTACATATTTGACAAGAATGCAGAGGCTCCTTTTACCCCTGAAAAAAATCAAATTTCAAACACAACTTGACTGGTCATTTCTCCAAAAGACAACCATGAAGCTCCATCCAAACCTGAAGCAGGCAGTTGGTGCATGTGTACAGTAACCTGAGGGGAGTGAGGTGACTGCTTCTGAGGAGAACATGAGCAGTGAAAATTCACCTTGGAGCTAGAACAGAGACATGCACATGATTATACAGGGGCAGGGGCTCAAGTTTTTTCCAGTCGTTTATACAATATGGAAATTAATGTGAAATTAAAACACAAAGTATTAATAGAAAGGTAATGACTGTCCTGTGTAGGTGACAGTGATATCCAATAGGCTAGGCACTCACGAGGCTGGCTGTGGCAAGTGTAAGTGAAAGCAACACGCACTGGCAGGAAGAACAGCAAACGCCGATGAAGGAAAAGGGTCTTTGCAGTGATGGGCGTTACCAGAGAGGGCGATGGCCAGAGGACACAAATGGGACGGGGAGGCAGCACGTTGCGGGGGGGACGCGACACGGCTCGGGCCCGCCAGTGCCCCAACGGGGTCCTAGTTATTATTTTTCCTCCCCTTTGAACTGGAAAATGGCCCACTTCCCACTGGCGAAAACTCAGGAAATTTGGCAGGACGACCGGGCCTGGTGAAAAATTTGATATTCCGAAGTCGCCCAAACAAGAAAATGCAAAATGGCTCCATAGCGCCCCCTAAGGTGAAAATTCACACTATTGACTGTCACGCCTGTACGCTTTGTCAAAATGACACAAAAATTGACACACACATGTATTTCAATAAGATCTACAAAAAAGTCATGCGGGCGTATCTGTCAAATGTACGGTTAAAGGGTTATTTCGCATTTTTTGCCGATCCGCACACATTGGAATTTCGCTAACTCCTCCGAAGGCTTTCGTTCCACCGGCACCACATTTGCTCAGGCCAATCTACACCCCATGGCCATTGAAAGTTATTCAAATCATGACGCTGCACCCCACGGTTTAGGTTCTAGGGGGCGCCAAAGATAACCCTAAAATCCACATATTTAAAAGTCTTATAACTTTTTATTTTTGCCCTCACTGGCCTCCAAGTTTTCTAGGATGATGCAATGTCCAGCCATCAACACATTTGTGAAGGAATTTTTACTCCCCAAAAGAGCGCCCCCCCATGGCAGGAGAAAAAAGTCCATTTTTTCTTGTCCCCTAAGGTGAAAATACACATTGTTGAGTGTCACGCCTATACGCTTTGTCAAAATGACACAAAAATTGACACACACATGTAACTCAATAAGATCTACAAAAAAGTCCATGCGCGCGTATCTGTCAAATGTACAGTTAAAGGGTTATTCCGCATTTTTTGCCGATCCGCACACATTGGAATTTCGCTAACTCCTCCGAAGGCTTTCGTTCCACCGGCACCACATTTGCTCAGGCCAATCTACACCCCATGGCCATTAAAAGTTATTCAAATCATGATGCTGCACCCCATGGTTTAGGTTCTAGGGGGCGCCAAAGATAACCCAAAAATCCACAGTCTTAAAAGTCTTATAACTTTTTATTTTTGTCCTCACTGGCCTCCAAGTTCTCTAAGATGATGCAATGTCCAGCAATTAACACATTTGTGAAGGAATTTTTACTCGCCAAAAGAGCGTGCCCCCATGGCAGGAGAAAAAAGTCCATTTTTTCTTATCCCGAAAGGTGAAAATACACGTTGTTGAGTGTCATGCCTTTACGCTTTGTCATATTGACAAAAAATTTGACTATCACGTGTATCTCAATAAGATCTATGAAAAAGTCAATGGGCACGTAAGTGTAAAATGTACAGTTAAAGGGCTATTTTGCATTTTTTGGCGATTCGCACACATTGGAATATTGCTAAGTCCTCCTAAGGCTTTCGTCCCACTGACACCAAATTTGCTCAGGCCAATCTACACTCCATGGCCATTCAAAGTTATTCAAATCATGACGCTGCACCCCACGGTTTACGTTCTAGGGGGCGCCAAAGATAACCCAAAAATCCACATTTTTAAAAGTCTTATAACTTTTTATTTTTGTCCTCACTGGCCTCCAAGTTTTCTAGGATGATGCAATGTCCAGCCATCAACACATTTGTGAAGGAATTTTTACTCCCTAAAAGAGCGCCCCCCCATGGCAGGAGAAAAAAGTCCATTTTTTCTTGTCCCCTAAGGTGAAAATACACATTGTTGACTGTCACGCCTGTACGCTTTGGCAAAATGACACAAAAATTGACAATCATGTGTATCTCAATTAGATCTATGAAAAAGTCAAAGAGCGCGTATCTGTATAATGTACGGTAAAAGGGCTATTTTGCATTTTTTGCCGATTCGCACACATTGGAATGTGGCTTACTCCTCCTAAGGCTTTCGTCCCACTGACACCAAATTTGCTCAGGCCAATCTACACTCCATGGCCATTCACAGTTGTAAAAATCATGACGCTGCACCCCACGGTTTACGTTTTAGGGGGCGCCAAAGATGACCCAAATATACATTACAGTAGACAAAGTAGTTTTGCCCACTGAGTGGCGCCAAAGGGACTTGTCTGTGGAGTCTGTGAGTCACTATTGGCCGTTTTTGACTACTTTAGATTTTACCTTTATATTTCCTCTTACAAAATTTTTACCTTGCCTTGCCTGGTATCATTTTTTTCAGCACAACCTCACCTGTGTCAATTTACAGTTATTTTATCATTTTGACATACTATATTTACACATTGGACCCAAATTCACACACAAAACATAAAATCCGAGTGGAAAAAAGTAACGTTTTTACTGTGAAAACCACAAATATGTGTGATGAACTGTTTTTAAAACTTAAACTTCAAATAAAAATTGTAAACTTCAAAACATATGCAAATTTTTAACAAAGAACATAGTAATTTACCTCTATTTACATCAAAATGCAGGCAATGGCCCAGGTGTTCTTTGTAAAATTATTTACAAAACACTGTATAGTCTCACAAATGTCACTTTTTATTTATGCCACTACAAAAAAACATGATGTAAATGATGCATGATGTAAAACATGATGTAAAAAACTTGTGTAGATCCTCCTCTATGTCAGTCCATGTGTAATTTTTCCATAATTCTTTGTTTTTTGCAGCATTTTTGTTAGTGTAACTGCAGATTGTGCTGACAGTGTCTATGGCAAAAAAAAAAAAAAAACTGAAAATGCCTCAACATGAACCCCTGGTGGTCTCTGAGGGTGAAACCTGCTAACTGCTGCAGCTCTGTCAGCTTCAGTCTCCCATGCAGAGCTCGGAGCGCATGTGTGGCTCTGCACCCTTAGCAGCGTTGCTAACTCCTCAGTAAGGAAAGCCTGCTTCACGTCAGAGTCTCTAAACTCCAGAAGAAGTCAATAAAAGTCACTTTCTTTCTAAAAAAAAGTCGTTAGGGGGTCTGAAAAGTCATTGAATCTAACAACAAAGTCGCTAGGTTTGCAACTACGTGTCCCAGACTGCATCCCTGCTGAGAGTCCCTCCCTCCCTTCTCATATTGCAGGAAGAACGTAAGCGCCCGCCCCTTGTCAATCAGTCACCATATAATTTTGGATTGGTTGTTGTGGTGAAGTTTTCCACCAATAGGAGAGATGTTGTGGTGTGTTTTTTTTTTTCTTTTGGCAAGCCTTTTCCGCCTGTAAGACCTGTCGCTAATGTCTGCATGCTATGTTTTCCTGTCTCATACAGCGCGATCGAGCGCCGAACGTGATCAAAATAAGCAGAAAACAAGTATCGCGGACATAATTTATCATAACTCTGGTTTTATTTGGCCTATCAACACAATTTAAAAACTGGTATATAGGTTGAGGTCCTCACTTTTGAGATAAGTTGAAACGGAGAGTCAACGAGGCTCCGTCTTGCAGCTACATCCGGTTAAATATGTCATGTGACTTGAACGCACACACACACACACACACAGACACACACACACGCACACACATACACTCAGAGTCTGGTTTTTAGCACCTGCAAAAACATGCTATTTACATATTTGACAAGAATGCAGAGGCTCCTTTTGCCCCTGAAAAAAATCAAATTTCAAACACAACTTGACTGGTCATTTCTCCAAAAGACAACCATGAAGCTCCATCCAAACCTGAAGCAGGCAGTTGGTGCATGTGTACAGTAACCTGAGGGGAGTGAGGTGACTGCTTCTGAGGAGAACATGAGCAGTGAAGATTCACCTTAGAGCTAGAACAGAGACGTGCACATGATTATACAGGGGCAGGGGCTCAAGTTTTTTCCAGTTGTTTATACAATATGGAAATTAATGTGAAATTAAAAAACAAAGTATTAATAGAAAGGTAATGACTGTCCTGTGTAGGTGACAGTGATATCCAATAGGCTAGGCACTCATGAGGCTGGCTGTGGCAAGTGTAAGTGAAAGCAACACGCACTGGCAGGAAGAACAGCAAACGCAGATGAAGGAAAATGGTCTTTGCAGTGATGGGCGTTACCAGAGAGGGCGATGGCCAGAGGACACAAATGGGACGGGGAGGCAGCGCGTTGGGGGGGGGGACGCGACACAGCTCGGGCCCGCCAGTGCCCCAACGGGGTCCTAGTTTGTTATTAGGGCCCGAGCGTAGCTGCTAAGCAGCTGCGAGAGCCCTCTTGTTCCTGATGGATTCTTCTTTCGTTATTTTTCCTCCGCTTTAAACTGGAAAATGGCCCACTTCCCACTGGCGAAAACTCAGGAAATTTGGCAGGACGACCGGGCCTGGTGAAAAATTTGATATTCTGAAGTCGCCCAAACAAAAAAATGAAAAATGGCTGCATAGCGCCCCCTATGGGGAAAACTCACCTGAAGCCTGTACACTTTGTCAAAATGACACAAAATTTGACACACATGTGTATCTCAATAAGATCTACAAAAAAGTCAGTGCGAGCGTATCTGTCAAATGTACTGTTAAAGGGCTAATTCGCATTTTTTGCCGATCCGCACACATTGGAATTTCGCTAACTCCTCCGAAGGCTTTCCTTCCACCGGCACCACATTTGCTCAGGCCAATCTACACCCCATGGCCATTAAAAGTTGTACAAATCATGACGCTGCACCCCACGGTTTACGTTCTAGGGGGCGCCAAAGATAACCCAAAAATCCACATTCTTAAAAGTCTTCTAACTTTTTATTTTTGTCCTCACTGGCCTCCAAGTTTTCTAGGATGATGCCATGTCAAGCCATCAACACATTTGTGAAGGAATTTTTACTCCCCAAAAGAGCGCCCCCCCATGGCAGGAGAAAAAAGTCAAGTTTTTCTTGTCCCCTAACATGAAAATACACATTGTTGAGTGTCACGCCTAAACGCTTTGTCATATTGACAAAAAATTTGACAATCACGTGTATCTCCCCCCCCCCCCCATCCCCCATCCCCCATGGCAGGAGAAACAGTCAAGTTTTTCCTGCCCATCACTCAATGGCTCAATCGCATCGCTCTCCCGGCAACACTGTAACAAGGAGCAACTTGCCGTTTGGATATATCCTAGCTGTGTTTGTGCCCTCACTCATGGTCCAGACTTTTTTCAAATAGGACATGTAGTTTGTCTGCAGCGAGTGTTTTGGTAGAAACTGCGCCTCCCATTCATTATAATGGGAAATGACCACAGACAAGTGCGCACACCATCTTTGGACCTTGAGTGTGACGCGATCGGGAGGGGGAGGCGGTCGCGCCGGGGACGGCCGACAGTGCCCCACCGGGGCCCTAGTTATTATTATTATTTTTCCTCCGCTTTAAACTGGAAAATGGCCCACTTCCCACTGGCGAAAACTCATGAAATTTGGCAGGACGACCGGGCCTGGTGAAAAATTCGATATTCTGAAGTCGCCCAAACAATAAAATGCAAAATGGCTCCATAGGGCCCCCTAAGGTGAAAATTTACACTATTCACTGTCACGCCTGTACGCTTTGTCATATTGACACAAAAATTGACACACACATGTATCTCAATAAGATCTACAAAAAAGTCAGTGCGGGCGTATCTGTCAAATGTACGGTTAAAGGGTTATTTTGCATTTTTTTGCCGATCCGCACACATTGGAATTTCGCTAACTCCTCCGAAGGCTTTTTTTCCACCGGCACCACATTTGCTCAGGCCAATCTACACCCCATGGCAATTGAAAGTTGTACAAATCATGACGCTGCACCCCACGGTTGAGGTTCTAGGGGGCGCCAAAGATAACCCACAAATCCACATTCTTGAAAGTCTTATTACTTTTTATTTTTGTCCTCACTGGCCTCCAAGTTTTCTAGGATGATGCAATGTCCAGCCATCAACACATTTGTAAAGGAATTTTTACTCCCGAAAAGAGCGCCCCCCCATGACAGGAGAAAAAAGTCAATTTTTTCTTGTCCCCTAAGGTGAAAAAACACATTGTTGACTGTCACGCCTATACGCTTTGTCAAAATGACACAAAATTTGACACACACGTGTATCTCAATAAGATCTACGAAAAAGTCAATGGGCACGTATCTGTAAAATGTACGGTTAAAGGGCTATTTTGCATTTTTTGCCGATTCGCACACATTGGAATGTGGCTAACTCCTCCTAAGGCTTTCGTCCCACCGACACCAAATTTGCTCAAGCCGATCTACATCCCATGGCCATTCAAAGTTGTAAAAATCATGACGCTGCACCCCACGGTTTACGTTCTAGGGGGCGCCAAAGATGACCCAAATATCCACATTCTTAAAAGAATCCACATCCCCCCCCTCCCCCAAGGCAGGAGAAAAAGTCAAGTTAACCCTGCCCATCGCTCAATGGCTCAATCGCATCGCTCTCCCTGCAACACCGTCGCGCTGGGGGCGGCGCGACGCGGCTCGGGCCCGACAGTGCCCCACCGGGGCCCTAGTTTCGTTATTTTTCCTCCGCTTTAAACTGGAAAATGGCCCACTTCCCACTGGCGAAAACTCAGGAAATTTGGCAGGACGACCGGGCCTGGTGAAAAATTCGATATTCTGAAGTCGCCCAAACAAAAAAATGAAAAATGGCTCCATAGGGCCCCCTATGGTGAAAACTCACCTGACGCCTGTAGGCTTTGTCAAAATGACACAAAATTTGACACACATGTGTATCTCAATAAGATCTACAAAAAAGTCAGTGCGGGCGTATCTGTCAAATGTACGGTTAAAGGGCTATTTCGCATTTTTTGCCGATCCGCACACATTGGAATTTCGCTAACTCCTCCGAAGGCTTTCGTTCCACCGGCAACAAATTGGCTCAGGACAATCTACACCCCATGGCCATTAAAAGTTGTACACATCATTACGCTGCACTCCACGGTTTACATTCTAGGGGGCGCCAAAGATAACCCAAAAATCCACAGTCTTAAAATTTTTATAACTTTTTATTTTTGTCCTCACTGGCCTCCAAGTTTTCTAGGATGATGCAATGTCCAGCCATCAACACATTTGTGAAGAAATTTTTACTCCCCAAAAGAGCGCCCCCCATGGCAGGAGAAAAAAGTCCATTTTTTCTTGTCCCCTAAGGTGAAAATACACATTGTTGAGTGTCATGCCTGAACGCTTTGTCATATTGACACAAAATTTGACACACACGTGTATCTCAATAAGATCTACGAAAAAGTCAAAGAGCGCGTATCTGTATAATGTACGGTTAAAGGGCTATTTCGCATTTTTTGCCGATCCGCACACATTGGAATTTCGCTAACTCCTCCGAAGGCTTTCGTTCCACCGGCACCAAATTTGCTCAGGCCAGTCTACACCCCATGGCCATTAAAAGTTGTACAAATCATGACGCTGCACCCCACGGTTTAGGTTCTAGGGGGCGCCAAAGATAACCCAAAAATCCACATTCTTAAAAGTCTTATAACTTTTTATTTTTGTCCTCACTGGCCTCCAAGTTTTCTAGGATGATGCAATGTCCAGCCATCAACACATTTGTGAAGGAATTTTTACTCCCCAAAAGAGCGCCCCCCATGGCAGGAGAAAAAAGTCCATTTTTTCTTGTCCCATAAGGTGAAAATACACATTGTTGAGTGTCACGCCTGTACGCTTTGTCAAAATGACACAAAATTTGACAATCACGTGTATCTCAATAAGATCTATGAAAAAGTCATGCGCAAATATCTGTAAAATGTACGGTTAAAGGGCTATTTTGCATTTTTTGCCGATTCGCACACATTGGAATGTGGCTAACTCCTCCTAAGGCTTTCGTCCCACCGACACCAAATTTGCTCAGGCCAATCTACACCCCATGGCCATTCAAAGTTGTAAAAATCATGACGCTGCACCCCACGGTTTACGTTCTAGGGGGTGCCAAAGATGACCCAAATATCCACATTCTTAAAAGAATCCACATCCCCCCCCCCTCCCCCCATGGCAGGAGAAAAAGTCAAGTTTTTCCTGCCCATCGCTCAATGGCTCAATCGCATCGCTCTCTCGGCAAAAGCGAAAGGAGGAGCAACTTGCCATTTGGATATATCCTAGCTGTGTTTGTGCCCTCACTCATGGTCCAGACTTTTTTCAAATAGGACATGTAGTTTGTCTGCAGTGAGTGTTTTGGTAGAAACTGCGCCTCCCATTCATTATAATGGGAAATGACCACAGAGAAGTGCGCACTCCATCTTTGGACCTAGAGTGTGACGCGATCAGGAGGGAGAGGCGGTCGTGTTGGGGGCGGCGCGACACAGCTCCGGCCCGCCAGTGCCCCAACGGGGCCCTAGTTTCTTCTTTTTTTTCCTGAGCTTTAAACTGGAAAATGGCCCACTTCCCACTGGCGAAAACTCAGGAAATTTGGCAGGACGACCGGGCCTGGTGAAAAATTCGATATTCTGAAGTCGCCCAAACAATAAAATTCAAAATGGCTCCATAGCGCCCCCTAAGGTGAAAATTCACATGACGGCTGTACGCTTTGTCATATTGACACAAAAATTGACACAAACATGTATCTCAATAAGATCTACAAAAAAGTCAGTGCGGGCGTATCTGTCAAATGTACGGTTAATGGGTTATTTTGCATTTTTTGCAGATCTGCACACATTGGAATTTCGCTTACTCCTCCGAAGGCTTTCGTTCGACCGGCACCACATTTGCGCAGGCCAATCTACCCCCCATGGCCATTAAAAGTTGTACAAATCATGACGCTGCACCCCACGGTTTACGTTCTAGGGGGCGCCAAAGATAACCCAAAAATCCACATTCTTAAAAGTCTTATAACTTTTTACTTTTGTCCTCACTGGCCTCCAAGTTTTCTAGGATGATGCAATGTCCAGCCATCAACACATTTGTTAAGGAATTTTTACTCCCCAAAAGAGCGCCCCCCAATGGCAGGAGAAAAAGGTCCATTTTTTCTTGTCTCCTAAGGTGAAAATACACATTGTCGAGTGTCACGCCTATATGCTTTGTCATATTGACACAAAATTTGACAATCACGTGTATCTCAATAAGATCTACGAAAAAGTCGAGGGCATGTATCTGTCAAATGTACGGTTAAAGGGCTATTTTGCATTTTTTGCCGATCCGCACACATTGGAATTTCGCTAACTCCTCCGAAGGCTATCTTTCCACCGGCACCAAATTTGCTCAGGCCAATCTACACCCCATGGCCATTAAAAGTTGTACAAATCATCTTGCTGCACCCCACGGTTTGGGTTCAAGGGGGCACCAAATATAACCCAAAAATCCACATTCTTAAAAGTCTTATAACTTTTTATTTTTTTCCATACTGGCCTCCAAGTTTTTTAGGATGATGCAATGTCCAGCCATCAACACATTTGTGAAGAAATTTTTACTCCCCAAAAAGAGCGCCCCCCCATGGCAGGAGAAAAAAGTCCATTTTTTCTTATCCCGAAAGGTGAAAATACACGTTGTTGAGTGTCACGCCTTTACGCTTTGTCATATTGACAAAAAATTTGACAATCACGTGTATCTCCATAAGATCTATGAAAAAGTCAATGGGCACGTTAGTGTAAAATGTACAGTTAAAGGGCTATTTTGCATTTTTTGGCGATTTGCACACATTGGAATTTCGCTAAGTCCTCCTAAGGCTTTCGTCCCACTGACACCAAATTTGCTCAGGCCAATCTACACTCCATGGCCATTCAAAGTTGTAAAAATCATGACGCTGCACCCCACGGTTTACGTTCTAGGGGGCTGGCTGTGGCAAGTATAAGTGGAAGCAACACGCACTGGCAAGAAGAACAGCAAACACCGATGAAGGAAAAGGGTCTTTGCAGTGATGGGCGTCACCACAGAGGGCGACAGCCTGAGGACGTGAATGGGACAGGGAGGCGGTCTTGCTGGGGGCGGCGCGACACAGCTCGGGCCCGCCAGTGCCCCAACGGGGCCCTAGTTAGGGCCCGAGCCAGCTGCATAGCAGCCGGGCGTAGAGCCCTGTTGTTCCTGTAGTGGTTTTTCTTTGTTTCTTCTTTCTTCTTTTTCCTCCCCTTTGAACTGGAAAATGGCCCACTTCCCACTGGCGAAAACTCATGAAATTTGGCAGGACGACCGGGCCTGGTGAAAAATTCGATATACTGAAGTCGCCCGAACAATAAAATGCAAAATGGCTCCATAGCGCCCCCTAAGGTGTAAATTCACACTATTGACTGTCACGCCTGTACGCTTTGTCATATTGACACAAAAATTGACACACATATGTATCTCAATAAGATCTACAAAAAAGTCAGTGCGGGCGTATTTGTCAAATGTACGGTTAAAGGGTTATTTCACATTTTTTCCCGATCCGCACACATTGGAATTTCGCTAACTCCTCTGAAGGCTTTCGTTCCACCGGCACCACATTTGCTCAGGCCAATCTACACCCCATGGCCATTAAAAGTTATTCAAATCATGACGCTGCACCCCACGGTTTAGGTTCTAGGGGGCGCCAAAAATAACCCTCAAATCCACATATTTAAAAGTCTTATAACTTTTTATTTTTGTCCTCACTGGCTTCCAAGTTTTTCTAGGATGATGCAATGTCCAGCCATCAACACATTTGTGAAGGAATTTTTACTCCCCAAAAGAGCGCCCCCCCATGGCAGGAGAAAAAGTCCATTTTTTCTTGTCCCCTAAGGTGAAAACACACATTGTTGAGTGTCACACCTGTACGCTTTGGCAAAATGACACAAAAATTGACACACACATGTATCTCAATAAGATCTACAAAAAAGTCTACGCGCGCGTATCTGTCAAATGTAAGGTTAAAGGGTTATTCCGCATTTTTTGCCGATACGCACACATTGGAATTTCGCTAACTCCTCCGAAGGCTGGCGTTCCACCGGCACCACATTTGCTCGGGCCAAATTACACCCCATGGCCATTAAAAGTTATTCAAATCATGATGCTGCACCCCACGGTTTAGGTTCTAGGGGGCGCCAAAGATAACCCTAAAATCCACATATTTCAAAGTCTTATAACTTTTTATTTTTGTCCTCACTGGCCTCCAAGTTTTCTAGGATGATGCAATGTCCAGCCATCAACACATTTGTGAAGGAATTTTTACTCCCCAAAAGAGCGCCCCCCATGGCAGGAGAAAAAGGTCCATTTTTTCTTGTCTCCTAAGGTGAAAATACACATTGTTGAGTGTCACGCCTGTACGCTTTGGCAAAATGACACAAAAATTGACACACACATGTATCTCAATAAGATCTACAAAAAAGTCTATGCGCGCGTATCTGTAAAATGTACGGTTAAAGGGCTATTACGCATTTTTGGTCGATTCGCACACATTGGAATGTGCCTAACTCCTCCTAAAGCTTTTGTTCCACCGGCACCAAATTTGCTCAGGCCAATCTACACCCCATGGCCATTAAAAGTTGTACAAATCATGACGCTGCACCCCACGGTTTATGTTCTAGGGGGCGCCAAAGATAACCCAAAAATCCACATATTTAAAAGTCTTATAACTTTTTATTTTTGTCCTCACTGGCTTCCAAGTTTTCTAGGATGATGCAATGTCCAGCCATCAACACATTTGTGAAGGAATTTTTACTCCCCAAAAGAGCGCCCCCCATGGCAGGAGAAAAAGTCCATTTTTTCTTGTCCCCTAAGGTGAAAACACACATTGTTGAGTGTCACACCTGTACGCTTTGGCAAAATGACACAAAAATTGACACACACATGTATCTCAATAAGATCTACAAAAAAGTCTACACGCGCGTATCTGTCAAATGTAAGGTTAAAGGGTTATTCCGCATTTTTTGCCGATACGCACACATTGGAATTTCGCTAACTCCTCCGAAGGCTGGCGTTCCACCGGCACCACATTTGCTCGGGCCAAATTACACCCCATGGCCATTAAAAGTTATTCAAATCATGATGCTGCACCCCACGGTTTAGGTTCTAGGGGGCGCCAAAGATAACCCTAAAATCCACATATTTCAAAGTCTTATAACTTTTTATTTTTGTCCTCACTGGCCTCCAAGTTTTCTAGGATGATGCAATGTCCAGCCATCAACACATTTGTGAAGGAATTTTTACTCCCCAAAAGAGCGCCCCCCATGGCAGGAGAAAAAGGTCCATTTTTTCTTGTCTCCTAAGGTGAAAATACACATTGTTGAGTGTCACGCCTGTACGCTTTGGCAAAATGACACAAAAATTGACACACACATGTATCTCAATAAGATCTACAAAAAAGTCTATGCGCGCGTATCTGTAAAATGTACGGTTAAAGGGCTATTACGCATTTTTGGTCGATTCGCACACATTGGAATGTGCCTAACTCCTCCTAAAGCTTTTGTTCCACCGGCACCAAATTTGCTCAGGCCAATCTACACCCCATGGCCATTAAAAGTTGTACAAATCATGACGCTGCACCCCACGGTTTATGTTCTAGGGGGCGCCAAAGATAACCCAAAAATCCACATTCTTAAAAGTCTTATAACTTTTCATTTTTGTCCTCACTGGCTTCCAAGTTTTCTAGGATGATGCAATGTCTAGCCATCAACACATTTGTGAAGGAATTGTTACTCCCTAAAAGAGTGCCCCCCCATGGCAGGAGAAAAAGTCAAGTTTTTCCTGACCATCGCTCAATGGCTCAAACACATCGCCCTCTCGGCAAAACCGAAAGGAGGAGCAACTTGCCATTTGGATATATCCTTGCTGTGTTTGTGCCCTCACTCATAGTCCAGACTTTTTTCGAATAGGACATGTAGTTTGTCTGCAGCGAGCGTTTTGGTAGAAACTGCGCCCCACATTCATTATAATGGTAAATGACCACAGACAAGTGCGCACACCATCTTTGGACCTTGAGTGTGACGCGATCAGGAGGGAGAGGCGGTCGTGTTGGGGGCGGCGCGACACAGCTCCGGCCCGCCAGTGCCCCAACGGGGCCCTAGTTTCTTCTTTTTCCTCCCCTTTGAACTGGATAATGGCCCACTTCCCACTGGCGAAAACTCATGAAATTTGGCAGGACGACCGGGCCTGGTGAAAAATTCGATATTCTGAAGTCACCCAAACAATAAAATGCAAAATGGCTCCATAGCGCCCCCTAAGGTGGAAATTCACACTATTGACTGTCACGCCTGTACGCTTTGTCATATTGACACAAAAATTGACACACATATGTATCTCAATAAGATCTACAAAAAAGTCAGTGCGGGCGTATCTGTCAAATGTACGGTTAAAGGGTTATTTCGCATTTTTTGCCGATCCGCACACATTGGAATTTCGCTAACTCCTCCGAAGGCTTTCGTTCCACTGGCACCACATTTGCTCAGGCCAATCTACACCCCATGGCCATTGAAAGTTATTCAAATCATGACATTGCACCCCACGGTTTAGGTTCTAGGGGGCACCAAAGATAACCCTAAAATCCACATATTTCAAAGTCTTATAACTTTTTATTTTTGTCCTCACTGGCCTCCAAGTTTTCTACGATGATGCAATGTCCAGCCATCAACACATTTGTGAAGGAATTTTTTCTCCCCAAAAGAGCGCCCCCCCCCCCCCCTCACTCATGGTCCAGACTTTTTTCAAAAAGGACATGGAGTTTGTCTGCAGCGAGCGTTTTGGTAGAAAATGCGCCTCCCATTCATTATAATGGTAAATGACCACAGACAAGTGCGCACACCATCTTTGGACCTTGAGTGTGACGCGATCGGGAGGGGTAGGCGGTCGCGCTGGGGGCGGCGCGACACGGCTCGGGCCCGCCAGTGCCCCACCGGGGCCCAAGTGTTTTTCTTGTGTCTCTTTAATGGTACCTAGGTCTGGATATCTTGGGAGTTGCACGTTTGCAGGTCACAGGTCACAGGACACAGGTCACAATTGTAGGTTAAATAAAAAACTAGATGGTAATGAAAGATAGCTTGGGGACAACGAGAATCTAGGAGGACTTACATCCTTGACCGTATATAACAGGGTCACAAACTCTGGTTTGAGAGAGCTGGACATCATTGGCAGTCCTCTCCCAGCAACTGCAGTGCTGTTCTGATACTGGTATTGTCTTTATAATAAACTCCTCTTATACAAGCAAGCCAGTGTCATGAAGCCTCCTTCTGCATCTACACATCGCGGACAGCCCAGATACTACACCGGTAGCCTGGACCTTCGGGACCTGCTCCATCCTCTCCAAGGACCAGCCTCACTTAAGTGTCCAAACCTCCAGAGCTCCAAACAGGGCTGATGATGTCTCATGCTTCATAATTCAGATAACCATATCCAAATTTATCTTTTCATCAAAGTTAATGTAGGTTAATATGTTAGAGCATATTCACTAACTATCATTAACTTTCGTAGTCCTAGCCTGACTGAGAATCTTTCATTCATCTGTCATTATCTATCCTCATCTTATCCTCATTTATTGCATGGATGTTGTACAATCATTTATCCTGTAATAAACAATTCATTTATTTTTCTAAGTTCTTGTCTGTTAGTGTTCTTCCAGAAGTTGAGTCCCTGAAATGAGAATTTCGGCTTGAGATATGAGATTGATTAATTTAAGATTCACTGAATGTTTGATTTCTGAATTAAACTTTTGTTTTTCTTTATTTTCCTACCATTAAAAGTGGATGGTGCCCCTTTTAAGGTGTGCATAAATGTCATAATTTAGAGATTATTGTCAACTATTAATCTTAAAACATTTATTATAAATTCAAATCGATACATGGGTATCAAAGGGTGACCCAGGATGACCCAGGGTCACAGGGTGTCATCAAAGTAGCAAGGTATTCTGGAAAACCTTTTACAGTCAAATAATCTGTATTCAGATTTTTTTTGGTCATGCAGAAACACAAATTATCAACTGACATCCTAAACATCAAATTCATGTCAAAATTATGTCAGTCTTTTACTCTTCCTGGCTAGTGTCCACCGTTCACGCCATGAAGCCACCATAAGTCTGTGAAGTGAAAAGATGGGACGGCCAATATTCTGAGCAGTGATGCCACGCAATCGCAGCTCAGAATATAGATCAAATGTTGTTTCTTTTGCTGCTTCACCCCGCAGCCTGAAGTCACGTTACAAATAAGGGGCTGCTGAATGAGAGAGGTGAGTTGTGTTTAGTCTTTTTGCAAAAGAAATAAGGCAAAGTAAAAAAGATGTTTGGTGGCTAGTACTGTGGCTGCGACCCTACATGTACTATTGATGAAGTTGGGTGCTGTTCTGAGTATTATTTGTGGCTATAGAGTGGCTTTTTGGGGAATTCCACTCTGATACCTCTGTAATAGCTTTAAATGATTTTTAGATCCACAAAGACTCGTGTTTTTCCCTCTGGTGTATTAAAATATCATTTTTCAGCTTCCATCTAAAATGCTTTGTTTTGGCGGCTTTCTCTTGAAGCCGCCCTCTATGAGCCTACTCTCCTCTGATTGTCCACCTCTCAAGAGGCTTTCCTGCATCCTGCATCAGCAAGATTTCCCCTTCTCTCATCTACACCTGTACCTCTCTCCTCTCCTTTACTGTTAACTCCCACTTGTTAATGGGATCAAAGGAGTGCAATAATTCACAAAGTACAAAACAGCGCCGCCCATATTACAGTGAAAACACGAATTGACAGAATATTTTATCAATGCTGGGTAAAGAGTTAAATTAACTAATTTCCATTTATAGTTCTGTATGATTTGCAAAATTGAAAGTCTAGATTTTCACTTTTGTAACCTCCTCCACCTCTCCACCTGGCCTCCCATTATTCTCTTCACTCCTTGTTCACTTGCAGCAGAGCCAAACACACACAATGACATGGCTGCCTGTATGAGTGAAGGGAGAAAGTCTCGTAAGTCCTTTGGAGTTGGTTTGGTTTTGGGGTACTTTAGAAAACAACAGTTTCAATCAATCAATCAATCAATCAATCAATCAATCAATCAATCAATTAATCAGAGCATTTAAAAAAAGTGATCTTACACCTTAAGGCTTCAGTAATTGTTTTAGATATGCAAACTACATTGACTATCATCCAGATGTAACTGGACTTATTTACTTCCAGAAGCCAATAAACAAAACCTTTGTTTTTGCTCAGCTTGGCCCCTTTATTAAGACACCAGCCAAAATGAATGCCAAATGATGGTGTGTTTTTTTTTTTTGTTTTTTTTTTGTGACTCCTTGTTTTATTTTTTCTGACTGCATATTAACCCAACCCATCGTCCGCACAGTGTGTTTTTTTTTTTATGATACACTGTGTTAAGGGTTGAAAAATGTGTGCAATGAGTGGTGAAAGTAATGCCCTGTTAGCCTCTTGCTAGCATGTTGCCATCTGTTTTGATACAAAATACCTGAAGATCACCCGATAGTGATGAGCTCATCACCACCTACTGTAGAAGAGGTAGACATGCTTCTATCAGTAATTTGATCCTTGCCCAGTGCATGTAAACTGGAATAAAGACAGTAGTCCAGTTAAATTGCCTGACTGAGCTATGACTGTACCTTGACTCAACTGTGTAAATGCACTGAATGTTTATGAAGCATTAAAGATAGTAAAGCACAATGCAGTCCAAAAGCAAAACTTCTCAAATTACTGGTAATCCTGGCTGTGTTTTTTTCTTTCTTCTTACAGCTACCATAAAATGAGTATGCAGTTTAAGTCCAGGCCCTGGGTTTCCACTCTTGACACTGCACCCTGGGGACAGAGCTGTATGTCTGGACTATCCTGACATGACAGACTCCTTAAGGTGAAAAGAGAGGAAGCAAGACACAAATTTGCTTTCCTTGAAAATAAATCTAATGTGCATGGAAGGAAGATATCTGAAGCATCTTGGGGAGATTTTTGATAAGGAAAGACATCAGGAAATAAAATGGGAGAAAGGTCTGAATAGTTTAGGAGGGAAAATAGGCCAAAAAAAAAGGAAGGAGGAGGTTGCTCTAAAGTCTTTACTGATGACACAGAAGAACTGGGACTAGCTAAAAGAGAAGACGGACTGGATGCACATATTAATCTTCCAAAAAGATGATCTGCTAGAGATAAATGATGCATAGGCCAAGGCGAGTTGACAAAACTATTTCTGTATGTGATTTTGTATAAAAACACAACTCAGCCTTAGCTTTCCATGCAGTTTGAAAATTAAGGGAAGAAGCAGAAGAAGAACAAGAAGAACAACAACAACTTTACTTTCCGAAGGGAAATTCAAGGGAAGGGAAGGTAGCAAGTAGAATAAATCAAATAAGTCAAGTTTTGTTAAAAATATCTTTCAAGTTCTCCTACAGAGGTGATACTGCTTAGATTTAGAGATCCCTCTCAAATGGATAGTTTGTTCTTTTTTTAAAGGGGACCTGCCATAAAAATGTAATTTTTGGGGTTTTTTGTGTCAGTTAAGGTCCATATTATGTTCGTCTTATGTTGTACATGTGAAAACAAACCGTTACGTCGTTTGCATTCTGTAAAGGTTTAAAATAAAGGAACGAGTAAACCAGGCCAATAGAAAAAGCAGGTCGGTGTTACGTTGCGCCGACGTTGCTCATTATAATTCACGAGCGCGTCCTCGGTGAGCCGCGCCCACTCTCGTTCTCGTACTCAGTCACAGCCAGAGCGAGACCCAGCTACCGCTGTATCCGCTATGGGTCTCTTCCAAACGACCGGTGTTTCCTTCGGTTCACTGCCGGGAAAATGAACTTAAAGCTGGGCAGAATGAATGAGAAAACACCGCTGGAGATCTCCGGCTTCTTCCTCAACTTCCACCTCCTCCTCGGACTCGGGGTCTAAAATATATGGTCTAATACCTGCCGTTTTTAGCCTTTAGCATAAGGTGACCAGACGTCCCCGATTTCCGGGGACAGTCCCCATATTGGATGATCTTTCCCCGGCAAAACTGTCCCCGAAAATGTCCCCGATTTAAGCGTTTCATTAATGAGAGCAAAAATGTTGCGTGTGGGCTCGAACAACGGTTATTACAGTAGCCGAATTGGTAGGAAGCACAAGTTAGCAGTCCTGAACAACAGTTCTCACGGGGGTATTACAAGGGGCATGCGCTGCTACTAAATAGTACCGAGACTTTGTCTGTGATCACACAGCCCCTGCAGCCCCTGCACCACCGCCGCCGCACCGAATATCCCCGGATATCATTACAGACATCCGGGCACCTTACTTTAGCACACATTAGCATATGCTATTAGCATTAGCATAATAACAGCGGATAAACCGAAATCCGAACCTCCACTGCTGAGCCAATCAGAGCACAGCAGGCTTCACAGCAGCGATCCAATCAGAGCAAAGCTCATTACCATAAATGTTAATGAGCCAAAACCAGTTGGTTTTCCTGTAAGGTTTTTTAGGCATACTAAAACAAACCATCAAATAACTTTTCAGCTAAAATTATGTTGCAAACATGATCAGAGGACATCAAGGATTATGAAAAAATGATAAAAATGGGTATGAAATTTTGGTGGCAGGTCCCCTTTAAGGTGTGCTCTGGCATATTGTGAATTTTTATATATTTGGATTTCAAATTTACACAATCCTAAGCAACAAATGTTAAAAATGATCCAGCTGAGTCAGTAGTGGTTCAGAACAGTGTTTCAACCCTTAACACAATGGGCTCTATTTTTGTGCCTCGCCAGAGACGTGCCTCAGGCACGGCGTAAGTCAGGTCTGCCGCGCCGACAAGGCGTTCCCAAGCACAATTTGGTATTTTGGTGAGCAGCGCAGCCCGGCGTAAGTATCCCCCCTCCCTAACTCAGCTCCTCCCAGCAGCGTAAGTCGTAGCGAGGGAGGAGAGAGGGCGTTGAGTGGGTTTAACACAGCCGAGTCCTGTTTTCACCAATCACATCAGCTCCTCTCCTTGCCTTTAAATCCGCCACAGGTGAGGCGTATTACCATTTTCGTGAAGTAGTCAAAGAGATCAAGAGATGTCTGAAGACAGTAATGCCACAAGATTGCGACAGAAGGCAGCTCCTCAACAAGTGTCACTGTAAGCGCTGCATTGGGCGTCCTCCACACTCTCTCATATGAGCACAGATGGATTTGGTGTGTGTAATGTTGGACCCACTGGTAAGACAAACACCCTTTTCCACTAATAAAGACACTCACATTAAGTTGCATATATTCAAACCTTACGTGACAAAGGTGGGTTGTGCGCACAGATCACAACATTAACTCCAAAAATGTCATTAAAATTGGAACCATCTGTGCGTAAATGACACATCGCGCTCCGTGGCCTGGCTCACAAAACTGAATATTATAGTATCCGTATGTCGGCTTAAAGTAGATAAAGCATCTGAGCACTGAAACAAATCATCTGTTCAGCCGCTGCTGCAGCAGGACGGAGAGAGGACATGGAGGTGTGTCCAGGTCGAGCTGTGCGAGAAGTAAGAGGAGGAGGAAGATAGAAAAGGAGGGAGGCGAATTACATATCTAGTTAACTTCATCATGTGTGTCTATTTACTAGATATTTAATTCAATTTAATGCGGTTTCAGCTGTGTTGATTCGGTCAGGTTGTGTGTCCAAATGCGTGCCAAACGTGCTCATCAGATCAGATATAGATCAGAATATATCGATATAGATCTAAATGTATGTGCTGACTCAGATTGATAGTTGTTGATGATTATTTATTGCACTGAAATGTGCCTGACACTGTGGAAACCTGCCTGTGAGGCATGTGTGACGCATGCCAATACGCCGCCGGTCTACCAAAATACTACTAGACCAGCTGCGCTCCGCCTGCGCTGAAAGCTGACCAGGTTTGAATCGGCAAGCTTTCAGCGCACTTTACACGCCGGTGGCGAGCACGAAAATGTCACTGCGCCCGCTGATTCTGTCGACACCTCCCCCTACCACGCCACCACACCCAGCTTGGCGGATCTCGGTTCGCCTCTATGCGCCTCAGTCCACGAAAATACCAAACTGGCTGTACGCTGGGCTGCGCCAAATGAAAATACAACTGCCCGGGGCTCGCCGCCCTCCGTCGCCTCACTGGCGTACACGAAAATAGAGCCCAATGTATCATTAGAAACAGATTGGCCCTCATTTATCAAGCTTGTGTACGGCAGAAAACTTATGTACACCTTGCGTACGTAAGTTGCGACGTGAGGATTGGCATTTATCAATCTGGGCATGAGTGTACACTACAACCAAATCTCACGACAGGTCTGACATCCTGTGCGCAAGTTTGAGTTAGAGTGGATCTGCGGTGAAGCAAATGTCTGTCTCAAAATAATTAATAAACAAACCTCAAACCTGTCATTAAGCACAATCAGCCAGATTTCATTGACGATTAAGATGTAAATATAACTAGGGCCCCGTTGGGGCACTGGCGGGCCCGAGCCGTGTCGCGCCGCCCCCAGCGCGACCGCCTACCCCTCCCGATGGCGTCACACTCAAGGTCCAAAGATGGTGTGCGCACTTGTCTGTGGTCATTTACCATTATAATGAATGGGAGGCGCAGTTTCTACCAAAACGCTCGCTGCAGACAAACTCCATGTCCTTTTTGAAAAAAGTCTGGACCATGAGTGAGGGCACAAACACAGCTAGTATATATCCAAATGGCAAGGTGCTCCTCCTTTCGGTTTTGCCGAGAGAGCGATGCGTTTGAGCCATTGAGCGATGGGCAGGAAAAACTTGACTTTTTCTCCTGCCATGGGGGGGCGCTCTTTTGGGGAGAAAAAATTCCTTCACAAATGTGTTGATGACTGAACATTGCATCATCCTAGAAAACTTGGAGGCCAGTGAGGACAAAAATAAAGTTATAAGACTTTTAAAAATGTGGATATTTGGGTCCTCTTTGGCGCCCCCTAGAACGTAAACCGTGGGGTGCAGCGTCATGATTTTTACAACTTTGAATGGCCATGGGGTGTAGATTGGCCTGAGCAAATTTGGTGTCAGTGGGACGAAAGCCTTAGGAGGAGTTAGCCACGTTCCAATGTGTGCGAATCGGCAAAAAATGCAAAATAGCCCTTTAACCGTACATTTTACAGATACGCGTGCATTGACTTTTTCGTAGATCTTATTGAGATACACGTGATTGTCAAATTTTGTGTCAATATGACAAAGCGTACAGGTGTCACACTCAACAATGTGTATTTTCGCCTTAGGGGACAAGAAAAAAATGGACTTTTTTCTCCTGCCATGGGGGGGCGCTCTTTTGGCGAGTAAAAATTCCTTCACAAATGTGTTAATTGCTGGACATTGCATCATCCTAGAGAACTTGGAGGCCAGTGAGGACAAAAATAAAAAGTTATAAGACTTTTAAGAATGTGGATTTTTGGGTTATCTTTGGCGCCCCCTAGAACCTAAACCGTGGGGTGCAGCGTCATGATTTGTACAACTCTTAATGGCCATGGGGTGTAGATTGGCCTGAGCAAATTTGGTGCCGGTGGAACGAAAGCCTTCGGAGGAGTTAGCGAAATTCCAATGTGTGCGGATCGGCAAAAAATGCGAAATAACCCTTTAACCGTACATTTGACAGATACGCCCACACTGACTTTTTTGTAGATCGTATTGAGATACATGTGTGTGTCAATTTTTGTGTCAATATGACAAAGCGTACAGGCGTGACAGTCAATAGTGTGAATTTCCACCTTAGGGGGCGCTATGGAGCCATTTTGCATTTTATTGTTTGGGCGTCTTCAGAATATCGAATTTTTCACCAGGCCCGGTCATCCTGCCAAATGTCATGAGTTTTCGCCAGTGGGAAGTGGGCCATTTTCCCCTTCAAAGGGGAGGAAAAATAAGAAGAAAGAAAGAAAGAAAGAACTAGGGCCCCGTTGGGGCACTGGCGGGCCCGAGCCGTGTCACGCCGCCCCCAGCGCGACCGCCTCCCCCACCCGATCGCGTCACACTCAAGGTCCAAAGATGGTGTGCGCACTTGTTTGTGGTCATTTACCATTATAATGAACGGGAGGCGCAGTTTCTACCAAAACACTCGCTGCAGAAAAACTCCATGTCCTATTTGAAAAAAGTCTGGACCATGAGTGAGGGCACAAACACAGCTAAGATATATCCAAATGGCAAGTTGCTCCTCCTTTCGCTTTTGCCGAGAGAGCAGTGCGTTTGAGCCATTGAATGATGAACAGGAAAAACTTGACTTTATTCTCCTGCCATGGGGGGGCGCTCTTTTAACGAGAAAAAACTCCTTCACAAATGTGTTGATGGCTGGACATTGCATCATCCTAGAAAACATGGAGGCCAGTGAGGACAAAAATAAAAAGTTATAAGACTTTTAAATATGTGGATTTTACGGTTATCTTTGGCGCCCCCTAGAACCTAAACCGTGGGGTGCAGCGTCATGATTTGAATAACTTTTAATGGCCATTGGGTGTAGATTGGCCTGAGCAAATGTGGTGCCGGTGGAACGAAAGCCTTCGGAGGAGTTAGCGAAATTCCAATGTGTGCGGATCGGCAAAAAATGCGGAATAACCCTTTAACCGTACATTTGACAGATACGCGCGCATTGACTTTTTCGTAGATCTTATTGAGATACATGTGTGTGTCAATTTTTGTGTCATTTTGCCAAAGCGTACAGGTGTTACACTCAACAATGTGTATTTTCACCTTAGGGGACAAGAAAAAATGGACTTTTTTCTCCTGCCATGGGGGGCGCTCTTTTGGGGAGTAAAAATTCCTTCACAAATGTGTTGATGGCTGGACATTGCATCATCCTAGAAAACTTGGAGGCCAGTGAGGGCAAAAATAAAAAGTTATAAGACTTTTAAATATGTGGATCTTAGGGTTATCTTTGGCGCCCCCTAGAACCTAAACCGTGGGGTGCAGCGTCATGATTTGAATAACTTTTAATGGCCATGGGGTGTAGATTGGCCTGAGCAAATGTGGTGCCGGTGGAACGAAAGCCTTCGGAGGAGTTAGCGAAATTCCAATGTGTGCGGATCGGCAAAAAATGCGAAATAACCCTTTAACCGTACATTTGACAGATACGCCCGCACTGACTTTTTTGTAGATCTTATTGAGATACATGTGTGTGTCAATTTTTGTGTCATTTTGACAAAGCGTACAGGCATGACAGTCAATAGTGTGAATTTTCACCTTAGGGGGCGCTATGGAGCCATTTTGCATTTTCTTGTTTGGGCGACTTCGGAATATCAAATTTTTCACCAGGCCCGGTCGTCCTGCCAAATTTCATGAGTTTTCGCCAGTGGGAAGTGGGCCATTTTCCAGTTCAAAGGGGAGGAAAAATAATAACTAGGGCCCCGGTGGGGCACTGTCGGGCCCGAGCCGCGTCGCGCCGCCCCCAGCGCGACCGCCTCCCCCTCCTGATCGCATCACACTCAAGGTCCAAAGATGGTGTGCGCACTTGTCTGTGGTCATTTCCCATTATAATGAATGGGAGGCGCAGTTTCTACCAAAACGGTCGCTGCAGACAAACTACATGTCCTATTTGAAAAAAGTGTGGATCATGAGTGAGGGCACAAACACAGCTAGGATATATCCAAATGGCAAGTTGCTCCTCCTTACGGTGTTGCCAGGAGAGCGATGCGATTGAGCCATTGAGCGATGGGCAGGGTTAACTGGACTTTTTCTCCTGCCTTGGGGGGGGGGGGGATGTGGATTCTTTTAAGAATGTGGATATTTGGGTCATCTTTGGCGCCCCCTAGAACGTAAACCATGGGGTGCAGCGGCATGATTTTTACAACTTTGAATGGCCATGGGATGTAGATCGGCTTGAGCAAATTTGGTGTCGGTGGAAAGAAAGCCTTAGGAGGAGTTAGCCACATTCCAATGTGTGCGAATCGGCAAAAAATGCGAAATAGCCCTTTAACCGTACATTTTACAGATACGTGCCCATGGACTTTTTCGTAGATCTTATTGAGATACACGTGTGTATCAAATTTTGTGTCATTTTGACAAAGCGTATAGGCGTGACACTCAACAATGTGTTTTTTCCCCTTAGGGGACAAGAAAAAATGGACTTTTTTCTCCTGCCATGGGGGGGCGCTCTTTTCGGGAGTAAAAATTCCTTTACAAATGTGTTGATGGCTGGACATTGCATCATCCTAGAAAACTTGGAGGCCAGTGAGGACAAAAATAAAAAGTTATAAGACTATTAAGAATGTGTATTTTTGGGTTATCTTTGGCGCCCCCTAGAACCTAAACCGTGGAGTGCAGCGTCATGATTTGTACAACTTTTAATGGCCATGGGGTGTAGATTGGCCTGAGCAAATTTGGTGGCGGTGGAACTAAAGCCTTCGGAGGAGTTAGCGAAATTCCAATGTGTGCGGATCGGGAAAAAATGCGAAATAACCCTTTAACCGTACATTTTACAGATACGTGCCCATTGACTTTTTCGTAGATCTTATTGAGATACACGTGATTGTCAAATTTTGGGTCAATATGACAAAGCGTATAGGCGTGACACTCAACAATGTGTATTTTCACCTTAGGGGACAAGAAAAAATGGACTTTTTTCTCCTGCCATGTGGGGGCGCTCTTTTGGGGAGTAAAAATTCCTTCACAAATGTGGTGATGGCTGGACATTGCATCATCCTAGAGAACTTGGAGGCCAGTGAGGACAAAAATAAAAAGTTATAAGACTTTTAAGACTGTGGATTTTAGGGTTATCTTTGGCGCCCCCTAGAACGTAAACCGTGGGGTGCAGCGTCATGATTTGTACAACTTTTAATGGCCATGGGGTGTAGATTGGCCTGAGCAAATGTGGTGCCGGTGGAACGAATGCCTTCGGAGGAGTTAGCGAAATTCCAATGTGTGCAGATCGGCAAAAATGCGAAATAACCCTCTAACCATACATTTCACAGATGCGCCCGCGCTGACTTTTTCGTAGACCGTATTGAGTTACACGTGTGTGTCAATTTTTGTGTCAATATGACAAAGCGTACAGGCGTGACAGTCAATAGTGTGAATTTTCGCCTTAGGGGGCGCTATGGAGCCATTTTGCATTTTATTGTTTGGGCGACTTCAGAATATCGAATTTTTCACCAGGCCCGGTCGTCCTGCCAAATTTCATGAGTTTTCGCCAGTGGGAAGTGGGCCATTTTCCCCTTCAAAGGGGAGGAAAAATAAGAAGAAAGAAAGAAAGAAAGAAGAAAGAAAAACCTATACAGGAATAATAGGGCTCTACGCCCGGCTGCTCTGCAGCTGGCTCGGGCCCTAATAATAACAAACTAGGGCCCCGTTGGGGCACTGGCGGGCCCGAGCCATGTCGCACCGCCCCCAGCGCGACCGCCTCCCCCTCCTGATCGCGTCACACTCAAGGTCGAAAGATGGTGTGTGCACTTGTCTGTGGTCATTTACCGTTATAATGAATGGGAGGCGCAGTTTCTACCAAAACGCTCGCTGCAGAAAAACTCCATGTCCTATTTGAAAAACGTCTGGACCATGAGTGAGGGCAGAAACACAGCTAGTATATATCCAAATGGCAAGTTGCTCCTCCTTTCGGTTTTGCCGAAGAGAGCGAAGGGGAGTCATGATTTTTACAACTTTGAATGGCCATGGGATGTAGATCTGCTTGAGCAAATTTGGTTTCGGTGGGACGAAAGCCTTAGGAGGAGTTAGCGAAATTCCAATGTGTGCGGATCGGGAAAAAATGCGAAATAGCCCTTTGACTGTACATTTTACAGATGCGTGCACATTGACTTTTTCGTAGATCTTATTGAGATACACGTGTGTGTCAAATTTTGTGTCATTTTGACAAAGTGTATAGGAGTGACACTCAACAATGTGTTTTTTCACCTTAGGGGACAAGAAAAAATTGACTTTTTTCTCCTGCCATGGGGGGGCGCTCTTTTCGAGAGTAAAAATTCCTTTACAAATGTGTTGATGGCTGGACATTGCATCATCCTAGAAAACTTGGAGGCCAGTGAGGACAAAAATAAAAAGTTATAAGACTATTAAGAATGTGGATTTTAGGGTCATCTTTGGCGCCCCTTAGAACGTAAACCGTGGGGTGCAGCGTCATGATTTTTACAACTTTGAATGGCCATGGGATGTAGATCTGCTTGAGCAAATTTGGTGTTGGTGGGACGAAAGCCTTAGGAGGAGTTAGCGAAATTCCAATGTGTGCGGATCGGGAAAAAATGCGAAATAGCCCTTTGACTGTACATTTTACAGATGCGTGCACATTGACTTTTTCGTAGATCTTATTGAGATACACGTGTGTGTCAAATTTTGTGTCATTTTGACAAAGTGTATAGGAGTGACACTCAACAATGTGTTTTTTCACCTTAGGGGACAAGAAAAAATTGACTTTTTTCTCCTGCCATGGGGGGGCGCTCTTTTCGAGAGTAAAAATTCCTTTACAAATGTGTTGATGGCTGGACATTGCATCATCCTAGAAAACTTGGAGGCCAGTGAGGACAAAAATAAAAAGTTATAAGACTATTAAGAATGTGGATTTTAGGGTTATGTTTGGCGCCCCCTAGAACCTAAACTGTGGAGTGCAGCATCATGATTTGTACAACTTTGAATGGCCATGGGGTGTAGATTGGCCTGAGCAAATTTGGTGGCGGTGGAACGAAAGCCTTCGGAGGAGTTAGCGAAATTCCAATGTGTGCGGATCGGGAAAAAATGCGACATAACCCTTTAACCGTACATTTTACAGATACGTGCCCATTGACTTTTTCGTAGATCTTATTGAGATACACGTGATTGTCAAATTTTGGGTCAATATGACAAAGCGTATAGGCGTGACACTCAACAATGTGTATTTTCACCTTAGGGGACAAGAAAAAATTGACTTTTTTCTCCTGCCATGGGGGGGCGCTCTTTTGGGGAGTAAAAATTCCTTCACAAATGTGTTGATGGCTGGACATTGCATCATCCTAGAAAACTTGGAGGGCAGTGAGGACAAAAATAAAAAGTTATAAGACTTTTACGAATGTGGATTTTGGGTTATCTTTGGCGCCCCCTAGAACGTAAACCGTGGGGTGCAGCGTCATGATTTGTACAACTTTTAATGGCCATGGGGGGTAGATTGGCCTGCGCAAATGTGGTGCCGGTCGAACGAAAGCCTTCGGAGGAGTTAGCGAAATTCCAATGTGTGCAGATCTGCAAAAAATGCAAAATAACCCATTAACCGTACATTTGACAGATACGCCCGCACTGACTTTTTTGTAGATCTTATTGACATACATGTGTGTGTCAATTTTTGTGTCAATATGACAAAGCGTACAGCCGTCATGTGAATTTTCACCTTAGGGGGCGCTATGGAGCCATTTTGCATTTTATTGTTTGGGCGACTTCAGAATATCGAATTTTTCACCAGGCCCGGTCGTCCTGCCAAATTTCATGAGTTTTCGCCAGTGGGAAGTGGGCCATTTTCCAGTTTAAAGCGGAGGAAAAATAATAACGAAAGAAGGAAACATGCAGGAACAAGAGGGCTCTCGCGGCTGCTTAGCAGCTACGCTCGGGCCCTAAAGAAGGAAACATGCAGGAACAAGAGGGCTCTCGCAGCTGCTTAGCAGCTACGCTCGGGCCCTAAAGAAGAAAGAAAAACTCATCAGGAATAATAGGGCTCTACGCCCGGCTGCTCTGCAGCTGGCTCGGGCCCTAATGAAATAAAATAAATTTGTCATGTCCTTAGTGAACAGGCCTATTTGATAACTCTGCCCAGAAACACTGCCACAGAGCAGGAGCGCTGTTTTAACATTGCGCACACACGCACACGTGCCACTGTGGAACACTGCGTTTGACTCCTAAGGCAGGAAGCTCTGTCTTGGCCCAGCAACAGGGATGTTGTTATAAACTCCTGAAAGGGTGTGGGACATCATTTGGGCCAGTACAGTTTTGCACAATATTACACTGGCGAATGGAGTGCCGTTGGCTGTGCCGGTGCAACATGAGGACCTGATGCCCGGAGAACAATAACGAGGAGAGACTCCACAAAGGTGCTGTACAACTTCACTTTAAATAAACAAAGCAAAACAAAACAAAACAGTGTATTTTTGTAATTTTCTTGTAATGTTTTTGTACTTTAGATTTTAGATACACTTTTCTACTAGAAAAGCCTCCTGTGGACAGGTGTTGAAAACTAGCACTAGTGCTATACACACTCAAGCAATGCATCTGGTTCGTCCAATGTAACTTTGTAATGTCCATGTCAAATAAATAAAATATAAACATAAACCAACCCCTTTAAGTAAACCCAGACTGCAGAACCACTTAAGTGGTCTTAAACTGGCTACAAAATCCCCTCAAACCCCAGAAAAAAAGGAATATAGGGGTTACATACAGTCCATGCCAAAAGTTTGAAAGCAAGATCAGATTTGTACAAAAAAAGATCATAGTTTCAAATATATAATTTGCAACACAATAAACATGACTATTGTCTAAAGAGTAACTTATTAGAAGACATTTTGACTATAATTATTAGGTATTTGAGCTATTGTTGCTTAGACTTTCCTTTCTTTAAAGTAACCTCCTCTGGCTTCAACAACAGCCTGGCATATACCAGGCATTCGTTCCACAAGTTTTTTAAGGTATGTTCCAGGGATTGCATTCCAAGCTTTCTTAAGTTCATTAAAAAGAGACTGCTGATTTGTGGGACAAGTTTTTCTGACCGATCGATCCACATCCCACACAAGCTCAATCGGAGAAAGGTCTGGAGACTGAGGGGGCCAAACCATCTTTTGAAGAACACCTTCCTCTTCTTTTTTGTCTAGGTAACCCTGACAGAGCTTGGCAGGGTGCGTAGAGTCATTGGGCTCTATTTTTGTGTACGCCCGTGAGGCGGCGGAGGGCGGCGAGCCCTGCACAGTTGTATTTTCGTCTGGCGCAGCCCGGCGTACAGCCAGTTTGGTATTTTCGTGGACTGAGGCGCATAGAGGCGAGCCGAGATCCACCAAGCTGGGCGTGGTGGCGTGGCAGGGGGAGGTGTTGACAGAATCAGCGGGCGCAGTGACATTTTCGTGCTCGCCACCGGCGTGTAAAGTGCGCTGAAAGCTCGCCGATTCAAACCTGGTCAGCTTTCAGCGCAGGCGGAACGCAGCTGGTCTAGTAGTATTCTGTTAGACCGGCGGCGTATCGGCATACGTCACACATGCCTCACTGGCAGGTTTCCACAGTGTCAGGCACATTTCAGTGCAATTAATAATCATCAACAACTAATAATCTGAGTCAGCACATATATTTAGATCTATATCAATATATTCTTATCTATATCTGATCTGATGAGCGTGTTTGGCACGCGTTTGGACACACAACCTGACCGAATCAACACAGCTGAAACCGCATTAAATTAAATTAAATATCTAGTAAATAGACACACATGATGAAGTTAGCAAGATATGTTATTCGTCTCCCTCCTTTTCTTTCTTCCTCTTCCTCTTATTTCTCGCACAGCTCGACCTGGACACGCCTCCGTGTCCTTTCTCTGTCCTGCTGCAGCAGCGGCTGAACAGATGATTTGTTTCAGCGCTCAGATGCGTTATCTACTTTAAGCCGACATACAGATATTATAATATTCAGTTTTGTGAGCCAAATTTATTTTATATGCCAACATCTATGAAAGAAAGAGCCAGGCCACGGAGCGCGATGCGTCATTTACGCACAGATGGTTCCGATTTTAATGCCATTTTTGGAGTTTATGTTGTGATCTGTGCGCTCAACCAACCTTTGTCACGTAAGGTTTGAATATGAGCAACTTTATGTGAGTGTCTTTATTAGTGGAAAAGGGTGTTTGTCTTACCAGTGGGTCCAACATTACACACACCAAATCCATCTGTGCTCATATGAGAGAGTGTGGAGGACGCCCAATGCAGCGCTTCCAGTGACACTTGTTGAGGAGCTGCCCTTTGTCGCCATCGTGTGGCATAACTGTCTTCAGACATCTCTTGATCTCCTTGACTACTTCACGAAAATGGTAATACGCCTCGCCGGTGGCGGATTTAAAGGCAAGGAGAGGAGCTGATGTGATTGGTGAAAACAGGACTCGGCTGTGTTAAACCCACTCCCCGCCCTCTCTCCTCCCTCGCTACGACTTACGCCGCTGGGAGGAGCTGAGTTAGGGAGGGGGGATACCTACGCCGGGCTGCACCGCTCACCAAAATACCAAATTGTGCTTGGGAACACCTTGTCGGCGTTGCGCCGCGTCTCTGGTGAGGCACGAAAATAGAGCCCATTGTCTTGCTGCAAAACAAACTTATGAGCCACAAGTCTGAGTCCAGATGGAACAGCATGGTGCTGGATGATGGAGTGGTATTGTCCCTTCTTCATGATACCTTTACTTCAAACAAATCTCCTACACCATCACCTGCAAAACATCCCCATACCATCGAAATACCACCTCCATGCTGAATTATGGGTGTAACACATGGTGCTTTCAGACGTTCACCAGTTTGTCTGCAGACATTCACTCTGCGTTTTTAGCCTAACAGTGTAAACTTGTTTCTAGTCATAAGTCCAATTTTTGTGAGCTTTTGCCCACTCATATCTCTTTTTCTTGTTTTGTGGATGAAGTAGAGTTTTTTTGCTGATACACAACCCTTCAGACCAGCCTTTCTCAAACGTCTTTTCACAGATGTCAGAGAAATGGGTTTCGACCTTGTCATGTTTATTTCGTCCCTTATTTTTGGTGCTGTCTTTTGCTGATCTCTCTTACTGGTGACAATGATGTGTTTATCCTCTGCTTTTGTAGTAACTCTCTTTTGTCCAGGTCTTTTTCTATCATCATAACTTCCAGGTTCCTCTAATCTCTTCAGAGTCTAGTGAACTCCTTTGTTGGACACCTTTAGGCGTTTTTCAATTTTGCTTTCTGTGTATCCTTCTTTCCTCAATGTACAAATCTGTACTTATGTTTCTTTACTCAGTTGCTTCTTTCTAACCATTTTTGTGGTAGTTTGAACGCAGTTGAGATTTACTAGGATTTTTGTATGCAGATCATAGACTGTATATAGAATGGACAGAGTCTGCCTCCTCGCTGGGTGAACCCACTCCGAGAACAGCACCCTCTGGTGATGGGCTGCAGTATAGGTCATAAATCCCGCCGCCGCCAGAAAAGCTTATGGAGCTGTGGACACACTTTAGAAATTTATTGCACAGAACATAATTTTTTCTCCCCCCGGCTTGTGATGTTGACATGTAGTTACAGTAAGACTGGTTTGTGCTCAAGTCCTCTTTTTTCTGAGAAGCTCTGTTTATAAAAGTTATCAGGGGTTCATGTTTTCTATGATTGACACCTGATACAGCCTATGGGCGTTCAGGGATAGCGTAGCTCACCCGGGGGGGTACGCTGTTTAAGCCGAGCGTCATCACAGTGACTCTTGGCGACTGCGCGGCCGAATGCGCACATTGCTACTGCGCAGCGCAGCGCTGGTTTCAGGAAATGAAGAAAAATCCCGGAAATATTGAGAGCTTTGTGGCTTCAAATCCGTATATAGGCAGTAGGCGGAACCAAGTTGTCCATAGTATATACAGTCTATGATGCAGACTCTCAAAAGCCAAAAAGTTTAAGTGAATAATCCAACTGTGTTTTTTTTTTTGTTTTGCACTGAAGTTGTGACTCTTGCAAGTGTTTTCAACCCTAAAACTAAGCCCTTATTATCTTTTGCTGACATATATTTAGCAACATCTGTTAACATCGATGTATAGCTAAAGGTAAATGGAGTAAAATGGTGCATTTCCATGAAAGCAACATCTGATCATGGAGTAAATACATCCCAAAATACATAAAACTCATGCTGGATTTTAAAAAAAGCTTTGTGAACAAAAACTTGAAGTTACTCCTAACTGTTCGGCCTGTAATGGCCTTGCTTCCAAACTTTTGGCCTGTAATGTACTTGAGTTTTAGCACTCCTTTCACATTGTTTTCAGACATATTTCTCAAGTACTAAAGTCAAAATAAAGTTATGGGGCATTCACACAACTTCTTTCTCTGCTTTTGCTTTTTTATTGATTGGCTCTGTCCCACGTTGCTATCTTGTTGTCAATGTGGATCAGCTGGAGGGTGGTCAAAGCGTTTACTTTGACTCCCAAGGAAATTTCAGGGTCAACCATTAATGTGCCTAAAAGTGGTTTAGCCCTGGGCAAAATATATTGAAGTGAGATGCAACAAAAGCAGCAGAGATAAGTCGAAGCCAAGGACAAACAGATTGGGGCTCTTTACAGGTGCCAGAGCAGGAGACTATTAAATCATCTGTAAACATGAATTCTCCCCCAGACGTTTGATGGGGACTAAAACAGATCCATATATTTCTCCAGGGACATGTAATCCTCACAAAAACAAACGAAAATAAATAATTATAATAAAAAAGGTCCTTAGATGATGGAAACTCCATTACTGCTGTTCCTCTATCCTATCTGTTGTATTATACTTATGCAAATACACACACACACACACACACACACACACACACACACACACACACACATGCATACAAACACGTGCACACACAGCAAGGGAATAGGGGAACTAAATATCCTGAATGAACACTATTACATTTTTAGCTGTGACATTCTTGTCATTTTAAGATAGAGAAAAAATGTCAATGTCTGCTTTATCTATCATTGTGTTGTAAGCATAAGTCCTTTCATCATCATGACTTGATATTTAAGTGGTCACTGGGTTGACAGATATCTTGTTTTTAAATTCATCAGCTTAGATGTGGATAAGAAGTGAAGCCAGGCAAAAAGTCAAGACTTAAAAATTAGAAAAACCTAATGTCAACCACAACTTGACCATAAATATCTTGTTTATCCAGATTTTTAAAGTCAACAGGGCCACAAAAAGAGCTATTTTCTTGTGTAATAAAGAAAACATTAAATAATTGTTAATATATTTCACATGCTCTTGTTCATATTGTCCTACTCATTTGATTATATATTTTATATAAGTTCAAAAATATAAAGTAAACTCTTAAAATGAACATCCCAGACATGTTATACTTGACTGATGACATAGTGCAATTCATTTAGAGCAAAATAATATAACAATAATCAATGGAAAACAAAATCATTAACCAGCTGCAGACTAAATTAGAATAATATTAAAAGGGATATACCCGCGTAAAATTAATTTAGGGTCAAACACACCGTAACACAAAGTGAGACAATGTTACGCCCCAGTCTAGGGGTTCTGGAGCACAACGTGAATTGGACCCATCTTCCCCATGTCCCAAATGGCCACTCTGTTTCAACTCTGTGTGAGCTTAGTAATAATGATTTATTTATAAGTGTCTATTTTCAATATATATATATATATATATATATATACATATACACAATAAATAATTAGTAAAAGCGAGCACTAAGGCTTCGGGGTGGACCTAGGCCGAAAACAATTAACAAAAGGATTCTTATCTGTAAATCAAGATGTCTTACCTACCTGAGTATTCAAACAAAAGACAACCTTCTTACCTCTCTAACTAACTGAAAACAGGAGAAAACTCAGTGAAAACCAAAATGGCAGTCCATCCTTACTGCTCACACACAAAAGCTCACTCTAATAATCACAACAGGTGGCCAGTTGGGAGATGAGGAGGATGGCGATGTGTGACTGCCTGCAGTCTCTCTCTCTCTCTCTCTCTCTCTCTCTCTCTCTCTCTCTCATCTAAAGTGAGCATCTTGCTTGTTTTATACTACACAGGCTCTGAGTGGCTGTGGCTTCTAGCCTATCACGGCCCAGGCTTCCACTCGTTCACTAATCCCCGGTCCGGGATGACACATCTCCACCTGCATATATAATCAAGCAAAACCCACACATACACACCTACTCCACACTCAGCCAGCTCATGTACACAAACAAATCGGTCATAACAACAACCCCTACCAACAGCCTGTTTTGCAATCAGTCAAAAATTCCTCACTGTGGCATTGAGCTAAACACAATTAAGCAAAATACTGACTTTATTTTCTGGAAGTCAAGCGTTGCATAATCAACCAGGACATTTTACATGATTGTAACTGAAAATGAATAGGTGTATATTTATAAGTATACCTTAAAGATGGGACAGGCAGGAATCCGTTAAAGAAGCATCTTTTTTTGTGGTGTATATACAAAAAGTTTTCAATATCAGTAACAATATCAAAAACATTTTAAATTTTTTAATGGCCTGCTCATTCTGACTGTACACAAAGCTGTTCTCCACCTTCCCGGCCTGATTGTTTGTGAGACGGACGCTGCTCCTTAATGCCGATTGTTTGTGAGGCAGACTATGCTCCCTAGTGTTGTGAGGCATGCTCCATGCCCTTGAATAACGTGCACGAGCCCGAACAAAGTTAGCGTGCTACAATATCTGACAGTAGAATCCAACCAAAAAGTACAGAAAATTGTCCGAATCCTCCTTGAGCAAAAAGTCTGCCAACACAAGCAAGAAAACAAAGTAAATACCAGAGACTCTGGCAGAACAGCAGGTGCTTAAAAAGGAGGTAGACCAGACAAGAGCTAAAAAGCCAGGTCAACATGAAGCATAAATGATAGGGGAAGCTTCAGGATCTTATGCACCCTGTAACCTTTCTGTTGAACAGCTAAGCCGCTTAAGTTTAAGTTTAATTTACCTGTAATGTGTTATGTTTAAGTTGCAGAGGAGCTAAAGGCATTGAGACTGTAACACAAATGTTTCTTTTCAAATTGAGCCTGCTGCATGTTGTAGTGCTGCTAAACGGTCCTGGAGTATGTCACTTTATCCTAGTTGTAAAAGTCCTGCAAACATTGTGTTTGCTGGTAGTCTGTTGGCATCTACAGAGGCAACAATGCTTTTTACTCTCATGTTGACTGGGCCCCATTTGTAATTATCTTAAGTATTTATCTGCCATAATCTGAATTTAATTGTAAAGATATGAGCGAGAACGAGCGTCTTTTTGTGGGCGGGGCTTGCTAAAGCAGAGAAGGAGGGGAGAGGAGGAGCTGAGGGATAGACCTAATATTTACTGGAAGATTATTCCATTCTGAGGGAGCTTTGAACATAAATATTTTCTTGGCTACAGATTTCGAAACCCTGAGGGACAGAGTAGTGGTCAACTGGATCAAAAGCTTTTGTGAGGTCAACAAAAATGGCACCAGTCAATCAATATTGTTGGAAGCAAATAAGATGTCATAGGTTTAAGCAGAGTGGTAGCAGTGGAATGATTTGGCCTGATACCTGACTGAGATGGTGTTGAGCTGTTATTTTTAGATAGAGAGACAATTGATCATAAATTAATTTTTCAAATACTTTTCAGTTGAACATAAAATGTCTCCCTATTTGTGCACAGAAGTAATTTGTGAACATTTTCAGATGGCCGGCATTTGAAATGTAGATAGGGACATGTTAAAGAGATCACAAAGAGGATACATTAATAAATGTGAAGACAGTTAGAGAAACTTTGTTTTTATGCAATCTAATCCAGGACCACCATTAGATTTTAGGTTCAATCTTGCTCTCTGAACTTCAACATGTGTAATAGTTTTCAACATAAAGCTGAGATTCACAGGTTCATTGGTTCTAAAACTACCTGTTGATGAGCTTGGCTCAGTAGTGGAGCAAACTGAGGAGGGTCCTGAAGAATTGCAATGTTAGCCTAATTAGGTGTTGTTTTTTCCAGATACATTCATAATATTTCTAATTTTATGTAAGCATTGTTTGAGATCTTTTAAAGTCCTGTATAATCAAGTTTTCATCGTGACGTGTCACCAGCTGATCTTCCACAGATTTGGCCATAGATTTGATGTGCCGCGGTGTCATTGACGGTGTTATTAGAAAGAGGAATTCTGTTAATTTTGTCACTGGCTTTCCTACCAAACACTATGCGGGTCATCACCATTGCAGTTAGTTTAACTAAATTTTCATCTTTTGGATGAGGTGTTCCAGCTTTGGAAATTAAGAGGGACATCTTGTATGAAGCTTCAGTAGCCTTTGCATAGTCTTACGGCCATTAAACCATCATCCTGGGACTCAGCTTTTCCAGTCAAGTCAGAATTTTCATCTGCTTTTCTTTTACACGACTTGGCCCTAAACCACTGATCTATTTAAGATTTGTTTGCATGCTTGTTTGCGCCATACATCCATTAGGCTACACCGCAATGCACAGTCACATTCCCGCTTTTAACTTGATGTACAGTTTCATGTCGCAAACCAGTCCACTGCACTGCTCAAGTCAGTTAATGCCACAAAGCAAGTTTTTTTTTTATTTCATAGACTTGATTTGATATCGAAAAAAACACATATATGTCGCAGGCAGTTTGAGAAATACTGGAAATTAAAACACTGACCTTTTAAATTTTAAAACGTGTTATTTGTCGCCAGCTAGGGGTCGCTCACGGACCACTTGTGGGACCACACTTTGAGAAAGCCTGCTCTATGTGTTTTTAAAAAAAACCTGAATAATTCGCTTCACAAATTTTCCCCCGGTGTGTAATGACCTTAAGACTTTAAGGTGATCTCCCAGTGTCTCTTTAGGGCCAATCGGCTTAAGTTTTAGGTGAGAAGCTATGAGGGGCAGACTTACCATTAGGCAAAACTAGTTGGTTGCCTAGGGCCCCAAGTTCCTGAGGGCCCCATAAAACTCCTCATACACTTATGGTTCATACAGTTATTACTTATTTGTGCACATTAATTATGTTTTTGATTTAAATCCTTTCGCTAAAATGCCAGCAGAATGCTTATTGTATTATGTGTGTCTCGGGCCCCCCCCTTCAGTCTCCACTACAATGGATCAGTCCATCTTACTGTGCATGTGCAGAAAGGATCCAGGAAGACAGCAGCAAAACAAAACAAACGGTGTGAAGAGATGAGTTGAGAAGAGGAGAGGAGAGAAGAGTAAAAATAAGATGAAAAGATGAAAAGAAGCGACCCCAGCAGTGCTGAAAAGAGGAGAAAGAAGGAGGAAAGCAGAAAGTGTTGTGGAAAATCCAGCATAAACAATGCACAGGAGACAGGATGAGAGCTGTTAGGTCCACCATAAGTCCCATCTCCTCCGTCAGCTTCCAACAATGTCTCCAAAGGATGTGTACGATGCGACATGTGAGAAAAGAAATCAGAATTAGAGCTATCACTCATGGCTGGGCCAAAACGGCTCTCATTCATCTAATCTAATGACGGACTTCACCCTAACAAACTGGGCCATCAGACACTTGCCGCTAATATCCAACACCACATACACACCAACTGACTAACATTGTTTACACACTCCCTGTCATCCTCTCCCACTACCCCACCTGGAAACAGCGCCCCCCAGAGGCCCCCCTCCGGAACCCTCGCCCTCACCACCCCCACCACCGGCTCCCCCAACAGGCCCCAACTGGTACTGCACACCAACCCCATCGACCCCACTACATCAAGCTCCCCCTCCTGGTCCAAACAGCTACTACACCCTCCAACCACAGACTCTCCTTCCAAACAATTGCAAACAATTCAAACAATTACAACTACTGGACCCTCCCGCTCATATCCCATGCATCTACAAAGAAGGACAAGAAATCAAATAAACCTCCGCTGCCTTCCCCCTGCCTCACTGCACACCCCACAGCCCCCTCCCCTGAAGATGGCCCTTCAAAACACCCGCTCCCTCAATAACAAAGGACTCATCCTAGCTGACTTCATAACAGACAATAACCTGGACTTCCTCTATCTAACTGAAACCTGGCACAACCATCTCGACCTCTTTCCACTCAACCAAGCCACCCCCCCGGTTACTCCTACCTGCACCAACCCCGCCTCACTGGACGAGGCGGAGGCGTCGCAGTCATCCACAAACAAACCCTCAAGACCACCCCCGTCCCCACCCTGTCCGTCCACTCATTTGAAAATATATCCGTCAAACTCCCTGGCCCCACCCCTCTGGTCATTGTCACTATCTACCGCCCCCCCAAAGCCACATCCATCATTCCTCTCTGATTTCTCTGACTTTGTCACCCACCTTAACACCATCTCATCCTCTGTCCTGCTGCTTGGAGACTTCAACTTTCACATTGACAACCCCACCTGCAAACAAGCATCCGATTTCCTGGATCTGCTTGACACCCTCAATCTCACCCAGCATGTGCAGTCCCCCACCCACTCCCATGGCCACACCCTCGACCTTGTCTGCTCCACCGGCATCTCCATCCACCATCTCTCCACCACCACCCTCTATATATCTGACCACCTGTCACTTTCAACGTCGACCCCCCCCCCCCCCCCCCCGCCTCACAGTGAAAAACGACAAATTTCCTTCAGAAACCTCAAATCCATCTCGCCTCAGGACCTCTCCGCTTCCCTATCTGCCACCCTCACTGCATCCCCTCCCTCACCATCTGCTAAACTTCCCGACCTACTCAACTACTACAATGACACTCTATCCTCCTGCCTGGACCAGCTCGCACCTCTCAAAACAAAAACAGTTTCATTCAGACACTCTGCCCCCTGGTTTACCTCAGAACTACACAAAATGAAATCCCACAAACGCCAACTGGAACATCTATACCGCAAAACCGGCCTCACTGTCCATCTCCAAGCCTACACCGACCACCTCCACCTATACAGAACAGCCCTCAACTCCGCTCGTTCCTCCTTTTACTCCAACCTCATCCACTCCGGCTCCAGTAACCAAAAGGCTCTTTTCTCCACCGTCAAAAAACTGCTCCACCCCATAGACAGTACTTCCATCACCTTCACCCCGGAAAAATGCAACACATTCCTCTCCTCTTTTCAATCCAAAATCAACGCAATCCACAACTCCCTTCCCCCACCCTCCATTCCCCGCTCCTCCCCCCCCCCCCCCCCATCCCATCAGCACTCTCCTGCTTCTCACCTGTTTCCTCAACCGACGTGACCAATATCATCTGCTCCATGTCATCATCCACCTGTATCCTGGATCCCATCCCATCCTCCCTCATCAAGCACTGCCTCCCCGTCATCTCCCCCATCATCACACAGATCATCAACTCCTCCCTCAACTCCGCCACTGTTCCCCCGTCACTAAAACTGGCCGCTGTCACCCCCATCCTCCAAAAACCCGGACTCAACCCCGACAACATCAATAACTTCCGGCCCATCTCCAACCTCCCTTTCCTGTCAAAAATCCTCGAACGTGTAATTGCATCACAAATCAAAACCCACCTCAACAATAACAACCTCTACGAACAGTTTCAATCAGGATTCCACACCCACCACAGCACCGAAACTGCCTCATTTCTGCTGACTCCGGCCAACTCTCCATCCTCATCCTCCTCGACCTCTCCGCCGCTTTCGACACCATCGACCACGCCATCCTACTGTCCCGCCTACACTCCCTCCTCAATATCACAGACACCGCTCTTAACTGGATCCACTCTTACCTCACAGACCGGAATCACTTCATCCATATTAACAACTGCTCCTCCACAACCGCCCCCGTGTCCCAAGGTGTCCCCCAGGGCTCGGTGCTTGGTCCCCTCCTCTTCATCATCTACCTCCTCCCTCTTGGCCACATCCTCCGTCAACACAACCTCCACTTCCACTGCTACGCTGATGACATTCAATTAAATATCTCTTCCAACTCCATCACCCCCCAGACCCAACGCTCCCTCTCAAACTGCCTCTCTGACATCAAACACTGGATGGACAGCAATCTTCTCAAGCTCAACTATGACAAAACAGATCTCCTCATCATTGGCCCAAACTCCCTCACCGCCACAGTCAAAGACTTTCATCTCTCCATCGACAACTCCACCCTCTCCACCTCTTCCCACTGTCGCAACCTTGGCATTCTCTTCGACAGCAACCTCTCCTTCACCCACCACATAAAGCAAATCACTAAAACAGCCTACTTCCACCTCAAAAACATCGCCCGCCTCCGCCCCTCCCTCTCCTACCCTGCAGCTGAAACCCTTATACATGCATTCATTTTATCTCGTCTAGATTACTGTAACAGTCTCCTCTATGGCACCACCTCCACTCTCCTCAATAAACTTCAGCTTATCCAGAACTCTGCCGCCCGCCTCCTCACCCACACACGTTCCCACCAGCACATCACCCCCGTCCTCCAAAACCTTCACTGGCTCCCCATCCCCCATCGCATTCAATACAAAATCCTCCTCCTCACCCACAAAGCACTCCACAACCTCGCCCCCCCCTACCTACAGGATCTTCTCCACCCCTACATCCCCTCCCGCACCCTCTGCTCCGCCAATGCCAACCTCCTCACAGTTCCCCTGACCAAGCACCGAACCTGGGGGGACAGAGCCTTCTCAGTCGCCACCCCCACCCTCTGGAACTCACTCCCACTCGAACTCAGAAACTGCACTGACCTCACCAGATTCAAGACCCTTCTCAAAACCCACCTCTTCCGCACTGCCTTTCATCCTCCTTAGCCCCCCCCCCCATTGGATTTTACCTGATTCTGCATGTTTTTATTGATATTGTCGTAAATTTTATTGCTAATTGATGTGTGTTTTATTGTTATTTGGATTTTACCTGATTCTACATGTTTTTATTGATATTGTCGTAAATTTTATTGCTTATTGATGTGTGTTTTACTGATATTGTTAACTCTGTACAGCGTCTTTGTGTTTTTGAAAAGCGCAAATACAAATAAAATGTATTATTATTATTATTATTAAAATTTGGACCACCCAGTCCATTAACAGGCCCCCCTTACCAGCATTCTCCCACATCTCCACTTTTAGCTTTTCTATACCCTTCATAGCTTTAGAAAAACCTCCCCCAGTGGCTTGTTTTGTTAGAAATGTATCTGCAACAGTACTTTCCAAACCTTTAAGACACATCTTTTCTCTTCAAATACCGTAAAATACCAAATAATAGCCGGGGCGTTTATTTGTTTCAATCAACGAACAGACCAGGCGTTTATTTGGGACTAGGCGTTCATATGGGACAGGCGTTTAAATCCTTTCTCACAAAAATCTTGCTTAGCAAAAATAGGAAAATATGGTAAATTAAATTTACATCAGTGTGAATACCTTTATATTTTCAGGTAGGATTACTGTACTGTTGTTATACTTTTTCCAATTAAATTAAACCTCAAGCCATCAAAGGATTGCTGAATGAATCACCCATAAATGCCAGTAAGGAACTAAAAGAACACACAACATATAGCCTGCTGGTACACAAGGCTGATAATGCAAGGACAAACTCTGAACAATAATGGCCATATCCTGGATATATATGTCAGCAACATGTCAAATAAACACAACATGTGTAACACGTCAAATAAAATAAAACAATGACAGCAACCTGAGTGGGGTAAATTAACAAGGCCACTGGCAGAACAGCCTGCTGTCAGACCAAGTCCATGTCCATCCTCTTAATCCTCCTCATCACCCTCATCACTTTCCTCCCCCTCCTCTTCCTCCTCATCATCATCCTCAACTACCAGTTCATTGTTGAACTCTTCCTCCTCATCTTCCTCCTGCTGCTCGGCCTCTTTTTCTTCCTCTTCCTCTCCCTGTCTGGCCTGAGCCAGCATCTTTCTCCCTGCTGCACATGGCTCTCCGTCTTTGAATCAGGTGGTCCTCATCGCCATCAGCTGCCACTGTCAGGCCACACACCTTTCAGCACAATATTCCACAAATTAATATATTACGCCTCCACAGACTAATAATAAGATCTCAATCAATCAGACACACACACATACCTTGAAGGAATTTTTCACCATCTCTGTATCCAACTCCTCCCAAGCCTTAAGCACCCAGGCGACCAGTAAGCGACGAGCTGGGGCTCTCAGGTTTCCTCCAGCAGTGTAGGTCTTATCCGCATCGCTGGCCATCCAGCTGTCAAATGATTCACGCAGACTGGCTTTGAATGGCTGATTCCATACAACATCAGGTGCCTAGATATATTTTGTGCATCCTCCCGGTATCACAGCTGTAGTTATCTTGTAGCCCTTCTTGAGCTCCCTTTTGGTGGCCTGGCTGATGTGGCATCGGTAGGAATCCCACACAAGGAGACGAGGGCCAAAGTTGAATTTCCCCACTACTTTTTTGCAGCCAGTCTGCAGTCAGGTCGTCATTCATCCAGCCGTTTTTAGAGGAAGCTATCACCACTCCACTGATGTTTTGCATTGCCTTGACTTCCCTGATACCTCCTTTAAAAACCACATAAGGCTTTAGCTTCGTCCTGTCCGCTTTCGCCGCCAGCACAACGGTCAAGTGGCTCTTCTCGTGGCCTGTAGTTTTCACTGGAACACTGCGCGTCCCTCGCGTCTCCACAGTAGTTGACCCGACCATATCAAACCATACCGCAGTTTCATCCATCGCTATGATGTCTCTTTCCAGTATCTTCATCCTTTCAATCATCCGCGATGAAAAATTTACAAACTTCACCAGCTTCTCGGTGAATTCCTTGGTATCTTTCTGGGCAATAGTTATACGTCTTCTGCAAGTAAAGTTGTTGCGGCGAAGGAAAGGGTTTAGCCACCCAGCACTAGCAGAAAACCTCTCATCACTGCTGTCACTCACGGTGGCGAACATTTCTTTAGCCTTCGCCCTGATCATTTTTCGGCTCACTCTCTCGTGGCGCAAACGCTTACCGATGACCCATTCCCTCTTTTTTAACTCCAGCTCCTCGCTAGCCTTCTTTCTCCCTCCACCGCGCAGCCTAGCCCTTTTGCTATCCTCCTCGGAAAGACGCTTAAGTTCAGTTTTATTTTTTAGCCACTCTGTCTCGCTGCTGCTTCTCCGGAGTTTTCTTCCGCATATTTGACGACAGACAGTTTGAATTTCAAATCGAATTTTTTATTTTTCCGCTGCACTGGAGCCATGGCGATTGATCAGTGGCAATGTGACATGTGACTTACGCCCTCTACCGGTAAATTAGGCAAGGCGTTTATTTGGAACAGGCGGTTATTTGTCAAAATGCATTGCTGCACCCTGCGGTTAATTGGGACCCAGCGGCTAATTGGAACCCGGCTGTTATTTGGTATTTTATGGTACCCAATTTAATGTTTGTCTGTATTGACATATTAGTGGACTTGTTACATGTAAATATCCTTTAATCTAAACATCTTCGCTGAATAATTAACAAATCAAATCAAACAATAATTTCTGTCACATAATTGCTTAAATTTAGGTTTAAAAAACAGTTCTTCTCTTATTTGTAAAAATCTGGCACAAATCTCTTCCCCATTTACCACCTTTATTTTAATACCACACACGACTTTTCAACATTCATTTTACTTCCTATGTGATAAATTCATCTGGAACTTTTCCTTCAATATATCAGATCTACTCAGTGTGTAGGGCTCTCTTGTTTCTGATTATCTATATAAAAAAAGTTCTTTTTAATTTTATTATCTATTTTCTTTAACCTAATTGTAAATCTGTAATAATCTGTGAATGTTGGCATGGGTTCTAGCTCTGTCTGGAGTGGTGTGGATTGTGTTTTGGGTTGCATCGTACTCACCCGCGATGACAATGTCTCCCACTTCTTCTTCTCACAGCTGTACTGGCACCAGTTTGACCTTCACCCTCATTGTTGTCATCAGTCTCTCTCTCGGTCTCTCTCCACACATTGTCCCTCAGCAGCAACACCAGGAAAACAGTTACTTTCAGGATGAGTTGCACAGTCATTCTGGGAGTGTCTCTTATCAAGTCATACTTCCCTTGTTTTTTCTGGGCAGTCAGCGGTAGATGACGCCACATCATATTGCTTTCTTCCTGCACTGACGTAGATGTCACCAGGACCACAGTGTTCAGGTCTTCTCCTCGTTTTTTGTGCCACCCTGCTCAAAGGACGGTGATGTACACCTGGTGCTCTGGCTCGACTGGCCTCCACCTCTTGACTGGGATCAGATTTTGGCATTCCTCCTGCTAATCGATAGATCTTTGCATCGTAGTTAGCTGCCTCATATATTTAATTCACTAATTTTCAGCTGCTCAAGCGAAAAGCTTAATTGTTTAGCCGCAGTAAAGCATAGCTTTGTAAGTTAGTAATTCATGCAGTAAAAGATTTATCACAGTGCTTTTGATTGTGAAAGCTCATAAGCGCAAGTAGCAAAGCATCTTCCTATAAGTTAGTGTTAGTGCAAATTTTCTGATCTGATATTTACTTGAGAGATTAACTTTCTTCCCCAAAATGCTGTACCAAATCATGCAGTGACAGATTTATTTTGACTCCAAGATCTTTTGATGGTGTTGCTTCTATCCATCGACTGAATCCGTCATCATTACAAACATGTAACATATCCCTTGGCAGTTTTAATCATGTCCACATTGTCTATGAATAGATTTCTAAAAGCGTCTCTCTGGAACTGGAAAAGTGTCCCACTAATGTTTTATTGTTCTGTTCAATTAATCTAAAAAACACGTATCACAATGACCCAAGAGTTTATCAACTATTGTCAGAATATTCTAAAAATCTCACTTTTTAATTGTCTCATTGTCTCCCCATTGCACAGTGTGAATCACTGTGAAAGTCAGATCCTAAGTTCGTTTGTTAATACTACTGGTAGCAAAATAGTTATTTGACTTTAAAACATTTTCTGTGGCCTTATTGACCCCTGATAGCTTCTCATTACTTTTACATTAGGTGGCACATCTGTGAGGATTGTATGTGGATTCAGCGCACCTGCATTTAGATTAATCAGTATTAAACTAACAGAGTAGGAATGTTACACCCCAGATCTCAATTAGCACTGCGGTTCTCTCAATTAATTTCTGCTTCCCTCCTCAGCTGCTCACTTTAGAGGATATTTTACTCTATATGACAGTCTCACATCAGCCTCAGGTCCAATTATACTGGACTCAAGGACACACCATAATGTTTTCATCCAATCTTATCCTCAGTGCATCTTACTATGTGATGGGTCAAAAACTTCTTTCAATAACACCTGGACATTTGTGATTTAAACCTTGGTATATTTTTATTATAGCAATATGACCCAGCTAATATATCTTTGCATATTCGGTCACGATATTTTATTAAAATTATAAACCATAACTGTCTACGTACACACCTTGCGGTGCGCACCAAATTTGAATGTTACTTCTACATAGGGCTTTTTGGTCTATAAGGTCAACAGGGTTAAAATTAAAACTAACAATTAACTTTTTCCATCATCCACAAAAATCACACTGTAGTAAGCCACCACTTTCACATTGTCTGGGCTGGGGCCCCTCACCACCTCTCCAGCCAGAGGCATCCCTGGTCTGGGCAGTTGTCAAAAATGTCTGGTATGATCACATCCCCAGCAGGTCTTTAGACGTCACACGTCCGTCAGAATTCCACTCTCTCCCCCTGCCGGGATATATCATCTCTATGGAGCAGGGTTCTGTCTGAGGATAAACATTCACAACAGGTGATTAAACAGGTTACTGTCACAGGCTTTACTGCAGTTAGCGTCTGCACGGTTTGCATTGCTGGGTCTCTTTTGCAGTGTCCCCCTTAGAGGTGGCCACCATCGCGGCCTGAGTCTGTACTTTGTCTCTGCTTTGCAGTTCTCCCAGCTGTAGCTGTATCAACTTCCGCTGAATGTTCTTTTCCTGTTCTTTCAGTCTCCGCTCTTCATCTGGCAGCACCCTCCACATCACATCACAATATGCATTGAACTCACTCCCATCTATCATGGGATACGTCATTCAACCTTGTTTTGCCTTGTGCAGAAACTCCTCCATCGTCTTAGTTCCCAGCAGTTTAGCCAAGAGTGCTTTCATGTCTGGTGTAGTCAACATTTCCCTACTTTGGCACCATCGCTTTTCACCCCGATCTGGCACAACCTGGACTTCATCAGCAATAAACAATCACTAAACTTCAGCACCTGGGTAGAGAAAGGGATTACTCACCTCAAACATATCTGTTACAATAACACCCTGGTCCCATTCTCTCTCCTGGTCCAGAAGTTTGACATCAGGAGCCATCAATTCTTACAATATCTACAGGTTTTATCATCCATCCAATCAACAATGAAAAACAAGAATATAAACTTAGACCTCCCCCCGTTACCCTCTAAATTCATTAACATCCCTTCCTCAAAGAAACTTCTATCTAAAATATACAAATTATTATCACAGGCCGATTCAACACCCTCCATACCTTCAGAAAAATGGGAAACTGACCTCTCCATTGCTCCTGATGCTGACTTCTGGCCCCAAATCTGCAAGAACATTTTCTCCATGATGACAAATGCCAATTTACAACTCATACAATACAAAATCCTTCATAGAACTCATCTGACTGGACACAAAATGCAAAAAATGGGCTTCTCATCATCTGAAAACTGTTCACACTGCTCACTAAACTGCACTGATAACTATATTCATGCAACCTGGCACTGCACACCTGTTCACCACTTCTGGAGAAACATTACAGAAACATTATCCCAGATCATGGGCTGCCACATCCCACTTTCCCCTTCCCTCTGTTTATTAGGAGACCTATCTACATTAAAACTTGACAAAACACACACACGTTCACTTCTAGTGGCACTAACCGTCGCCAGGAAAACTATCCTCATGAACTGGAAGTCTCGGAACTCCATACACATCATACACTGGAAAAATCTGCTCATAGACTACATCTCCTTAGAAAATACAAACTCCTCTGACAATAATCATAACTCTACCTGGTTATCATTCATCACTTTTCTACAATCATAATCTGCCACAAACCAGTCACAACATCATCCATCTCAGTTCTCTGACACTTTCATTCCCAATTTTTTATTTTTATTTTATTTATTTATCTATTTATTATTATTATTATTTTATTTTATTTTATTATTATTATTATTATTATTATCATTATTATTATTATTATTATTATTATTATTATTTTAACTACATATTACTACAAATATTATGATGAATATTATTGTCATTGTCTATTATTATTATTATTTATACTTATTTATTTATATATTTACATTTACAGTTATCATTTTCTGCTCGGGTCCCCGCTGGGTCGCGCCTGTTAGGCCATGACCTGTGATCTCCTTGCCCTCCCGGCCTCCCCCCTCCCCCAGTTCTCCGCCCTGGACTGTCTTCAGATGGCACATCACCTTTTTTATTGCACATCACAATAGATTTGGAAGAGGAAAGGGGTCTCAATCATATCAAATTATAGTTCAGGACAACCCCTTTTCCTCGGTTTTAATGCACAACATTAGAAAGCACATATATGAGAGAAATTTAAAAAAAATATATATATATATAAAAAATTAAAATAAAAAAAAACAACAACAATAATAATAATAATAATAATAATAAAATAAAAATAAATAAATAAATAATTATAGAGTATATTAAGTAAATAACAAAGACTAAATACATATATAGACATAGGGCAAGGTGTTGTGCCGCATTCAGTCCGGGGCATGCGGGGGTTGGGGGGGGGGGGGGGTCTGGGGGCCTGGGGGGATGCAGGCAGGTCTCACGCGAGTGGGAAGGGACCCTAGGTGGTCCACAAATTTCAAGACCCCCCCTCCACCCATATTATTATTATTGCTATTCACCGTCTTTATTAATATTGAATGTTGTTGTTGTTGTTGTTGTTCTTCTTCTTCTTCTTCTTCTTCTTCTTCTTCTTCTTATTATTATTATTATTATTATTATTATTATTATTATTATTATTATTGATATTGTTCGTGTATTATAATTTTCTTTTGCTTGTCTAACAATTGAAATATTTATTTATTTATTTTTTCATTATTATTCACATATATAATACACACACCACACACACACACACACACACAAAACCACAAATGCTGTTGTTTGTTGTATGTCTTGTATTGTCACACTGCACAAATAAAATAAAAAAAATAAAAAAAGAGAACATTTCCCTACAGTTCATCCTCAAAAACTTGTATCCATCTCCCTGCCCCCTGTTCAGTTTGCGGTAGTCTGGCAATCAGCCCAACAAGGTGTGTGGTTTTCCACGGCACATAGCTAGCCTGTGTGCCATTTATTAAGATTGAAATCATACTATCAGTGCATTTCCAAGTGAACATAATCTAGGCCAGGGGTGTCAAACTCAACCACAGCAAGGGCCATAATCTGGATTTAGGTCTAACCTCAGGGCCAGAGAGGGTCAACATTTCACCAAAACTATCAATTTCCTTTTCAAAACATATGGGACAAAAATAGCAATGATTTTAAATCATTTGGAATTTCAAAAGAGATAAATAAAAAATAATAATAATAAGTTTAAAGGCAACCTAAGATAGAAAAAAAATTAGTTTTTTATTCTATTCTTATTTATTAGTTCAAAAGATCAGAGCATGATTAAGAAAAAAAAATAATTTAAAGTATAAAAATGACACAAATCTAAATACTGAGTTGAACAACATAAAAGCACGAAATAAAAAATCCAATTATGTTCGACTTGTAATCTTGAGATGCAAAATTGAAACATGAAATAAAACACCAAGTATATATTTTTCCACATTCTTGACCACCTATCAAATCTTCCTTACTCTTTAATTTCTCAGATTTTCCTGGCTTATTAAGGACATTTTAAATAAAGGTGCTAAAGTTTACATTATTATATTGGAAGAAGTCTGCAGACTTCATACTGGTGGGCCAATAACAATACAATATGATACGATCTTATGGGCCAGATATAATTGTTCAGCATTATCACTCACATAACAATTACTTATGATCATTACTTCAGGGAATCGGGCAAAGGTTTGTTGTGGGCTCTGTCTCCCTCAGCAAACTCAAAATCACATATTATATTAACTCTCCCTAACAGAGAAGGACAATTTTCTATGTTTTCTGATACTGGATTTGGCTGCAGAATCTCTTTTCTGTTTTATCTATTTTCCATGTTTGTGACTTTCTTTTCTCCACCTTCTCCTTATTGCTTTCTGGCTCTGCAAACCTAATCTTTAATTTATTCATAAATAGTGTTGGCCTTCACTTTTGAACATGTCCAGTACTTTTAGTTCCAAATCTCTTGTTTTTGCGTGTTTTACTTTTATCTTTGTGTTTATGGTCTTAAATTCGCTGCTCCAAATCCTCACACACAGTCACATCAGATGTGCCTCCCCTAGGTCATAAAAATTCAAACCCCTTGACTCAATGTCCCCGTTTCTTTGTAAGTTTTTGGATATCATTTAAGTGTTCAGGATCTTTACACCCTACCAACGCAATTGGAGTTAAACTAATCTTCCCTTTCTGGTTATGGTTTTTGTAGAATTTATTATTCAAATGAGCACACACATTAAAACTTGATCCCCAGCAGTTTTGTAAAATTCCCAAAAAATACACAGTATAAAGCTTTTGCCTTAACTGAAGTTCTATAGCAATAGTCGATATTAACAGCTTCAATAATATTTAAAAACACAGTATTTTGGCAGAAACAGCAGATGTATAGAAGCAACCCTTAGATTTGAAGTTTTAGAAGTTTTGCACTTGTGGTACCTCATTTCTTTTTCCCTTTTTTGTATCTTTTATACTTTCACAAACATTATTTCAGCAGCTTTAACACAGAAAATTTGTTAAGGAGCATAAGACGTGTTCACAACAAAAAACCATCATAATATTTAAGCATAAGCTAAAACCTTCATATCAGGAGTGTTCATCATGGTACTAGGAACAGAACCTCTTTCCCAGGAGTATTTAACCTTCTATATCTCAACTGATAACATGTCCGCAATGAGCACAGTATTCACATAAACAACTATGAAATAAGCACAAATGAGGAAAACACAGCAATCTTTGACTAACATAACACACAGATGCAGAGTCTGGCTGTGATCACTGCCAGAGAACTTAGTTGACACAGAGCAAAGCAGACACACACAAACATCCAATCAACCCACACACTTCACTTTTTCAATGGTATACCCTTTCACACGTGTTTGAAGTCAAAGTCAGTCACTGGAGTCAGTCAGCAGTCTTCACCTTCTTTACTCTTACTTTGAATTAATTTAAGTGTTTTGTACTTTTTTAACATTCCTACAATTCCTGTGTTGAGGATCAGTCCTCAGTTTTTATTTCTGATTCTTGTTTTGATTTTTCCAATTTGTGTGATTCTTCTACAATTGGTCAGGAGATATGGGACGTGCTTGTTCAATTGGGATCCCTGAATAGGCCTTTCAGCCTATCCTTACTGACCTCTTTTTTTATCTCCTGCTCATCAGGCCAATCTGTATCTGTAATTTAAGTCCAATTATAACACTGATTTTGTGAGGTCTTTGATATATAAAAGATATATATATATATATATGCACATTTCAAATATGTGCTATTCCGTCATTATACTTATTCGGCCCTCTAGAGTTCTGGATCAGAATTTATGAGGAAATATGCCACTTTCGTTCTCCTTTTGGCTTTTTCTTAAGCCTCAGCGGAACTCCACATGACAAATCCTCCTTTCTAGTGGAGTTTTACTGAAAGAAAATCCACGTATGTATTACTAGATGAATCTGCTCGTCCGTCGGCTACCAGCAATTGAGCTCATGAAAGAATTACCTAAAACTCACAGTTCAACAATGGACAGACACACTCGTGCCTGCCGCTTCCCTTGTTATCCCAACAATTACCCAGAAACTTTTATCACCAGGCATTCAGCCTAAAAACACATCACAACCCGGGCCAGGCTGTCTCCCCAAACTACTGGCCTATGCCGCTTAGCACCCAGTCTATTAGCTCCACACATCTACTAGCCTATGCCGCTTAGTCACCCAGTCTACTAGTTCCACACATCTACTGGCCTTGTGCCGCTTAGTCACCCAGTCTATTAGATCCACACATCTACTGGCCTTGTGCCGTTCCGCACCCAGTCTAGCTAATTCCACACAACTACTGGCCTGTGCTGCTCCGCACCCAGTCTAACTAGTTCCACACAACTACTGGCCTGTGCTGCTCCGCATCCAGTCTAGCTAATTTCACACAACTACTGGCCTGTGCTGCTCCGCACCCAGTCTAGCTAGTTCCACTAAACTACTGGCCTTGTGCCTCTCTGCACCCAGTCTACTAGCTTCACAAATGACAATCTCACACATATAGCAGCGTGAGGCGGTCTCACACATTGAAGGAGACGAAGTGCTTCTCTGCAACCAGTCTATAGCTTCATATATGACAATCTCACACATATAGCAGCGTGAGGCGGTCTCACACTTTGAAGGAGACGAAATGCGTCTGCACCCAGTCTATAGCTTCATATATGACAATCTCACACATATAGCAGCGTGAGGCGGTCTCACACATTGAAGGAGACGAAATGCATCTGCACCCAGTCTATAGCTTCACATATGGCAATCTCACACATATAGCAGCATGAGGCGGTCTCACACAACCAACTGCAGTTTCCCCTATATTCAGCTGATATATATCCAATTTAAATTGGCTTCCTCTCCCAAATTTAGCACACTTTGATCAGCTGACTGCATGCATGCAATTTTCTCAGACTGTCTTCATTCCCACTGTCTCCTCTTATTTCTATTCTACACTCACCGGCCACTTTATTAGGTACACCTGTCCAACTGCTCGTTAACACTTAATTTCTAATCAGCCAATCACATGGCGGCAACTTAGTGCATTTAGGCATGTAGACATGGTCAAGACAATCTCCTGCAGTTCAAACCGAGCATCAGTATGGGGAAGAAAGGTGATTTGAGTGACTTTGAACGTGGCATGGTTGTTGGTGCCAGAAGGGCTGGTCTGAGTATTTCAGAAACTGCTGATCTACTGGGATTTTCACGCACAACCATCTCTAGGGTTTACAGAGAATGGTCCGAAAAAGAAAAAATATCCAGTGAGCGGCAGTTCTGTGGGCGGAAATGCCTTGTTGATGCCAGAGGTCAGAGGAGAATGGCCAGACTGGTTCGAGCTGATAGAAAGGCAACAGTGACTCAAATAACCACCCGTTACAACCAAGGTAGGCAGAAGAGCATCTCTGAATGCACAGTACGTCTAACTTTGAGGCAGATGGGCTACAGCAGCAGAAGACCACGCCGGGTGCCACTCCTTTCAGCTAAGAACAGGAAACTGAGGCTACAATTTGCACAAGCTCATCGAAATTGGACAATAGAAGATTGGAAAAACGTTGCCTGGTCTGATGAGTCTCGATTTCTGCTGCGACATTCAGCAGTAGGGTCAGAATTTGGCGTCAACAACATGAAAGCATGGATCCATCCTGCCTTGTATCAACGGTTCAGGCTGGTGGTGGTGGTGTCATGGTGTGGGGAATATTTTCTTGGCACTCTTTGGGCCCCTTGGTACCAATTGAGCATCGTTGCAACGCCACAGCCTACCTGAGTATTGTTGCTGACCATGTCCATCCCTTTATGACCACAATGTACCCAACTTCTGATGGCTACTTTCAGCAGGATAATGCGCCATGTCATAAAGCTGGAATCATCTCAGACTGGTTTCTTGAACATGACAATGACTTCACTGTACTCAAATGGCCTCCACAGTCACCAGATCTCAATCCAATAGAGCATCTTTGGGATGTGGTGGAACGGGAGATTCGCATCATGGATGTGCAGCCGACAAATCTGCGGCAACTGTGTGATGCCATCATGTCAATATGGACCAAGCTCTCTGAGGAATGCTTCCAGCACCTTATTGAATCTATGCCACGAAGAATTGAGGCAGTTCTGAAGGCAAAAGGGGGTCCAACCCGTTACTAGCATGGTGTACCTAATAAAGTGGCCGGTGAGTGTAGGTTCTTTGATTCGAAGAGGACAGAGAACAGTAGAACTTTTTGTGTGCACAGAGTGTCCTTATCCCATGTGAAGTTCGCAGAACCATGGTCCCTTGTCCCCAAAATGAATTCTGGCTAAAGCTTGCCATTATGTTGTGGAAAATCCAGCATAAACAATGCACAGGAGACAGGATGAGAGCTGAAGAACAGCCTGGGCGTCTTTAATTGTACAGATGTAGAAATCAGTACAGATGACAAACAGAGCCTCGACCAAGTCTCGAAGGAAGCCTTCCCTAGCTTTTCTTCTACTCTCTTTTATGCTGTTAGGCGTGTGTGTGTGTGTGTGTGTGTGTGTGTGTGTGTGTGTGTGTGTGTGTGTGTGTGTGTGTGTGTCTGTGTGTGTGTGTGTGTCTGTGTGTGTGTGTGTGTGCAGAGGGCTGCCCATGATGACATGTCTGCCCCACGACACTTTGTTTAGGTTCGTCTTGACCCTGGCAGAGATTACATGTTCCAACAGACAGATAGTTTGGGCTCCTGCAAGACAGCCTTGCTTACAATCTCATGGTCGTGGGGCTGCAGGAGCAGGCCAACCTAGATTATTTGTAGCTTCTTACTAAAAGATAATTACTCTACATTTCTTAACCTAAATGTATAAAGAGATTCCCCTACAAAAGCTGCTCTCAAAGTTAACTAAAGTGACAACGTTCTTCACTGGATGACCCCCCCCCCCCCCCCCCCCCCCCATATTAAGAAGTATTTCTTTATCCCATTGAAGACAGGAAAGCTTATGGGTCATTTTGAAGCAAACTTTGAATTTCATTTCTATTTGCTACAGAGGATGAGAAATCAATTATTTCGTTTTTTTTGTTTTTTTCTTGTTGAATTTGCAGGCAAACTTCAGGCTTTGGGGGGGTCTTTCTTCAATCACCGATAGGTTTTACAGGTAATTTTGGTAGGTGTTTTTAGTCCTTAATGTGCTAAGTCACACATTCAAACCAATAGAAACTATTTAAGTTAACAACTACTCACTCTGCATTAACATGATCCCTGTCAGTGTTATAGCTTTGCATTAATATTGCTTTAATGTGTGTTGCAACAGATGTTTAAGGTTGAGCAAATTTTTAAATGAATTTATTTACTGTTGGGCAGTTTAAACAATTGTCATATATTTGTAGCATCACTAGTCTTTACTGTGACTTGCAGCCTGTTTTCAGCCTTGTCATGATGCACTTTCCAGCTGGCCCAAGACGATTTTTTAAAGAGTTTTGACTTCTTAAGAAGTCACCCTTCAAAGGAAGACTCTTTCAGTTTATCACAAATATTAGCATTAAATCATCAATTTGAGGTTGACATGGTTTCCACTGAGCAGGAAGGGTTTGAAATATGTAATCAGCACATAAATAATGTACATTAGTGGAGTAGAAAGTGCAGTATTTGCCTCTGAGATACAACGGAGCAGACAAAAAATTGAAGTGACATGACATCCTCAAATTTCTATTTTAGCAACTGAGTAAATATACTTGCATTTCACCACTGGGTAAGAGCCTTATACTGTTTTTTGTGTGTGTTTGTTTTCAAAATGAGACAGGGATGGGCTGTGACAGTGAGAGTTCCGAAATTATCCAGCCAGGCTTTGAGGATAATGTTGTTCCACCAGATTGCGAGAGTCCAGCATCATCCACTCTGCTAGTAAGCGCTCAGCACAGTGTACATCTTGAAGATGACCCAGCACTCTAGCCAAAACACCTGTCTGACAGTGCACGCTGCTCAATAGTGCAGAGGGGACCACTTCAGGTGAAGGACAGGATGAAGATGGGCACAGATTTACTAGCAGCAATTACTACATGCAAATGAAAAATGGATAAGCAGATTATGGCTTGTCTACAGTGAAAAGAACGATGTGTTATTTGTTTTTGCTGCCACCTTTTTGGAAACAGAGGAAGGAGCAATCAGCTGAGTGAGGATGGGTTTAATGATTGGAAAAATCTTTCAGCCCACCTGAGACAGCATGAAAAGTCAAGTGAGAACATTCCAAATATGGATGCTTGGTGCAACCTATCACAGAAACTCCAGACACACACGGCTATAGATCAGGTGAACCAAAATCTTCTTTCTCTTAAAGTAGATCGCTGGGTTCTGACGAGATTAATTGTGATTGTTAGCTATCTGGCAGAGCGCAATCTAGCATTTCGTGGCCACTCTGACAGGCTGTTTGAGACTGGAAATGGAAATTTCCTTGGGCAACTTCAACTCATGGCTCAGTTTGACCCATAGACTGTATATACTATGGACAATGTGGTTCCGCCTACCGCCTGTATACAGATTTGAAGCCAAATAGCTCTCGGTATTTCCAGGATTTTTCTTAATTTCCTGAAAACAGCGCTGCGCAGTAGCAATGCGCGCATTCGGCCGTGCAGTCGCAGAGTCGCTGTGATGACTAAGAAGAAACAGCGTATCCCCGGGGTGAGCTACGCAATCCCTGAACGCCCATAGGATGTATCAGATGTCAATCATAGCAAACATGAACCCCCTAATAACTTTTAAAAACGGAGCTTCACAGAAAAAAGAGGACTTGAGCACAAACCAGTCTTAGTGTAACAACATGTCAACATCACAAGCAGGGGGGAGAAAAAATTATGTTCTGTGTAATAAATTTCTAAAGTTTGTCCACAGCTCCATAAGCTTTGCTGCCGGAGGTGGGATTTATGACCTGTACTGCAGCCCATCACCAGAGGGTGCTGTTCTCGGAGTGGCTTCACCCAGCAAGGAGGCAGACTCTGTCCATTCTATATACAGTCTATGGTTTGACCCAAGCACGAAAATGTCACTGCGCCAGCTGATTCTGTCAACACCTCCCCCTGCCACGCCACTTGGGGGATCTCGGCTCGCCTCCGTGCGACTCAGTCCACGAAAATACCAAACTCGCCTTACGCCGGGCTCCGCCAGACGAAAATACAACTGCGCGGGGCTCGCCGCCCTCCGCCGCCTCACCGGCGCGAACGAAAATAGAGCCCCAAGTCTTTGTGTGTTCCTTGTGGAAGTCACACTTTGAACCTTGTTGCTGGGGATGCTGCCAAGTCATCTCTGACATCCATCAGCTTCTTTGGTCTGCTACAGCGACTTTACACTCCGTTCAGCTCCTCAGTTCACCACTGGTCCATTCTCACAGAGCAGTCAAGAACTTCACACTGAAGACATTGTTAACAACCAGGTGGGAGTCCAGGGTTGAAGCTATCAAAGCTGTTCGCTACCAGCTTCCTAAAATTGTGAAGGCATTGATTGTTCTAAAGGAATATGCCATGGAGAAAAGGGATGCAGAAGTTGTTTTAACAGCTGGAAGCATCTGCCAGGAGACGCAGAGGTGGCCTTTTGTGGTTAGTACCGTTGTGTGGTGTAATGTGTTGTTCCAGATAAATAAAGCCAGCAAGACCCTGCAGAGCCAGAAAGTTTCAATTGAAACAGTCAGGAAAGAAATCAGGGCAGTGACCGAATTCCCTCAGGAATTTTGGGAAGATGGGTTTAAAGCTGCCAAAACAGAGGCCAGGAAAATAGCAGAGAGGCTTGAGGTGGAGATGAGCTCGCCAGAGGTGCGTCAGAGAAGAACGACCCAACAGTTTGAGTATGAAGGAAGAGGGCAGACTCACAAAAGAGAGTTTTTCTTGCCTTTCATTGATACAGCTCTTAATACATTAAAGGAGACATTTTCAGTCATGGAAACCTACTGTGAGCTGTATAGATTTCTCTACTCCACTGACATCATGAGAAACACTGAGGGAGGGAAGCTGGATGAATGCTGCCACAGACTGGAGCAGAGAATGGATGATATTGATGCAGAGGACCTGAAACTTGAGGTAAAAAGTGCAGTTAGGTCCTTCCGCACACATATCTCATCACCTTGATTTTATCTATGAGGAGAATATCCTAGACCTATATCCAAATATGAGTATAGCTCTCAGACTTCTGCTCACTCTCCCTGTGACAGCAGCTTCAGGTGAGAGAAGTTTCTCGAAGCTGTAGCTAATTAAAACATGTCTGAGGTCAACAATGTCACAGAAAAGGCTGTCTGCACTCGCTGTTCTCTCCATCGAGCAAGAAGTCAGGAAGTTAGTGAATATAGATCTCCTCATTGCAAGATTTGATGAGGCCAAGGATCGCAAGATAAGATTTTAGGGAAAACAAAAGGGAAAGAAATACAAAAACTACAAGAACTAGGGCCCCGTTGGGGCACTGGCGGGCCCGAGCTGTGTCGCGGCGCCCCCAGTGCGACTGCCTCCCCCTCCCGATCGCGTCACACTCAAGGTCCAAAGATGGTGTGCGCACTTGTCTGTGGTCATTTACCATTATAATGAATGGGAGGCGCAGTTTCTACCAAAACACTAGGTGCAGACAAACTACATGTCCTATATGAAAAAAGTCTGGACCATGAAGACCATTTCATTGAAAATAATGGTTTTTAACCCTTTAAGAGCCTATTCAAGACATAAAGTCACTAATATAGCAAAAATTTGAGCCTTTTAACTTTTTCTGTAGCATCAGATTTAATAGACAACTCCCTTTGGCGCCCCTCAGTGGCCAAAACGACTCTGTCTGCTGTAAAATCAAATTGGGTTGATATTTTTCCAGATTTTTTTTTGTACATCTCTTTTTTTACTTCTGCCCTGTTCACAACTAGCAAATGTTTCATTGAATTTTTTTTTTAACCCTTTAAGAGCCCATTTAAGACATAAAGTCACTAATATAGCAAAAATTTGAGCCTTTTAACTTTTTCTGTAGCATCAGGTTTAATAGAAAGCTTCCTTTGGCGCCCCTCAGTGGCCATAAGTACTTTGTCTGCTGTTAATAGTCAATTCCCTTTGGCGCCACTCAGTGGCCAAAACAACTTTTAGGAATGGGGATTTTTGTGTCATCTTTGGCGCCCCCTAGAACGTAAACGGTGGGGTTCAGCGTCATGATTTTTACAACTTTGAATGGCCATGGGGTGTAGATTGGCCTGAGCAAATTTGGTGTCAGTGGGACGAAAGCCTTAGAAGGAGTTAGCCACATTCCAATGTGTGCGAATCGGCAAAAAATGCGAAATAAACCTTTAACCGTACATTTTACAGATACGTGCCCATTGACTTTTTCGTAGATGTTATTGAGATACACGTGTGTGTCAAATTTTGTGTCATTTTGACAAAGCGTATAGGTGTGACACTCAACAATGTGTATTTTCACCTTAGGGGACAAGAAAAAATGGACTTTTTTCTCCTCCCATGGGGGGGGGCGCTCTTTTGGGGAGTAAAAATTCCTTCACAAATGTGTTGATGGCTGGACATTGCATCATCCTACAAAACTTGGAGGCCAGTGAGGACAAAAATAAAAAGTTATAAGACTTTTAAGAACGTGGATTTTTGGGTTATCTTTGGCGCCCCCTAGAACCTAAACCGTGGGATGCAGCGTCATGATTTGTACAACTTTTAATGGCCATGGGGTGTAGATTGGCCTGAGCAAATTTGGTGCCAGTGGACCGAAAGCCTTCAGAGGAGTTAGCGAAATTCCAATGTGTGCGTATGGGCAAAAAATGCGAAATAAACCTTTAACAGTACATTTGACAGATACGCCCGCGCTGACTTTTTCGTAGATCTTATTCAGATACACGTGTGTGTCAAATTTTGTGTCATTTTGACAAAACGTACAGGCATCAGGTGAATTTTTCACCTCAGGGGGGCGCCATTTTGCATTTTATTGTTTGGGCGACTTCAGAATATCGAATTTTTCACCAGGCCCGGTCGTCCTGCCAAATTTCATGAGTTTTCGCCAATGGGAAGTGGGCCATTTTCCAGTTTAAAGCGGAGGAAAAATAATAACTAGGGCCCCGGTGGGGCACTGGCGGGCCCGAGCCGTGTCGCGCCGCCCCCAGCGCGACCGCCTCCCCCTCCCGATCGCGTCACACTCAAGGTCCAAAGATGGTGTGCGCACTCTTCTGTGGTCATTTACCATTATAATGAATGGGAGGTGCAGTTTCTACCAAAACGCTCGCTGCAGACAAACTACATGTCCTATTTGAAAAAAGTCTGGACCATGAGTGAGGGCACAAACACAGCTAAGATATATCCAAATGGCAAGTTGCTCCTCTTTTCGGTTTTGCCGAGAGAGCGATGCGTTTGAGCCATTGAGCGATGGGCAGGAACAACTTGACTTTTTAAAGGAAAAGACCCTTTTTCTTCATCGGCGTTTGCTGTTCTTCCTGCCAGTGCATGTTGCTTTCACTTGCACTTGCCACAGCCAGCCTCGTGAGTGCCTAGCCTATTGGATATCACTGTCACCTACACAGGACAGTCATTACCTTTCTATTAATACTTTGTTTTTTAATTTCACATTAATTTCCATATTGTCTAAACGACTGGAAAAAACTTGAGCCCCTGCCCCTGTATAATCATGTGCACGTCCCTGTTCTAGCTCCAAGGTGAATCTTCACTGCTCATGTTCTCCTCAGAAGCAGTCACCTCACTCCCCTCAGGTTACTGTACACATGCACCAACTGCCTGCTTCAGGTTTGGATGGAGCTTCATGGTTGTCTTTTGGAGAAATGAGCAGTCAAGTTGTGTTTGAAATTTCATTTTTTTCAGGGGCAAAAGGAAGCCTCTGCATTGTTGTCAAATATGTAAATAGCATGTTTTTGCAGGTGCTAAAAAACAGACTCTGAGTGTGTATGTGTGTGTGTGTGTGTGTGTGTGTGTGTGTGTGTGTGCGTGTGTGTGTGTGTCTGTGTGTGTGTGTGTCTGTGTGTGTGTATCCTGCAGTACTCTGTACTCCTGCAGTGGCCAAAACGACTTTTAAGAATGTGGATATTTGGGTCATCTTTGGCGCCCCCTAGAACGTAAACCATGGGGTGCAGCGGCATGATTTTTACAACTTTGAATGGCCATGGGGTGTAGATTGGCCTGAGCAAATTTGGTGTCAGTGGGACGAAAGCCTTAGGAGGAGTTAGCCACATTCCAATGTGTGCGAATCGGCAAAAAATGCAAAATAGCCCTTTTACCGTACATTTGACAGATACGCGCGCATTGACTTTTTCGTAGATCTTATTGAGATACACGTGTGTGTCAAATTTTTTCTCAATATGACAAAGCGTACAAGCGTGAATCTCAACAATGTGTATTTTCACCTTAGGGGACAAGAAAAAATTGACTTTTTTGACCTGCCATGGGGGGCGCTCTTTTGGGGAGTAAAAATTCCTTCACAAATGTGTTGATGGCTGGACATTGCATCATCCTAGAAAACTTGGAGGCCAGTGGGGACAAAAAAAAAAAGTTATAAAACTTTTAAGAATGTGGATTTTTGGGTTATTTTTGGCGCCCCCTAGAACCTAAACCATGGGGTGCAGCATCATGATTTGTACAACTTTGAATGGCCATGGAGTGTAGATTGGCCTGAGCAAATGTGGTGCCGGTGGAACGAAAGCCTTCGGAGGAGTTAACGAAATTCCAATGTGTGCGGATCTGCAAAAAATGCGAAATAACCCTTTAACCGTACATTTGACAGATACGCCCGCACTGACTTTTTTGTAGATCTTATTGAGATACATGTGTGTGTCAATTTTTGTGTCAATATGACAAAGCGTACAGGCGTGACAGTCAATAGTGTGAATTTTCACCTTAGGGGGCGCTATGGAGCCATTTTGCATTTTATTGTTTGGGCGACTTCAGAATATCGAATTTTTCACCAGGCCCGGTCGTCCTGCCAAATTTCCTGAGTTTTCGCCAGTGGGAAGTGGGCCATTTTCCAGTTTAAAGCGGAGGAAAAATAATAACTAGGGCCCCGTTGGGGCACTGGTGGGCCCGAGCCGTGTCACGCCGCCCCCAGCGCGACCGCCTCCCCCACCCGATCGCGTCACACTCAAGGTCCAAAGATGGTGTGCGCACTTGTTTGTGGTCATTTACCATTATAATGAACGGGAGGCGCAGTTTCTACCAAAACGCTCGCTGCAGAAAAACTCCATGTCCTATTTGAAAAAAGTCTGGACCATGAGTGAGGGCACAAACACAGCTAAGATATATCCAAATGGCAAGTTGCTCCTCCTTTCGCTTTTGCCGAGAGAGCAGTGCGTTTGAGCCATTGAATGATGAACAGGAAAAACTTGACTTTATTCTCCTGCCATGGGGGGCGCTCTTTTAACGAGAAAAAACTCCTTCACAAATGTGTTGATGGCTGGACATTGCATCATCCTAAAAAACATGGAGGCCAGTGAGGACAAAAATAAAAAGTTATAAGACTTTTAAATATGTGGATTTTAGGGTTATCTTTGGCGCCCCCTAGAACCTAAACCGTGGGGTGCAGCGTCATGATTTGAATAACTTTTAATGGCCATGGGGTGTAGATTGGCCTGAGCAAATGTGGTGCCGGTGGAACGAAAGCCTTCGGAGGAGTTAGCGAAATTCCAATGTGTGCGAATCTGCAAAAAATGCGGAATAACCCTTTAACCGTACATTTTACAGATACGTGGCCATTGACTTTTTCGAAGATCTTATTGAAATACACGTGTATGTAAAATTTTGTGTCAATACGACAAAACATACAGGCGTAGCACTCAACAATGTGTATTTTCACCTTAGTGGACAAGAAAAAATGGACTTTTTTCTCCTGCCATGGGGGGGCGCTCTTTTGGCGAGTAAAAATTCCTTCACAAATGTGTTGATGGCTGGACATTGCATCATCCTAGAAAACTTGGAGGCCAGTGGGGACAAAAATAAAAAGTTATAAGACTTTTAAATATGTGGATTTTAGGGTTATCTTTGGCGCCCCCTAGAACCTAAACCGTGGGGTGCAGCGTCATGATTTGAATAACTTTTAATGGCCATGGGGTGTAGATTGGCCTGAGCAAATGTGGTGCCGGTGGAACGAAAGCCTTCGGAGGAGTTAGCGAAATTTCAATGTGTGCGGATCGGCAAAAAATGCGAAATAACCCTTTAACCGTACATTTGACAGATACGCCCGCACTGACTTTTTTGTATATCTTATTGAGATACATATGTGTGTCAATTTTTGTGTCAATATGGCAAAGCGTACAGGCGTGACAGTCAACAGTGTGAATTTCCACCTTAGGGGGCGCTATGGAGCCATTTTGCATTTTATTCTTTGGGCGACTTCAGAATATCGAATTTTTCACCAGGCCCGGTCGTCCTGCCAAATTTCATGAGTTTTCGCCAGTGGGAAGTGGGCCATTTTCCAGTTTAAAGCGGAGGAAAAATAATAACTAGGGCCCCGTTGGGGCACTGGCGGGCCCGAGCCGTGTCGCGCCCCCCCCCAACGCGCTGCCTCCCCGTCCCATTCGCGTCCTCTGGCCATCGCCCTCTCTGGTAACGCCCATCACTGCAAAGACCCTTTTCCTTCATCGGCGTTTGCTGTTCTTCCTGCCAGTGCGTGTTGCTTTCACTTACACTTGCCACAGCCAGCCTCGTGAGTGCCTAGCCTATTGGATATCACTGTCACCTACACAGGACAGTCTTACCTTTCTATTAATACTTTGTTTTTTAATTTCACATTAATTTCCATATTGTATAAACGACTGGAAAAAACTTGAGCCCCTGCCCCTGTATAATCATGTGCACGTCCCTGTTCTAGCTCCAAGGTGAATCTTCACTGCTCATGTTCTCCTCAGAAGCAGTCACCTCACTCCCCTCAGGTTACTGTACACATGCACCAACTGCCTGCTTCAGGTTTGGATGGAGCTTCATGGTTGTCTTTTGGAGAAATGAGCAGTCAAGTTGTGTTTGAAATTTGATTTTTTTCAGAGGCAAAAGAAAGCCTCTGCATTCTTGTCAAATATGTAAATAGCATGTGTTTGCAGGTGCTAAAAAACAGACTCTGAGTGTGTGTGCGTGTGTGTGTGTGTGTCTGTGTGTGTGTGTATCCTGCAGTACTCTGAGAAGAATAATAAGCATATTTCTGAGGTGAATTTTGAAGATTCATCTGAGAGTTAGGTTTGATTCGATTCGATTGACGCTCCCCAGCGTTCAAGTCACATGACATATTTAACCGGATGTAGCTGCAAGACGGAGCCTCGTTGATTCTTCGTTTCAACCTATCTTAAAAGTGAGGACCTCAAACTATATACCAGTTTTTAAATTGTGTTGATAGGCCAAATAAAACCAGAGTTATGATAAATTATGTCCGCAATACTTTTTTTCTGCTTATTTTGATCACGTTCGGCGCTCGATCGCGCTGTATGAGACAGGAAAACATAGCATGCAGACATTAGCGACAGGTCTTACAGGCGGAAAAGGCTTGCCAAAAGAAAAGAAAAAAACACACCACAACATCTCTCCTATTGGTGGAAAACTTCACCACAACAACCAATCCAAAATTATATGGTGACTGATTGACACGGGATGGGCGCTCGCGTTCTTCCTGCAACTTGAGAAGGGAGGGAGGGACTCTCAGCAGGGATGCAGTCTGGGACACGTAGTTTCAAACCTAGCGACTTTGTTGTTAGATTCAATGACTTTTCAGACCCCCTAATGACTTTTTTTTAGAAAGAAAGGGACTTTTATCGACTTCTTCTGGAGTTCTGGAGTTTAGAGACTCTGACATGAAGCAGGCTTTCCTTACTGAGGAGTTAGCAACGCTGCTAAGGGTGCAGAGCCACACATGCGCTCCGAGCTCTGCATGGGAGACTGAAGCTGACAGAGCTGCAGCAGTTAGCAGGTTTCACCCTCAGAGACCACCAGGGGTTCATGTTGAGGCATTTTCAGTTTTTTTTTTTTTTTTTTTTGCCATAGACACTGTCAGCACAATCTGCAGTTACACTAACAAAAATGCTGCAAAAAACAAAGAATTATGGAAAAATTACACATGGACTAACATAGAGGAGGATCTACACAAGTTTTTTACATCATGTTTTACATCATGCATCATTTACATCATGTTTTTTTGTAGTGGCATAAATAAAAAGTGAGATTTGTGAGACTATACAGTGTTTTGTAAATAATTTTACAAAGAACGCCTGGGCCATTGCCTGCATTTTGATGTAAATAGAGGTAAATTACTATGTTCTTTGTTAAAAATTTGCATATGTTTTGAAGTTTACAATTTTTATTTGAAGTTTAAGTTTTAAAAACAGTTCATCACACATATTTGTGGTTTTCACAGTAAAAACGTTACTTTTTTCCACTCGGATTTTATGTTTTGTGTGTGAATTTGGGTCCAATGTTTAAATATAGTATGTCAAAATGATAAAATAACTGTAAATTGACACAGGTGAGGTTGTGCTGAAAAAAATGATACCAGGCAAGGCAAGGTAAAAATTTTGTAAGAGGAAATATAAAGGTAAAATCTAAAGTAGTCAAAAACGGCCAATAGTGACCCTCGGACTCCACAGACAAGTCCCTTTGGCGCCACTCAGTGGGCAAAACTACTTTGTCTACTGTAATGTATATTTGGGTCATCTTTGGCCCCCCCTTAAACGTAAACCGTGGGGTGCAGCGTCATGATTTTTACAACTTTGAATGGCCATGGAGTGTAGATTGGCCTGAGCAAATTTGGTGTCAGTGGGACGAAAGCCTTAGGAGGAGTTAGCGAAATTCCAATGTGTGCGAATCGGCAAAAAATGCAAAATAGCCCTTTTACCGTACATTATACAGATACGCGCTCTTTGACTTTTTCGTAGATCTAATTGAGATACACATGATTGTCAATTTTTGTGTCATTTTGCCAAAGCGTACAGGCGTGACAGTCAACAATGTGTATTTTCACCTTAGGGGACAAGAAAAAATGGACTTTTTCTCCTGCCATGGGGGGGCGCTCTTTTAGGGAGTAAAAATTCCTTCACAAATGTGTTGATGGCTGGACATTGCATCATCCTAGAAAACTTGGAGGCCAGTGAGGACAAAAATAAAAAGTTATAAGACTTTTAAAAATGTGGATTTTAGGGTTATCTTTGGCGCCCCCTAGAACCTAAACCGTGGGGTGCAGCGTCATGATTTGAATAACTTTTAATGGCCATGGGGTGTAGATTGGCCTGAGCAAATGTGGTGCCGGTGGAACGCCAGCCTTAGGAGGAGTTAGCGAAATTCCAATGTGTGCGGATCAGCAAAAAATGCGGAATAACCCTTTAACCGTACATTTGACAGATACGCGCGCATTTACTTTTTCGTAGATCTTATTGAGATACATGTGTGTGTCAAATTTTGTGTCAATATGACAAAGCGTACAGGCGTGACACTCAACAATGTGTATTTTCACCTTAGGGGACAAGAAAAAATGGACTTTTTTCTCCGGCCATGGGGGGGGGCGCTCTTTTGGGGAGTAAAAATTCCTTCACAAATGTGTTGATGGCTGGATATTGCATCATCCTAGAAAACTTGGAGGCCAGTGAGGGCAAAAATAAAAAGTTATAAGACTTTTAAATATGTGGATTTTAGGGTTACCTTTGGCGCCCCCTAGAACCTAAACCGTGGGGTGCAGCGTCATGATTTGAATAACTTTTAATGGCCATGGGGTGTAGATTGGCCTGAGCAAATGTGGTGCCGGTGGAAAGAAAGCCTTCGGAGGAGTTAGCGAAATTCCAATGTGTGCGGATCGGCAAAAAATGCGTAATAACCCTTTAACCGTACATTTGACAGATACGCCCGCACTGACTTTTTTGTAGATCTTATTGAGATACATATGTGTGTCAATTTTTGTGTCATTTTGACAAAGCGTAAAGGCGTGACAGTCAATAGTGTGAATTTTCACCTTAGGGGGCGCTATGGAGCCATTTTGCATTTTCTTGTTTGGGCGACTTCGGAATATCAAATTTTTCACCAGGCCCGGTCATCCTGCCAAATTTCATGAGTTTTCGCCAGTGGGAAGTGGGCCATTTTCCAGTTCAAAGGGGAGGAAAAAGAAGAAAGAAAGAAACAAAGAAAAACCACTTGGGGAATAACAGGGCTCTCGCAGCTGCTTAGCAGCTACGCTCGGGCCCTAACTAGGGCCCCGTTGGGGCACTGGCGGGCCCGAGCCGTGTCGCGCCCCCCCCAACGTGCTGCCTCCCCGTCCCATTTGCGTCCTCTGGCCATCGCCCTCTCTGGTAACGCCCATCACTGCAAAGACCCTTTTCCTTCATTGGCGTTTGCTGTTCTTCCTGCCAGTGCGTGTTGCTTTCACTTACACTTGCCACAGCCAGCCTCGTGAGTGCCTAGCCTATTGGATATCACTGTCACCTACACAGGACAGTCATTACCTTTCTATTAATACTTTGTGTTTTAATTTCACATTAATTTCCATATTGTATAAACGACTGGAAAAAACTTGAGCCCCTGCCCCTGTATAATCATGTGCATGTCTCTGTTCTAGCTCCAAGGTGAATCTTCACTGCTCATGTTCTCCTCAGAAGCACTCACCTCACTCCCCTCAGGTTACTGTACACATGCACCAACTGCCTGCTTCAGGTTTGGATGGAGCTTCATGGTTGTCTTTTGGAGAAATGACCAGTCAAGTTGTGTTTGAAATTTGATTTTTTTCAGGGGCAAAAGGAGCCTCTGCATTCTTGTCAAATATGTAAATAGCATGTTTTTGCAGGTGCTAAAAACCAGACTCTGAGTGTGTGTGTGTGTGTGTGTGTGTGTGTGTGTGTGTGTGTGTGTGCGTGTGTGTGTGTCTTTGTGTGCGTTCAAGTCACATGACATATTTAACCGGATGTAGCTGCAAGATGGAGCCTCGTTGACTCTCCGTTTCAACTTATCTCAAAAGTGAGGACCTCAACCTATATACCAGTTTTTAAATTGTGTTGATAGGCCAAATAAAACCAGAGTTATGATAAATTATGTCCGCAATACTTTTTTTCTGCTTATTTTGATCACGTTCGGCGCTCGATCGCGCTGTATGAGACAGGAAAACATAGCATGCAAACATTAGCGACAGGTCTTACAGGCGGAAAAGGCTTGCCAAAAGAAAAAAAAAACACACCACAACATCTCTCCTATTGGTGGAAAACTTCACCACAACAACCAATCCAAAATTATATGGTGACTGATTGACAAGGGGCGGGCGCTTACGTTCTTCCTGCAACATGAGAAGGGAGGGAGGGACTCTCAGCAGGGATGCAGTCTGGGACACGTAGTTGCAAACCTAGCGACTTTGTTGTTAGATTCAATGACTTTTCAGACCCCCTAACGATTTTTTTTAGAAAGAAAGGGACTTTTATCGACTTCTTCTGGAGTTTAGAGACTCTGACATGAAGCAGGCTTTCCTTACTGAGGAGTTAGCAACGCTGCTAAGGGTGCAGAGCCACACATGCGCTCAGAGCTCTGCATGGGAGACTGAAGCTGACAGAGCTGCAGCAGTTAGCAGGTTTCACCCTCAGAGACCACCAGGGGTTCATGTTGAGGCATTTTAATTTTTTTTTTTTTTTTGTGCCATAGACACTGTCAGCACAATCTGCAGTTACACTAACAAAAATGCTGCAAAAAACAAAGAATTATGGAAAAATTACACATGGACTGACATAGAGGAGGATCTACACAAGTTTTTTACATCATGTTTTACATCATGCATCATTTACATCATGTTTTTTTTTGTAGTGGCATAAATAAAAAGTGACATTTGTGAGACTATACAGTGTTTTGTAAATAATTTTACAAAGAACGCCTGGGCCATTGCCTGCATTTTGATGTAAATAGAGGTAAATCACTATGTTCTTTGTTAAAAATTTGCATATGTTTTGAAGTTTACAATTTTTATTTGAAGTTTAAGTTTTAAAAACAGTTCATCACACATATTTGTGGTTTTCACAGTAAAAATGTTACTTTTTTCCACTCGGATTTTATGTTTTGTGTGTGAATTTGGGTCCATTGTGTAAATTCAGTATGTCAACATGATAAAATAACTGTAAATTCGCACAGGTGAGGTTGTGCTGAAAAAAATGATACCAGGCAAGGCACGTGATTGTCAAATTTTGTGTCAATATGACAAAGCGTATAGGCGTGAATCTCAACAATATGTATTTTCACCTTAGGGGACAAGAAAAAATGGACTTTTTTCTCCTGCCATGGGGGGGCGCTCTTTTGGGGAGTAAAAATTCCTTCACAAATGTATTGATGGCTGGACATTGCATCATCCTAGAAAACTTGGAGGCCAGTGAGGACAAAAATAAAAAGTTATAAGACTTTTAAATATGTGGATTTTAGGGTTGTCTTTGGCGCCCCCTAGAACCTAAACCGTGGGGTGCAGCGTCATGATTTGAATAACTTTTAATGGCCATGGGGTGTAGATTGGCCTGAGCAAATGTGGTGCCGGTGGACAGAAAGCCTTCGGAGGAGTTAGCGAAATTCCAATGTGTGCGGATCGGCAAAAAATGCGGAATAACCCTTTAACCGTACATTTGACAGATACGCACGCATTGACTTTTTCGTAGATCTTATTGAGTTACATGTGTGTGTCAATTTTTGTGTCATTTTGACAAAGCGTATAGGCGTGACACTCAACAATGTGTATTTTCACCTTAGGGGACAAGAAAAAATGGACTTTTTTCTCCTGCCATGGGGGGGCGCTCTTTTGGGGAGTAAAAATTCCTTCACAAATGTGTTGATGGCTGGACATTGCATCATCCTAGAAAACTTGGAGGCCAGTGAGGACAAAAATAAAAAGTTATAAGACTTTTAAATATGTGGATTTTAGTGTTATCTTTGGCGCCCCCTAGAACCTAAACCTTGGGGTGCAGCGTCATGATTTTGATAACTTTTAATGGCCACGGGGTGTAGATTGGCCTGAGCAAATGTGGTGCCGGTGGAACGAAAGCCTTCGGAGGAGTTAGCGAAATTCCAATGTGTGCGGATCGGCAAAAAATGCGAAATAACCCTTTAACCGTAATTTGGACAGATACGGCCGTACTGACTTTTTTGTAGATCTTATTAAGATACATATGTGTGTCAATTTTTGTGTCAATATGACAAAGCGTACAGGCGTGACAGTCAATAGTGTGAATTTCCACCTTAGGGGGCGCTATGGAGCCATTTTGCATTTTATTGTTTGGGCGACTTCAGAATATCGAATTTTTCACCAGGCCCGGTCGTCCTGCCAAATTTCATGAGTTTTCGCCAGTGGGAAGTGGGCCATTTTCCAGTTCAAAGGGGAGGAAAAAGAAGAAAGAAAGAAAGAACTAGGGCCCCGGTGGGGCACTGTCGGGCCCGAGCCGCGTCGTGCCGCCCCCAGCGTGACCGCCTCCCCCTCCCGATTGCGTCACACTCAAGGTCCAAAGATGGTGTGCGCACTTGTCTGTGGTCATTTCCCATTATAATGAATGGGAGGCGCAGTTTCTACCAAAACACTCGCTGCAGACAAACTTCATGTCCTATTTGAAAAAAGTCTGGACCATGAGTGAGGGCACAAACACAGCTGGGATATATCCAAATGGCAGGTTGCTCCTCGTTACGGTGTTGCCTGGAGAGCGATGCGATTGAGCCATTGAGCGATGGGCAGGAAAAACTTGACTTTTTCTCCTGCCATGGGGGGGGAGAATGTGGATTCTTTTAAGAATGTGGATTTTTTGGTCATCTTTGGCGCCCCCTAGAACGTAAACCGTGGGGTGCAGCGTCATGATTTTTACAACTTTGAATGGCCATGGGGTGTAGATTGGCCTGAGCAAATTTGGTTTCAGTGGGACGAAAGCCTTAGGAGGAGCTAGCCACATTCCAATGTGTGCGAATCGGCAAAAAATGCAAAATAGCCCTCTAACCGTACATTTGACAGATACGCACCCATTGACTTTTTCGTAGAGCTTATTGAGATACACGTGATTGTCAAATTTTGTGTCAATATGACAAAGCGTACAGGTGTCACACTCAACAATGTGAATTTCACCTTAGGGGACAAGAAAAAATTGACTTTTTTCTCCTGCCATAGGGGGGCGCTCTTTTGAGGAGTAAAAATTCCTTCACAAATGTGTTGATGGCTGGACATTGCATCATCCTAGAAAACTTGGAGGCCAGTGAGGACAAAAATAAAAAGTTATAAGACTTTGAAATATGTGGATTTTAGGGTTTTCTTTGGCGCCCCCTAGAACCTAAACCGTGGGGTGCAGCGTCATGATTTGAATAACTTTTAATGGCCATGGGGTGTAGATTGGCCTGAGCAAATGTGGTGCCGGTGGAACGCCAGCCTTAGGAGGAGTTAGCGAAATTCCAATGTGTGCGGATCAGCAAAAAATGCGGAATAACCCTTTAACCGTACATTTGACAGATACGCGCGCATTGACTTTTTCGTAGATCTTATTGAGATACATGTGTGTGTCAAATTTTGTGTCAATATGACAAAGCGTACAGGCGTGACACTCAACAATGTGTATTTTCACCTTAGGGGACAAGAAAAAATGGACTTTTTTCTCCGGCCATGGGGGGGCGCTCTTTTGGGGAGTAAAAATTCCTTCACAAATGTGTTGATGGCTGGACATTGCATCATCCTAGAAAACTTGAAGGCCAGTGAGGGCAAAAATAAAAAGTTATAAGACTTTTAAATATGTGGATTTTAGGGTTATCTTTGGCGCCCCCTAGAACCTAAACCGTGGGGTGCAGCGTCATGATTTGAATAACTTTTAATGGCCATGGGGTGTAGATTGGCCTGAGCAAATGTGGTGCCGGTGGAAAGAAAGCCTTCGGAGGAGTTAGCGAAATTCCAATGTGTGCGGATCGGCAAAAAATGCGTAATAACCCTTTAACCGTAATTTTGACAGATACGGCCGCACTGACTTTTTTGTACATCTTATTGAGATACATATGTGTGTCAATTTTTGTGTCATTTTGACAAAGCGTAAAGGCGTGACAGTCAATAGTGTGAATTTCCACCTTAGGGGGCGCTATGGAGCCATTTTGCATTTTATTGTTTGGGCGACTTCAGAATATCGAATTTTTCACCAGGCCCGGTCATCCTGCCAAATTTCATGAGTTTTCGCCAGTAAGAAGTGGGCCATTTTCCAGTTCAAAGGGGAGGAAAAAGAAGAAAGAAAGAAAGAAAGAAACAAAGAAAAACCACTTGGGGAATAATAGGGCTCTCGCAGCTGCTTAGCAGCTACGCTCGGGCCCTAACTAGGGCCCCGTTGGGGCACTGGCGGGCCCGAGCCGTGTCACGCCGCCCCCAGCGCGACCGCCTCCCCCACCCGATCGCGTCACACTCAAGGTCCAAAGATGGTGTGCGCACTTGTTTGTGGTCATTTACCATTATAATGAACGGGAGGCGCAGTTTCTACCAAAACACTCGCTGCAGAAAAACTCCATGTCCTATTTGAAAAAAGTCTGGACCATGAGTGAGGGCACAAACACAGCTAAGATATATCCAAATGGCAAGTTGCTCCTCCTTTCGCTTTTGCCGAGAGAGCAGTGCGTTTGAGCCATTGAATGATGAACAGGAAAAACTTGACTTTATTCTCCTGCCATGGGGGGCGCTCTTTTAACGAGAAAAAACTCCTTCACAAATGTGTTGATGGCTGGACATTGCATCATCCTAGAAAACATGGAGGCCAGTGAGGACAAAAATAAAAAGTTATAAGACTTTTAAATATGTGGATTTTACGGTTATCTTTGGCGCCCCCTAGAACCTAAACCGTGGGGTGCAGCGTCATGATTTGAATAACTTTTAATGGCCATGGGGTGTAGATTGGCCTGAGCAAATGTGGTGCCGGTGGAACGAAAGCCTTCGGAGGAGTTAGCGAAATTCCAATGTGTGCGGATCGGCAAAAAATGCGGAATAACCCTTTAACCGTACATTTGACAGATACGCGCGCATTGACTTTTTCGTAGATCTTATTGAGATACATGTGTGTGTCAATTTTTGTGTCATTTTGCCAAAGCGTACAGGTGTTACACTCAACAATGTGTATTTTCACCTTAGGGGACAAGAAAAAATGGACTTTTTTCTCCTGCCATGGGGGGCGCTCTTTTGGGGAGTAAAAATTCCTTCACAAATGTGTTGATGGCTGGACATTGCATCATCCTAGAAAACTTGGAGGCCAGTGAGGGCAAAAATAAAAAGTTATAAGACTTTTAAATATGTGGATCTTAGGGTTATCTTTGGCGCCCCCTAGAACCTAAACCGTGGGGTGCAGCGTCATGATTTGAATAACTTTTAATGGCCATGGGGTGTAGATTGGCCTGAGCAAATGTGGTGCCGGTGGAACGAAAGCCTTCGGAGGAGTTAGCGAAATTCCAATGTGTGCGGATCGGCAAAAAATGCGAAATAACCCTTTAACCGTACATTTGACAGATACGCCCGCACTGACTTTTTTGTAGATCTTATTGAGATACATGTGTGTGTCAATTTTTGTGTCATTTTGACAAAGCGTACAGGCATGACAGTCAATAGTGTGAATTTTCACCTTAGGGGGCGCTATGGAGCCATTTTGCATTTTCTTGTTTGGGCGACTTCGGAATATCAAATTTTTCACCAGGCCCGGTCGTCCTGCCAAATTTCATGAGTTTTCGCCAGTGGGAAGTGGGCCATTTTCCAGTTCAAAGGGGAGGAAAAATAATAACTAGGGCCCCGGTGGGGCACTGTCGGGCCCGAGCCACGTCGCGCCGCCCCCAGCGCGACCGCCTCCCCCTCCCGATCGCGTCACACTCAAGGTCCAAAGATGGTGTGCGCACTTGTCTGTGGTCATTTCCCATTATAATGAATGGGAGGCGCAGTTTCTACCAAAACACTCGCTGCAGACAAACTGCATGTCCTATTTGAAAAAAGTCTGGACCAGGAGTGAGGGCACAAACACAGCTAGGATATATCCAAACGGCAAGTTGCTCCTCGTTACGGTGTTGCCGGGAGAGCGATGCGATTGAGCCATTGAGTGATGGGCAGGAAAAACTTGACTGTTTCTCCTGCCATGGGGGATGGGGGATGGGGGGGGGGGATGTGGATTCTTTTAAGAATGTGGATTTTTGGGTCATCTTTGGCGCCCCCTAAAACGTAAACCGTGGGGTGCAGCGTCATGATTTTTACAACTTTGAATGGCCATGGGGTGTAGATTGGCCTGAGCAAATTTGGTGTCAGTGGGACGAAAGCCTTAGGAGGAGTTAGCCACATTCCAATGTGTGCGAATCGGCAAAAAATGCAAAATAGCCCTTTAACCGTACATTTTACAGATACGCGCGCATTGACTTTTTCGTAGATCTTATTGAGATACATGTGATTGTCAAATTTTGTGTCAATATGACAAAGCGTACAGGTATGACAGTCAACAATGTGTTTTTTCACCTTATGGGACAAGAAAAAATGGACTTTTTTCTCCTGCCATGGGGGGGCGCTCTTTTGGGGAGTAAAAATTCCTTCACAAATGTGTTGATGGCTGGACATTGCATGATCCTAGAGAACTTGGAGGCCAGTGAGGACAAAAATAAAAAGTTATAAGACTTTGAAATATGTGGATTTTAGGGTTATCTTTGGCGCCCCCTAGAACCTAAACTGTGGGGTGCAGCGTCATGATTTGAATAACTTTTAATGGCCATGGGGTGTAGATTGGCCTGAGCAAATGTGGTGCCGGTGGAACGCCAGCCTTAGGAGGAGTTAGCGAAATTCCAATGTGTGCGGATCAGCAAAAAATGCGGAATAACCCTTTAACCGTACATTTTACAGATACGCGCGCATTGACTTTTTCGTAGATCTTATTGAGATACATGTGTGTGTCAAATTTTGTGTCAATATGACAAAGCGTAGAGGCGTGACACTCAACAATGTGTATTTTCACCTTAGGGGACAAGAAAAAATGGACTTTTTTCTCCTGCCATGGGGGGGCGCTCTTTTGGGGATTAAAAATTCCTTCACAAATGTGTTGATGGCTGGACATTGCATCATCCTAGAAAACTTGGAGGCCAGTGAGGGCAAAAATAAAAAGTTATAAGACTTTTAAATATGTGGATTTTAGGGTTATCTTTGGCGCCCCCTAGAACCTAAACCGTGGGGTGCAGCGTCATGATTTGAATAACTTTTAATGGCCATGGGGTGTAGATTGGCCTGAGCAAATGTGGTGCCGGTGGAACAAAAGCCTTCGGAGGAGTTAGCGAAATTCCAATGTGTGCGGATCGGCAAAAAATGCAAAATAACCCTTTAACCGTACATTTGACAGATACGCCCGCACTGACTTTTTTGTAGATCTTATTGAGATACATGTGTGTGTCAATTTTTGTGTCATTTTGACAAAGCGTACAGGCGTGACAGTGAATAGTGTGAATTTTCACCTTAGGGGGCGCTATGGAGCCATTTTGCATTTTCTTGTTTGGGCGACTTCGGAATATCAAATTTTTCACCAGGCCCGGTCGTCCTGCCAAATTTCATGAGTTTTCGCCAGTGGGAAGTGGGCCATTTTCCAGTTCAAAGGGGAGGAAAAATAATAATAACAAAAGAAGGAAACTACAGGAACAAGAGGGCTCTCGCAGCTGCTTAGCAGCTACGCTCGGGCCCTAATAATAACAAACTAGGGCCCCGGTGGGGCACTGTCGGGCCCGAGCCGCGTCGTGCCGCCCCCAGCGTGACCGCCTCCCCCTCCCGATCGCGTCACACTCAAGGTCCAAAGATGGTGTGCGCACTTGTCTGTGGTCATTTCCCATTATAATGAATGGGAGGCGCAGTTTCTACCAAAACACTCGCTGCAGACAAACTTCATGTCCTATTTGAAAAAAGTCTGGACCATGAGTGAGGGCACAAACACAGCTGGGATATATCCAAATGGCAGGTTGCTCCTCGTTACGGTGTTGCCTGGAGAGCGATGCGATTGAGCCATTGAGCGATGGGCAGGAAAAACTTGACTTTTTCTCCTGCCATGGGGGGGGAGAATGTGGATTCTTTTAAGAATGTGGATTTTTTGGTTATCTTTGGCGCCCCCTAGAACGTAAACCGTGGGGTGCAGCGTCATGATTTTTACAACTTTGAATGGCCATGGGGTGTAGATTGGCCTGAGCAAATTTGGTTTCAGTGGGACGAAAGCCTTAGGAGGAGTTAGCCACATTCCAATGTGTGCGAATCGACAAAAAATGCAAAATAGCCCTCTAACCGTACATTTGACAGATACGCACCCACTGACTTTTTCGTAGATCTTATTGAGATACACGTGATTGTCAAATTTTGTGTCAATATGACAAAGCGTACAGGTGTCACACTCAACAATGTGAATTTTCACCTTACGGGACAAGAAAAAATTGACTTTTTTCTCCTGCCATGGGGGGGCGCTCTTTTGGGGAGTAAAAATTCCTTCACAAATGTGTTGATGGCTGGACATTGCATCATCCTAGAAAACTTGGAGGCCAGTGAGGACAAAAATAAAAAGTTATAAGACTTTGAAATATGTGGATTTTAGGGTTATCTTTGGCGCCCCCTAGAACCTAAACCGTGGGGTGCAGCGTCATGATTTGAATAACTTTTAATGGCCATGGGGTGTAGATTGGCCTGAGCAAATGTGGTGCCGGTGGAACGCCAGCCTTAGGAGGAGTTAGCGAAATTCCAATGTGTGCGGATCGGCAAAAAATGCGGAATAACCCTTTAACCGTACATTTGACAGATACGCGCGCATTGACTTTTTCGTAGATCTTATTGAGATACATGTGTGTGTCAAATTTTGTGTCAATATGACAAAGCGTACAGGCGTGACACTCAACAATGTGTATTTTCACCTTAGGGGACAAGAAAAAATGGACTTTTTTCTCCGGCCATGGGGGGGCGCTCTTTTGGGGAGTAAAAATTCCTTCACAAATGTGTTGATGGCTGGATATTGCATCATCCTAGAAAACTTGGAGGCCAGTGAGGGCAAAAATAAAAAGTTATAAGACTTTTAAATATGTGGATTTTAGGGTTACCTTTGGCGCCCCCTAGAACCTAAACCGTGGGGTGCAGCGTCATGATTTGAATAACTTTTAATGGCCATGGGGTGTAGATTGGCCTGAGCAAATGTGGTGCCGGTGGAAAGAAAGCCTTCGGAGGAGTTAGCGAAATTCCAATGTGTGCGGATCGGCAAAAAATGCGTAATAACCCTTTAACCGTACATTTGACAGATACGCCCGCACTGACTTTTTTGTAGATCTTATTGAGATACATATGTGTGTCAATTTTTGTGTCATTTTGACAAAGCGTAAAGGCGTGACAGTCAATAGTGTGAATTTTCACCTTAGGGGGCGCTATGGAGCCATTTTGCATTTTCTTGTTTGGGCGACTTCGGAATATCAAATTTTTCACCAGGCCCGGTCATCCTGCCAAATTTCATGAGTTTTCGCCAGTGGGAAGTGGGCCATTTTCCAGTTCAAAGGGGAGGAAAAAGAAGAAAGAAAGAAACAAAGAAAAACCACTTGGGGAATAATAGGGCTCTCGCAGCTGCTTAGCAGCTACGCTCGGGCCCTAACTAGGACCCCGTTGGGGCACTGGCGGGCCCGAGCCGTGTCGCGTCCCCCCCCAACGTGCTGCCTCCCCGTCCCATTTGTGTCCTCTGGCCATCGCCCTCTCTGGTAACGCCCATCACTGCAAAGACCCTTTTCCTTCATCGGCGTTTGCTGTTCTTCCTGCCAGTGCGTGTTGCTTTCACTTACACTTGCCACAGCCAGCCTCGTGAGTGCCTAGCCTATTGGATATCACTGTCACCTACACAGGACAGTCATTACCTTTCTATTAATACTTTGTGTTTTAATTTCACATTAATTTCCATATTGTATAAACGACTGGAAAAAACTTGAGCCCCTGCCCCTGTATAATCATGTGCATGTCTCTGTTCTAGCTCCAAGGTGAATCTTCACTGCTCATGTTCTCCTCAGAAGCACTCACCTCACTCCCCTCAGGTTACTGTACACATGCACCAACTGCCTGCTTCAGGTTTGGATGGAGCTTCATGGTTGTCTTTTGGAGAAATGACCAGTCAAGTTGTGTTTGAAATTTGATTTTTTTCAGGGGCAAAAGGAGCCTCTGCATTCTTGTCAAATATGTAAATAGCATGTTTTTGCAGGTGCTAAAAACCAGACTCTGAGTGTGTGTGTGTGTGTGTGTGTGTGTGTGTGTGTGTGTGCGTGTGTGTGTCTGTGTGTGCGTTCAAGTCACATGACATATTTAACCGGATGTAGCTGCAAGACGGAGCCTCGTTGACTCTCCGTTTCAACTTATCTCAAAAGTGAGGACCTCAACCTATATACCAGTTTTTAAATTGTGTTGATAGGCCAAATAAAACCAGAGTTATTAGGGCCCGAGCGTAGCTGCTAAGCAGCTGCGAGAGCCCTCTTGTTCCTGTAGTTTCCTTCTTTTGTTATTATTAGGGCCCGAGCGTAGCTGCTAAGCAGCTGCGAGAGCCCTATTATTCCCCAAGGGGTTTTTCTTTGTTTCTTTTTTCTTTTTCCTCCCCTTTGAACTGGAAAATGGCCCACTTCCCACTGGCGAAAACTCATGAAATTTGGCAGGACGACCGGGCCTGGTGAAAAATTTGATATTCCGAAGTCGCCCAAACAAGAAAATGCAAAATGGCTCCATAGCGCCCCCTAAGGTGAAAATTCACACTATTGAGTGTCACGCCTGTACGCTTTGTCAAAATGACACAAAATTTGACACACACATGTATCTCAATAAGATCTACAAAAAAGTCAGTGCGGGCGTATCTGTCAAATGTACGGTTAAAGGGTTATTTCGCATTTTTTGCCGATCCGCACACATTGGAATTTCGCTAACTCCTTTGAAGGCTTTCGTTCCACCGGCACCACATTTGCTCAGGCCAATCTACACCCCATGGCCATTAAAAGTTATTCAAATCATGACGCTGCACCCCACGGTTTAGGTTCTAGGGGGCGCCAAAGATAACCCTAAAATCCACATATTTAAAAGTCTTATAACTTTTTATTTTTGCCCTCACTGGCCTCCAAGTTTTCTAGGATGATGCAATGTCCAGCCATCAACACATTTGTGAAGGAATTTTTACTCCCCAAAAGAGCGCCCCCCCATGGCAGGAGAAAAAAGTCCATTTTTTCTTGTCCCCTAAGGTGAAAATACACATTGTTGAGTGTCACGCCTGTACGCTTTGTCAAAATGACACAAAAATTGACACACACATGTATCTCAATAAGATCTACAAAAAAGTCCATGCGCGCGTATCTGTCAAATGTACGGTTAAAGGGTTATTCCGCATTTTTTGCCGATTCGCACACATTGGAATTTCGCTAACTCCTCCGAAGGCTTTCGTTCCACCGGCACCACATTTGCTCAGGCCAATCTACACCCCATGGCCATTAAAAGTTATTCAAATCATGACGCTGCACCCCACGGTTTACGTTCTAGGGGGCGCCAAAGATAACCCAAAAATCCACATTTTTAAAAGTCTTATAACTTTTTATTTTTGTCCTCACTGGCCTCCAAGTTTTCTAGGATGATGCAATGTCCAGCCATCAACACATTTGTGAAGGAATTTTTACTCCCTAAAAGAGCGCCCCCCCATGGCAGGAGAAAAAAGTCCATTTTTTCTTGTCCCCTAAGGTGAAAATACACATTGTTGACTGTCACGCCTGTACGCTTTGGCAAAATGACACAAAAATTGACAATCATGTGTATCTCAATTAGATCTACGAAAAAGTCAAAGAGCGCGTATCTGTATAATGTACGGTAAAAGGGCTATTTTGCATTTTTTGCCGATTCGCACACATTGGAATTTCGCTAACTCCTCCTAAGGCTTTCGTCCCACTGACACCAAATTTGCTCAGGCCAATCTACACTCCATGGCCATTCAAAGTTGTAAAAATCATGACGCTGCACCCCACGGTTTACGTTTTAGGGGGCGCCAAAGATGACCCAAATATACATTACAGTAGACAAAGTAGTTTTGCCCACTGAGTGGCGCCAAAGGGACTTGTCTGTGGAGTCTGTGAGTCACTATTGGCCGTTTTTGACTACTTTAGATTTTACCTTTATATTTCCTCTTACAAAATTTTTACCTTGCCTTGCCTGGTATCATTTTTTTCAGCACAACCTCACCTGTGTCAATTTACAGTTATTTTATCATTTTGACATACTATATTTACACATTGGACCCAAATTCACACACAAAACATAAAATCCGAGTGGAAAAAAGTAACGTTTTTACTGTGAAAACCACAAATATGTGTGATGAACTGTTTTTAAAACTTAAACTTCAAATAAAAATTGTAAACTTCAAAACATATGCAAATTTTTAACAAAGAACATAGTAATTTACCTCTATTTACATCAAAATGCAGGCAATGGCCCAGGTGTTCTTTGTAAAATTATTTACAAAACACTGTATAGTCTCACAAATGTCACTTTTTATTTATGCCACTACAAAAAAACATGATGTAAATGATGCATGATGTAAAACATGATGTAAAAAACTTGTGTAGATCCTCCTCTATGTTAGTCCATGTGTAATTTTTCCATAATTCTTTGTTTTTTGCAGCATTTTTGTTAGTGTAACTGCAGATTGTGCTGACAGTGTCTATGGCAAAAAAAAAAAAAAAACTGAAAATGCCTCAACATGAACCCCTGGTGGTCTCTGAGGGTGAAACCTGCTAACTGCTGCAGCTCTGTCAGCTTCAGTCTCCCATGCAGAGCTCGGAGCGCATGTGTGGCTCTGCACCCTTAGCAGCGTTGCTAACTCCTCAGTAAGGAAAGCCTGCTTCATGTCAGAGTCTCTAAACTCCAGAAGAAGTCGATAAAAGTCACTTTCTTTCTAAAAAAAAAGTCGTTAGGGGGTCTGAAAAGTCATTGAATCTAACAACAAAGTCGCTAGGTTTGGAACTACGTGTCCCAGACTGCATCCCTGCTGAGAGTCCCTCCCTCCCTTCTCATATTGCAGGAAGAACGTAAGCGCCCGCCCCTTGTCAATCAGTCACCATATAATTTTGGATTGGTTGTTGTGGTGAAGTTTTCCACCAATAGGAGAGATGTTGTGGTGTGTTTTTTTTTTCCTTTGGCAAGCCTTTTCCGCCTGTAAGACCTGTCGCTAATGTCTGCATGCTATGTTTTCCTGTCTCATACAGCGCGATCGAGCGCCGAACGTGATCAAAATAAGCAGAAAACAAGTATCGCGGACATAATTTATCATAACTCTGGTTTTATTTGGCCTATCAACACAATTTAAAAACTGGTATATAGGTTGAGGTCCTCATTTTTGAGATAAGTTGAAACGGAGTCAACGAGGCTCCGTCTTGCAGCTACATCCGGTTAAATATGTCATGTGACTTGAACGCACACACACACACACACACACACACACACACAGACACACACACACACGCACACACACACACTCAGAGTCTGGTTTTTAGCACCTGCAAAAACATGCTATTTACATATTTGACAAGAATGCAGAGGCTCCTTTTGCCCCTGAAAAAAATCAAATTTCAAACACAACTTGACTGGTCATTTCTCCAAAAGACAACCATGAAGCTCCATCCAAACCTGAAGCAGGCAGTTGGTGCATGTGTACAGTAACCTGAGGGGAGTGAGGTGACTGCTTCTGAGGAGAACATGAGCAGTGAAGATTCACCTTAGAGCTAGAACAGAGACGTGCACATGATTATACAGGGGCAGGGGCTCAAGTTTTTTCCAGTTGTTTATACAATATGGAAATTAATGTGAAATTAAAAAACAAAGTATTAATAGAAAGGTAATGACTGTCCTGAGTAGGTGACAGTGATATCCAATAGGCTAGGCACTCAAGGGGCTGGCTGTGGCAAGTGTAAGTGAAAGCAACACGCACTGGCAGGAAGAACAGCAAACGCCGATGAAGGAAAAGGGTCTTTGCAGTGATGGGCGTTACCAGAGAGGGCGATGGCCAGAGGACACAAATGGGACGGGGAGGCAGCGCGTTGGGGGGGGGACGCGACACAGCTCGGGCCCGCCAGTGCCCCAACGGGGTCCTAGTTATTATTATTTTTCCTCCCCTTTGAACTGGAAAATGGCCCACTTCCCACTGGCGAAAACTCATGAAATTTGGCAGGATGACCGGGCCTGGTGAAAAATTTGATATTCCGAAGTCGCCCAAACAAGAAAATGCAAAATGGCTCCAAAGCGCCCCCTAAGGTGAAAATTCACACTATTCACTGTCACGCCGGTACGCTTTGTCAAAATGACACAAAAATTGACACACACATGTATCTCAATAAGATCTACAAAAAAGTCAGTGCGGGCGTATCTGTCAAATGTACGGTTAAAGGGTTATTTCGCATTTTTTGCCGATCCGCACACATTGGAATTTCGCTAACTCCTCCGAAGGCTTTCGTTCCACCGGCACCACATTTGCTCAGGCCAATCTACACCCCATGGCCATTAAAAGTTATTCAAATCATGACGCTGCACCCCACGGTTTAGGTTCTAGGGGGCGCCAAAGATAACCCTAAGATCCACATATTTAAAAGTCTTATAACTTTTTATTTTTGCCCTCACTGGCCTCCAAGTTTTCTAGGATGATGCAATGTCCAGCCATCAACACATTTGTGAAGGAATTTTTACTCCCCAAAAGAGCGCCCCCCCATGGCAGGAGAAAAAAGTCCATTTTTTTCTTGTCCCCTAAGGTGAAAATACACATTGTTGAGTGTAACACCTGTACGCTTTGGCAAAATGACACAAAAATTGACACACACATGTATCTCAATAAGATCTACGAAAAAGTCAATGCGCGCGTATCTGTCAAATGTACGGTTAAAGGGTTATTCCGCATTTTTTGCCGATCCGCACACATTGGAATTTCGCTAACTCCTCCGAAGGCTTTCGTTCCACCGGCACCACATTTGCTCAGGCCAATCTACACCCCATGGCCATTAAAAGTTATTCAAATCATGACGCTGCACCCCACGGTTTAGGTTCTAGGGGGAGCCAAAGATAACCGTAAAATCCACATATTTAAAAGTCTTATAACTTTTTATTTTTGTCCCCACTGGCCTCCAAGTTTTCTAGGATGATGCAATGTCCAGCCATCAACACATTTGTGAAGGAATTTTTACTCGGCAAAAGAGCGCCCCCCATGGCAGGAGAAAAAAGTCAATTTTTTCTTGTCCACTAAGGTGAAAATACACATTGTTGAGTGCTACGCCTGTATGTTTTGTCGTATTGACACAAAATTTTACATACACGTGTATTTACATAAGATCTTCGAAAAAGTCAATGGCCACGTATCTGTAAAATGTACGGTTAAAGGGTTATTTCGCATTTTTTGCAGATTCGCACACATTGGAATTTCGCTAATTCCTCCGAAGGCTTTCGTTCCACCGGCACCACATTTGCTCAGGCCAATCTACACCCCATGGCCATTAAAAGTTATTCAAATCATGACGCTGCACCCCACGGTTTAGGTTCTAGGGGGCGCCAAATATAACCCTAAAATCCACATATTTAAAAGTCTTATAACTTTTTATTTTTGTCCTCACTGGCCTCCATGTTTTCTAGGATGATGCAATGTCCAGCCATCAACACATTTGTGAAGGAGTTTTTTCTCTTTAAAAGAGCGCCCCCCATGGCAGGAGAATAAAGTCAAGTTTTTCCTGTTCATCATTCAATGGCTCAAACGCACTGCTCTCTCGGCAAAAGCGAAAGGAGGAGCAACTTGCCATTTGGATATATCTTAGCTGTGTTTGTGCCCTCACTCATGGTCCAGACTTTTTTCAAATAGGACATGGAGTTTTTCTGCAGCAAGCGTTTTGGTAGAAACTGCGCCTCCCATTCATTATAATGGTAAATGACCACAAACAAGTGCGCACACCATCTTTGGACCTTGAGTGTGACGCGATCGGGTGGGGGAGGCGGTCGCGCTGGGGGCGGCGTGACACGGCTCGGGCCCGCCAGTGCCCCAACGGGGCCCTAGTTTGTTATTATTATTATTTTTCCTCCCCTTTGAACTGGAAAATGGCCCACTTCCCACTGGCGAAAACTCATGAAATTTGGCAGGACGACCGGGCCTGGTGAAAAATTTGATATTCCGAAGTCGCCCAAACAAGAAAATGCAAAATGGCTCCATAGCGCCCCCTAAGGTGAAAATTCACACTATTCACTGTCACGCCTGTACGCTTTGTCAAAATGACACAAAAATTGACACACACATGTATCTCAGTAAGATCTACAAAAAAGTCAGTGCGGGCGTATCTGTCAAATGTACGGTTAAAGGGTTATTTCGCATTTTTTGCCGATCCGCACACATTGGAATTTCGCTAACTCCTCCGAAGGCTTTCGTTCCACCGGCACCACATTTGCTCAGGCCAATCTACACCCCATGGCCATTAAAAGTTATTCAAATCATGACGCTGCACCCCACGGTTTAGGTTCTAGGGGGCGCCAAAAATAACCCTAAAATCGATATATTTAAAAGTCTTATAACTTTTTATTTTTGCCCTCACTGGCCTCCAAGTTTTCTAGGATGATGCAATGTCCAGCCATCAACACATTTGTGAAGGAATTTTTACTCCCCAAAAGAGCCCCCCCCATGGCAGGAGAAAAAAGTCAATTTTTTCTTGTCCCCTAAGGTGAAAATACACATTGTTGAGTGTAACACCTGTACGCTTTGGCAAAATGACACAAAAATTGACACACACATGTATCTCAATAAGATCTACGAAAAAGTCAATGCGCGCGTATCTGTCAAATGTACGGTTAAAGGGTTATTCTGCATTTTTTGCCGATCCGCACACATTGGAATTTCGCTAACTCCTCCGAAGGCTTTCGTTCCACCGGCACCACATTTGCTCAGGCCAATCTACACCCCATGGCCATTAAAAGTTATTCAAATCATGACGCTGCATCCCACGGTTTAGGTTCTAGGGGGCGCCAAAGATAACCCTAAAATCCACATATTTAAAAGTCTTATAACTTTTTATTTTTGTCCTCACTGGCCTCCAAGTTTTCTAGGATGATGCAATGTCCAGCCATCAACACATTTGTGAAGGAATTTTTACTCCCCAAAAGAGCGCCCCCCCATGGCAGGAGAAAAAAGTCATTTTTTTCTTGTCCCCTAAGGTGGAAATTCACACTATTGACTGTCACGCCTGTACGCTTTATCATATTGACACAAAAATTGACACACCTATGTATCTCAATTAGATCTATAAAAAAGTCAATTCGCGCGTATCTGTCAAATGTACGGTTTAAGGGCTATTTTTCATTTTTTGCCGATTCGCACACATTGGAATGTGGCTAACTCCTCCTAAGGCTTTCGTCCCTCTGACACCAAATTTGCTCAGGCCAATCTACACCCCATGGCCATTCAAAGTTGTAAAAATCATGACGCTGCACCCCACGGTTTACGTTCTAGGGGGCGCCAAAAATGACCCAAAAATCCACATTCTTAAAAGAATCCACATCCCCCCCCCTATGGCAGGAGAAAAAGTCAAGTTTTTCCTGCCCATCGCTCAATGGCTCAATCGCATCGCTCTCCAGGCAACACCGTAAGGAGGAGCAACCTGGCATTTCGATATATCATAGCTGTGTTTGTGCCCTCACTCATGGTCCAGACTTTTTTCAAATAGGACATGAAGTTTGTCTGCAGCGAGTGTTTTGGTAGAAACTGCGCCTCCCATTCATTATAATGGGAAATGACCACAGACAAGTGCGCACACCATCTTTGGTTCTTGAGTGTGACTCGATCGGGACGGGGAGGCGGTCGCACTGGGGGCGGCGCGACGCGGCTCGGGCCCGACAGTGCCCCATCGGGGCCCTAGTGATAAATTATGTCCGCGATACTTTTTTTCTGCTTATTTTGATCACGTTCGGCGCTCGATCGCGCTGTATGAGACAGGAAAACATAGCATGCAGACATTAGCGACAGCTCTTACAGGCGGAAAAGGCTTGCCAAAAGAAAAAAAAAACACACCACAACATCTCTCCTATTGGTGGAAAACTTCACCACAACAACCAATCCAAAATTATATGGTGACTGATTGACAAGGGGCGGGCGCTTACGTTCTTCCTGCAACATGAGAAGGGAGGGAGGGACTCTCAGCAGGGATGCAGTCTGGGACACGTAGTTGCAAACCTAGCGACTTTGTTGTTAGATTCAATGACTTTTCAGACCCCCTAACGATTTTTTTTTAGAAAGAAAGGGACTTTTATCGACTTCTTCTGGAGTTTAGAGACTCTGACATGAAGCAGGCTTTCCTTACTGAGGAGTTAGCAACGCTGCTAAGGGTGCAGAGCCACACATGCGCTCCGAGCTCTGCATGGGAGACTGAAGCTGACAGAGCTGCAGCAGTTAGCAGGTTTCACCCTCAGAGACCACCAGGGGTTCATGTTGAGGCATTTTAATTTTTTTTTTTTTTGTGCCATAGACACTGTCAGCACAATCTGCAGTTACACTAACAAAAATGCTGCAAAAAACAAAGAATTATGGAAAAATTACACATGGACTGACATAGAGGAGGATCTACACAAGTTTTTTACATCATGTTTTACATCATGCATCATTTACATCATGTTTTTTTTTGTAGTGGCATAAATAAAAAGTGACATTTGTGAGACTATACAGTGTTTTGTAAATAATTTTACAAAGAACGCCTGGGCCATTGCCTGCATTTTGATGTAAATAGAGGTAAATCACTATGTTCTTTGTTAAAAATTTGCATATGTTTTGAAGTTTACAATTTTTATTTGAAGTTTAAGTTTTAAAAACAGTTCATCACACATATTTGTGGTTTTCACAGTAAAAATGTTACTTTTTTCCACTCGGATTTTATGTTTTGTGTGTGAATTTGGGTCCATTGTGTAAATTCAGTATGTCAACATGATAAAATAACTGTAAATTCGCACAGGTGAGGTTGTGCTGAAAAAAATGATACCAGGCAAGGCACGTGATTGTCAAATTTTGTGTCAATATGACAAAGCGTATAGGCGTGAATCTCAACAATATGTATTTTCACCTTAGGTGACAAGAAAAAATGGACTTTTTTCTCCTGCCATGGGGGGGCGCTCTTTTGGGGAGTAAAAATTCCTTCACAAATGTGTTGATGGCTGGACATTGCATCATCCTAGAAAACTTGGAGGCCAGTGAGGACAAAAATAAAAAGTTATAAGACTTTTAAATATGTGGATTTTAGGGTTGTCTTTGGCGCCCCCTAGAACCTAAACCGTGGGGTGCAGCGTCATGATTTTGATAACTTTTAATGGCCATGGGGTGTAGATTGGCCTGAGCAAATGTGGTGCCGGTGGAACGAAAGCCTTAGGAGGAGTTAGCCACATTCCAATGTGTGCGGATCGGCAAAAAATGCGGAATAACCCTTTAACCGTACATTTGACAGATACGCGCGCATTGACTTTTTCGTAGATCTTATTGAGTTACATGTGTGTGTCAATTTTTGTGTCATTTTGACAAAGCGTATAGGCGTGACACTCAACAATGTGTATTTTCACCTTAGGGGACAAGAAAAAATGGACTTTTTTCTCCTGCCATGGGGGGGGCGCTCTTTTGGGGAGTAAAAATTCCTTCACAAATGTGTTGATGGCTGGACATTGCATCATCCTAGAAAACTTGGAGGCCAGTGAGGACAAAAATAAAAAGTTATACGACTTTTAAGAATGTGGATTTCTGGGTTATCTTTGGCGCCCCCTAGAACGTAAACCGTGGGATGCAGCGTCATGATTTGTACAACTTTTAATGGCCATGGGGTGTAGATTGGCCTGAGCAAATTTGGTGCCGGTGGAACGAAAGCCTTCGGAGGAGTTAGCGAAATTCCAATGTGTGCGGATCGGCAAAAAATGCGAAATAGCCCTTTAACCGTACATTTGACAGATACGCCCGCACTGACTTTTTTGTAGATCTTATTGAGATACACGTGTGTGTCAAATTTTGTGTCATTTTGACAAAGCGTACAGGCGTGACACTCAATCATGTGAATTTTTCACCTTAGGGGGCGCTATGGAGCCATTTTGCATTTGATTTTTTGGGCGACTTCAGAATATCGAATTTTTCACCAGGCCCGGTCGTCCTGCCAAATTTCATGACTTTTCACCAGTGGGAAGTGGGCCATTTTCCAGTTCAAAGGGGCAGAAAAATAATAATAAGAAGAAGAAGAACTAGGGCCCCGTTGGGGCACTGGCGGGCCCGAGCCGTGTCGCGCCACCCCCAGCGCGACCGCCTACCCCTCCCGATCGCGTCACACTCAAGGTCCAAAGATGGTGTGCGCACTTGTCTGTGGTCATTTACCATTATAATGAATGGGAGGCGCAGTTTCTACCAAAACGCTCGCTTCAGACAAACTCCATGTCCTTTTTGAAAAAAGTCTGGACCATGAGTGAGGGCACAAACACAGCTAGTATATATCCAAATGGCAAGTTGCTCCTCCTTTCGGTTTTGCCGAGAGAGCGATGCGTTTGAGCCATTGAGCGATGGGCAGGAAAAACTTGACTTTTTCTCCTGCCATGGGGGGGCGCTCTTTTGGGGAGAAAAAATTCCTTCACAAATGTGTTGATGGCTGGACATTGCATCATCCTAGAAAACTTGGAGGCCAGTGAGGACAAAAATAAAAAGTTATAAGACTTTTAAAAATGTGGATATTTGGGTCCTCTTTGGCGCCCCCTAGAACGTAAACTGTGGGGTGCAGCGTCATGATTTGTACAACTTTGAATGGCCATGGGGTGTAGATTGGCCTGAGCAAATTTGGTGCCGGTGGAAAGATAGCCTTCGGAGGAGTTAGCGAAATTCCAATGTGTGCGGATCGGCAAAAAATGCAAAATAGCCCTTTAACCGTACATTTGACAGATACACGCCCTTTGACTTTTTCATAGATCTTATTGAGATACACGTGATTGTCAAATTTTGTGTCAATATGACAAAGCATACTGGCGTGACACTCGATGATGTGTATTTTCACCTTAGGAGACAAGAAAAAATGGACCTTTTTCTCCTGCCATTGGGGGGCGCTCTTTTGGGGAGTAAAAATTCCTTCACAAATGTGTTGATGGCTGGACATTGCATCATCCTAGAAAACTTGGAGGCCAGTGAGGACAAAAGTAAAAAGTTATAAGACTTTTAAGAATGTGGATTTTTGGGTTATCTTTGGCGCCCCCTAGAACGTAAACCGTGGGGTGCAGCGTCATGATTTGTACAACTTTTAATGGCCATGGGGGGTAGATTGGCCTGCGCAAATGTGGTGCCGGTCGAACGAAAGCCTTCGGAGGAGTTAGCGAAATTCCAATGTGTGCAGATCTGCAAAAAATGCAAAATAACCCATTAACCGTACATTTGACAGATACGCCCGCACTGACTTTTTTGTAGATCTTATTGAGATACATGTGTGTGTCAATTTTTGTGTCAATATGACAAAGCATACAGCCGTCATGTGAATTTTCACCTTAGGGGGCGCTATGGAGCCATTTTGCATTTTATTGTTTGGGCGACTTCAGAATATCGAATTTTTCACCAGGCCCGGTCGTCCTGCCAAATTTCCTGAGTTTTCGCCAGTGGGAAGTGGGCCATTTTCCAGTTTGAAGCGGAGGAAAAATAATAACGAAAGAAGGAAACATGCAGGAACAAGAGGGCTCTCGCAGCTGCTTAGCAGCTACGCTCGGGCCCTAAAGAAGAATCCATCAGGAATAATAGGGCTCTCGCAGCTGCTTAGCAGCTACGCTCGGGCCCTAATAACTAGGACCCCGTTGGGGCACTGGCGGGCCCGAGCTGTGTCGCGTCCCCGCCCCCAACGCGCTGCCTCCCCGTCCCATTTGTGTCCTCTGGCCATCGCCTTCTCTGGTAACGCCCATCACTGCAAAGACCCTTTTCCTTCATCGGCGTTTGCTGTTCTTCCTGCCAGTGCGTGTTGCTTTCACTTACACTTGCCACAGCCAGCCTCGTGAGTGCCTAGCCTATTGGATATCACTGTCACCTACACAGGACAGTCATTACCTTTCTATTAATACTTTGTTTTTTAATTTCACATTAATTTCCATATTGTATAAACAACTGGAAAAAACTTGAGCCCCTGCCCCTGTATAATCATGTGCACGTCTCTGTTCTAGCTCTAAGGTGAATCTTCACTGCTCATGTTCTCCTCAGAAGCAGTCACCTCACTCCCCTCAGGTTACTGTACACATGCACCAACTGCCTGCTTCAGGTTTGGATGGAGCTTCATGGTTGTCTTTTGGAGAAATGACCAGTCAAGTTGTGTTTGAAATTTGATTTTTTTCAGGGGCAAAAGGAGCCTCTGCATTCTTGTCAAATATGTAAATAGCATGTTTTTGCAGGTGCTAAAAACCAGACTCTGAGTGTGTGTGTGTGCGTGTGTGTGTGTGTCTGTGTGTGTGTGTGTGTGTGTGTGCGTTCAAGTCACATGACATATTTAACCGGATGTAGCTGCAAGACGGAGCCTCGTTGACTCTCCGTTTCAACTTATCTCAAAAGTGAGGACCTCAACATATATACCAGTTTTTAAATTGTGTTGATAGGCCAAATAAAACCAGAGTTATGATAAATTATGTCCGCGATACTTGTTTTCTGCTTATTTTGATCACGTTCGGCGCTCGATCGCGCTGTATGAGACAGGAAAACATAGCATGCAGACATTAGCGACAGGTCTTACAGGCGGAAAAGGCTTGCCAAAGGAAAAAAAAAACACACCACAACATCTCTCCTATTGGTGGAAAACTTCACCACAACAACCAATCCAAAATTATATGGTGACTGATTGACAAGGGGCGGGAACTTACGTTCTTCCTGCAATATGAGAAGGGAGAGAGGGACTCTCAGCAGGGATGCAGTCTGGGACATGTAGTTGCAAACCTAGCGACTTTGTTGTTAGATTCAATGACTTTTCAGACCCCCTAACGACTTTTTTTAGAAAGAAAGTGACTTTTATCGACTTCTTCTGGAGTTTAGAGACTCTGACATGAAGCAGGCTTTCCTTACTGAGGAGTTAGCAACGCTGCTAAGGGTGCAGAGCCACACATGCGCTCCGAGCTCTGCATGGGAGACTGAAGCTGACAGAGCTGCAGCAGTTAGCAGGTTTCACCCTCAGAGACCACCAGGGGTTCATGTTGAGGCATTTTCAGTTTTTTTTTTTTTTTTTTTTTGCCATAGACACTGTCAGCACAATCTGCAGTTACACTAACAAAAATGCTGCAAAAAACAAAGAATTATGGAAAAATTACACATGGACTAACATAGAGGAGGATCTACACAAGTTTTTTACATCATGTTTTACATCATGCATCATTTACATCATGTTTTTTTGTAGTGGCATAAATAAAAAGTGACATTTGTGAGACTATACAGTGTTTTGTAAATAATTTTACAAAGAACACCTGGGCCATTGCCTGCATTTTGATGTCAATAGAGGTAAATTACTATGTTCTTTGTTAAAAATTTGCATATGTTTTGAAGTTTACAATTTTTATTTGAAGTTTAAGTTTTAAAAACAGTTCATCACACATATTTGTGGTTTTCACAGTAAAAACGTTACTTTTTTCCACTCGGATTTTATGTTTTGTGTGTGAATTTGGGTCCAATGTGTAAATATAGTATGTCAAAATGATAAAATAACTGTAAATTGACACAGGTGAGGTTGTGCTGAAAAAAATGATACCAGGCAAGGCAAGGTAAAAATTTTGTAAGAGGAAATATAAAGGTAAAATCTAAAGTAGTCAAAAACGGCCAATAGTGACCCACAGACTCCACAGACAAGTCCCTTTGGCGCCACTCAGTGGGCAAAACTACTTTGTCTACTGTAATGTATATTTGGGTCATCTTTGGCGCCCCCTAAAACGTAAACCGTGGGGTGCAGCGTCATGATTTTTACAACTTTGAATGGCCATGGAGTGTAGATTGGCCTGAGCAAATTTGGTGTCAGTGGGACGAAAGCCTTAGGAGGAGTTAGCAAAATTCCAATGTGTGCGAATCGGCAAAAAATGCAAAATAGCCCTTTTACCGTACATTATACAGATAGGCGCTCTTTGTCTTTTTCGTGGATCTAATTGAGATACACATGATTGTCAATTTTTGTGTCATTTTGCCAAAGCGTACAGGCGTGACAGTCAACAATGTGTATTTTCACCTTAGGGGACAAGAAAAAATGGACTTTTTTCTCCTGCCATGGGGGGGCGCTCTTTTAGGGAGTAAAAATTCCTTCACAAATGTGTTGATGGCTGGACATTGCATCATCCTAGAAAACTTGGAGGCCAGTGAGGACAAAAATAAAAAGTTATAAGACTTTTAAAAATGTGGATTTTTGGGTTATCTTTGGCGCCCCCTAGAACGTAAACCGTGGGGTGCAGCGTCATGATTTGAATAACTTTTAATGGCCATGGGGTGTAATTTGGCCTGAGCAAATGTGGTGCCGGTGGAACGAAAGCCTTCGGAGGAGTTAGCGAAATTCCAATGTGTGCGAATCGGCAAAAAATGCGAAATAACCCTTTAACCGTACATTTGACAGATACGCGCTCAGGACTTTTTTGTAGATCTTATTGAGATACATGTGTGTGTCAATTTTTGTGTCATTTTGACAAAGCGTACAGGCGTGACACTCAACAATGTGTATTTTCACCTTAGGGGACAAGAAAAAATGGACTTTTTTCTCCTGCCATGGGGGGGCGCTCTTTTGGGGAGTAAAAATTCCTTCACAAATGTGTTGATGGCTGGACATTGCATCATCCTAGAAAACTTGGAGGCCAGTGAGGGCAAAAATAAAAAGTTATAAGACTTTTAAATATGTGGATTTTAGGGTTATCTTTGGCGCCCCCTAGAACCTAAACCGTGGGGTGCAGCGTCATGATTTGAATAACTTTTAATGGCCATGGGGTGTAGATTGGCCTGAGCAAATGTGGTGCCGGTGGAACGAAAGCCTTCGGAGGAGTTAGCGAAATTCCAATGTGTGCGGATCGGCAAAAAATGCGAAATAACCCTTTAACCGTACATTTGACAGATACGCCCGCACTGACTTTTTCGTAGATCTTATTGAGATACATGTGTGTGTCAATTTTTGTGTCATTTTGACAAAGCGTACAGGCGTGACAGTCAATAGTGTGAATTTTCACCTTAGGGGGCGCTATGGAGCCATTTTGCATTTTCTTGTTTGGGCGACTTCGGAATATCAAATTTTTCACCAGGCCCGGTCGTCCTGCCAAATTTCATGAGTTTTCGCCAGTGGGAAGTGGGCCATTTTCCAGTTCAAAGGGGAGGAAAAAGAAAAAAGAAACAAAGAAAAACCACTTGGGGAATAATAGGGCTCTCGCAGCTGCTTAGCAGCTACGCTCGGGCCCTAACTAGGGCCCCGTTGGGGCACTGGCGGGCCCGAGCCGTGTCGCGCCGCCCCCAGCGTGACCGCCTACCCCTCCCGATCGCGTCACACTCAAGGTCCAAAGATGGTGTGCGCACTTGTCTGTGGTTATTTACCATTATAATGAATGGGAGGCGCAGTTTCTACCAAAACGCTCGCTGCAGACAAACTCCATGTCCTATTTGAAAAAAGTCTGGAAAATGAGTGAAGGCCCAAACACAGCTAAGATATATCGGAATGGCAAATTGCTCCTCCTTTCGGTTTTGCGGAGAGAGCGATGCGTTTAAGCCATTGAGCGATGGGCAGGAACAACTTGACTTTTTCTCCGGCCATGGGGGGGGCGCTCTTTTGGGGAGTAAAAATTCCTTCACAATTGTGTTGATGGCTGAACATTGCATTATCCTAGAAAACTTGGAGGCCAGTGAGGACAAAAATAAAAAGTTATAAGACTTTTAAGACTGTGGATTTTTGGGTTATCTTTGGCGCCCCCTAGAACCTAAACCGTGGGGTGCAGCGTCATGATTTGTACAACTTTTAATGGCCATGGGGTGTAGATTGGCCTGAGCAAATGTGGTGCCGGTGGAACGAAAGCCTTAGGAGGAGTTAGCCACATTCCAATGTGTGCGGATCGGCAAAAAATGCGGAATAACCCTTTAACCGTACATTTGACAGATACGCGCGCATTGACTTTTTCGTAGATCTTATTGAGATACATGTGTGTGTCAATTTTTGTGTCATTTTGCCAAAGCGTACAGGCGTGACACTCAACAATTTGTATTTTCACCTTAGGGGACAAGAAAAAATGGACTTTTTTCTCCTGCCATGGGGGGGCGCTCTTTTGGGGAGTAAAAATTCCTTCACAAATGTGTTGATGGCTGGACATTGCATCATCCTAGAAAACCTGGAGGCCAGTGAGGACAAAAATAAAAAGTTATAAGACTTTTAAATATGTGGATTTTAGGGTTATCTTTGGCGCCCCCTAGAACCTAAACCGTGGGGTGCAGCGTCATGATTTGAATAACTATTAATGGCCATGGGGTGTAGATTGGCCTGAGCAAATGTGGTGCCGGTGGAACGAAAGCCTTCGGAGGAGTTAGCGAAATTCCAATGTGTGCGAATCAGCAAAAAATGCGAAATAACCCTTTAACCGTACATTTGACAGATACGCCCGCACTGACTTTTTTGTAGATCTTATTGAGATACATGTGTGTCTCAATTTTGGTGTCATTTTGACAAAGCGTACAGGCGTGACAGTCAATAGTGTGAATTTTCACCTTAGGGGGCACTATGGAGCCATTTTGCATTTTATTGTTTGGGCGACTTCAGAATATCGAATTTTTCACCAGGCCCGGTCGTCCTGCCAAATTTCATGAGTTTTCGCCAGTGGGAAGTGGGCCATTTTCCAGTTTAAAGCGGAGGAAAAATAATAATAATAACAAACTAGGGCCCCGGTGGGGCACTGTCGGGCCGGAGCCGCGTCGCGCCGCCCCCAGCGCGACCGCCTCCCCCTCCCGATCGCATCACACTCAAGGTCCAAAGATGGTGTGCGCACTTGTCTGTGGTCATTTCCCATTATAATGAATGGGAGGCGCAGTTTCTACCAAAACACTCGCTGCAGACAAACTACATGTCCTATTTGAAAAAAGTCTGGACCATGAGTGAGGGCACAAACACAGCTAGGATATATCCAAATGGCAAGTTGCTCCTCCTTACGGTGTTGCCAGGAGAGCGATGCGATTGAGCCATTGAGCGATGGGCAGGGTTAACTGGACTTTTTCTCCTGCCTTGGGGGGGGGGGGGGGGGATTCTTTTAAGAATGTGGATATTTGGGTCATCTTTGGCGCCCCCTAGAACGTAAACCATGGGGTGCAGCGGCATGATTTTTACAACTTTGAATGGCCATGGGATGTAGATCGGCTTGAGCAAATTTGGTGTCGGTGGGAAGAAAGCCTTAGGAGGAGTTAGCCACATTGCAATGTGTGCGAATCGGCAAAAAATGCGAAATAGCCCTTTAACCGTACATTTTACAGATACGTGCCCATTGACTTTTTCGTAGATCTTATTGAGATACACGTGTGTGTCAAATTTTGTGTCATTTTGACAAAGCGTATAGGCGTGACAGTCAACAATGTGTTTTTTCACCTTAGGGGACAAGAAAAAATGGACTTTTTTCTCGTGCCATGGGGGGGCGCTCTTTTCAGGAGTAAAAATTCCTTTACAAATGTGTTGATGGCTGGACATTGCATCATCCTAGAAAACTTGGAGGCCAGTGAGGACAAAAATAAAAAGTTATAAGACTATTAAGAATGTGGATTTTTGGGTTATCTTTGGCGCCCCCTAGAACCTAAACCGTGGAGTGCAGCGTCATGATTTGTACAACTTTTAATGGCCATGGGGTGTAGATTGGCCTGAGCAAATTTGGTGGCGGTGGAACTAAAGCCTTTGGAGGAGTTAGCGAAATTCCAATGTGTGCGGATCGGGAAAAAATGCGAAATAACCCTTTAACCGTACATTTTACAGATTTGTGCCCATTGACTTTTTCGTAGATCTTATTGAGATACACGTGATTGTCAAATTTTGGGTCAATATGACAAAGCGTATAGGCGTGACACTCAACAATGTGTATTTTCACCTTAGGGGACAAGAAAAAATGGACTTTTTTCTCCTGCCATGTGGGGGCGCTCTTTTGGGGAGTAAAAATTCCTTCACAAATGTGTTGATGGCTGGACATTGCATCATCCTAGAGAACTTGGAGGCCAGTAAGGACAAAAATAAAAAGTTATAAGACTTTTAAGACTGTGGATTTTTGGGTTATCTTTGGCGCCCCCTAGAACGTAAACCGTGGGGTGCAGCGTCATGATTTGTACAACTTTTAATGGCCATGGGGTGTAGATTGGCCTGAGCAAATTTGTTGCCGGTGGAACGAATGCCTTTGGAGGAGTTAGCGAAATTCCAATGTGTGCAGATCGGCAAAAAATGCGAAATAACCCTCTAACCGTACATTTCACAGATGCGCCCGCGCTGACTTTTTCGTAGACCGTATTGAGATACACGTGTGTGTCAATTTTTGTGTCAATATGACAAAGCGTACAGGCGTGACAGTCAATAGTGTGAATTTTCGCCTTAGGGGGCGCTATGGAGCCATTTTGCATTTTATTGTTTGGGCGACTTCAGAATATCGAATTTTTCACCAGGCCCGGTCGTCCTGCCAAATTTCATGAGTTTTCGCCAGTGGGAAGTGGGCCACTTTCCCCTTCAAAGGGGAGGAAAAATAAGAAGAAAGAAAGAAAGAAAGAAAGAAAGAAAGAAGAAAGAAAAACCTATACAGGAATAATAGGGCTCTACGCCCGGCTGCTCTGCAGCTGGCTCGGGCCCTAAAGAAGAATCCATCAGGAACAAGAGGGCTCTCGCAGCTGCTTAGCAGCTACGCTCGGGCCCTAAAGAAAGAAAAACCTATACAGGAATAATAGGGCTCTACGCCCGGCTGCTCTGCAGCTGTCTCGGGCCCTAAGAAAGAAAGAAACAAAGACTAGGGCCCCGTTGGGGCACTGGCGGGCCCGAGCCGTGTCGCGCCGCCCCCAGCGTGACCGCCTACCCCTCCCGATCGCGTCACACTCAAGGTCCAAAGATGGTGTGCGCACTTGTCTGTGGTCATTTACCATTATAATAAATGGGAGGCGCAGTTTCTACCAAAACGCTCGCTGCAGACAAACTCCATGTCCTTTTTGAAAAAAGTCTGGACCATGAGTGAGGGCACAAACACAGCTAGTATATATCCAAATGGCAAGTTGCTCCTCCTTTCGGTTTTGCCGAGAGAGCGATGCGTTTGAGCCATTGAGCGATGGGCAGGAAAAACTTGACTTTTTCTCCTGCCATGGGGGGCGCTCTTTTGGGGAGAAAAATTCCTTCACAAATGTGTTGATGGCTGGACATTGCATCATCCTAGAAAACTTGGAGGCCAGTGAGGACAAAAATAAAAAGTTATAAGACTTTTAAAAATGTGGATATTTGGGTCCTCTTTGGCGCCCCCTAGAACGTAAACTGTGGGGTGCAGCGTCATGATTTGTACAACTTTGAATGGCCATGGGGTGTAGATTGACCTGAGCAAATGTGGTGCCGGTGGAACGAAAGCCTTCGGAGGAGTTAGCGAAATTCCAATGTGTGCGGATCGGCAAAAAATGCGAAATAACCCTTTAACCGTACATTTGACAGACACGCCCGCGCTGACTTTTTTGTAGATCTTATTGAGATACATGTGTGTGTCAATTTTTGTGTCAAAATGACAAAGCGTGACAGTCAATAGTGTGAATTTTCACCTTAGGGGGCGCTATGGAGCCATTTTGCATTTTATTGTTTGGGCGACTTCAGAATATCGAATTTTTCACCAGGCCCGGTCGTCCTGTCAAATTTCATGAGTTTTCGCCAGTGGGAAGTGGGCCATTTTCCCCTTCAAAGGGGATGAAAAATAAGAAGAAAGAAAGAAAGAAAGAAAGAAGAAAGAAAAACTCATCAGGAACAACAGGGCTCTCGCAGCTGCTTAGCAGCTACGCTCGGGCCCTAATAACAAAAGAAGGAAACATGCAGGAACAAGAGGGCTCTCGCAGCTGCTTAGCAGCTACGCTCGGGCCCTAAAAACCACTTGGGGAATAATTGGGCTCTCGCAGCTGCTTAGCAGCTACGCTCGGGCCCTAAGAAAGAAAGAAAGAAACAAAGAAAAACCACTTGGGGAATAATTGGGCTCTCGCAGCTGCTTAGCAGCTACGCTCGGGCCCTAATAACAAAAGAAGAATCCATCAGGAACAAGAGGGCTCTCGCAGCTGCTTAGCAGCTACGCTCGGGCCCTAACAAAAGAAGGAAACATGCAGGAACAAGAGGGCTCTCGCAGCTGCTTAGCAGCTACGCTCGGGCCCTAATAAGTATACTCTAGGACAGATATAGCTCTAAGCTGGACTAGAGCTTGGACAAATATTGTTATATACATTGTATTCATGCATGTAGACCTATATATTTTTATTATTATTATTATCTAATAAGACTCCATTATTTTATTTATTATTGTTGTTTTTGGCTATCTCTTGGAACTTTTTTTTTTCAATACATGTTTTAATTGTATGTGGATATTCTTAGTTTACAAAAAACTAACTTATGTCTTGCTCCAAACATGGCTATGTTTGCCCACTAGATACTGTTAATGTGTGCTGTTTGTGAAATGTAAAATATTGTAAAGCTAGTACAATAATGTGAAATTATGTTTGATTTTTCCAGGTGCAACTGAAAAGAGACTTTCTTGAGAGGCTCCACTATAAAGTGTCACAGGTTTTGCAAAGACTGCCTCTAGATGTGGACTATTTGAGATTAGTAGTCAACCAGGAGATGGTTATTTTTAGATCATTGTTAGGCCAGGTTGAGATGCCACAGGATGTCATCAACACTTTCACTCTACTGTCAACCCTTCTCAATATACAGGATAACACTAATAAGACCCAGAGTCAGGTGCCAGTGTTACAAGGAGAGATGGGATGGCCAAAATATGATGTGTGTCCTCAGGAACTACATGGCCTGATAGAAATGTCCTTACCAGTGTCATGCATTGCAGGAATTCTAGCTGTATCTAAAAGCAAAGTGAAGCGCTGCATGCATGATAATGGTCTATCCATAACCCGAAACATAAGCAATGAACAACTAGACCATTTGGTGAGATCAGTGAAGGCCAGAACACCACACGTGGGATATAGAATGATGAAAGGATTCCTTCAGGCCATGGGACACCGTGTCCAGTGGAAGAGAGTGTCTGCATCCATGCATCATGTAGACCCACTTGGGGTACTCTCAAGATTGACAAATATGGAGTGTGTTGCAAGGAGGACATATTCTGTTCCAGGTCCTCTTCATCTGGTACATATCGACACAAACCACAAACTTATCAGGCATGTAATAACTACATGCTATTTTAGATGTTTATTTTGGTGTATTTGTTATTCCCTAAGAAAGGTTGACACCCTTGTTTCAAACAACTCGATACAGATTTTATTCTTTCTCTCTCTTTTTCTCTCTCCCCCACCAAAAACAAAAACAAAAAGGTATGGCCTTGTTATCTTTGGAGGGGTTGATGGCTTCTCACGAAAGGTAATTTATTCAATGAACATTAATAAAACATTTACTGAGAAGACAGTTGAAAAGTATACAGTAGGTCCTCTGCTAAACTTGCTTATAGAGGGTATGCACATGCATAAAGTGAATGGCAAATCGAGTGGCTATCTGGGTTTAATGTTGTTTATTGTGATCAGATAGGACTTTTCTGTTTGGATTTATGCTCTGTAAGGGCCAGAAGGCAGTTTTTTGCCACTCAGTAGGTGTTCCCGCATAATCTCCGTTCATGATGATGTCACACGCATACTCTCTATTGATAGGACATGACATTCTTATAGGAATGGGCCTATAGCACCTCTATACTGTCTTCTGTATCCGTGTTATACCAAATAATAAAATTATCTTGTGCATAAAAGCATGGATTAATATAGCTTCCCGCTGAATTATAATATTGTCTGTTTCAGATCATGTACCTGGGTGCAGCAGCCAACAATAAAGCTTCCACTGCACTTGATTTCTTCTTGGAGGCAGTGCATAAGTATGGCTTCCCGTTAAGGTCAGTTCAACAAATATGTGTGACCCACCATGCTAGTCAATGCCCAATGATTTGTGCATTTGCTAATGCTATCAGTTAATTGTCATTAAACTAAGTCGATAAATCGCCAAATTAAACAAATCTTATACTTAAGAAACATCATGTCTCCATCTGTCCGTGTAAGATTTTTTACGGTCTAAATGTTTTTCCCACCGACATCACGTTCTGACATCACTGTGATGTTAGAGGAACCAAACCAGCAGAATCCCTTTTATGCCCAGTATGGAGATCCATGATGTCATCAATATTAAGCCCATATCTAACAGGACTTCATATGGGAATGCCTACATATGGAGGCCACATCGGCCACATACCACACTAACAAAATCCATATACGGATATGGAGCCCTTAGGCTTCTTACTGCTTAAGAATGATTTGGTATTACCTTTGTCTAATGCCTGTCTGTTTTTGGAATTGGAAATGTGTTAAAGTTCAGTGTGAAAGTTAACAATCATTTATCTTTTTTCTTTGTGTGATATACACTCACCGGCCACTTTATTAGGTACACCTGTCCAACTGCTCGTTAACACTTAATTTCTAATCAGCCAATCACATGGGGGCAACTTACTGCATTTAGGCATGTAGACATGGTCAAGACAATCTCCTGCAGTTCAAACCGAGCATCAGTATGGGGAAGAAAGGTGATTTGAGTGACTTTGAACGTGGCATGGTTGTTGGTGCCAGAAGGGCTGGTCTGAGTATTTCAGAAACTGCTGATCTACTGGGATTTTCACGCACAACCATCTCTAGGGTTTACAGAAAATGGTCCGAAAAAGAAAAAATATCCAGTGAGCGGCAGTTCTGTGGGCGGAAATGCCTTGTTGATGCCAGAGGTCAGAGGAGAATGGCCAGACTGGTTCGAGCTGATAGAAAGGCAACAGTGACTCAAATAACCACCCGTTACAACCAAGGTAGGCAGAAGAGCCTCTCTGAACGCACAGTACGTCAAACTTTGAGGCAGATGGGCTACAGCAGCAGAAGACCACGCCGGGTGCCACTCCTTTCAGCTAAGAACAGGAAACTGAGGCTACAATTTGCACAAGCTCATCGAAATTGGACAATAGAAGATTGGAAAAACGTTGCCTGGTCTGATGAGTCTCGATTTCTGCTGCGACATTCGGATGATAGGGTCAGAATTAGGCATCAACAACATGAAAGCATGGATCCATCCTGCCTTGTATCAACGGTTCAGGCTGGTGGTGGTGGTGTCATGGTGTGGGGAATATTTTCTTGGCACTCTTTGGGCCCCTTGGTACCAATTGAGCATCGTTGCAACGCCACAGCCTACCTGAGTATTGTTGCTGACCATGTCCATCCCTTTATGACCACAATGTACCCAACTTCTGATGGCTACTTTCAGCAGGATAATGTGCCATGTCATAAAGCTGGAATCATCTCAGACTGGTTTCTTGAACATGACAATGAGTTCACTGTACTCAAATGGCCTCCACAGTCACCAGATCTCAATCCAATAGAGCATCTTTGGGATGTGGTGGAATGGGAGATTCGCATCATGGATGTGCAGCCGACAAATCTGCGGAACTGTGTGATGCCATCATGTCAATATGGACCAAGCTCTCTGAGGAAAGCTTCCAGCACCTTGTTGAATCTATGCCACGAAGAATTGAGGCAGTTCTGAAGGCAAAAGGGGGTCCAACCCGTTACTAGCATGGTGTACCTAATAAAGTGGCCGGTGAGTGTATATTCTCTTTTAGAGTAAGAGGTGACATGGGAGTTGAGAATGTTGGCATAGCACGATGTATGTTCACCATCAGGGGCTGTGGCAGGGGCAGTTTCATGTCAGGAAAAAGTGTGCATAATCAAAGGTATTAAGATCATGCATCAGTCAACTGGAGTCATAATTGGTGAAAATGATACCATTCAAATTGAGGCTATTTATTTATTTATTTATTTATTTTTTGTTGGCCCCCCCAGAACAGAGCATTTGTGGCGAGATGTTTGGAACAGCGTTACAAACGTCTACTACAACAGCAAGAAGAAGTGCTAGATCCCGATGGCAGCATCCACCTGTTCTGCGCCCAGCATGTTTTTCTGCCACGTCTGCAGAAGGATCTGGATGTCTTTAGGGTTGGTTGGGATCATCACCCTCTAAGGACTGAGAACAACAGATCTCTGCAAAAACTTTGGACAATGGGACTCCTCCACAATCCTGTACATCCTCCACAACTGCCAGAGGTACCAATTTGTATTTTTTTTTTCTAAGCAAACAAACAGTTCACTATTAATAAAGATTTGGGGTATTTTAGTTTTACAAATTGTAAAGAATCTGAAGCTTAAAACCAAAACCATTACAGTGTACAGCATATAACGAACATAATTGGTGTTTGTAGAAGAAACATTTCTTTGGCCACATTGAAGAAAGAGGACCAGATACTATATTTATACTTGCTGCATCAGTGTAGTATGTTAACACTGAGATCAAAAGTTGCTTTCCTTAATTGCCTTTACATAAAGGGGAAAACCACCCATTTTCAATATTGAACTGTCATTAATATACCTTAGAGGAATTGTGTTGAAATAAAAAATGAGTGTTTTTTTCCCTTTAACATGATTTCTATAAGTAATTTTGAAATGTGCTTTCTTTAAATATAGGGAAAAGAGGATGCAACTCTTGCTGTCAACTCTGACAGTGACGTGGATGTGACCAGCTCAGGGGCCTCATGTATCAACACTTGCGTGGGACTCATAGCGGAAACGAGCGCACGCAAGGTCCGTCACACTGAAAAAAATTTGTATGTATCAAGGTGTGCGGGCGCCAAAAGCCACGTGTGTTTCCTTGATAAATTCCAATCAGCTTGGAATTGAGCGCAGATGTCGGAGTGACCAGGCCCGCCCCCGTTACGCCCACCTATAAATATGCAGATGTATTTAAATAGGGTCTCCCTGTCCTCGCACGTAGACAAAATGACATTTAAATTTACGGCGTGGTGGAGGTGCTGGTGGCGGAGCGACAGCGTGTTTTGTTTGGCAGCCTGTCCAGTGGCGTCAGTGCAAAACAAAAACGATTGGAGTGGGAGAAAGTTTGCGAGAGGGTGAACGCGGTGGGTTCCGAGACACGCACCCCTGCGGAGATTTTAAAAAAGTGGTTGGACCTCAAGGTGGAGATCATGCGGCGTACAGCTGCCCTCCGGAGGAGTACTGGCCAGACAGGTGGGGGTCCGGGGGAGGAGACCCTCATGCCGTTTGAGCAGCGGGTGGTGGCGATTATGGGGGGCGCCTCTGTGGGGGGGATTGTCGCCGCTACCCGCGGCGACTCAGACAGCCTGCCGGAGGGTTAGTGGCGTGTCACAAATGTCCACATGCTTTGCCATAGATGTAAACGCAACAGATACACAGAAGCAGGAATTGAAATGAACCAATATTTTTATTGTGTCACAGAAATCAATGTGTCGGCCGTGTCGGAACCCCGGGCCACGGCGGCACGTCCGCCGGCTCGGAGTCGTTGGCCAGGATCAGCAGCATTCGGGCCACCCGGGCCCCAGCACCAGCACCAGCGCGCCAACAAGCGGTGGAGCGTCCACCAGCCGCGGCGCTTCCGCTGGACCACCCGGAGCCAGTGGAAGGGTCCTCACGGAGGCAGTCCTGCAATCGCAGGAAGAAATCATCAGGGAGATTGCGGGGATCAACGAGTGGCTGGACCAGCTCGTAAATGTCCTCGAGCGTCTGGTGGAGAAAATAAATTAATTTGGCTCATTGAACTGTGTACTCACTTCTTACCCATTCACATTGTGGCGATGAGATTCTCCTGCGCGAGGACGGTGGCCCAGCAGGGATCAGCTCGCATCCCTCCGTCTGCTGCTGGTTCGTCATGTGGGGCGACGTGCTGCTCGGCCACAGGGATGTGGTACAGATCCACTGCGATGTGTGAACGCTTGTCTCACAGTGAGTCACCAAACACCACCACACAGCGTCGCCAAAGTTCCGTCAACGCAAGTATCGGCTCAACGCCAACTTCTACACCACCTCCTCACTTTGCGTGGATTTGCGCTGGAACCGACGCTCGTGTCCCGTTGATAAATGTGGACGTGTGCGCCGATCTTTTCTGTAAGTACAATTTTTTTCTTTTCTGGCGCCGCCAGCGTTGATACATGAGGCCCCTGGTGTCATCCACGTGTTGAATGTCCCCTATGTGAACAGGAAATGGCAGGCCTCATGACAACTATTGAAGTTACAAGACCATCCGAGTCCTACGGAAAAGACATTTATTTAACTGTACTGAATTATGTACTAAGCTGTGTGCCGTAGATCAGAAGTGGTTTATTTCAAGGTCCATAATTTATTTGGTATTTGAGCCATGGACCACCATTTGAGATGTAGCATCACATCCAAAATGTAATATTTTGTTGTTGTTAGATACAACTTTGTCCACAATTCCATTCTATACTGATGTACCTGTATAGGTGTGTTTATATATATATGAACATATGTGTATATAAACATACCTGATATATATACATATATATATATATATATATATATATATATATATATATATATATAAACATACCTGATTAGGCCATTGTCAAGGTTGGTCAGAGAATATCATGGGATTCTCTGATTTTGTGGTCCCTCAAAGAACCGGCCCTTGATTCCAGCAACCATTTCTATACCAAGAGGAACAAACAGGCTTTACTGGGCACCTAAAGGAGTAGTTCACCCCCAAAATGGCTTTTTTTCTATTGATTACTCATGCCTTCGACACCTGAGTTCAATAGTATTTTTTTTTGTATTTGTCGCATTCCTAAGACCAGAAAATGATTTTGAAAAATTTACCTCTATTGATTCCAGAAGGGGACCCGCGTCGACGTGGGTCCCCATCCGGAATCAATGGGGGTACATTTACTTTAATAAACTTATTATCTGCATTGTGAGCTTGTAGATCTGCTATTTTCAATTCTTAATTATACTTTACTGACTTTCTTAGGTGTATTTGTCTATCAGAATGTATACATGTTTTGTGGAGGGGAAAATATTTTGAGATCTAGCTTAAAATAGGTACATTAGATGTCAGTATATAAGAATCGAAGTATGTAATTGTTTTACCTGTGAGGAATTCTCTCCGGAAAGCACCTGTGTCCACTCCTGCCTCCCCAGTGAAACTCACTTTCAGAGTAGAAGCAGGTGAATGCTTCTTTTGGCGCTGCCACTGTAGAAGGCCTCTTTCCAGAATGTTAGTTCTGAAGATGAGGATTTTGAACTCCCACTCTCTGTCAACACGCTTAGAGATGGTGTTCAACACATCATCAACACTGTAAAACATAATTCATAATTAAGGCATGTAAATGACAACATTTTATCAAATCTTTATGTATTTAGAAATTAATTACGTTTTAATCTCCTCTCCTTCCTCCTGGCCCACGGTAGACGTCTCACCAATGTCCTCGCTATGAGCTTCCTCTTGTCTATATAGGTAGCTACAAGTGAGACATGTTGATGTAAGGGGCACAGTACAAGAATCCATATAAAATTAAATATGCACAATCTCAATACCTTTCTCCACATGCGCTAGCATGGACCTGCAGGAGATGTGATGTGAACTTCTGGAAGCAGATAGGACACTGGACTTTCTGATGGAGATAAAACAATTTGGAAAATAACATCCCCAGCCATACAAAACAGTTAATGCAAGTATTTCATAAAACAGTGAAGAAACACATACCTCTTCAGAATTCTGCTTGTCTTGCTTCACAGGAGGTGATGTCATATCAGTGGCTTGGGGTGCCGTCACAGACATCTTCAGCTGACATTGAGATACTGTCTAAGATGAATGAAAGAACACTCTAACTAGATGTATTACAAGGGTTTCCAAAACGTAGATCGTGAGTGCAGGTAGACCACATGTCATTCCCCTTAAAAAATAAATTAAAATCACAAAACTCTTCTTGACATATGTCAATTAAGATGGCTCAATTGATTGACATCAAGAAGCCCCGTCAGCTCCCCTCATGGCATAAATATGTACTATTGAACACCTTTTATGTCTGTGTGTTGGTTGAAATATTGAATCAATGAAAAGTAGCAAAAAGTACTTCTAGAGAGGTACTTGGTCAAAACCTCCTAACTCCATTTAAACTCATTTTCCCGAAAATGGAGCTATGCAGAGATATGCACATGGCTAAGATCAAGTGTAGTTAGGATCTGCTCTTATCGTATAGAGGGTATGCACATGCTTAAAGCAAATGGCAAATCGAGTGGCAAAATGAGGGGCAAATTGAGTTTAACATTGTTTAATGCAATCAGATAGGACTTTTTTGTTTGGATTTATGCACTGTAAGATCCAGAAAGGAGTTTTTGCCACTAAGAAGGTGTTCCTGCATAACTTCCGGGTATGATGATGATACCACACGCATACCCTCTATTGGTATTATTCTATAGAAAGTACTGTGTTTTATCCATCAGTCTTTCAATGTCATGAGAAACATAGTGGTTCCTGAGTTAATAAGTAAAAATTCTAAAATATCCTTTTAGTTGACCATGTACCAGTGATTTGTACCGTCATGAAACTGTATATTTTCATATTGGAAACCTCTAACAAATTCTTCAATTAATCAGTTAAATATTGAATAGATTTTTGGACTCAGTGGACAGGAAATTAAAATTCATATTTCATGGTGACACTTGCCTCATAATCGTCATCCTCTGATGAAGTCTCTTCACACTCCCTAATGTGGCCTTGCAAGAAGTGCAAGGGGTAAGGAACCCTGCACTTTTGGCAGCGTTCTTTAGGCGTGTGGAGAAACTCTAGTACATCTGGAGGTAAAGGCGTCATATCAAAGTTGTACTGCAAAGGCACTGCATACAGAGTATCCTACCCTCCCCCCGTAGCACTTCTGATTAGACTCGCCGTGTAGCCATCGTTGAAGTCTGGCAAGATGACAGTTAGTCGTCTTTTGCCCTGACCACCTGAAAAAACATTGTCAGGATAATTCAAATGATGGGGCAGGTTATATGGCAATGTATTACAATAGATAATAGTTTACACATTCTCACTACCTGTAGCCTTATAGAGGTAGTAGCCTCCAGTGAGATTCTTCATCTTTGCGTACTCAACTTGCAGCAGTAAGGTGAACTAAGAGGAAAGGGTTAGCATAGAAACTGATTTTTAAATAATGTGTAGTATCTGGGCTGTCCTCGATGTGTAGATGCAGAAGAAGGCTTCGTGACACTGGCTTGCTTGTATAAGAGGAGTTTATTATAAAGACAACACCAGTATCAGAACAGCACTGCAGTTGCTGGGAGAGGACTGCCAATGATGTCCAGCTCTTCCAACCAGAATTTGTGACCCTGTTATATATGGTTAGGGATGTAAGCCCTCCTACATCCCGTCTTCGTCCCCAATCTGTCTTTCGTTACCATCTGGGTTTTTATCTAACTTGGAGCTGTGACCTGTGACCTGCCAAGGTCACAGATTAAAGAGGCCCCAAGGTAAACACAAGCCCCCATTCCACACTTTGGTTGCCTCAAGCTGTTTATGAGAAATACGTTGCGGCCTTGTATGGTGGTGCAGTACTCCAGATACCACAAATGGAAAATAGCCCCACACTAGGATGATGACAGGCCTTTAAAAAGAAATTTTAACCAGTATGTTTTGACAAGTTGTTATCAACCTCTTGTCCATGCCTGTCGTGTTAGTCTATCGCACTAGTGATGACTCACTCAGTTAATCAGTCAGTCAGCGTGATGTCAGTCTAATTGTTCTGACATCACTGACCAAGATGTTGGACTGTTCAGACATCACTGTCAGATCACTGTTCTGAAATCACTCTGACTCACTGACCAAGATGTAGGACTCCCCTTTATGCCCATATATGGAGATCCCTGATGTCATCATTACTAAGCCCAAATCTGGGCTTTATGCCTATGTATGGAGATAGCTCATGTCATCAATATTAAGCCCATACCCAGGAATGCCCATACAAAGGACGTTTATTCTATATTTTTAGCTTCAATGTCTTACTGTACTATAGCGGGGCGGATAATAGCATATTACAGGAGAATCGTTCACTTGCGGATAAAAGCACCAAAATTGGCACACATACTGCTTAGGAGTTGCTCTTTTGATATTTCCATCTGGCCAAATGAAAATTCAAGATGGCGGCCATTTTTCAAGATGGCCACCATTGAAAATACAGTAATATTGCATTTTGCAATAAAATCCCATAGACTTGTCCTATTTGGATGATCTTGGTGTCAAATCAAACATTTTCCACTATGCAGAATCCAAATTTGGACCCATGGACTTACTTACTGGCTTCCTTGTACCATATTTCAGTCCCAGAATCCTAATATTCTGGTATTTATGAGGTTTACATTATGTCCGACTTGGGTAAAATGGTTGGTAACATATATTTTAATGTTGTTAGAGGTTTAGTGTGTGTGTGTGTGTGTGTGTGTGTGTGTGTGTGTGTGTGTGTGTGTGTGTGTGTGTGTGTGTGTGCGTGTGTGTGTGTGTGAGAGAGAGAGCGAGAGAGAGACTGAAAAAAATGTGTCTGAGTGTAAAAAAAATCCAAAAACGAAAAATGCTTGACCTGCCTGCATTACATCTCACTTAATTATTAGGCAACACTTCTCACTCGCACATACACTTTCTTACAACATTACTATTAATCTGGCTGGGGTGGCACCATGCAGTCATGAAGAAGCTGACACCCAGATCTTTGTGAACTTTGTGAACACCCAGAACTTGCAGAAAAGAGCAAAGGGATGCTCTTCTTCCATGCATTCACTGGTTGCGATGTTGTTTCAGCATTCCATGGCAAAGGGAATGTTTGTGATGAGGCTTCCAGTGTCTTCAGCAAACTCAGCCATTACCCACCTGTATTGGATGATGAAGACCTGAAAACCCTGGAGAAGTTTGTGGTCATGTTGTACGACAGATCCAGCACAGCTGAAGGTGTCGACGATGCAAGGTTGGACATGTTTGCTGGGAAGCAGATGCCGTATGAAGCCACTCCTCCAACCCGATCAGCACTTAAGCAATATGTCATGCGTGCATCCTACCAAGCGGGCTGCATCTGGAGTCAGTCAATAGTATGTCAACCAGAAACACATAGTCCTGCCAACTGGGGCTGGAACAAGAAAGGAGATCTGTGGCAGATTGTTTGGACAGAGCTCCCACCCATTGCAGAGAGTTGCCAGCAGCTGGCCAAGTGTGGATGCAAGTTGGAATGCTGTGGTCGATGCAAATGCTACTGCTTTGGTCTGACCTGCACAGCACTGTGCAGCCTACTCATCCAAAAAGCCTACATGTGAAAAAAAATAAAAAAATAAAAAACCCTGCCTCGGTAGGATCACCACCTTATCGTGGTGGGGCACTTTGTGTGTCTCCATGACCCCTAGAGCTATGCCGACTGGAGTATTGTACTCCTGGCAGGGTCACCCACACCAAACAGCTCGAAGGATAGAGACCAGACAAAAAGTGATCCCATGGTGCTACCATGCATTTTAGGTGAAATTCTAAATTATCAGAATATTAGGATTCTGGGACTGATATGTGCAGTGAGGACACACCTGTCATGATCTGTGCTGTGAAATCCACTTCCTGTTTTATTTTGAAGATCCTGTTTTTCCTGTGTTGCTGTCACCTTTACTTCCGGTCTTTGTTCCTTTTCCCGCCTTAGTTAATAACCCCATTGGCTTGATTCTTGCCTGTCCCACTGGTTTTTGTCGCCTGATATTTGGCTGCTCTGATTTTTGACCCTGCCGGGTTTCTTTTTGTGGAATAAAAGAGTTGCCCTTTGGAAACTGAACTATTGCCTCATGTCCGCTGCTTTTGGGTCCACACACTCTCGGCACCTCACAGTACAATCTGGCCATGACGGACCCAGCAGGTGAGGATTTTTGCCATGCTCTGGGGGCGCAGGGAAGACGGCTAACCGAGTTGGAGAGGGCCATTTCCAGCCTGGGCCCTGGAGTTCAGTCTTTGTCTGCCCAGTTGCAAGCCCTGGCAACTCAGACTAACCAGCTGATGGGTCGCCTGGATACACTGCAAACGGTCGCTTCAAGCCCTGACACCTCCTCTTCACCTCCAGTTCCCTCTGCTTCCCTGGGTCACCATTCTGAGCCTAGTGCTCCGCCTATTGAGAGGTACGATGGAACTCCTGAGACTTGTCGTTCCTTTTTGACTCTCTGCTCGCTAACCTTCGAGCTTCAGCCCATCACCTTCTGCACTGAATGCTCTAAGGTGGCTTTCATGATTACAAATCTCACCAGGCGGGTGAGAGAGTGGGCCACTGCCGAGTGGCAGAGGGGTTCATCCGTTTGTGCCTCTGTGGATGCCTTTTCTGCTGCTCTGGCCAGTGTGTTTGGTCAACCTGTCTCGGGCCGGGAGGCAGCCCGTGCACTGGGTCGGCTCAGGCAAGGTAATAGCCGTGTTTTTGATCATGCCATCCTGTTTCGCACTCTGGCGGCTGAGAGTCGCTGGAACGATGCGGCCCTAGCTGACATTTTTTTTTAAAGTCTTTCTGAGGAATTAAAAGATAGACTGACCATGGTTGATCTCCCTACCAGTTTCGAAGCTCTCGTGGAACTGGCTATCAAGGTCGACATGAACGGGAGCAGCTCCGGCCAACGGGCCATGTGGATCGGCTGAATCGGGGAGAGCATGGCTCTGCAACGGCTTTGGGAATTACACCGCCTAGCCCCCCAGTGGAACCCATGCAGCTTGGTCGGACTCGCCTAAGTCTAGAGGAGCGACGTCGCCGCCAGCGTGAGGGACTCTGTCTCTATTGTGGGGGAACCGGTCACTTCCTAGCTCAGTGCCCGGTAAAAGACCAGGCTCACCGGTAACCAGAGGCCTACTGGTGAGCCACTCCGCAAGCGCCTCTGCACCTAAACGCGCTTTGACCCCAGTTCAGCTCATCACTTCTCCCACGAACGTCCTGGATCTAGCAGCTCTCATCGATTCCGGCGCCGATGAGAGTTTTATGGACCGTGACCTGGCCCGCCAGCTGGACCTGCAGCTTGAGCCTCTCCCTGAAGCGCACCATGCCCGCGCCCTCGATGGCCATCTGCTTGGACGGGTTACAGAACAGACTCCTCTCCTGTCTCTGCAGATGTCAGGTAACCATAAAGACACTATTTCTTTTCTGATTATTGATTCCCCCCACTACCCTCTTATCCTGGGTTACTCCTGGTTGTGTAGACATAACCCTCTGATGGACTGGGCTACAGGCAGGGTGTTAGGCAGCCTGCCTGCTCGCTCTGCCTGTTCCCCATAGGTCTGCTGACTCTTCTTTTGAGTTCCCAGATTTGTCCATGGTGCCCAGGGTCTACTTAGACATAAGAGAAGTTTTCTCCAAGGGCCGGGCCGCATCCTTACCTCCACACCGCCCGTATGATTGTGCTATTGAGCTGCTCCCAGGAACAATGCCACCCAAGGGCCGTCTGTACTCGTTGTCCGCGCCTGAGCGGAAGGCCATGGATAAGTACATCCAGGAGGGGCTAGCGGCAGGGATCATCCGTCCTTCTTCCTCCCCTGCTGGAGCTGGGTTCTTTTTCGTGGACAAGAAAGATAAGACCCTTCGTCCATGTATTGATTACCGGGGGCTGAATGATATCACGGTGAAGAACCACTACCCATTGCCACTCCTCTCATCGGCGTTTGAACTACTTCAAGGGGCTCGTGTCTTCACCAAACTCGACCTGCGCAACGCCTACCACCTGGTTCGAATTTGTGAAGGAGACGAGTGGAAGACGGCTTTCAACACCCCCAGTGGCCACTATGAGTACCTGGTAATGCCTTTTGGACTTACTAATGCTCCTGCTGTTTTTCAGTCGCTGATTAACGACGTTCTCAGAGAGATGCTGAATGTTTATGTGTTTGTCTATCTTGACGACATCCTGGTTTTTTCCCAGACCGAAGAGGAGCATGTGGGTCACGTCCGTCAGGTGCTGCAGCGGCTGTTGCAGCATCAGTTGTTTGTAAAAGCAGAGAAGTGTGAGTTTCACCGGACCACTGTGTCTTTTCTTGGACTTGTTATATCACCAGGTCAGATCAAGATGGACCCTGAAAAGGTCAAGGCCGTTATGAACTGGCCTGTTCCCACCGATCGGAAACAGCTCCAACGTTTTCTCGGTTTCGCCAATTTCTACCGCAGGTTCATCCGTAACTACAGCCACATAGCAGCCCCTCTGCATGCTCTCACCTCCTCAAGCTCAAGGTTTGCCTGGTCCCCTGGGGCAGAGACAGCCTTCCGAACCCTCCTGTCCAGGTTCTCCTCGTCCCCCATCCTGCAGATGCCCGACCCCAAGCTCCAGTTCATTGTCGAGGTGGATGCGTCCGACGTTGGGGTAGGAGCAGTTCTCTCCCAACGTTCTGCGGGTGACGGAAAAGTTCATCCGTGCGCCTTCTTCTCCCGGAAGCTGTCTCATGCCATGCGCAACTACGATGTGGGGAACCGGGAGCTGCTGGCTGTGAAGCTGGCACTGGAGGAATGGAGGCACTGGTTGGAGGGGGCAGAGCAGCCCTTCCTAGTCTGGACTGACCACAAGAACCTGGAGTATATCCGTGGAGCCAAGAGACTAAACTCCAGACAGGCTAGGTGGGCCCTGTTCTTCACCAGGTTTGAATTCACCCTGTCTTATCGCCCTGGTTCCCGAAACGTCAAGCCGGATGCCCTGTCCAGGCAGTTTGAGGCCGAAAACCGCCCCCAGGATGCAGCTCCTATCCTGCCCTCCGACTGTGTGATCGGGGCGGTGACCTGGGACATCGAGAGGGAGGTCCAGCAAGCACTGTTGATGGCCAGGATTCCTGTGGGTTGCCCCCCTGGCCGGCTCTTTGTCCCAGGTCCGCTCCGCTCCCGAGTCCTGCAGTGGGGGCACTCCTCTCTATTAAGCTGTCATCCTGGGGTGAGTAGAACACTAAGCCTCCTCACACAACGTTTCTGGTGGCCCTCCCTCAGGGAGGATACCCGTGAGTTTGTCTCTGCCTGTCCTGTCTGTGTCCGCAGCAAGGTCTCTCGAAACCCTCCTGCCGGTCTGCTTAGGCCCCTACCTGTTCCTCGCCGCCCCTGGTCCCATGTGTCTCTGGACTTTGTCACAGGTTTGCCACCCTTGGGGGGTAAGACTGTCATACTCACCATCGTGGATCGTTTTTCCAAGATGGCCCATTTTGTCGCCCTGCCTAAGTTGCCTTCCGCCAGGGAGACAGCGAAGGCAGTTTTATTTAATGTGTTTCGTCTCCATGGTCTTCCTCGGGACATTGTGTCTGATCGGGGTCCCCAGTTTGCCTCACGCTTCTGGAAGGAGTTCTGCCGGCTGCTCGGAGCGTCGGTCAGCCTCTCCTCCGGAGAGGTATAATCAAGAGATGGAGACAGCTCTCCGCTGCATCTCCTCCCAGAGTCCAACCAACTGGTCGCAGCAGCTCCTCTGGGTGGAGTATGCCCATAACTCCCTTCCGGTGGCTTCTACTGGCCTGTCCCCGTTCCAGTGTGTTTACAGGTACCAGCCCCCTTTTTTCCAGGACCTCGAGGGGGAGGTCACAGTTCCATCAGCCCACGCCTTGGTCCGCCGATGTCACCTCACCTGGAGGAGAGCCCGGGCAGCCCTTCTCCGCACCAACATTGGGTACCAGAGATCCGCCAACCGCCGTCGCTCCCAAGCCCCTCGCTACCGCGTTGGTCAAGAGGTTTGGCTGTCCACCCGTGACCTGCCGGTTCGGGGGGAGTGTCGCAAGCTGGCTCCAAGGTTCGTGGGGCCCTTTCCCATCTCAGAGGTCATCAACCCTACTGCCCTTCGCCTTCGCCTTCCTCGGACCATGAGGGTCCACCCCACCTTCCACGTGTCATGGATCAAACCCGTCAGGACAAGTCAACTGCTCCCACCCTCCGACCCGCCTCCACCACCCAGGTTAATTGGTGGAGGCCCAGTTTACACGGTGAATCGACTGCTGGCTGTCCGTCGTAAGGGCAGGGGGCGCCAGTAACTCGTCGATTGGGAAGGGTACGGGCCCGAGGAGAGGTCCTGGGTCCCCGCAAAGGACATACTGGACAAGACATTAATCAGAAACTTTCAGAGACTGAATCCAGATGTTCCGGGGTCGTCTAGAGACGCCCCTTGAGGGGGAGGTACTGTCATGATCTGTGCTGTGAAATCCACTTCCTGTTTTATTTTGAAGATCCTGTTTTTCCTGTGTTGCTGTCACCTTTACTTCCGGTCTTTGTTCCTTTTCCCGCCTTAGTTAATTACCCCATTGGCTTCACCTGTGTTTTGTTCCCTTCCCTATTTAACCCCTCCTCACTAGTTCTTCCCTGCCAGATTGTCTTAGTCATTTAAGTACAAGCTCTCTCGCGTTCTTTGATATATCTCTGCTCCCTTGTATGACCTGTTTTGATCGTCCTGGATTTTGATTCTTGCCTGTCCCACTGGTTTTTGTCGCCATATCTCTGCTCCCTGTGTATGACCTGTTTTGATCATCCTGGATTTTGATTCTTGCCTGTCCCACTGGTTTTTGTCGCCTGATATTTGGCTGCTCTGATTTTTGACCCTGCCGGGTTTCTTTTTGTGGAATAAAAGAGTTGCCCTTTGGAAACTGAACTATTGCCTCACGTCCGCTGCTTTTGGGTCCACACACTCTCGGCACCTCACAACACCCTTGCCCATGCCCTTGCCCTCCTTGCAACCCCCCCCCCCCCCACACACACACACACACACACATACACACACACACACGAACCTCTAACAACACTAAGATATAGGCTACCAACCATTTTACTCGAGTCTCACATGATGTAGACCTAATTAGGATCAGAATATTAGGATTCCAGGACTGAAATATGGTACAAGGAAGCCAGTAAGTAAGTCCATGGGTCCAAATTTGGATTCTGCATAGTGGAAAATGTATGATTTGACACCAAGTTCATCCAAATAGGACAAGTCTATGGGATTTTATTGTAAAAATGCAATATTACTGTATTTTCAATGGTGGCCATCTTGAAAAATGGCCGCCATCTTGAATTTTCATTTGGCCAGACGGAAATATCAAAAGAGCAACTTCTAAGGAGTATGTGTGCCAATTATGGTGCTTTTATCCGCAAGTGAACGATTATTACAGTTATCTGCCCAGCTATACATGCTGCAGTTTACAATAAAGTACTAAATTATATAATTATATCTTGTTCATACCTTATCATGACTCATGCCGTGAGACATGTTGATAAGCCTCTTTCCAAGTCCAGCCTGCGCAAGCCTGAACTCTTCTTCTGGTGTTGGGGTTGACTCTGAGTTCAGGATCATCAGTTACAAATAAAAAGTGAAGGGTTTCCAGGGTTTGGGAGGTGTGGCCTTAGGTGTCATCTTTCTCCTCCCAAGGAAGGAGCCTCTCTTGGGGAGGAAACCAAAAGATCTGCACAATAGTAATAAAATGCAAGAAATAAAAACACATGAAAAAAACTTGAACCATATTAGTTGGCCACCATGGTCCCTAGACTAGGCACCCACTCTACATAAGACACAGGGTTCCTACAGACTCTAATTTTCAAACTTATCGGTAGAACTTTCAGAGTAAATAGATGCGTATCATGTAAATAAATTAAACAATTCAATTTAACTTAGATATTATGAACAGTATACTATTATGTTGCCAAATGTACAACCAACCTTTACAGTTGTAAATAAAATTCATACCTGAAATGTAGTACATAATATGTCTTACACTAATAGAGGCAAGATGCTATAACTTGAAAAATGTTGTTGCCATGGCAATTTAATACTGTAGATATATCTTCAGTACAATATACTACACTCTATCACAATTAAATTTATGAATGAACATACATCACAATGATGTTGTTCAACATATAAATTGTGGAAATCAAGTACAATGTCGGATAGCTTATGCTGATAGGACTTAGTACATCTGTATTAAATCATTTTGTTTTTGACATATAGCTTTTTCCTGCCTAGTTAGTATTTACATAAAGGTTTGTCTTTGTTCAAAGTTGTTAAGTGAGTTGCCAAAATGAAACCACAAATTTAGCCATTTATATAATAATGTAATGACTGAATGCAATTAATTTATCAGAAAATGTACATAGAAACTTTGTATAAATTGATATGGCACCTAGATCTGCCATTTTCAAAGAATCTTGCACCAGAATTGCAATGCTTTGGTCATTAAATTAAAATGCATTTCAAACCTGTTCATCTCTTCATCCACCAGACCTTGCGCATGGGGACTCAGTATATTCACCAAGTTCTGTGCAACTGAAGCAACAGAAGCCACATTTCCATTTGCATCAGCATTCTGTCAAACAACAGAAAATAACATTGATTCATTTCCATTTTACCCATTACATGCCACTTGGCATATACAGTAGAGCAGGTTAACGCCACTGTCACTCATGGCAGACCACGCCCCTCTCAGTTGAGGCCTGCCTCCACGGAAAAACAGGGCCAAAAGTGAACCTGAAACTTTTCAAGTTGAATCCTTAAAAATACGATCTGAATCTGAAAAATAATAATCTGAAACCGAAAAAAACGTTTTGAATCCGTAAAAATAAGATCTAAATCAGAAATAAATAAAATAAAAAATTGAATTGAAAAAAAGGACTCCAAGATCGAAATATACATTGAAGTGAAAAATAAAAATAAGTAATTTATTCAAAAGTATTAAAAAACAGAATAAAAGTTACGTTTGAACAGATTTTTGTCATGCATTCTGGGATTTCTCAAAGTTCAATTTCGAAATTCAAGACTTTCAGGTACCATTTTTTTTTTTTTTTCAGGTTCAAATCTTATTTTTCCACTTCACTTTTTATTTTTTCACTTACACTACTTTTGGTAAACAATCAATACTTTTGAGCCTGATCTGGCTCCGTAGAGTTCAGTCAGGACCACTTTAGTCAAAATAATTATTTATTACAAGCAAACATTTTTTACATTGTTGGTATGGCTATGTTCTGAGAGTTCCCTGCCCTTTCAGGCGCTTGCATGGAATTCCACGGCTATAAGAGGGGCGAGCCCCTCCCCACCCTTTCATGTGCATACATGATAAGCCAAGGCAGAGAAAGCAGCAGCAAATAAATACGATTAAGGTAAATAACTTAGAATCCCCCAAACAACCATACCAGGCGACCCTCCAGGCTTTCATGTAGCACAAGAAAGCCAAGGCAGGGAAAGCAGCAGCAAATAAATTAAAAGCCCCCCAGAACAACCATACCAGGCAACCCTCCCCAGCATTCATGAGCTACATGAAAGCACCTACAGGGGAGGGAGAGCAGCAGCCAGCCAGCAAGAAACTATGAAGCAACCTACCCACCTCCCAAGGTTGTGTAGTATAGGTTACCCTCAAAACATGATCATGGAACAGGATTAATTTCATCCATACGCATATTTATAATTGGGAAGATGCTTAAGAATACAATAGATATGGGACAGAATTATTACACAGAAGCATTTTTCAAAGCACTAACAGCTAATTGAGCATAAGAATTTCTTGAGCCTCAGGCCTGAGGTATTATGATGAGGACCATTGACCCGTAGCCTTGAGTGTTAAGACGGGGACAATGGAGGATGCAGTTGTAGCTGCATGTATGCATGTATGCATGTATGCATCTATGCGCGAGTTGCACTCGGGTGGGAGCCAGCAGGAGTGGCAGAGCAGGCAGAGGTGAGCAGAAAACCACCATCTGGATATAGGTTTCCCTTCTTCTGTGGCAAAGAGAGGCTCTTGCTAGCTGGCCAGTGGCTGGCCTCTCAGGTAGTGGGACATGGAGGACAAAGTACAAAGTCAGAGTTAGTTCGAGTAATAAAAGACGCATTACATTTTCTTTAGTTTTTGAGTACTTAGAAATAGAGTGAAATTGTGAGGCTTAATTTCTATGTCAGCAAGAATGAGGTCATGTGTAGGATTGAAATAATTAGTGCGTATAGTGAATTCACTACCTCTGAGATACCCATAGAAAGCTGTGAGGAACACTGTTCCAAAGCAAATCAGTATAAGGACCAAAGCAACCACCTCTTGAATAAGTGATTAGGTTTTTTAGAACCAGGGGAGTAAAGGGGAGATGTTTATCTTTGTCTTGCGGCCTTTCCTTCTTTAGGCCATTGAGCAGGAGATGAATAAGCAGGCTGGTGGTAGATGGGGTCAGACAGCGCAGATGGAACTGAATACCTGCTACAAGTCCTTTAATGTAGGATGGCAATATTTGCAAGATTCAAAACAGTATTAATGCACAAACAATGGATATATTTACAGCGTTGGAGCTACAGAGAAGGTGGTACAAAAGAGATAAAGTAAGACCATGCAGAATCATATTAACTTAAATGCTGATTTTGCTTAACCAGCTATCGTATAGCGGGCAGCAGAGAGCACACAAGTTTGCAAGACTGCACTCAGACAAATTCAGTCTGAGTGAATGGGGGACAGGTCCGGCTGGATGGTGCTGCCTCCCGGCACAGCACAGAAGTGACCAAACCGCAGTTTGGATCTGCAACTTTCATCTAAACTTACCCTTTCATGGAGTTTCTCAACTGATTTGATGAGGTTGAGAAGTCTAGATATAAAGGACCGCCCCTGAGGCATGACACGCATGACAAATTAATATGCCAAAGCAAAGAGAAAAGTTCTCTTTTCGGTAGATGTACTGCCTCTCGAGGATGACCCGTTACTTCTCTGCTTGTCCCCGAGTATTTACCCGTAGCTATGCCTAAAGGATGAATGCAGGTAATTGAAAGGTGACTTGGCATAGGGTCCAATCATGAATCTTTTCTTAACCTCTTCTCCATCTACTATTTCAAGATCTTTTATCATGGATTGTAATTTTTTTTTTACACACAAAACACACTTTTGGCAGCCAGACCAAACCTGCTAGGAACCCCTGAACCAGTCCTGTCATCAAATAATTCACAAACAGCAGTTGGGATGCTTTGCCAGTGCCTTCCCCAGCTCAGGGACATTTGACAGAGTAGACAGCTTTATTCTCCTTTTTTACAAGGTGAGTGCATCTTGGGCATGCTGATTTTAGATGTCTGTCCTTGCAGTAACTTGGCTTTGCTGAGTTGTAAACTTAGAAGAAGCTTGGTGGTTGGCCTGTAGGCACAGTTTTAGGGCACAGATTGGAGGTGTGAGAAGGGGTTAATATAGGATAATATTCTTGCATGTACTGTCCCCGTAGGCTTGAACAAGGGGAGGATACCCACATTTAGCGAGATGTGGACTCTGATGCCAGAGTATCATCATCTGCTGCATCTCTCTCTCTCTTGAACATAAAATCAATTTATTTATTTGTTGATTTATTTATCATTTTGTCTTATTTCTGCATTAAGATTGAAGCGGCTATCTGTTTAAAAGTTCCCTCCTTCCACAAAAGGCGGGAGGCGGGCCCCAGCACCTTGGCAACCAGCGTCCAATCAAAAGTGCGATTGGATTTCTATAGTTACAATGCAGAGTGCAGACTGATGTACGGCAACACACTAAGCAAATGTACCCTACATATACTGCAGGGGTGAAGGTTTGCGTACCGCTGCATACCGGCTGTAAACTGCTGATTATGTCTTCCTGGAACGGCGTACTTCTGTGTCCCGCTGCATATCGGCTTACTGGCTTACTTCCACCTCTGGGTGTGAAAGAAAGACACACAGATTGAGCAGGAAAAAGCTTGAGGCCCAGTGAAATTTCTACTGATTTGTGATATTACTAGAATAATATTCTTCCATAAGTCATGGCTGAATCAGAAATGATGGCAAGATATGTGTCCAGTTCAGTTCTGCGTGCTGAAAACACTTCACATATGAAATTTCCAAATACGCTGAAAGCTACATGAATTCAGCTAAGGTCGGAGAGTTAAACAGCCGGGGATCACCATCTTTAACGTGCCCAACTGGATTCTGAGGCTTCGATCCTTGAAGACATATGGGTAGGTGATGGCTGGATGCTAGATGCTAGGTGCGTTCAGGATGGGACTGTCGTCCAGGTCGATGGGTCTGGTAGCTGGGATTGGCCCGTGACGCTGCGGGAACAGTGTTTTCTTTTCTCCGTTGCTTTTCTAGAGACAAAGGAGGAAGAGAGAACTGCAAGTGGAGGCTCAATCTCTATACACACACACACACACACACACATATATATATACATATATACTGTATATATATATATTTTTTATTATTCATAAACAAGGTGAAAATCTCTTGATGTGAGGCACCATCTGGAGCTGTGATGTTATTTTTAAAGGACTTCCAGGGGCCTGGACACCGCCATTCATGAAGCTAGGAGAAAGAAGTTTTACTTGCCAGAGGATAGCTCATGCGGAAGGGAACGTAGCTGCCATTGCAAGGACTGGCTTCCTCGACTTCACATTGCTGATGTTGCGCAGTCAATCTGCCATGGATCCACGTCGTGGGCCGGGATCAACATGATGAAGAGCAAGGTAGAAAAAAGCAAAAATGCAGATCTGAGTGTTCTCAAGAGAATGGGAGCTTGCAGAGTAGATGCAGCCCTGCAGAGTGGTTGCTGCAGGCAGGAGAAGCAGTTTAAATAGGGCACCATTTTGACATTAGCCAATAGGATGTGTAGACAGCGATCACCTGAGCTGTCAACTGACTGAGGGCTGGCTTAAGATCAGCTGACTGTAACCTTTAGCTTGACTCCGTGTCCTGCCTGAACGACCGCTATGCTTCATTAGCCTACAGCTTTTGTGGGGGGATTCTGGGAGTGGACTGCAATAGAAGGACAGTCATTGTCTGTACTAGATCGCATTTTTGAAGATTCGATTAAAGTGATACAAAATTGAAACTCAAGAAGAAATGAGAATAAATAGTGTATGATATGCAAATGCAAGTACAGCATCAAACACTTGAACACTCATATCTACAAATCCATACGTAGATCAACAAATGCACACTTACATCAAAAAATATATACGCAGATCCATTGCTGCATATGCATGTGCACGCTGGGATCCACAAATATGTGTGCAGATCAAGACACACAAGGACAGATCCACAAATAATCCAGATCCACAAGTCCAAATGCATATACAAAAATATGTAGGTAGGGCCAGAAATATTTGCAAAAACCCACAAAAGGGTATGCAGACCTTCAAATTATTAGACCAAACTCTAAGTGCAAACTTTGATTTTGTGGATCTATAGTTGGGAGTAAAAATCCATCCAAGTCTTTGTGCATCTTTATTCATTTTTGGGACATTACAGCTATTTTTTTAAATCATTTATTGCAGATCTTAAGAAAAAGCCGGTTAAGTGTATTTTGGGTCCACAAATAAAAATAAGCGTATTCCCCTGGATGCGTGTACCACTGGCTTAACACTGATACAAAAACTACATTGGGGAAAATTCAAATGTTTCTGCACTACCTGATAGGTGAAAACCACCTCCGCTTTTCAGATTCAGTCGTTTCAGATTCTTCTTGATGTACAATATAGGGAAGATCGGATAGATCTGTCCAGGGAGGAGTGTTTGGCCGTTTCCACCCTGAAGCTCTTTATAATATCACTACTGTTGACAGCAGGGTCCTGAGAGGAGCCAGAGTCAGACAGTTCAGCTCAGTGACACACCCATGCACACACTCCAAGTAGCTTTGTATGCTTCCCATATTCCCTTGGGCTGGTTGAGTTTCACCTCTATGTCCTGTCAATTCCTTAAGCCAGAGCACCTTTTACACACTCTTAGAGGTCCCTCTGACACACAAACAGAATACAGTGTGTGTGTGTGTGTGTGTGTGTGTGTGTGTGTGTGTGTGTGTGTGTGTGTGTGTGTGTGTGTGTTTGTGTGTGTCTGCCATTCAAGGTGGCTGATGAATGTCATCTCTAGATAGGCCAAATGGCACTATGCACGTCACTCATCTATGAGCACCTACTAACAACAATTGACACACGTTCACCAACATGTGCATATGTTTTTATAAGTTTTTGGCCTCTCATCTGTGTGCACTGTGCAGCAAAGGTGGCTGAGATTTTCACTGTAAATATTACATGTAAGGGTGTGGTAAAAGGAGACAGGGTCAGAGGTTAAGAATAAAGCTACTCTTGCTTAATTTTTCATTGTTTTTATTATTCTTCATATTTCCTTTTGTTGTACCAGGAGTAATAAATGAATACATTTCAGTAGTGGTGGGCAAAACCGTTCATTTCAGTGAACCGGATCATTCCGGGTCGTTCAGTAAAAAGACCCGTTCATTTCGGTCATTTCGGTCAATCGGTCATTAGTCAGTCCACTCGTTCATGTTGTTCACGTTCGTGATGAACGAACGGACTGACTGCACTTCAGACTTAACAGCGCAACAACATGTGATCTTGAAATCTGAAGCATTACACCCCTCCGGATCCGACGTTGCGAGCGTCTCAGCTCCCCGGTCCGACGTTACGACCCCCCCGCGGTCCGACGCTGTGACCGCTGCACTCCCCACTTCCCACCCCCGGTCCAACGCTGCGATCGCGCTGCACTCCTTGTAATATAAAATTATAGTAGGAGTAACAAAATATATAAGGTTTTTAATGGTTTTTATTATTTTGAGGTGCATTAAAAACAATAATAAAAAGTACAAAATGTCAACAGACAGTGCAAATGCGTATTAATAGTTGTCTCTCTGCCTCTGGCTGCAGCAGCAGCTGTGTGCCTTTGTGTGTGTGTGACTGTCCCGCTCGCTCGGGCTCGGCTGTCGGGCCTCGTGCGGCGGCCAGTCAACTCGGTCTTTCAGTCAACTCGTTCATCGGTCTGGATCTTTCGTTCACTCGGTCTTTCAGTCAACTCGTTCACCGTCTGGATCTTTCGTTCACTCGGTCTTTCAGTCAACTCGTTCACCGTCTGGATCTTTCGTTCACTCGGTCTTTCAGTCAACTCGTTCATCGTCTGGGTCTTTCGTTCACTCGTACTTTAAGTCAACTCGTTCATCGTTCTGGATCTTTCGTTCACTCGGTCTTTCAGTCAACTCGTTCATCGTCTGGATCTTTCGTTCACTCGGTCTTTCGTTCAACTCGGTCTTTCGTTCATTTGACCCGTTCTTTCAGTCAACTGGGTCATTCTGGTCTTTCAGTCAGCTCAGTAGTACTGCTGCTGCTTCTCTAAGCCCCACCCACACACAGAACGAGGCGCGACGATAGGATAAGACAGGCAAGCACGGAGATAGTCCCTCTTCAGCCAATCAAAAGAACTGAACGGACTGAACGGGTCATTTAGGGGGGGAGAACTAGTTCATTTCGTTCACCAAAAAGAACTAGTTCTTTTGATCCGTTCGTTCAAGACCGACACACCACTACATTTCAGTCAAACAGTGCTATAGAGAAAGAGAGACAATGTAACAGATCAAGACAACGAATAGACTAGAGACTTAAGAATGGATGTGATTATGAATATCAAGTCTGGTGGTGCTCTGTGATCCTCTTGCGGACCAATGTACATCCAGAGTGCATTCAGTAGTACACTGTATGCTAATCTTCATACACTTACATACTGTAAATACCCTAGTTAGGGTAAGGCAAGACTTTTAACGTTTGTCAATTGTTGCAATGCCTGTATGTTACACTGAACTGATTTTAACACAGTGCAGCCAGCTGGTGAATAATCATTGTGAATAAAGTCATTCTCTATTATGAAAAATGACATTCTTCATTATTTGTTTTGCCTTTTTTGGAAAATGTATGGAATACCCTGCCTGTCTGATACACAGGCATTAGCGTAACATTACCTGTTCATTTGGTCTGTGTCACTGTTTGCATCTAGATAATATTAGTGGTCTTCAGAAAATGAAATATCCAAGTTGGCACCTAAGTAAAAAACAAACAAAAAAAGGGTAGTGCCAAAAAGATGCTCTTTTGTTGCTTATTTTCATATCATATGAGGTTTGGGATATAAGAATAAGAGGAACTTTATTCATCCCCGAAGGTAAATTCAGTTGTCTGTTGTCTCACTTGACATGTCTCTAAAAGTTTTTTACTATTTACACAAGAGTTATAAAGTCTAATGGTTGTGGGTACAAACAAGTGGGTGGATTACTCTTTCCAAACTTTTTTTAGGCTCTCTGATTCTGAAAAACTCACTTGTGATTCTTCACTTAGCTCATTCTCTAAACTGAGTGAGAGCAAAGTCATCGGGCTTCTGCTTAGCTCTAAGCCTGCAACCTGTCTACTTAATCCAATTCCTTCACATCTCCTGCAAGCAATTGAGCCTACAATTAGCCCTGCTTTAATATGCATCATTAACTCCGCTCTCTCCACTGGTGTTTTCCCTGCTGCATTCAACTGAGGGTCAGACCATTGCTCAAAAAATTCACTTCTCCCATTCCTATCGAAAATACTGGAGCCAACAGTCTTCAATCAGTTTTCAGAATACCTACAGAACCATGATCCACTTGATCTGAATCAGTCAGACTTTAGGTGGGAAACTACACTTTTGCGGGAAATGCAATCATTGTGCTTGGCTGAAATGGTTGGTCAGCCCTCAGTCCTTTTGCTGCTGGATCCGTCTGTTGCCTTTGACATAGTAAATCACCAAATCCTCCTCTCCACACTCTCCTTACTTGGTATCTCCTCCAGTGGTTCAAATCCTACTTCACAGGGAGACCTTTTAGAGTATAATGGAGGGAAGAAATGCCTAATATGCATGGCTCATCAACAAGGGTGCCTAATAGGTCAGTTCTTGGTCCCCTCCTACCATGGCTTCTCCTATCACTGCCATGTAGATGATACAAAGCTTTTCCTATCCTTTCCACTAGACCCTACAGACCTTTCAACACAGTTCCTGGTTCAGGCTCTTGAAATATCACACAACAACTACTGTAACTACTTACTGGCAGGCTTCTCTGCTTGCGCAGTTAAACCTCTGCAGATGACCCAGAATGCAAATGATCCTAAAGGCTAAAACAAACAGGATGCCTATTTGGAGCCTGGAAGCAGCGTCAGGTATCACGCAGCAAATAGGTTGCCATTCTAATCAATGCAGCAAAGCATACAGGACGCGTATCAGCTCCATCACACCATCGTATCAAGAGCAGAGCTCTACGCTTTCAATACACGTCAATCCACAAACGATCCGAGAAGATCGTTCCAGACAGGAAGTCAAGCATGAAAACCGCGCATGTCATTCAGTATTTCAAAATAAAACACCATATTTGAACTCTTGACTGTGTATCGTTCGTGTAGATGAGAAACACTTCCTGGTTATGGATTTATCAGTAACACAGAACAATCCGATGGTCAATCCCTGATCCATGTGGACCTCAACAGGACATTTAACAGCTAGCACTGTCTGAGGGCAACAGCACAGCATAAAGGAACATAGTTTACTTTATTAAACACCTGCAAAAACTGAAACTGTAAAATCACGTTGCTTTTTCACATATAGTAGAAGCTCAACAGACACTGAATTATATCCAAATTAGCAGGAAATAGACCACAGAAAGGGAGAAAAAACCTGTTGTGAGCATGTTGTCTCCTCTATACTGAGCCCAGCTGGCCGTGGTAGCAGCATAGTGCAGCATACAGGATGCATATTTGGAGAGTGGCTGCACGCTCCAAATATGCATCCTGTATGCACTACCCAATGTTGCTCTATGAAGCAAATATGGAACGTGCTCAATATGAATTCTGTATGTTTTTGGCTTAACCCTAACCCAAGCGTTACATTTCTTCTTACTCTAGCATGGATCATAATTGTGGCGATGTTCACAAACACATTGGCCCTCATTTATCAAGCTTGCGCAGATCTGAGCACAGGATTCATCCTACGACAGGACACACGTGAGATTTATGAAAGGGTTCGTATCTGACCAATCCCAGCGTACGTTTGATCGGGTCTTGGTAAATGTGGCGGCTGAAATCGATCGTCATTAACATGTTTACATCCTTAAATATTTGTGGTTCAGAAGCCTCGCCCACTGAGGTCAAACATGAAAGAGGAGAAATATTAGAATGATGCAAAACTTTTTCGAGCTGAAAGTGGATATCCTCACATCTGTGGTGGAAACTAACAAGGATTTGCTCTTTGGAAGCTTCAAAACTGGAATAAAAGCAGTCCAGAAAACTCCTGTCTGGAGCAGGATTATGGTGGCGCTGAACAGCACTGCCGTGGAATAGCAGACAGTGGCTGAAGTTTGAATCAATCATTAGTCAATAAGTTGCTCGTGATGACAAATTAATATCTCATACATGCCTCATATTTTTTATTGCCATGACATAGGGTACATTGCTCCTATTACTGAAAGTATTTAGTTTTAGTTTGTTTCGTCTCTGTAATGTAGAGGAGACTGGAGAGTCTGACAGAGGCTGAACAAAAATAACTATTAACGTCACCAAATGGTGTGTTGCTGCCCCTGAGGCACATTTTTATGGATTTCTATTGGATTTTTATCACTGATTAAATAGCATGTCAGAATCCATCAATAAGGTCCTGTCTCCTCTGTACAGCACCTTTGTGGAGTCGCTCCTCATTATTGTTTTCCAGGCATCGGGTCCTCCTGTTGCACCGGCACAGCCAACGGCACTCCATTCACCAGTGCAACATTGTGCAAAACTGTACTGGCTTAAATGATGTCCCACACCCTTTCAGGATTGTACAACAACGTCCCCACTGCTGGGCCAAGACAGAGACACCTGCCTTTTAGGAGTCAAACGCAGCCCTTCACAGTGGCCGAGGGCGTGTGGGCGCAAAGGTAAGACAGCGCTCCTGCTCTGTGGCAGTGTTTCTGGGCAGAGTTATCAAATAGGCCTATTCACTAAGGACATAACAAATTTATTTTATTTTATATTATTTACGTCTTAGGGCTCTATTTTCGTGCCTGGCCTGCGATAGTTGTGGAGACATCCACACAAACAGTGAATACAACCAACAAGCGAGGTGTACAGGCTGTGTTAATTACATTAAATATCAATTGAACGAATGATGTACGGATTCACTGCCCCCTATCGGCCAGAAGGGGCCAGAACGAGTGGGGTCTGTGACGTCACTCTCCGGCGCCACTTGAGATTGCGAATCAGATTGAATTACGAGACACTTTTTGCGGGGTGAGCATGACAACAAAAAAGGATTTCTGAGTTTGGTTTTGCTTTTCAATTTAGTCACAAAATGAGCAGTCTTGAAGAAGAAAATGAAAATGCATTTTGGATGTTTGCTTTTGATTTTGATTTTTGAGTCAAAGAGTGCAGCCATGACTTTGAAATGAAAAAGCATTTCTGCTAATGCTTTTGAAATTGAGATATTAGTCACTATCGCTTTCATACATCTGAGTTAAAAGAATCAGAGAACACTGAGCACAAAATGGGGGTTAGATTAGTTTGAGATTAACCCAATTGCAAAGATGATACAGCTGAGATTTATTCCTGTGTGATTGGCACATCAGGGTTTTCCATAATATTAGAGTCTGTTAAACACTCTAAAGAGTAAAAAATTGAGTAGTTCTAAACTTGTAATTAATCTCTTTCTGGTCAGATATTATAACTTCATTATCAGTCTTTACCCTGGCAGTAAGTTGTTTCTTATGCTAATGTTAGCTTTTCTCTGCTTGTAAGCAGTCATAGTGGCTGGCGTATGGGTGCCGCTGTACTAAAGAGGTTGTAAGATGTGACACTTTGGTCATATTGCATACCTACAGTCGCCTGTGTCTACATGGTAGTCTGTTGGCATCTACATCAGCACCAATGCTTTTTTACTTTCATGTTGACTGGGCCCCATTTCTGGTTATTTTCATAAAAGCTTTATTGGATTCAAGATGGCGGCACGCACGGGTGCAGCGGCTCTTAGCTCTCCAGTTTGGTGCTTATTTTTTATATTTTTGTGTGCACTCCTTTATTTAAATAAGGCAGCCATTTCGTATAGTCGTCAGACTTTACTCGACTTTGGCTGCAGGTGCAGCTTGGCGGTTACTGGTGACTATCAACAAATACACAACATCCCGGGGGACATAGCGAGAATGTCGGGGTCTCCGTGGATGGTCAGCCCGCCCGCAGAGGCGGGGCAAGGGTCCTTTGGGGCTCAAAGCAAGAAATTTGTGGGGCCCCCACCCCATCCCTGTACACTGAAAAAATTCGGTTTTTGCACACAATTTCTGGGACATTTGATATGTATACTGAAAATAATACTTTAGAAGAGATTAGGGGTTCTCAAAGTGAATTTCAGGGAGGAACAGAAATCCTTAAAACCCTACACCTATCAATAATTGTTGTTGTAAATTAACTGACACCAACACAATATAAAATATGAACTTTTCTAATATTGTTAACAATAAAATAAATAGAAAAATAAAATTGCAACAATGTAGACACCAGTTGACATGCAAGCGAATGATGAATAAATAACAGTAAATAAATAAATGAATAACAGAACAAACAAAAACCGAACAAAACAAACTTGACATGGCTTGTGCAAAACAGGGTACCCACAGGTCCGCTGTTCTAAAAATGTTGCTTACGAGCCTTAGCTTGTGCAAATACTGTAACAAAGTCATCTAGATCCAAAGACCTTCGCACATTGTGCTCAATGGAAATGAGAGCAAGTCCAGAAAGTCTCTCCTGGGACATGGTTGACCTGAGGTAGTTTTTTATGAGTTTCAAAGCAGAGAAGCTTCTCTCACCAGAGGCAACGGTGATTGGCAGAGTTAGAAGCAGACGAAGAGCAATGCTGAGGTTTCCATAGAGATCCAGAAGCTGCTCCTTGTAGATGTAATCCAGCATCATTCTTGGACAGGAGGCTACAGCATCAGGGAAGGTATGTATTGCAGCGCTTATCTCCAGGACCAAATCCTCAGACTCTACATCCTGTAGTGTTTTTTCGAGGTTCTTGCAGTTGTCCGTGAGTTTGCCGAGCTGATCACTCTCTCTCATGTTTCTTTTGAGAACAGGAAACCATAAAGGCCAAAAACATCTTCCATTTTTGAAAATCGGTCAGTCAAACTAGTGAGGGCTGTGTCCACTAAGGGGAGGAAAAACTCCCTCTTAAACTGCTCATCTGGGGTGGACTGGCTTTCTTCTCTGCCCTCATACAGAAACTGCTTGGTAGTTTTTCGCTGTCTTTTTGCCGGAAATGTCCTGTCAATTTCAAGGCTCTCTGCTATCTTTGTAGCATCACTTTGAGCAGCAGCAAGTCCACTTTCCCTTGCATTCTCCAGATAGGTTCTCACTGCGCTTGTTTCTGCTTTAAGTGTTTCAAGAGAAACACTGGGGCTCTGTAGAATCTTGCTTACCCGGTTGATCTGGTACAAAATATTATACCAGATAACAGTGCACAGTACAAATCTCCATGTCATGAGTTCGGCCTTTATGCTCGTTGCTGTGGACAATGTCTCAGAGTCCTTCTTCTGAACTGAGAGGGTTTGGAGGCCAGACAGTGCTTGTATGAGTTCTGGAAGGTGGTAACGGACAACTTTCACGCTGTCAATCCTGGCTTCCCATCTGGTCACTGACAAGGATTTTACTGTTGCGTGCTTGACATGTTCCTGCAGAACTGCCCAGCGTTGCACAGAGGAGCTGAAAAGATTGTACAATCTCGGAAGAACACCGAAGAAGGAGATGGAGCCTACAGAAGATTTGGCAGCATCTGCTACAACCAGATTAAGAGTGTGGCTGCTGCATGGGACACACAATGCCTTCTCATTCAGTTGCAGCAGTCTTGCTTGAACCCCTTGTTTATGTCCCATCATGTTGCTCCCATTGTCATAAGATTGTCCACGGCAGTCTCTGATGTTCAAGTTGAGCTCATCCAACTTTTCCAAAAGTGTCTCGGACAGACCTCTTCCAGTTGTGTCTTGAACATCAACAAATCCAATGAAATGTTCAGAGATCGATGCACCAACTGATGGCTCACGTTTCACCACTCTCAAGACGATAGACAGTTGTTCGGTGTGGCTTGTGTCAGGAGTACAATCCATTATGACAGAGAAGTACTTTGCTGCTTTCACCTGTCTGGCTATCTCCTCACTGATTTTGCCTCCCACCAATGAAATGATTTCATTTTAAATGTCATTACTGAGGTAGTGCACTTTTGTTTGTTTGGTTTGAAACTTTCTTATGTGTTCATTCATGATGGGATCAAACTGGGCCATCAATTCCATCTGGGCTAGGAAATTGCCATTATGTGGATCATATAGAGCCTCTGTATGCCCCCTCAAAGCTTGATTTCTTTCAGCTAAATAGCATATGATGGCAATAACTCTGTGTATTACACCTCTCCAGTGCTCTACCTCAAGATGCATCAAATTCTGGTTTATCTGATCAATGGCTGTTTTAGTTTTGAGCCTTGTGTTGAGTTCCTGCCAACTCATCATATTGGTATGATGTGCCTTTGAATGCTCATGTTCCTTTAAATGACTAGCTATGTTTTTCCGATACCTAAATCCCCCTTTGGTAAGTGAATTGTCCAATTTTCCAAAAATTTTGCAAGCAAAGCAGAAGGTGGACTCTGTACTGACTGAATACATGAGCCATCTTTGCTGTATTTTGTTGCCGTTTTTCATGGTCATTTCATAATATTCCCTTTTGAATCTCCGTGGAATTTTGTCCGTGTTCTGGGGGAAAACCATATCTTTCACCTGTTTGGGTCCTCATGTTACCAGTTGGCACACTTGGGTATGGTTGAGGATGGTTGGCCATTGTGCAGGGTCCTCTGAGATCAACTGTTCACATTTGGGTCTTGATGGAGCTGATGACAAAAAAAGAAAAAAAACAACAAGGCATATTTGTTATAAATAATCTTAACTAGCATGGGCTAATTACAGCAATTCTTGTTGCAGTTATTATTATTGTCATTGTTATATGTTCTCTATGGAAGTAAAAAAAAAACTATTGAACTCACTGTCATCTGTGTCCGCAGTTGGACTTGACCTCTGATCATCGGTTGGATCTTCCTGAGCAGGAGGTTGGGAAACCACTGTGCTGCGGGAGGTGGATGTTGATGGAACTGAACTCAAAAAATAACAACAGGGCATATGAAAATCTATGAGGACAGGCATATGATTATGTATGTGCACAGCATTTTCTACTACTACAACTTAATACTACTACCGTAAAGAATATTAGGGCATAACATTATTGTCATTGTTATATGTTCTCTACAGAAGTAAAAACTATTGAACTCACAGTCATCTGTATCTGCGGTTGGAATTTATATTTGATCATCGGTTGGATGTTCCTGCGCAGGAGGTTGGGAAACCGCTGTGCTGCTGGAGGTGGATGTTGATGAAACTAAACTCAAAAAACAACAACAGGGCATATGAGAATCTCTAAGGGCAGGCATATGATTATGTATGTGCACAGCATTTTCTACTACTACAACTTAATACTACGGCCATGAAGAATATTAGGGCATAACATTATCAATTAATGTGGAATAATGAACTTACAGTTGTCATCATCGGGGATGGGAGGGGGAACATCATCCTTCCCTGGATGTGTTGGTTTTAAAAAAGAATGATCCTGAGGAGAGATGAGAGGGAAACATATTGTTAAGTTCAACATGTATTATGCACTTGATGTACTCTTGTGGTGGGTGCACATATCATATGTACTGCCCAACACATATTTCTCCCTTTCTGGCACTATTAAGTTCATTTCATCATTATGCAAAGCTTATTATAGAAGGTGTACTTTAGTATTAAATACTATTAGGCTGTTGTTGTTGTTGTAGTTAGACTGTCTGCCTCACTAAACTTTCTGTTGTTTTCTGCTGGTTGAGACTGGAGAGTGACGCACATCTCCTCCTGCTGGCTAGCTTCATGTAGCTGTGTCCTGTTACGCATTCGTCATAGCTTAGTTTATAGCTTATTAGCCGCTATGGAGTCCGTGACAACACAACACAGTTAGTCAGAAAAACACAACAATGCACTTACCACTGTCTTTCTTTCTTTTTTCCTCCCTTTCCTTCCTCTGTTTTTTCTTGTCTGCCCCGCTGGAATAACTCCTCTTCATCTTTTCGCAAGTGCGGCGCTCGGTGGCCGCTAAACAAACAAACAAACCTTGCGGTTCGCACTGATTGACACAGACAGCGCTGAAGGCAGAAGGGGCGTGGGGGCCCCCAAGGGGATTTGTTACGTCGCTTTTTCATAGTAAATGCCCGTTGTTGTCGTTGCCGTGCAGTACATTTTTTAGCGCTTGGGGCACCCAGTCACTCGGGAGGATGCGCAAGTGGGGGCTCCCTGGAAGCCGGGGCCCCAGGCAATTGCCTGGTTTGCCTGTCGGCAAGCCCCGCCCCTGCCCGCCCGGCAAGCGCAGGAGGCGGCGGAGAGAGAGGAAGCAGAAGCAGGGATGCCGGTCGGGCTCGGCTGCTTGGCTACATAAGCAACCTCACAGGCCAGCAGTACCGAGCCTTTTCCTCTCAAACACCAGATCCATCACCCAAAAAATGGACGAATTGGAGCTACAGATGGCCACGACGAGCTCGGTACGAAACTGCAACATCTTTATTACGGAGTCGTGACTTCACCTGCTGATTCACGATGCTGCAGTCGAGCTAGCAGGCCGTACGCTACTCTGGCAAGACAGAAACCGGACTCGGGTAAGAGCAGAGGATGGGGGCTTTGTGTTTACGTTCACAACGAGTGGTGTTGTAACAGCAGGATCATTGACACACACTGTTCTCCCGATTTAGAGGTTGTGGCAGTCTCGTGCAGACCTTTTTATCTCCTGAGGGAGTTTAACGCCATAAATAAACAGCAGCTCACCCATCCCGACGCGGTTCTCATTGTGGCTGGCAACTTCAACCAAGCGTGCCTAAAGTCTGTGCTCCCCAAACTCACCCAGTTTGTAGACTTTGCCACCAGATTGAATAATACTGTGGATTATGTCTATTCTAACATCAAGCATGCATACAAAGCTACACCCCTCCCCCACCTGGCTGGATCTGACCACTTCAGCATGTCCCTCACCCCCACCTACACCTCCCTGTTGAGGAAAACAAAACCTGAGAGAAAGACAACAAAGACCTGGGGCCTCATGTATCAACGCTTGCGGCGCAAGAAAACCTTGCGTACGCCAAAATCGGCGCACACGTCCAGATTTATCATCGCGAAACGAGCGTCGGTTCCAGCGCTAATCAACGCAGGTCAGGAGGTGGTGTTGAGCTGGATATTTGCGTTGACTGTGATTCGCACTTTGGCGACGCTGTGTGGCGGTGTTTGGTGACTCACTATGTGACAAGCGTGCACCACATCCCCGTGGCCGAGCAGCACGTCGCCCCACATGACGAACCAGCAGCAGACGGAGGGATGCGAGCTGATCCCTGCCGGGCCGCCGTCCTCGCGCGGGAGAATCTCATCGCCACAGTGTGAATGGGTAAGAAGTGAATACACAGTTCAATGAGCCAAATTAATTTATTTTCTCCACCAGACGCTCGAGGAAATTTACGAGCCGGTCCAGCCGCTCGTTGATCCCCGCGATCCCCCTGATGATTTCTTCCTGCGATTGCAGGACCCCCTCCGCGAGGACCCTTCCACTGCGTCCGGGTGGTCCAGCGGAAGCGCCGCGGCTGGTGGACGCTCCACCGCTTGTCGGCGCGCTGGTGCTGATGCTGGTGCTGGGGCCGGGGGCCGGGGTGGCCCGAATGCCGCTGGTCCTGGCCGACGACTCCGAGCCGGCGGACGGGCTGCCGCGGGCCAGGGTTCCGCAAGCCGGCGACACGGCCGACACATTAATTTTTGTGACACAATAAAAATATTTGTTCATTTCAATTCCTGCTTCTGTGTATCTGTTGCGTTTACATCTCTCTCCACGGTATCATAGGTAATGTAATCCAGTATTTCGAGGTCAGTTATGCACATTACAGTTGTTTATTGCATAAAAAGTTATCGAAAAATGAAGTTAAGGGCGAAGTATAAATCACGTCTAAAAATAGACTGAATCCCGACGTTGAAATGAAGTATAAACTTAGACTAGACGTCTAATATACGTCTTTTGCTCAGTGGGATGACAAAGCATGTGGACATTTGTGTGACACGCCACTTACCCTTTAATAATAGTCGCCACCACCCGCTGCTCAAACGGCGTGAGGGTCTCCTCCCCCGGACCCCCACCTGTCTGGCCGGTACTCCTCCGGAGGGCAGCTGTACGCCGCTTGACCTCCACCTTGAGGTCCGACCACTTTTTTTTAATCTCCGCGGGGGTGCGTGTCCCGGAACCCACCGCATTCACCCTCTCGCAAACTTTCTCCCACTCCAAGCGTTTTTGTTTTGCACTGACGCCACTGGACAGGCTGCCAAACAAAACACGCTGTCGCTCCTCCACCTCCGCCACCAGCACCTCCACCTCGCACGCCGTAAATGTAGTTTTTCTTGTCATTTTGTCTGCGTGCGAGGACAGGGAGACCCTATTTAAATAAATCTGCATATTTATAGGAGGGCGTAACGGGGGCGGGCCCAGTCACTCCGACATCTGCGCTCAATTCCACGCTGATTGGGATTTATCAAGGAAACACACGTGGATTTCAGCGCCCGCACACATTGATACATACGGATTTTTTTCAGCGTGAAGGACCTTGCGTGCGCTCGTTTCTGGTATGAGTTCCACGCAAGTGTTGATACATGAGGCCCCTGGCCTGAAGGAGCCCTCTCTCAGTTACAGGACTGCTTCTCCACTACCATATGGGACTTATTCTTCAGCTACAACCTCCAGGAGTTCACAGACACTGTACTCTCCTACATCAAGAACTGTGTTGACAATGTCACCGTCAACAAAAGGGTCAGGATGTTTGCCAACCAAAAACCCTGGATGAACAGCGAAGTGCAATCCCTCCTGAAAAAACCTAACAGTGCCTTCTAGTCAGGAAACAGGGCAGTGTATAGCGAGGCCAGGGCGGACCTGAAAAGGGGCATCAGGGAAGCCAAGGAAGCCTACAGGAGAAGGATTGAAGATCACTTCGCTGATAACAACCCCAGAAGGATGTGGCAGGGGATAAATCACACCACAAACTACAGATGCACTCATCAGACGACAGCTAGGACTGATGCCTCACTGGCAGAGGAATTAAACCGCTTCTTCGCCCGCTTTGAGATGGTCAGGCCCTCAGCGGTGACAGTCACAGCATCCCTATCCCCCCAGCACCAGCACAATGACACTCCAGGAGCAGGAAGTAAGACGTGTGCTAAGGACAGTGAACCCCAGGAAGGTGGCCGGCCCCAACGGAGTACCCAGCAAGGTACTCAAAGCGTGTATCTTCAACCTGTCCCTGTCTTTGGCCACCGTCCCTCCATGCCTCAAGACCTCCACCATCATCCCCATTCCCAAGAAGACAGCTGTGGACAGCCCCAATGATTACAGGCCTGTCGCACTTACGCCTGTAATTATGAAGTGCTTTGAGAGACTGGTCTCTCAGCACATCAGGACCCATCTTCCTCCCACTCTGGACCCCTACCAGTTTGCCTACAGGTCAAATCGATCCACCTAGGATGCTATCTGGAGCACCTGGGGAACTATGTGAGGATGCTCTTCCTGGACTTCAGCTCAGCTTTCAACCACATCATCCCGGAGATCCTGATCCAGAAACTGTCCCTCCTTGGTTTCTCCACCACCATCTGCCTCTGGATCAAGGACTTCCTGACAAACCGTCCACAATCTGTCAGACTCAGCCCCCACCTCTCCAGCACCATCACACTCAACACCAGCTCTCCACAAGGATCTGTTTTGAGTCCCCTCCTGTTCACACTCTACACATCCGACTGCTCCCCGACCCATCTCTCAAACGCCTTCATAAAGTTTGCAGATGATACCACCGTGGTCGGACTCATCTCAGGGGGAGACGAGTCCAACTATAGAGATGAGGTTAACAGACTGTCTGCGTGGTGTTTGGTAAACAACCTCCAACTGAACACCACAAAAACAAAAGAAATCATCATAGACTTCAGGAAGGGCAGACCGGACCCGGCCCCACTTTAAATCCACAGGGATTGTGTGGAAAGAGTCCACACCATGAGATTCCTGGGTGTGCAGATATCCGAGGACCTCTCCTGGACCGCAAATACTTCTGCAGTATTTCTCCACTTCCTGAGAGTGCTCAGGAGAAATAACCTGGAGGAAAAGTTGCTGGTGACCTTCTACAGAGGCACCATAGAGAGCATCCTGGCGTACTGCATCACAGTTTGGTATGCGGGGTGCTCTGCAGCCGACAGGAGAGCACTACAGAGGGTCATCTGCTCAGCCCAGAAGATCACAGGCTGCCCTCTGCCCAGCCTCGACGACATTGCCAACTCTCGCTACCTGAGCAGAGCTGGCAACATCATCAAGGACTCCTCCCACCTTGGAAACCACCTGTTTGACCTGTTACCATTGGGCCGAATGTACAGGTCACACAAAACACGGACCAACAGACTCAGGGATAGCTTCTTCCCGAGAGCTATCACTGCAGTCAACAACAACAAGTCCAGTTAAACCCGTCCCCCTCAACTAACTTATATACTGATCACACTGATCAAATGCAATAAATGTATCATTTAATGTATCACCGTGCAATAACACTGGGCTTCACGTGCAATTTAACGGGTCTCATATCACTCCTCTTTGTATATACAGTATATATTACTGCCTTTTTACTTTCTTTTTCTATTTTATTCTTCACTTATCTTGTGTTGGCTTCCATTTTAAGTATTTAATTTTTCACTATTACAATTGCTCTGCACCAAATGGGGTGGCTCTCAAATTTCGTTGTACTGTGTACAATGACAATAAAGGCGATTCTGATGCTAAAATATTTATCTTTATTATATTTAAATTTAATTGGAAGCACCATTGTTGTTTTAAACGATCCTGCATAGTAGAAGAGCAGATAAGTGAGATAATCGTTAAGTTGGTGATACTTGGGTCACTTTACTTGGAACGTGTCCCAGCCATTTAAAATTTCAAGATGGCAGCCATTTTTCAACTGGAAAACTGGCCACCTAACTGGTACAATTAGGTGTTGTCCTTGTTAAGTTAGTGATATAGGCATTAAAATTGGTATGAACAGTCTTCATGAGTCACTCAACAAGACAATGCCTCAAGTTGCTTGAAATTTCAAGGTGTCGTACATTTTTAAGATGGCTGCCATCTCATTAGAGCAGTTAAATGATGTGAAGTTGGTGATATAAACATAAAAATTGGTAAGGCCATTCCCCATGAGTAACTTAATAAGAAAATGCCCCTAGCTTCGAAGTGGTGACCATTTTTTTTTTTATTCAAACATATATTTATTAAGGAGCCCCTAAAGGGATATGGAGAAAAAAAAAGAAAACACAAATGTTTTGCTTGCGCATGTGAAAGGTGCGTTGTTCTCCTGTTGGAGCAGAATTACATCTCGTGGTACCCCCGCTCCAACCGGAGAACAATGCACCTCTTTTGCATACACACGTGAATGTTTCGCACGTGCATGTAGGTTTTCTTTCTTTTTTTTTTGGTCTTTTTTCTCCATGTCCCTTTGGGGGCTCGGTAGTTCATATACTTTTCATATTGAATGTTTTGTTTTTTTACTGCTAAGCATCAGATCATTAACTTGACGTAAAGTGCTACACAAATAAAATTCATTATTATTTTTTGAATAGAATAGACATTGTAAAGAATAAGTTTATTGTCCTTGTACAGCGTACAACAAACTTGAAGTTTTACTTTAAGTTTGACCTGATCCCACCAACTCAAGCAGCACTGAAAGAGCACGTCAAATGTGCAGCTTATGAGGCTAGACATGTGTTGGGACAGGCATTGAAGCAAGAATGCCAAGCCCATCTGACTGGGTAGAGATTAAAAAAAAAGATGATGGATGGAGAATATTTTGGACTCCCCTTCCCCTTGTTGCAGAGAGTTGTTGGGACTTGACCAAATGTGGATGCACCAAAGAATGTACTGGATGATGCAAGTGCTTAAAATATGGTCTCACTTGCACATGTCTATGTAGTTGCCCCTGTTAGAAGCTATGTTTGTATTCTTTTTGCCAGGATTACTTCCCCTGGCTGACCTTCCCCTTGTCAGAAAGAAAAAAGTTACAAATAAGGTACTAAAAAACAAACAAAAAACTAAGTTAAAAAAAATTTCCTTGTGACTGTTACCTTGTTGTGGTAAGGGAGCTTGCATACTTCTGTGAACCCTAATTGAGAGGCAACTCCTGGCAGGTTTTAGCAAATTGGACAGGTCAAGGGTGAGGAGACGGACAAAACAAAGTCAAGCATTTTCTTGTGAAGTGACTTATAGAGAATGTTTTTATGTTTATATCACCAACTTTACGTAATATTACTGCTGTAATGGGATGGCGGCTTTTTTTTTAAATGGTCGCCACCTTGAAATTTCAAGCAGCTTGGGGTATTTTCTTGTTAGGTTACTCATGGAGAATGGTCTTACTATTTTTCATGTTTATATCACCAACTATACATCATTTGACTGCTCTACTTAGGTGGCGGCCATCTTGCAAAATGGTGGCCATCTTGAAATTTCAAGCAGCTGGGGGAATTTTCTTGTTAAGTGACTTATGAAGACTTTTCATAACAATTTTCATGGCTATATCATCAATTTAACAAGTACATTACCTAATTATTCCACTTTGGGGTGGCCATCTTGAAAAATGGACGCCAACTTGAAATTTCAAATGGCTGGGACACTTCTCTAGTAAAGTGACCCATGAAGAATGCTCATGCCAATTTTCATGCTTGTATCACCAAATGAACGATTCTGGCTAAAATTTGTACTTGGCCACTGCACTATAGTGGTGTTTTGGAGTGATGAAGCGGCTTGGGATGTTTACAGTTAAAATTAATAAAGGAGTACAACAGATATTTTAGACAGAGTGATATCTTCATACCACACTCTTCCTCTCTTTATTTCAGGTACGGCAAGCTGTACAACAGAAAGTCCAGAGCAAGGAGTTTGTACACCACGAAGGCCCCACAAGATGTATAGTGCCTTGAAAAAGTATTCATACCCCTTGAACTTTTTCACATTTTGTCACTTAACAACCACAAACTTAAAAGTATTTTATTGATGTTTTTTTGTCATAGACCAACACAAAGTAGCACATATTTGTGAAGTGGAGCAAAAATGATACACGGTTTTGAAAAATTTAAGCAAATAAAAATCTGAAAAGTGTGGTATGCATTTGTATTCAGCCCCCCTGTATCAATACTTTGTAGAGCCATCTTTCACTGCAATTACAGCTGCAAGTCTTTTGTGGTATGTCTCTACAAGCTTTGGAAATCTAGAGACTGAAATTTTTGCCCATTCTTCTTTGCAAAATAGCTTAAGCTCAGCCAGATTGGATGGAGAGCAACTGTGAACAGCAATTTTCAAGTCTTGCCAGAGATGCTCAATGGGATTTAGGTCTGGACTTTGACTTGGCCATTCTAACACATGAATATTCTTTGACCTAAACCATTTAATTGTTGCTCTGGCTGTATGTTTAGGGTCATTGTCTTGATGGAAGGTAAATCTCTTTCCCAGTCTCAAGTCTTTTGCAGCCTCCAACAGGTTTTCTTCCAGGGTTGCCCTATGTACAAAAGATACTCTCTCTGTGCTTGTTTTGTTTCATTATATCTGCCGTACATGTAAATTCCTACACTGCCGAGGTCCTTGAACACACCACAATCGTACTGCTTGGCTCAGAGCAACCATCGGCTGAGTTATATGTCAGAGTTATAACAGTTGGTGCGTCCACTGAACCGTGAGTTATGTTGTTTTCTCCTGTGTTACACTTTGTTGATGTTTATGTCGTTCCATGAGTCTACTTTGATAACTTAACAGTAGTTGAGTCAGGACCACTTTAGTCAAAATCAATTATTTATTACAAGCAAACATTTTCACATTGGCATATGGCTCTGTTCTGAGAATTCCCTGCCATAGAGAGAACTCCTTCCCTCCCTTTCATTTGCATATGTGAAAAGCCAAGGCAGAGAAAGCGGTGTAAATAAAGACAATTAAGATAAATAAATGAAAATCCCGCCACAGAACAGAGCAAGCAGAAGCAGCAAGGGTCAGAAGACCCTCATGAAAAATAATGAAGGGAAACAGTGTACCCGGCCCGGAGGGACACCGGGGCCCCACCCTGGAGCCAGGCCCGGGGTTGGGGCTCACTGGCGAGTGCCTAGTGGGCGGGCCTGCACCCATGGGGCCCGGCCGGGCTCAGCCTGAACGAGCCACATGGGCACCACATCCTGTGGACCCACCACCCATCGCAGGAGGAACTTTAAGGGTCTGGTGATTGATGGATTGGGCAGCTGACAGACAGGTGGTCTGATCCTCGGTTATGGAAACTGGATCTTGGAACATGGAGCGTCACCTCTCTGGTGGGGAAGGAGCTGGAGCTTGTGGGGGAGGTTGAGCATTACTGACTACATATAGTTGGTTTCACCTCTACACATAGCTTTGGTTCTGGAACTCAAATCCTTGAGAGGGGTTGGACACTCTTCCACGCTGGAGTTGCTCAGGGTGAGAGGCAGAGAGCGGGGATGGTATTTTTGCTCGCCCCAAGGCTCGCCGCTGGGACGGTGGGGTTTTCTTGGCTGGACGAAAGGGTTGCTTCCCTGCGCCTCGGGGCCGGGGAATGCTCCCTGACCCTGACTGTTATTCGATATATATGTTAGTCGGGGTCAGGGCAGAGGGGGACATTGAGTCCAAATGGGCTTTTTTCCGCTCTGCCCTTGCCGAAGCAGCTGTTGCTAGCTGTGGCCACAAACCGTCAGGCTGAAGAAAGAGGCCTATAGGTCATGATTGGCCTGTGGGTCTCCGGAATCAGCGGAACGGCACCAGCTGGCCAAGTGGTCCGCAGCCGGGGCAGTCGCAGAGGCAAAAACTCGGGCGTGGGAGGAGTTCAGTGAGGCCATGGAGGAAGACTCTCAGTTGGTTCCAAAAAGGTTCTGGAAAACTGTGAAACAGAGTTAGTGGACTCTGTTTCACAGTTTTCTCAAACAGAGTTAGAGGACCTGGAGGTGGTCTGTCCAATCACTGGGGCACTAGGTGCTCGCCAGTGACCCCTAACCCCGGGCCTGAGTCATGAGGGTCTTCTGAACTATTCTTAGTCTGACCGTTTGCCTAGGACCAATCTGCCTTGGGAGACCCTACCAGGGGCAAAAAGCCCCGGACAGCATAGCTCGTAGGCAGTGGCGGCTGGTGAGGAAAATAGTGGGTGTGGCGGAAAGTTTGGAGACCAGAGCCCTGTAGGGGGTCTGCCGGGAGATCTTTTTTTGGCTCTCACATGTAAATTAAGCATTCTGGTGCATTCTGAGAAAATAATTAGGGAAACATACAATCTTTGAGAAGGGCCCCCAGGTCCTGAGGTTTTCTTAAGTGTTGAGGTTTTAAAAAAGCTGATATCTCAGCCTCTGTAGCAGATAGAAACTAAATTCAAAAAATATTTGAGAGCTTACACATGTGGCTTTCAAGATAACTATCTTTTATTTTTCTGAAACTTTATCACATTTTTAAAAAAACCTTGAATAAACAAACTCAAATGAAATAAAGCAGCTGTATAAATAAAAGTAAAGACTCTGCACTGGAGAATAACTGTTTGCTTTCTGTAAAACAAGTGGCAGTCATGATAAAGTGTCCATTCAATACAAATGTAAAAACAATTATTAAATGTTAAAAGGGTATGCAGCTGCCCTAGTATAGTGCCAGTACAAGACCAGCACTAAAAAATTAAAAAATTAAAAATAAATAAGTGTCTGACAGTGTGTTCATGTCTGTGCTCACCCAAAGTCATGCAACACTCAAAGAAATTGCCAATAGTGTGAGCCAAAGCACTCAATATGAAGAGGTTGTTCACACTGCTGGACACTTCTCCTCCGAAGGTGCTCTCTACCTCTGTCATTGTTTACTTTCCTCACAAAGCATATTGCAAGATCCTAGCATGAATCCGACCGCTTTATTCACCTATCAGAGGCAGCCGGGTATGATGATTTGATTCGCCACGACTCCAGAAATGATTAAAAAACTACAGAATGTCACAAAATGCTGTATCTGTGCTCCCATCTTAAAGTGTAAATAAATAATAGCAGGTGGGAAATGTAGTTTAAATGATTAGTATTGCAAGTGGCCCCACAATAGTTGGTAAAAACTAAGGCTGTCAAAGTTAACGCGTTATTGTCGCGTTAACTCAAGTGACTTTTATCGCCACTAATTTTTTTGACACACGATTAACGCACTCCGTAGTTTCGCGGATCAGGAAGTAGAGCACTGACTGATACCGCAGCAGACATAAACAAATCCCCGTGAGCAGTAACTAGGATATAATGGATAAGAACACGATTTTGAACAGAAAGTTCAGCTACAAAGCCTTGCCAGATGGCTCTCTTGACAGGACAAAAGTCATTTGTGTTTCCTGTCAAGCTGAATTTAGTCACCGGAGTACGTCTAGTCTCAAATATCACTTGTCGGCCAAGCACACAGTTGATGCAGAGAGCCCCGCGTCTGCCCCCCCGCCTCAAGCAAACAACGTTGAATATGCAAGGTAAACAGATGGAGAGCTCTAATAAACGCAAACTTGAAACAGAAATCGCTAAATGGGTGGCTACCGCTTGTCGGCCGATTAGCATTGTGCAGGACGTTGGTCTGCGTGAAATCATACGGATCGCATCCAATGACTGGGGTGCATAAGCATGCATTGCACCCTCAGTTTATGTGGCTGCATGCTCAGTTGGAAAGAGGGAGAAGTGCGCGCACGTCAGGGCACGTCACTCATCTGCCTTCCTTGGGTTCACTGCCGGGAAAATGAACTTAAAGCTGGACAGAATGAATGAGAAAACACCGCTGGAGATCTCCGGCTTCTTCCTCAACTTCCACCTCCTCTTCGGACTCGGGGTCTAAAATATATGGTTTAATACCTGCCGTTTTTAGCCTTTAGCATAAGGTGACCAGACGTCCCTGATTTCCGGGGACAGTCCCCGTATTGGATGACCACAAAATGTTGCGTGTGGGCTCGAACACCGGTTATTACAGTAGCCGAATAGGTAGGAAGCACAAGTAAGCAGTCCTGAACAACAGTTCTTATGGGGGTTATTACAAGGGGCATACGCTGCTACTAAATAGTACCGAGACTTTGTCTGTGATCACGCAGCCCCTGCAGCCCCTGCACCGCCGCCACACCGAATATCCACGGATATCATTACAGACATCTGGGCACCTTACTTTAGCACACATTAGCATATGCTATTAGCATTAGCATAATAACAATGGATAAACCAAAATCCGAACCTCCACTGCTGAGCCAATCAGAGCACAGCAGGCTTCACAGCAGCGATCATAGCAAAGCTCATAACCATAAATGTTAATGAGCCAAAACCAGTTGGTTTTCCTGTAAGGTTTTTTAGGCATACTAAAACAAACCATCAAATAACTTTTCAGCTAAAATTATGTTGCAAACATGATCAGAGGACATCAAGGATTATGAAAAAATGATGAAAATGGGTATGAAACTTTGGTGGCAGGTCCCCTTGAAAATATTCTTTTTTGACTGGTAGAATTCCACTTGAAATGACTGTCATGTTTAGTGATGGTTTTGAGCTGTATAGTTAAAAATAGTTTGAATTTCTATGTTAAATATTCAGGGTAAGAAACATCTGCATTTCCTTTTTCTACAACAATTTTGCTACAATAAAGCATATGAAAGACATTTTTAATATTCTTGTTTGACTAGTTTCATTCCGCTTGAAATGACGGGAAAATGCATAATTTAGTGTTGAATAACGTGCCAGGCATGTGCACCCCCTCTGATCTGAGATGCACCCCTAGTCATCATTTTCTAGACCCGGCCCTGACTGGACATATGAATTACCTTGTAGGACCACCATTACCACGAAAATCCACGATCTGTTCTCATGTTGATTCTCATGTTGATAAAAGTATAACAATTTAAAAAAGATTGATTTAGAATGGATCAAAAATATGCGATCAATTTGCGATTAATCATGATTAATTATGATCACAATTCGATTAATCGCGATTAAATATTTTAATCGATTGACAGCCCTAGTAAAAACATATTTATTGTAAAAATCTATCATTAGAAACCTTTTTTCCCCTAATTTTTTCAGGGAGGGCCGCGCCCCAGCCCCCCCTATGAGCCGGCCGCCACTGCTCCTAGGTTCATTAGAGCACGCAAACTCCTCCACCACGGTAAGGTGATGGTTCATGGAGGAGAATGCTGTCTCTAAGTTGGTTAATCACCTGGAGCTGTATCATTCATTATCTAATATCTAGCTCAGTATGTTTATGTCAAGATAAGTCGTACTTCATTTCTAATTAATGTGTATTGTTGTGTTTGTATTGCAGAAACCACACACACTCATACAAAGTTTATAAAGAGTTGAAACTTTATTACTAGACTCAGTTTTCATTCTGCATTTACCTGAGCATTACAAGTGTCCTAACCAGACACCCTGAAGTAATTGCTGCCACCTAAGATCCAATATAGTCAGCCTGTCATACAATTTTTAGTCCTTCAGCCTTATATGTCCAGCATGGAAAGGAGTGACCCATACAGTGTGTCTGATCACCTGCGCAAATGCAGCCAACTGCCACCATATCTCCAGGACTATGAAGTGGGTTACCCCGCCAAGCACCAACCCCCATATTATGAGCAGGCCAGACATACTATTTCTCCTGAGGTTCTTCAGTATATTAATAACATGAGAGAAGAACATGACCAACTGCGACGAGATCTGCAATGTCTTACAGAAGTCATCTCGAGCTCCCTTGTACTAGCCCCACAGCATACCATGTCACAGTCCAGACTGCGTGAGGACGAGACTTCATCCACATCTGCGCACGCTAGTAAGCTGGTGCCATCTAGAGGTCACAAGGACCCACATCAGCATGAGTGCCCCAAAGCTGTCAGTTAGTGATGAATCCCCACTGCAACAAGACAGCCAGCATGGCCTGATAGCGGAGTTCACTCACAGTCTAAAGAGAGCAGGGTTGCATGGTAATGGGGCAGCACAGTCACCATCATCTTCTGGTGAGTCATTCCCTCAAACTTAAGACTTCCTCCCACTCACAAAAAAGGGCGAGAAGGTTCCTCCAACTCAACATTCAACCACTGAGGGACAGTCGCAGCAACTCTATCAAGAACAATGCACTTCGTGCTCTTTACCTAGTGCTGTTTCCAATCGTCTTATGGACAGTCACCGCCCTCCTCCTAGTGCTACGCCCAAACAGCATGACAGCAGGTATTATCCCCAGGCTGACGATTTTTATGATCGGCCTGTCAGCCGTCATCCTGCCAGATCCCATAGACTGTCTAATACAAGAGTTACTATGATGATGACTATTACAGACAAGATCACTCTGATCTTTCCCCTGATCTCCTTGACAGTCACTACCGCCCTGCTCATGATCTGTACAGGCATGGGGATAACCGCTACCCTGGTGATCCTTGTCGGTACTCACCCGTTCGCCCACAACCAGATGGGTGGCTGCAGACTCCTGCTACTTTCATCAGCTGCCCACCAGCAGAGACTTATCGTGGACCTCAACCAACAATCCCTGATCTTGTGCATGAGGACCCACATGAGTTTGCAAGATTGAAGTTAGCTTTGGACAACATACTCCCACTCAAGGCTCTAGAACATTTCAAGTTTCAGATACTGACTGATCACCTTAAGTGTGAAGAAACATTGCTCGTTGTTGATTCATACAGCGTTTCCCCTTAAATGACACCATGAGAGCACTTACCGAGATGTACGGTCAACCTCAACATCTGGCCTTGAAGAAGATCACCAAACTGATGGATGGACCTAACATCAGGAGTGGTGACATCATATCCTTCAAGTCATTCGCTCTTCAGATCCGTGCACTGGTTGGCATGTTGCATCAGTTGGGGGAGCAGGGTCAGGCGAAGTTGAGGTGCAGCTCACATGTATCTCGCCTCTTAGCTAAGTTGCCATATGACTGAAGAGCCAACTTTCAGAGATTTGTGAACCCCATCTACACTCCTATACCGACACTGCTAGACCTAGCTAAGTGGCTTGAGTATGAGGTGCATGTCCAGGTGATTGGAGACCAGTACTGTGATCACTCAGATAGAGAGAAAATCTGCTCCATGGAAAGAGAGGCATCCTGAGTACAAGCCTCATAAGACTACGACTATTCTCCATGGTGGTGAACAGAAGGGAAGGTCAGAGAAAGACAAGACTGCCATAAAGGAGAAACCTGCCCCCAGAAAGTACTGCCCATTCTGCGACACTGTGCAGCACTACCTGAGTCAGTGCAGTAATTTCAAACTCTCGTTGAGGGAATAGGAGACAGAGTGGATCAAGTTGAACAAGAGGTGTTGGAGATGCGGCCGTAAGCGCCAAGCGACTAAGAGTAACCTCAAAGCCAAGTTCAAACAATGTGAACGACGGCACCTTGAGGTTCTTCACAAAGTTGCACCAGCATCTGCAAAGCCCAACTGAGGAAAGCACCTGCTTGGTAAGTTCCATCTCTGAGACACTTTATGTAGATCAACTAACCAGCCAGGTTCTACTTAAGTTGTGTCGTGTCATCCTCAAGAGTGGTACCAAGGTGATTGAGACTTACGCTATATTGGACAATGGTTCAGAGCATACCATGCTCTTACATGAGACTGCTGAACGCTTGGGGCTTCAAGGGGAACCTGAGGACCTATCACACTGCTCTGTCTGGCAAGAGGTTTGCCATATTCATGGCACCACAGTTTCATTCTCTCTAGCTCCTGCTTCACAGCCTAGCAAATCCTTCCAAATCCACAGAGCCTTCACTGCAAAGGAACTCAGCCTCGCTCGTCACACTTACCCAGTGAATCAAATCAAATCAAATCAAACTTTATTTATATAGCACCTTTCATACAAGCTGCAACACAAGGTGCTTTACAAAAAAGATAAATACAAACAACGGCAAATATAATGCAATGAAATAAGTATCAAACCCGTCCCTTCCCACTCACAGCAACACATACCCCCCCCCCCCCCCCACACACACACACACACACACACACACACACGCACACACGTATCCACACACCCACACACTAACTGTCAGTAAAAACATGGCAAGGCACTGAGGATCCTGGTGAGGAAAAACCACCTATGGGAGCCGTCCACACCGAGAGGAGCCACAGCCCACCTCCACAGGGAGCACCGCCCGCCCCCGAGACCCCCCGACCCAGACAGCCCAGGTGCACACCGCACATAGTGCAGAGCCCCCTAGCCGTCCGGGCCTGGATGATCCCAAGGACCACGCCCCCGGGGGCAGACCAGACACACCTCCCAGTGTGGAGGGCCCCCACGAGGAAACAATGGAGCTAAAAAGACTAAGAGATGGTAGAGTACAGGAATTAAAATAATGTTAAAATATCTAAATGACATAGAAATGTGATAAAAGTAAAGGATAAAATAAACTAAAACAGTTAAATCAGCTAAAAGCTAAACTAAAAAGGTGGGTCTTGAGCCTCCTTTTAAAAACATTGACAATCTCTGCGGTCCTGATGTTCTCTGGCAGGCTTATTACTTATTCTGCTTACTTATTCTGGTGAAGGCTCTACAGGAGAGGTACCATCATCTTAAGTATCTGGCACTGCCAGACATAAGGGAGGCCCAGCCACTGCTGCTCATTGGGTCACATAATCCACATCTTATCACCCCAGTGGAGCCGGTACACCTGGGTCCCCCTGGTGGACCTGCCGCTGTGGGCACCAGACTTGGATGAACACTACAAGGTCCCTCGATTCCTGTGTCAACGATTAACACCACAGAGGTGTCTTTTCACTTCTTGCTCCACACCAGAAGCTTAGCTATTCAGCCATGTCAAGAGACTGTGGCAAATGGATACCTTACCATATCGTAGTGAGTGGCTCATTACCAGATCCAGACAAGATGCTGAGGCCATCCGAAGGCTTGAAGAAAAGACAATCAGGGTTACTGTGGATGGAGTGACGAGTGACACCAACCCGTTGCTGTGGAAGGAAAATCTTCCTCTGCTCCGTGCTACACCTGAAGCCATCTTGGCTCAGCTACGTGGGACAGAGAAGCGACTAGCCAGAGAACCAGAAAGGGCAGCAGCTTACTCCAAGGAAATCCACAAACTCCTTGATGCTGGCTATGTAACACCTGTGTCACCTGCAGAGGCTGTGAAGAGCAACCATTCATGGTTGATCCTGCACCACAAGTTGCACCACAATGGTAAAGAAAGGATAGTCTTCAATTGTTCCTTCACATTCAAGGGACAGAGCCTTAATGGCCACCTCTTGCCAGGGCCCAACCTTAGAGCCAGCCTATTGGGAGTCCTACTCAGGTTCAGGGTACACCCAGTTGCCATTAGTAGTGACGTGAAGGGGATGTTCCACCAGGTTCGTCTGCTAGAAGAAGATAAACCCTTCCTCTGCTTTCTGTGGCAAGACATGAAGGTAGACAAGAAACCTACTGTCTACAAATGGCAAGTACTCCCCTTTGGGACTACATGCAACCCATGCTGTGCCGTCTTTGCACTTCAGTCACATGTCAAGAAACACACGAAACCAGAAGAGGATGTCCGTCGGTTCGTGGAATGAAACTTCTACGTTGACAACTGTTTGCAGTCTCCCCTCGAAAGTGCAAGCTAATGAGTTGGTGAACCGCCTGCAGTCTCGTCTCACAGAGGTGGATTCAAACTGCGGCAATGGGCTAGTAATGTCCCTACAGTCATCTGCCACTTATCTGTGGAGTCCTGGTCAGAGAGCAGTGTACATTGGTTCTCCCAAGAATCAGCTGATCCTCAGGAGTGCACTCGAAGACTTGTATCACAGTGCAAGTCTGACACACTTTGGTACACGCGTCACCAGAGTGAAAGTCCAGAGCCGACAATGCACAACATCTGTCGGCTGCTTGCCCAGCAGTATGACCCTCTCGGTTTCCTTATCCCATATACAACTCAAGCCAAGGTCATTGTGCAACACCTCTGGAATAAGAAACGAGGATGGGGCGATCCCTATCTACCAGAAAACCTGCTTCAAGCTTGGCATCAGTGGGAAGGTGAACTGTCCCAGCTGTCACTGATTATCCTACCAAGATGCTGACCCAAGCATGGACTGCAGCAACAGCATTCAAAGCATTCATGTGTTCTGTGATGCTTCCGAGCAAGCATATGGGTCCGTAGCTTATGTGCGCACTGACAGGGGTAAAGGACAAGTCCTTGTGGCCTTCTTGGCTGCGAGGTCAAGAGTGGCGCCCAAGAAGCAACTCTCAATCCCCAGACTGGAATTATGCTAAACTCTAACAGGAGCACAGTTAGCTTCGGTCCCGAAGAAGGAGCTCACTTGTGATATCCAGGAGGTGGTGTATTGGACAGACTCCACTACAGTGCTCATTCAGACTCATGCCTCAAGTGTTCTTGGGAACCAGAGTTGCAGAAATACAAGAGCTCTCTAGCCCAGCATCCTGGCGCTACGTTGACTCAGGAACTAATCCCGCTGACGACATTATGAGAGGGAAGACACTGGCTTAGCTTGATTCACAGAATCGCTGGAGCCAAGGGCCACCATTTTATCAACTGTAGGTCAACCACTGACCAAAGGCACCAGTGGGAGAACCTGCACAGGTAGTAGAAGAGCTGAGGAAGACAGTGTTCTGCAGCCTGTTGTCATGTTCAACCAGTCCAGTAATGCCTAGCATACACCAGTTCAACACTTACCAGGAACTCCTGAAAGCCACCACCCAGTCACTGCATGGGGCGGCTGCTATCACCAGCCATCCTACTGCTGATGACCCCCAGCAGGCAGAGCTGTCCCTGCTGAGACATGCTCAGATGGAGAGCTTCCAAGGAGAGTTTGCACTACTGAAAGCCGGGAAGGCTATCCCATCCAGTAGCCTACTACTTACTCTTGCTCCTGAGTATGACAAGTCTTCTGACTTGATCAGAGCGTGAGGTAGACTCCGCAGGTGTGATAACCTGAGCTCTGAAGTTCTGCATCCCATTCTTCTGGACCCCTTTCACCCAGTCACGAAGCACCTAATCCAGCTGAATGCATCTTTGCGGAGCTCCGAAGGAAGTACTGGATACTGAGGGGTAGGAAAGCTGTTCGGAGATATCAACACCAATGTCCGGAGTGCAAGAAGTGGAGAGGCCAACCAGAAGTCCCAAGGATGGCAGATCTGCCTCCCTCACATTTGAAGATCTTCTGGCCTGCCTTCTACTCAACTGGGATGGACTGTTTTGGCCCTATGCTCATCAAAGTCGGGCGACGCAATGAGAAAAGTTAGGGCATCCTCTTCAAGTGTCCCACCATTTGGGCAGTCCACCTAGATCTGGTGGCAAACATGGATGCCGATTCATTCTTGATGTCACTCCAAAGGTTTATAGCTCGTTGAGGGAAGCCTTTTGAGTTCCTTTCAAATCAAGGCACCAATTTTAAGGGTGGAAGTAAGGAACTGCATGAAGCGTTTAAAGCCATGGAACCAGCCCTCCAAGAACAACTGGAAGCAGAACAGATCCGGTTCCGTTTCAATCCCCCCAACGCTCCCCACTTTAGTGGGTCTTGGGAACGAGAAGTGCGATCCATGAAAGCAGCCCAGGGCACCACATTGGAGGCTCAAACTGTATCAGAAGAAGTGCTAAGGACTGTCTTACTTGAGGTAGAGAGCATTTTCAACTACAGGCCTTTGTGTTACATCTCCATGGACATCGCAGACCCGGATCCTGTCACCCCCAACCCAACTGCTATCTGCCACCAGTGGTCTACCCAGAATCAGAATTGCTCAGTTGCAAGAGACGGAGACACACTCAAGTCCTGTCTGACCATTTCTGGAAGCACTTTATATGACACTCCCTGCCCACTTTACATGCATGGAAGAAATGGGACACAGAGAAGGATGCCATTACTGTTGGAACTGTGGTCCTCATTGTTGAACAACAAACTCCAAGATCTCTCTGGAAAGTCCTTACGGTAAAAAAAAAAAAAAAACATACCTGGGGCTGATAGTCCCAGGACCTATACTTGCCCAGTGGTATGGCTCATCAAGCTACCTGCTTTACCCCAGGATGTTACCAAGATCTAGTGTAGTGTTCTAACATTGTCAAATTTGTACACCAAATTTGGGGGCGGCTGTACATACTCCCTCTGTGCATGTTTTGTTTCATTATATTTGCCGTACATGTAAATTCCTTCACTGCCAAGGTCCTTGACCGCACCACAATCGTACTGCTTGTCTCAGAGCAAACATCGGCTGAGTTATATATCAACAGTTTGTGTGTCCTTTGAACTGTGAGTTATGTTGTTTACTCCTGTGTGACACTTTGATGTTTATGTCGTTCCATGAGTCTACTTTAATGACTTTCCAGTAGTTTGCAATTGTTTTGTGTGATGTGACAAGTAATTAATGTCAGTTGATGCCGCTGGTTAGCGACACAGAGCTCGCTGCTAGTTAGCAATAGCCTCCGAGGTTTGAGCTACTGTGTTGTTAATTTCTGTTGTTTATTCATTGCACATTAATGCTGATTCTAAGTTGGTTAATAACCTGGAGCTGAATCATTCATTATCTGATATCTAGCTCAGTATGTTTATGTCAAGATAAATTGTATTTTATTTCTAATCAACCTGTATTGTTGTGCTTGTATTGCAGAAACCACACACACTTATACAGAGTTTATTAAGAGTTGAAACTTGAAGTGTCCTGACCCAATGCCCTGAAGTGATTGCTGCCACCTAAGATTCCACATAGTCAGCCTGTCATACATCCTGTAATTAGCTCCATCCCTCCTATCAACTCTGACCAGCTTCCCTGTCCCTGCTGAAGAAAAGCATCCGTACAGCATGAGGCTGCCACCACCATGTTTCACAGTGGGGATGGTGTGTACTTTTCCGCCACACATAGGGCTTTGCATTCAGGCCGAAAGTTCAACTTTGGTCTCATCTGACCAGAGCACCTTCTTCCACATGTTTGCAGTGTCCCCCACATGGCTCGTGGCAAACTGCAAACGGGAATATTATGTCTTTCTGTCAACAATGGCTTTCTTCTTGCCGCTCTTCCATAAAGGCCAGATTTGTGGAGTATATGATTTAAAGTTGTCCTGTGGACAGATTCTCCCACCTGAGCTGTGGATTTCTGCAGCTCCTCCAGAGTGACCATGGGCCTTTGGCTGGTCTTTCTCACTAGTGCTCTCCTTGCTCAGTCTATCAGTTTAGGTGGATAACCATGTCTTGGTAGGTTAGCAGTTGTGGCATACTTCTTCCATTTTTGGATGATGGATTGAACAGTGCTCCTTCAGATGTTCAAAGCTTTGGATATTATTCATATCATATCAAATCAAACTTTATTTATACAGCACTATTCATACAAAAAGAAATGCAGCACAAAGTGCTTTACAAAATGTTTCTCTCCCTGAGCCTTAGGATCAATAATTAAAACCTCAGTTTTCTCCTGGTTGAGCTGTAGAAAGTTTTCTGCCATCCAGGATTAAATGTCTAGGATACAGCTAAAAAGGGCATCAATTGGCCCTGTGTCATCAGGAGACTGGGCTGAAGGGGGCTGTTGGTGACAGGCTTAAGAAGGGAGACATGGAATACAGGGTGCACCCTGAGGGATGTGGGGAGGCGGAGCTTGACAGCGTTGATGATCTTCTCAATGACATAGGGACCGATGTTGTGCGGGGCCAGCTTCTGGGATTCCGTCTGGAGGGGAAGATCATGTGAGGAGAGCCAGATTTGCTGCCCTGCTTGGTAGGCGGGAGCCAGGGTGCAATGGCGGTCCGATAGCCTGCAGTTGCGTTCCGTGGTACAGCCCAGCGCTGCTCGTGCCTCCCGCCAGACCCACCTAATCCTCCGGAACTGTGCCTGTACTGAGGGGACTGCAGCATCCAATTCTTGGGTCTGGAACAGGGGGGTTGAAAACCACAGTTAATCATAAAGGGGGACATCCCTGTAGCAGAACTGACCAGGCTGTTTTGGGCATACTCCACCCAGGTAAGATGGGTAGACCCCTCAGAGGGTAGGCGAGAGGCGATGCAGTGTAGGGCGTACTCCAAGTCCTAATTCGCCCACTCAGTCTGGCCATTCAACTGCGGGTGGAGAGGCTGGCCTTAGCCCCCAGGCCCCTACAGAACGCCTTCCACACCTGGGAGGTGAACTGGGGCCCCTGGTCTGACACTCTGTCTGTGGGAATTCCGTGAAGTCTGAACACATGCAGGATGAGCAGGTTGGCAGTCTTTAAGGCGGTGGGGAGTTTAGGGAGTGGGACAAAATGAACCGCCTTGGAGAAGCGATCCACAATGGTGAGTATGGTATTGTTGCCCTTAGAGGGAGGGAGACCAGTGACAAAGTCCACAGGGATGTGAGACCAGGGGCGTAAAGGCACAGGGAGAGGATGCAGGAGCCCAGCAGGGGCCTGGTGAGAGGACTTGCTGGTGCGAAGGTGCAAACGTCCGTTGTCATCGATGGCCACCAGAAGCGTTGCCACACCAGCAAAAGGGTCTGCCAGACCCCGGGATGGCAGGCGAGCTGGGATGTGTGCCCCCACAGAAGCACCGCAGATCTGGCTGCAGGCGGGACGGACAGCCACCGCTCAGGTACGCTGTCCGGAGCCGGGTGGTCCCTGAGCGCATCCTGGGCGTCCTGCTTCAGTTTCCAATGGACTGCCCCCACAACACATGTGGAGGGTAGGATCATCTCCACCTGGCTGGCAGTGCTGAATGGAGACAGCGGGTGTGACAGTAAGTGCTCTAGCTGCGAATGGTAGAAGTGGACCAGTCTATGTGGGGGTTGTGCAGTCGCAGCCATGGGAGACCCAAAATAACTGGAGTGAGTGGGGGGGTTATAACAAAGAACTCTAGGCGTTCGAGATGATTTCCCGAGAGAGTCAGCTTTAAAGGGGTGGTTCTGTGGGTAACAGTGTTTATAAGTCGTCCATCTATGGCTAGGACTTCTTTGGGTGAAGTCAGAGGGCTAACAGGCAGGTGACCGTAGGTATAATAACTCACCTGTAGCTTCCCTACCCTGTACCGGGTGATCAAAAATTTGTTTCATTTTGCCCGTAAATTGGGTGTAGTCTCTCAATATTTCGGACCACCGGTAGTTACAGCTAGGGCCAAGGTGGCAGCCTGACCCAACAACAGACTCATGATAAACGCTATCTTTGACTGTGTGGTAGTGTAAGTGGCAGGCTGTTGGCTAAATATGTACCTAGACCCCGTACCTAGATCGCTATATGTACCTAGATCCCCGGAGTATCTGGGAGGGATGGGAATAAATGGTTCTCTAGCTGACAGGGGAGAGGCAGCAGATGGCTTGGCGGGTGGAGGAGGTGCAAGAGCGGAGTGAGGAGGCTGATCCCGCATGGCAACCAGCTCGCTTCTTAACTGGGAGACACTGGTAGTGAGCTGTTGCAAATGTTCCATGATTTGCGTGAGAGTGGACTCGTGCTGGCCTACTAACACTGCTTGAGTGGATACAGCGTGTCTTAAATTTTCAGCCTCTGCTGGATCCATACTCTTTTGGCCAGATGATTCTGTTAGGAATTGAACAAAGGCCAGGATCCAAAAATGCAGAGGCAAATGCCCAAATTTATTGACAATAAACAACAAAACAAAGTGAACAACAGAAAATCACAGTTTCCGGGAAAAGGCACGGTCAGCTCGGACTGCCACTGAAAAACACAAAACCAGAGTCAGAAAAAAGTCACTGCAGCAAGGCAAATAGCTGGTGAAAACAAAGTTCAAATGATAGTGCCACGTGGGGCAAGTAACAACTGAGGGGGTATAAAAAGACAAAGTGCAACAGAAATTGTAAACCAAAAATCTCCTCAACTGGAGGGAAAAAACATGAACACAAAATCACCTTTGCTCAAGGGAAACATCTTATGAAAGTAACAAAAGAACTCACAAACAAATGCAGAGAGGCAGGCTGGATACACGGGCAGGAGAACAGGGAGCTCAGCGTGGCAAGACACATGTTGCATGACTGGGTAATCATCCGGCACAGAGCCGACAGAGGAGCTGGCATATAAAGCCAGGTAAATGACACCAACAAGAATCAGGTGCGTTTAATCAGTCCAGGTCAGCCCCGCCTCCCGCCGTGCCTCCAGCACTGCAGAGAGAGAGAGAGAGGGAGAACACACACACAGAGGGGAGGAACACAGGAACCCCAACTGCTGCATAAACCCAAATCCTCACAAATGATCTGTTTATTACAGGATAAATGATGGTACAACATACATGCAATAAATGATAAGATAATGAGGATAAATAATAATAGTTGAATAGTAAAAGATTCTGAGTCAGACTAAGAGCACTAAAGTTAATGATAGTGAGTGAATATGCGCTTACATATTAACCTACACTAACTTTGGTGTCAAGATAAATTTGGATGTGGATTTGGAGGAACCTAGGATTACCAGAATAGGTGAATATCTGAGTTATGACCGCATTAGACAGCATCAGCCCCGTTTGGAGCTCTGGAGGTTTGCATACTTAAGTGAGACTGGTCCTTGGAAAAGATGGAGCACATACCGAAGGTCCTGGGCTACTGGCTGTTCGAGAGGTTCAGCTCAGAAGACGACCAAAGTCATCCAAAAGAGATGGGCCAGGAGTTGCAGCACTCGGGCCCGAAGCAAAAGCCAGCGCTGTGGATCCTTTGGATGCTCGTTTGTCTCACTCAAAAACTCTGGCACAGAGGATGACTTTGGGCCTGCTGGGTGGTGTTAAGAGGTGACTTTGAAATCACGCAGATGACTCAGAAAAAGAGGCTGGATGGCCAGTCAAAACTATTTCAAAAATGGCCTTGCGAAATTAAAGGGGCCTCGGCATGAAAAACTGACTTTATTAAAGGGAGGGGGGTGCATATCAGGGATAGAAAACCGCTACAATCCCCCCCAAGTTCGAAAAAATTCCATCCAGTGGTTTTTTAGTTATCTCCGTATTTAGGAACTGTGTGCTCAGAGCCGGCCGTTCTGAAAACTCCACTGACATGACGTCATGTCAGTGCTGGCGGGTTGATGGTATTGCCCATGGAGCCGCCCACTGCCCTGCCCAAAAAATTATCAAAACAGCGCCATTATTCCCAGTGTGCACCTGCCGCTCGCTCGCATTGCTCCTGTTAGAACCATGGCGAAAGTACGATCTGAAAAAGAGGTAGCGTTTGCTCTGTTGTTGGCTGCACAAACGAGCACAAAACTCCCTCGTCGGAGGATTTGAGGACTCAATGGGTGGATTTTATTTATAATGGGAATGTACCCGCGGCACTTCCAAAATATCTGTACGTATGTGCGCACCATTTCACTTCGGACTGTTTTATCAACGAGGGACAGTTCAACGCTGGATTTGCTAGCTGTCTGAAGATAAAGAATGGATCCGTACCAACTATCCGTGATCCTACTACAAACGTGGCATCTGTAAGTGTGAACGTTTTATTTTGACTTACTGTTTAGCCTAAATTCCCCCTGGTGCCTCAGCACGGCCACCACGCTTTGATAAACACACTGGATCTGCGCCGGTTTATTGGATCCTCCCGTATTTTAGCCACTCGCTTCTTCCCCCGACAACTCCGCCGGAGGGGGGACGAAATCCCCCTCCGGAGCAGCATGTAGCTTTAGCATTCACCCGTGCGGCGACGCGCCTCTTTTGGCTCAAATACGGGACGTCCCGGCTAATGCTGGATGGTTGGCCACCTATTAATTAGCAAAGGCTTCAGAGAAGTCTTAGAGCACCAAAATCTTACATTGTAGCAGAGCTCTGGTTGCAATTTTTTCTACATTCATATCTTCCTCCTTAAGCGTGACCCTCCTGGCGGCTTTGAATAATACATAGCATGTGTCGACTAGGTCGCTTCAAGTCGCGTTTGGTCTGAACGTGGCTAAGAGTTTCTTCGGGAGCCTCTCCCTCTGGGTCAGACTCTGGCTCAAACTGGTAGGGTTGTACGAGCGATCTTCTTGCAGCCATGACCGACCCAGTGTAAACATTAGCACATGGCTATTGGAGCACAGCCACAGCCCCTTCCAGAGAGATGGGTGTAAAGTGGACGTGGCTTAGGTGCAGCGCAGAGACATGGCCCAAAACGGAGGATTTTGAGCGGAGCTGTTTTTAGCTGATAAAAAGAGCTCTAAAATAACTGATCCAAATCGAATTTTGACCGAAGGATGTAACAGACATGCTTTTAACACACCATGGGACTATTTTAAGTTGTGTGAAATTGGCATGCCATGGGACCTTTAAAGAAAAATCAATTCAAGGCTTAAACTTGAATTGCTATGCGCACAAAAAGTTGAAGTTTCAAAACTTGAACTACAACGATGTTAAAGAAAAATCAACGTGAATCAACAGCTAAGAGAAAACAAAGAAAGAGGGCTAAGCAGTAGAGACAATAGCACAAGAGGAATGAGAGTGTGTAAGAGGAAAGAGCAACCCCACTTTACTGGTTTTATCCTCTCACACTGGGACTGTCTCTGGTGTGTGTGTGAGGAGAAAGAGGAGGTGTTGTGGGGTCTCCAAGCAGAGGAGACCTCGGATGTCTGATTATTTGATCTAACTTGTACTTTTGGCTGGTAAAAGAGTCAGATCTGATACTCACTCACTATGATTAATATCATTCAATGCTTTGTTTCATGATAAATAATTTGATACTAAACACATATGAATGAAATGTAGGATCACATCAAACATTCTCATTATGTATCACATTGAACATGCTAAATTACTGTGAAATGAAACAGATAGCAACATATAGAAACTGTGAACAACAAAAAGAGTTAACACATGTGAATGAACTTCATCATGATTAATAATGGATTCTAAATACTCACATTCCGATTATTCAATGACATTATAACCATCTAATGGTTAAAAATACTAAATAAATGACTAAAATATAAACCAAACATTCCTTAACTATTTCTGTTACTTAGAGTAAAGTTATGATTCATACTCAACAAATTTAACTTTTAAAAGTTCATGAAGTAGTCTGAAAAGCTGTTGGTCTAAAGAAATTAAAGAATAAGGATTTATCCTGTCAGAGTGATAACTTGGCTTCTGGAGCACATAGAAAAATGAGACACATCTCATTTTAACACAAATTTCATGATTAGACAGATGAGTACATTGCTGAATGCATAAGATGTCATGATCAGTCAATTGTATTCTTTCACCAAAGGTTTGCAGTTTTTATCAGTACATGGTTGAACATGGTTGATCATGGTTTGACGACCGAGGTCTGGAGGTCAGTGTCCTGTTCCTCAGACCTTATCTTGGGGTCCGTATGTTCACACACTTTAAGAGGTAAATCTCAAATGGGAGACCATGATTGAGGCACTAATGTTTATTTAATAAACAGGTAATAACAGGTAATAAGGTAATAAAAACTTTGTCTCTGTTCTCCAAATTGACCAATCATGAAGAACCAGAGATTTCAGTCAACCTCTGGTGGGGTCAGTTAGGTAACCTGAAGGGGCAAACAAGTCTGGAAAGATTTATACTATCCTGTGTCCTGAGACCAGATAAAAAAAAACTTTCCTGCGAGGAATGTGTGAGTTTCACCCACAGGGTTGTCTTGATTGCTACATAAACTTTGCAGCCACTTCTTAGGTAAAATAGCGTTTCCTGACAGTTCGCACCAAGGTCTCCCACTGAATAAAACTGGTGATATTAAAAAACATACAATAATGGTCTGACACAGCCAGGTCAACAACAGAGGACACACTGGCTGACAGGCCATAGCTGAGGACTAGATCCAAAGTGTGTCCTCTGTTGTGAGTCTGCTGTGTGACATGTTGTTTAAAATCCAAGCAACTCAGTAAATTTAAAAACTCTTTTGCCATGGAGTCAGATGGATCGTCCATGTGTAAATTAAAATCACCAGATATAATAATAAAATTGTAAGTGGCATGGATTATTGCTAAAAAATTAGAAAATTCACTAATAAAAACAGTATCATGTTTTGGTGGTCTGTAAACAGTTATACCAAGAATTGAGGGACTGTTAAAAACAATCGCATGATGCTCAAAGGTGATGTACTGATCAAATTATATTTCTTTGGTCTTAAGTGCGTTATTGATTATTAATGCAGTACCAACACCTTTCCTGCCACTTCTAAGAGAGAACGTAAAGTTAAAATTAGGTGGGAAGGCCTCAATGAGAATACCTGGCGGGTCTGTACCCAGCCAGGTTTCAATTAAAAACAGACAATCAACCTTGTTGTCTAAAATCAGGTCATGACAATAAAAGATTTGTTTAAAAGAGAGTGACTATTTAAAAGTGCTATATTGATGGTGGTCAGTGATGCACAGATTGTATGGTTGGGCTGTTTGGGGGGAGGTCTGAGGTTATTGAAGTTTACAAAGTGAACATGATAGAGTATGGTTTTCTCTCACTGTGTGATGATAACAGGAATGGGTGAATGGTGAAAACAGAGGGTTCAAATCCAGTATTGTGTGTGTCAGAAGTGGAACTAAAATTATAGGAACTGGGACCTGGGGGATAACCTAACCCTGCTTTAAACTTCACAACTTTTTCCCTGACCTGTCTGGTAAGTTCCTTGGCCTTCATGATGCTCTTTGTTGATTAGTGTTCTCTAACAAGGCACTGAGGCCTTCACAGAACAGTTGTATTATGCTGATACTAAATTACACACAGGTGGACTCTATTAACTAATTAGGTGACTTCTGAAGGCAATTGATTGCACTGCATTTTACTTGAGGTATCAGAGTACAGGGGGGCTGAATTCAAATGCATACCACACTTTTCAGATTTTTATTTGTTTAGATTTTTGAAAATCATGTATCATTTTCATTCCACTTAACAATTATGTGCTACTTTGTGTTGGTCCGTGAAAAAAATCTCAATAAAATACTTTTATATTTGTGGTTGTAGAGTGAAAAAATGTGAAAAAGTTCAAGGGGTATGAATGCTTTTTCAAGGCACTGTACAACTGACTGAGAGGACTTATTGTTTGGATATTATTTTCCAATAAATCTGTTAAATTTTATCTTATGTGTCATCTTTTATGCTCCATTACTACTGCTGACTCTGTTGTGACAAAACTTGTTCAAGTCTTTGCTGCTGTGATTGGTAATGATAATGATAATTTACTAGTCTGATAGTAAATTGCCGGGGAGTCAGAACGAGCACAAGCTTCTGTTTGTGGGCAGGGCCTGCTTGGAGCACCGAGGGAGGGGAGAGGAGGAGCTGAGGGGAAAACTGGTGGGGAAGGGTAGTGTTTGCATTCAAAATTTCTCCCAAAACCTGCCACTTCTGAGATCCTGCCAACCCCAGCTTTGAAGAATGAGAATTTAGATCAGGGAGTTAAGAGAAAAATCTATTATAAACTGTATGTGATCAACATTGGCATAGACATTGGCTAGAAGCACTGGCTTGTAATGTTGGAGAACTCAAAAGGAACATTTCTGTCAACAAGGATAGTTGCACCCCCAGCCTTTCCTTAAAAGTTAGAATGGAATAACTATCCTGCCCAGCATTTACCTAAACGCCACTGTTTTGTAAATGGGTTTCCTGACGAAAGGCTACCCCAGCCCGGAGCTGCTGTAGGTGTAAAAAAAGCATTGTTTCTTTTCACTGGGTGGTTCAATCCCTTAACCTTCTAGCTAATTAAGGTAAGATTCATCTATCATACTTCTGAGATGTCTCCCACTGAAATGCTAGCAGCACTACTAGCGCTAGCTGCAGAGTTCTCTGATGCTGTATTTCTTGGGTTGGTCCCCAGAATTTGACATAGTTATGCCATAGTATTAGTGCTATTCACGATTTGACTCAGTCGCTCAACACTGTAATGAGAAAAGTAGGGTTCAAAATGGAAAATGAAAAAGTTAGAAGCGAGAGCTAGAGAACCACAAATCTACTCCATGCTCAGCAAACCAGAGGTCCCTTACATCCCTTTTTTCTGTAGAGGTTTGGTTTGCCACCTGGCTTCCTGGCAACCCATTTGCTGTTAGTTTTAATAGTTTTAACAAACACCTTAGTGGTGCAGCTTGGACACATCTTCAGTGATGAACCCAGGGTAACGGGGTGTTTCGGGTCTTGGATCATCAGACACCCTCACCTGGGCGACCCAGCCGGGGCTGATCAGACCCCGACTTGTGTCCAAGCAGCGCACTAAACCATTTATCGCCCTTCTTGATCCAAAGCCACCTAGAGGCTTTCTCAGCTGCCTCACAGATGTTCTTGGTGGCTTTCCTCTCTTGAGCCCCCCTGATTCCAAGGAGCCTGAGCGCCCGATGCAGGCTCTGTCCTGGGAGTCCTCTGCAACCAACCTCAATGGGCTCACAGCGGGCCCTCCACCCATTAAGCCTGCAGTCCTCCACTAGTTCCAGGTATTTAGCCTTCTTCCTCTCATAGGCTACCTCGATCCGGTCTTCCCAGGGTATTGTCAGTTCCAGTAACACTACCTGCTTCGAACTCTCTGATGTTAAGACCATGTCCGGCCTGAGTGTTGTGCTGGTGATGTGCTCTGGAAACTTCAATTGCCTCCCCAGGTCCACCTTCAACTGCCAGTCTCCCGCTGAGGATAGAAGACCACCTGGGACCTTTGGCTGTGACTGTGGTTTCTCCCCAGCCCTAACGAATGTGATGTTATGCCTTGCTGGAGGCTGGTGCTTGCTTTGCTGGATCCCAGCACAGATGATGTCAGCTACTGCCTTCAGCACCTGGTCATGGCGCCACCTGTACCTCCCCTCTCCCAGTGCTTTCGGGCAGCAGCTCAGTATGTGCTCCAGTGTTCCTCTAGCGGGGCAGAGTGGACATGATGGTGTTTCTGCCAGACCCCAGCAGTGCAGGTTAGATGGACTCGGGAGGACATCATACACTGACTGGATCAGGAACTTGAGTCTTGCTGGCTCTGACCTCCAAAGTTCTGACCAGGTGATTTTCCGAGTCAGTGCATGGTCCCAATTGGTCCAAGCTCTTTGCTGGCGCATGGCCACAGTCTTGCTGTGCCGCTCCTCCTCCACCTCTGCTCGGACCTCACCCTGGATCATCTGCCGCTTGTCTCTCCCCTGTGCTCTGTCGTAGCGTGGTGTTTTATGGCAGCCGAGTCCCGCTCGCCCAACCGCCACAGAGCCTAGTAGTGCACCATGCCGCAACCTTGCCTCTGCCAGCTGGACTGCCTCCTGCGCTCGCCACTTCCTCCCAGTCCTGACCTCTATGCCTGCAGAGGAGACTCTGGTGTCGGAGGAGTCTCTGTACAGTAACACTTCCCTGGCTCTTGTTACTTTGAACTCCTCTGTCAGACTTGAGAATGGGAGCTGCAGTTTGTTGGTGTGCCCATAAAGGGCAATGCAGCTCAGACTCTTCGGCAGGCCCAGCCATCTGCGCAGGAACTGGCTGATGTTTCGCTCTAAGGCCTCCACTGTTGTAACTGGGACCTGGTACACATCAGTAGTGGCCACAGAAGCCTTGGCAGGATGCCATGCTGATATATCCAGGCTTTAAACTTCCCTGGGAGGCCTGATCTGTCCACCGCAGTGAGCCAGGTCTTCAGCTCTGAGTGCATAGCTTGGATCGCTGCTGTGTCTCTCAGAGAAGCATCAAAGATCTTCCCCAAGCTTTTCACCGGCTTCTCTGTCAGAGATGGGATTTGAAGACCGTTCATGTGGAAGCGGAACTTGTCCTCCACTTTCCCCTTCTTCAGCACAAGGGACCTGCACTTGGCTGGCTTGAATGTCATTCTCGCCCAAGATGTTAGCCGTTCCAGACCTTTAAGGAGCCAGCGGCACCCTGGCACTGATGTTGCTGTGACTGTTAGGTCATCCATAAAGGCTCTGATTGGCGGTTGGCGAATGCCAGATCTGGAGAGAGGTCCTCTGCATTCCACTTCTGCTGCCTTGACAAGCATGGTCATTGCCAGAGCAAACAGCGTCACTGATATGGTACAACCAGTGACGATGCCTTTTTCTAGACGGTGCCATGCTGACGTTATTGATCCAGAGGTGAATCTCATGCTAAAACTGTTGTAATAGTCTTGTATGAGATCTGTGATCTTCTGCGGGACATGGTGCATAGTCAGAGCTTTTGTCACCAGCTTGTGAGGAATGGATCCGTAGGCATTTGCCAGGTCGAGCCAGATGACTGACAAATCTCCTCGGTTTTGTCTCACCTCTCGGATCAGCTGGGTAACAACTCCAGTGTGTTCAATGCAGCCTGGAAAGCCTGGAACTCCCCCTTTCTGCACGCTGGTGTCGATGTATGAATTCTTCAGGAGAAACTCTGTCATGCGGTTGGCAAGGATCTTGAAAAAGATCTTGCCCTCTACACTGAGCAGTGAGATGGTTCGGAACTGCGAGATGTCACTTGCGTTTTCCTCCTTCGGTATCCAGACACCTTCGGCATGCCTCCACTGCTTGGCTACCCTGCCTCTTCGCCATACTGTCCTGATGATCCTCCACAGCCTCTGCAGTAGTCTCGGGCAGCGCTTGTAAACTTTGTATGGCACGCCACTCGGCCCTGGTGCTGCACTGGTTCGTGCAGCCCTGACTGTGTTCCTGACCTCTGCCAGTGTTGGCTCTTTGATGTTGAATTGGCTGGAGGGTGGGGGTGGTGTAATTAGCTCTCTGCAGGGGCCAAGGTCTTCTTCCCTTTGCCTGTCGCTGTAGGTTTCTGAGAGATGGCGGTTGATGCCGTCTTCTGGGCACATAAGGGTCCCACTCCGCTTTTGCCCTAGCAGCTTCTTCGTAAACCCGAAAGAGTCAGCTATGAAAGCAGTGCGCTTGCGGGCCCTCTCTCTACCCTTCCTCCTGTGCCACTCAGCGCGACGTAGGGAAATGAGCTTCTTCCTGAGGATGGCTCGGAGCTCAGCCAGGGCGGGCCTTTCTTCCTCGCTGGCCTTCTTGAATTGCTTTTTCAGGGTCTTCAGGTCTCTCCTGAGTGCAGTGATCTTGTTCTCTCGCCGGTTTGGTCTTGCTGTTGTCTTAGCCTTTGGCTGTTTGATCCCAAATCGCTCAGCACCGATGCAGATGATGAAGGTGCACATCGTTTGAAGCTGCTGGTCCACTCCCCCCTTTGATGACGCTTCCAGAGCGGCATCTGCATCTTCATCGAACTGGCGCCACTCAGTCTCCTTATGTGCAGCTGGCCACAAGACCCTGCGATGTTCGGTTGGATTGCTGGGTGGAGCGCACTGAGCTTGGAGGTTCTGGACACTGTGGGTTGACTCCCGGTCCGGCTCCTCCTTCGTCTCACCAGAGGCCGTGCTATGCACTGCCTCTGTGCGTTGTTCAGCTTGCTTCCTCCTCGAGCAGCCCATCTTGGTCTGATGGATCTTCGGACCTTTGAGATTCTTGCAGCTCTTGCCACACATACAGGTTACTCTTGTTGTCGGTAATCCATTGCTCATATTCCTTGCCAGTAAATCCATCCGTGTGGGGTGCTCATCCTCCCCCCCTCTCGGGCACCCCTGGGGGTATCTTTCATTAGGGCTTTCTGTAGCTTAGTTGGGTGCTCCCTCACGGGAGCTGCAGCTCGGGGTGCTAACCCTTGCTGCCCCTGGTGCCGTCTCTCCGAGCTGTCCACTGTCTCTCCAGTTGTCACTACACTATTCGTAGTCGTCATCCAGCCTTTCCTGGAAGTCACTGGCTATGCCAGATGTAGATAGTTTTAACAAACACCTTAGTGGTGCAGCTTGGACACATCTTCAGTGATGAACCCAGGGTCACGGGGTGTTTCGGGTCTTGGATCATCAGACACCCTCACCTGGGCGACCCAGCCGGGGCTGATCAGACCCCGACTTGTGTCCAAGCAGCGCACTAAACCATTTATCGCCCTTCTTGATCCAAAGCCAACTTGCCGGTTGAAGCTTGGCATGCAGACGGGAGCATGTGTTGATCACTCAGGCCTGTTTCAGTTTGACTGAGGTGTAAACGCTGAGGAGAAAAATCAACCCCCAACCACATAATTTAGGTATGTCAGACCAACTAGGAGAAGTTTGATAAAGTGTGATTCAGTCATGTTTGAGTGTATCTTAGATATAGGACTACAGCAATAATTGATTTTTTAAAAAGCAAGTATGGTAAACCTTCTTAACCAAGTTGAAAGAATTGTGAATGCTTGGTGCTCAGTGTTTTGAATTATTTAAACCCCTTTCACCTAACCTCACTGGTTATTTCATGCCTTTTTTTCCCCTTTAAATGCTGAGGGGGGCTTTTCAGAGATTTTTTGATGGATTCATCTTTTCTGGTTCTCCCTCATTCTTCGCACACTTTAAACAGAATGGCAATTTAAAGGATGGACTCAACTTGTTTGGTGTGTTTGGTGTTTGTGAGGCTCCAAAAATCAATATTTCACATGACACATATTCAGACTGTTGATGGCATGTGATCTTTGAATGTATATTGTGTACGAAACCAGAAAATCCATTCCCGACTTTTTGTGTTCCTGTGTCATCACACCCTGTCAAATCCCCCTGTTACTGACACCTTGACACTTTCACCGATGGCACTGTCGAAGGTTTGATCAATTAGTACAAAGCAAAACATCTGAGAAAAACATCCTCTCAAGGTTTGTAAAGTTGGGCCATAAAGGTTTGCTCCTGATTTGTACTTGTCAAATCTGGATTGCTACACAATGGCTCAAACACTTAGAATACTATCAGCCAAATGTATTTGCTGTGACATGATTGCTGAAAAAAGGAAAGCTAGTACTCCACTGATGAAGTGAAGAATGAGACTGACAGGCACTCAGTTCTAGTGTGAGAGTCATTCTGTGTTTTCTGAAAATAAAGAATGGTTCAAAATACGTTCAGCAGCTTGAATAAGCAGATATTGGCTGTGTTTATTTGATAATGTTCCTTTGCAGTACACTACGTAAGATTTGCTTAATCACTTTCTGGGTAAAAGCACATCAGGAATCTGAGGCTTCCTTTCCAATACACCAAGCCTCCTGAAGCAGCAGTAATGCTCTTGTATTATACCTTTAATGACAACCAACCAGGTCAGAACACTCTCATTCATCATGGATTTATTTTGAAGACTAACTGCAGAATACAGTTCGCACTGCCTCTTTGCCAAGAACTGGGCTGCATTTTCTCTTTAACTTGCATATTATAGTATTGAAGCTTAGCTGGAGATTGCACAAAAGGAGTGTTGGCAGGGGTATGTATTTGTCTGCATGTAGGACAATGTGTCTCATCACAAACAAACACATTAGCCAATTGTCCCAGTTTTAAGGATGAGACACATTTATAGCAAACTGGAAGCATTGTTTCTTCCACCTAAGCTCCTCATCCACACGCCATATTCTAGACTTGATGAGGAGAAAATTAACAAATGAGCTGTCAGGATGCCATAATAGGATTTCAAGATGATGTCTGTTTTGCATCTGGAGACATCCATTCAAAGCACACCTTGACATTTGCTCTTCAGAAACACGACAGAGGATAAACAACTTTCTTCCCTGATTATATCTGACAACATTAATGTGTTTGCAGCAAAGATGGCAGGATTGACTCTTGGCTGGTTGTCACTCAAAATGCATTACAGGACGTCCGTGAAAGGTAGAGCCTCACTAACAACCCCCTGCAGTGCTGGATCAGTGGGGAACAATATGCTTCAACAGTAGATCCCATTCATGGAAGTAGAAAGCCGCAGCACTCCCTACTACCGAGTATGCTGTGGATGTTTTGGTCATCTGAAATTCCATAAACTCTTAACTGTTTGCTGCAACTTCTTTACTTACAACCTCTCTGACTGACAGGCACCAAAAAAATGTGATGCTGTGTAGATTCTCCAAACCCCTTCAAACAAAATCTGTGTTTTCCTAGATGAACACTGCATTCCCTAATGAGTTGCATTACCATAAAATGGTGAATTGGAGTCCAACAAAGAAGTAGATTGAGCAAAGTAGTAAAAGAAGTTAAAGATTTTGATTTAGAAGGAACAATTTAATGAAAGTAGGGTTATTAATTGACATGACCCAAGCAATACATTTTGCTAGAACGAAACCATGAATTTACAATCACAAATGTACAAGAAGTAAGACATAAATTTACAATAAAGAAGTGATAAATTGACAGGAAAAAGTGATTAAGTTAAATATTATGTATGTACATTCATAAAAATGTAGTGAAATGTTCATGAGAATTATTGAGATTTGATTTGATAAGATTAGTAAATGAATATAGTACATTTTTAAGGGTTGAGTTTCAAATTTGTGAAATTAAAGCCACACTTTAACAAGAATAAAATAGCCATGTGAAATTATTAATTGTAAGGTAAGAATGACAAACCTTTGTAAACTCTGAGTCATTACTTTTTTTGTACAACAGGAAATTCAGGCAGACCACAGGCACTAAAACCTGGTCAAAGTATTAAAACAATTTTGGAGCTGGAAGTCTAATTCTACAGAGTATGAAGAGGCATCTACACACGTGGACAAAATTGTTGGTACCCCTCAGTTAAAGAAGGAAAAACCCACAATTCTCACTGAAATCACTTGAAACCTACAAAAGTAACAATAAATAAAAATTTATTGAAAATTAAATAATCAAAATCAGCCATTACGTTTGAAATGTTGATTAACATAATTATTTAAAAAAAACAAACTAATGAAATAGGGCTGGACAAAAATGATGGTACCTCTATAAAAGATTGAAAACTATTTGACCAGAGTGACATGATTAACTCAGGTGTGTCCTTTAATTGACATCACAGGTGTTTCCAAACTCATAATCAGTCAGTCTGCCTATTTAAAGGGAGACAAGTAGTCACTCTGCTGTTTGGTGAAAAGGTGTGTACCACACTGAACATGGACAACAGAAAGCGAAGGAGAGAATTGTCCCAGGACATCCGAAAAAAAATTATAGACAAACATCTTAAAGGTGCAGGCTATAAGACCATCTCTAAACAGCTTGAAGTTCCTGTGACAACAGTGGCTCATATTATTCAGAAGTTCAAGACCCACGGGACAGTAGCCAACCTCCCTGGACGTGGCCGCAAGAGGAAAATTGATGACAGATTGAAGAGACAGATCGTTCGAACTGTATCCAAAGAGCCCAGGACAACCTCCAAAGAAATTAAAGGTGAACTCCAAGGCCAAGGTACATCAGTGTCAGATCACACCATTCGTCGTTGTTTGAGCCAAAGTGGACTTCATGGGAGACGACCAAGGAGGACACCACTGCTGAAAAAAAATCATAAAAAAGCGAGACTGGAATTTGCAAAAATGCATGTTGACAAGCCACAAAGCTTCTGGGAGAATGTCCTTTGGACAGATGAGACCAAACTGGAGCTTTTTGGTAAGGCACATCAACTCTATGTTCATAGACTCAAAAACCAAGCATACGAAGAAAAGAACACTGTCCCTACGGTGAAACATGGAGGAGGCTCAGCAATGTTTTGGGGCTGCTTTGCTGCATCTGGCACAGGGTGTCTTGAATGTGTGCAAGGTAAAATGAAATCTGACGACTATCAAGGCATTCTGGAGAGAAATGTGCTGCCTAGTGTCAGAAAGCTTGGTCTCAGTCGCAGGTCATGGGTCTTCCAACAGGACAACGATCCAAAACACACAGCCAAAAACACCCAAGAATGGCTGAGAGAAAAGCGTTGGACTATTCTAAAGTGGCCTTCCATGAGCCCAGATCTGAATCCCATTGAACATCTGTGGAAGGAGCTGAAACATGCCATTTGGAGAAGACACCCATCAAACCTGAGACAACTGGAGCAGTTTGCTCATGAGGAGTGGGCCAAAATACCTGTTGACAGCTGCAGAACGCTCATTGACAAATACAGAAATCGTTTAATTGCAGTGATTGCCTCAAAAGGTTGTGCAACAAAATATTAAGTTATGGGTACCATCATTTTTGTCCAGCCCTATTTCATTAGTTTGTTTTTTTTAAATAATTATGTTAATCAACAATTCAAAAGTAATGGCTGATTTTGATTATTTAATTTTCAATAAATTTTTATTTGTTACTTTTGTAGGTTTCAAGTGATTTCAGTGAGAATTGTAGGTTTTTCCTTCTTTAACTGAGGGGTACCAACAATTTTGTCCACGTGTGTATATGAGAGTGACACTATTCCAAGATCAGACAAAACAAGTAGAGGTCAACAGAACCCCCTTTTCCCTGGTGAGGCTTGTTCCAACTGGAACCTTGCTTCTTTTTCTCTGCTTGAATGAAAAACACATACTATTAGTGTGATGGCCTCCTGGTCTCCCCTGTGATGGCCTCTAGAGGTCATCCTGCTGCCTAGTCTTTCCTGGCCCTGTCTGCCAGAGTTGGAGGAGCTCATTAGGGAGATGACTGACACCTGGCTGGGTGTGGCAGTAGGCTTAATGGCTCAGCCAGGTCAGTCAGTCTCTCTCTGATCTCCATGCTGGACAGACCTCTGTCAACAGGTCCCTAGTTATTTGGTTTTTTGAGCCATTGGGCAGTGGGAGAACTTTTGTTTTTGGGTAGTTGGTTGTTTTGGAGTTTGTATATGTTCTTATACACATACACACACACACACACACACACACACACGCACACGCACACGCACACACACACACACACAGATCCAGACCCATGCACACCACCATATATACATGCATACACGCAGCCACACTCTACAACCAGTGTCTTTTTTTTTAGTTTCAGTAATAAATTAGTTTCTTAAAACGATTCCATGTGTGATGTCTTTTTGTTATGTTCCCTGAGCCAGGAGCGTGACAATTAGCAAGCACTTCATAAAACCCCACTTCAAACAAAAAGTGATGAATGAGATTTAAAAAAATTCTTCTGTGACTATTGATACAGACTTTGACTACCTTCAAACCACTCTTGGAAGATTGAACTGTTAATGAAACACACAAAAAAAGCACTGATGTCTCTTTAAACCACTTAATTACAGATAACAATCATGGTTGAAAAGAGTGATACTTGTAGATTGTTTTCATGTCCGTGACCACAGTGGGAGAGTGGGGAAAAAAAGATGTACAGCGCACAGGCTGAAAGAGCTTTTCATTACTTTTTCAACAGACCATGGGGGATTTGTTTGACTGATAGTATAAAGCAGGATGAGTTTCTTTTAATTAGAAGACACTACTTACGTGAAAAGTGCAGCAAAAAGATACTGTGTGCCACTCTGTCCACGGGAGTTAAAAGTTCCTTGCAGCAGCACAAGAGCTTTTAAGATGAATTTCTCACAAACTTTTGCAGAGGAACACAGAGGAACATTTTTTAAGTAAAGGGTAGTGTGAAATAGTCATATAGCAACATTGTTTTAAAGGCAAAATTTTTCATTCTGATAACTGGGCAGTTGCCAGGCCCTTTGACTTTTCCTCTTCCCCTCATCAATGTGCCCACCCTACCAGCTTTATCTGTGGCCTCCTCCTCACCTGGATATTATGGCCCAATCCCAAACCGGCCCCTAAACACTCGCCCTACACACTCTCCCTCCGTTTGAGCGTCCCCATGGGGGCTCCGCCATATTGAAGGCCGTCCCAAACCACAGAGTGAGGAGGGCGAATAGTCTGTTCAGCCCTCAAATAGTGAGTCTGCACCGATGCTCCCTCACGCTGGGATTTGCAGGTTGTGCACTGGCAAAAATAGAGGAGAAGGAAACAACATGCAAATATAAGTTCCATATGTGTCTACCTTTGTCTCACTGACAAAAAATAACAAAAGACTTGGTTTGGAAAGATCAAATGAAACTCCGAAATCATACTCTGTGCTGACATTTGTTTTGATTGTGCAGGCACATGTCAAATAGTAAAGGGGTTCAAAGATGTGTGGAATCACTAACAATCAGAAGTATAATTTACCTCCTGTAACTGTAATAGTTACTGAATTTATGATTTTACTGGGAGGATGAAGAAACAAGGCAGCCGCAGTGGCTCAGAACTGTACATTATGTCTGTTTATTTATAAAGAAAATAAACACTGCCTTGCACAGGACACATCTTTGTGTTGCTATGGCGATGAATCTTTCCGTTTTCTGGTGGAGTGAGGAGGGCATCCTATACCCGCCCGTCTTGTTTATACCCTCCCATTTTAATGGAGGCTCCACAGCTGCGAGTGTAACTTAATTACGAGTGACACTCGGTAGTGAAGGCCGAGTGTGTAGGGGTCAATTTGGGATTGGGCCTTTATCCCTCCATCAAAAAAGGTCAACTCATATAATACAAGGAGAAGAAATGATTCAACATGCAGTTGTGATCTCTTCCCAATATTATACTTCATGTTTACATTGGGACAGGGGATTGAGTATTACTTGATTTAGGTTGATGGGAATCAAACAGACTCCTTCAGGATTTAGCTCCTACAAAACATGTTGCTCTGTTGTATATTGTGTGTGTTTAGTGTTCTTTCTGTTTTTGTAAGGCTAAATGGAAAAAAGCAAATGAAGCTGTGATACAATAATTGAGAGCACTGTGAGGTAAAAAAAGGGAAAAAAGACCATTACAGAGAGAAAGGAGGCCAGTTGTCTGGCAAGGTCCATCTAATTTTATGTAGTACACAAATGGGAACAGAGGTGTTCCAATAACCCAGCATCTTCGGCGTGTTTGAAGTGGCTGTTTGACTTGCAAATCAATCTCAAGCATTATACATGCAAACACATACAATTACAATGTCTCATGGCTTTGGTTTGGCTTCACATCCTACTTTACCTACATATAAAATAAAGGACAGAGAAAAAAGAATCAGCTTTTTTCCCTCTCTCACTGTTCTCTCTTACCTGGAGGAGAAATACGACTCAAAGCTTCAGATGAAAACATGGTTCCACACAGCTCATTTGAGTTGCTGAGTGTAGCTTGAACAGCACAGTTGAGGTAACTTTTGAAGTCTGGTAACTTTTGGCACAGTTTCCAAAAAAAGCTACCCAGCTAAAAGTACCTGAGCCCATCCAGTTCATCATGGAGCGTCTGGAGACACCTACTTTTTAACATTACAGATGAATCACAGGACCACTCAAACAACAGTGCTTGCATTTATTTTCCACAATTTCAGTCAGATGTTGCTATGCATCCCCATGAGTACATAAATAAAGGCTTAGCAGATCATCACTGTTTAAGAATTAAATTCAATGAATTGTTTACCTGCTGCAACAGGACAGGTGCTCCTCTTCCTACTGTTCACTCTTTTGTCAGTCAGATTGCTCCAACAAAGTGCACATACTGCAACACTGCATAATACGAATGACTTTATTACAAATATTATCTGTGTTGTACAAACCATGTTATTGGTTTACTAATATAATATAAAAATAGACAGCAACATAAACAGTTCAAAGTAGTAATCTTTATTATAATCTATATCTATATAGTAATTGATTTGCTTGTACAAAGGTTTCTCTATAGGTTTTTAATGTTATTGCTAAATAGGAAAAGGCTGACAGCTTGTGTCAACTTTAACCAAAAATATGACCTAATCCCTCTTCTGATTATTTTTGTCTGTAGCCTGTGTGTCCGGGTGTTGCAAATTGACAAGAAGTGAGATCTCAGTCCAAGGGTGTTTTTATTGGTCAGAAATGTGATTATCAGGGCAAATGCACCGAGGCACTAAGGTCCCCCATACTTTTGTACAGGGCCTTAGTGCCTTGGGGCGAAAGGAAGATTTTTGATTCCTTGCTAGTCCTACAGCTTAAAGAGCTGTATCCAATGCTCAAATAAACAAAGGGAATACTTAAGCCTTGGTTACTGTTAATTTTACATGTCAGAATCCATGGATAAGGTCCTGTCTCCTCTGTACAGCACCTTTGTGAAGTCTCTCCTTGTTATTGTTCTCCGGGCATCGGGTCCTCACGTTGCACCGGCACAGCCAACGGCACTCCATTCACCAGTACAACATTGTGCAAAACTGTACTGGCCCAAATGATGTCCCACACCCTTTCAGAAGTGTACAACAACGTCCCCGCTGCTGGGCCAAGACAGAGATACTTGCCTTTTAGGAGTCAAACCCAGCGCTCCACAGTGGCACGTGTGCGCGCAATGTTAAAACAGCACTCCTGGGGCCTCATGTATCAACACTTGCGTGGAACTCATACCAGAAACGAGCGCACGCAAGGTCCGTCACGTAAAAAAAAATCTGTATGTATCAATGTGTGCGGGCGCCGAAATCCACGTGTGTTTCCTTGATAAATCCCAATCAGCGTGGAATTGAGCGCAGACGTCGGAGTGACTGGGCCCGTCCCCGTTACGCCCTCCTATAAATATGCAGATTTATTTAAATAGGGTCTCCCTGTCCTCGCACGCAGACAAAATGACAAGAAAAACTACATTTGCGGCGTGCGAGGTGGAGGTGCTGGTGGCGGAGGTGGAGGAGCGACAGCGTGTTTTGTTTGGCAGCCTGTCCAGTGGCATCAGTGCAAAACAAAAACGCTTGGAGTGGGAGAAAGTTTGCGAGAGGGTGAATGCGGTGGGTTCCGAGACACGCACCCCCGCGGAGATTAAAAAAAGTGGTCGGACCTCAAGGTGGAGGTCAAGCGGCGTACAGCTGCCCTCCGGAGGAGTACCGGCCAGACAGGTGGGGGTCCGGGGGAGGAGACCCTCACACCGTTTGAGCAGCGGGTGGTGGCGATTATTATTATAGTGTAAGTGGCGTGTCACACAAATGTCCACATGCTTTGTCATCCCACTGAGCAAAAGACGTATATTAGACGTCTAGTCTAAGTTTATACTTCATTTCAACGTCGGGATTCAGTCTATTTTTAGACGTGATTTATACTTCGCCCTTAACTTCATTTTTCGATAACTTTTTATGCAATAAACAACTGTAATGTGCATAACTGACCTCGAAATACTGGATTACATTACCTATGATACCGTGGAGAGAGATGTAAACGCAACAGATACACAGAAGCAGGAATTGAAATGAACTAATATTTTTATTGTGTCACAGAAATTAATGTGTCGGCCGTGTCGCCGGCTTGCGGAACCCTGGCCCGCGGCAGCCCGTCCGCCGGCTCGGAGTCGTCGGCCAGGACCAGCGGCATTCGGGCCACCCCGGCCCCCGGCCCCAGCACCAGCATCAGCACCAGCGCGCCGACAAGCGGTGGATCGTCCACCAGCCGCGGCGCTTCCGCTGGACCACCCGGACGCAGTGGAAGGGTCCGCGCGGAGGGGGTCCTGCAATCGCAGGAAGAAATCATCAGGGGGATCGCGGGGATCAATGAGCGGCTGGACCGGCTCGTAAATTTCCTCGAGCGTCTGGTGGAGAAAATAAATTAATTTGGCTCATTGAACTGTGTATTCACTTCTTACCCATTCACACTGTGGCGATGAGATTCTCCCGCGCGAGGACGGCGGCCCGGCAGGGATCAGCTCGCATCCCTCCGTCTGCTGCTGGTTCGTCATGTGGGGCGACATGCTGCCCGGCCACGGGGATGTGGTGCACGCTTGTCACATAGTGAGTCACCAAACACCGCCACACAGCGTTGCCAAAGTGCGAATCACAGTCAACGCAAATATCCAGCTCAACGCCAATTTCTACACCACCTCCTGACTTTGCGTTGATTAGCGCTGGAACCGACGCTCGTTTCGCGATGATAAATCTGGACGTGTGCGCCGATTTTGGCGTACGCAAGGTTTTCTTGCGCTGCAAGCTTTGATACATGAGGCCCCTGCTCTGTGGCATTGTTTCTGGGCAGAGTTATCGGATAGGCCTATTCACCAAGGACAAAACAAATTTATTTTATTTTATTTTATTTTATTTAGGTTTGTTTATCAATTATTTCAAGACAGACATTTGCTGCACCGCAGATCCACACGGACTCAAATTTGCATACACGATGTCAGACCTGTCGTGAGATTTGGTTGTAGCATACGTTCACGTGCAGATTGATAAATGCCGATCCTCACGTCAAAATTGTCATACGCAAGGTGTACGCAAGTTTTCTGCCGTACGCAAGCTTGATAAATGAGGGCCACTATGTTTACTTTGAAGAGGCAGAGAGCGGGAGCTGAGCATGAGTCTGCAATGTTGATTTCTGTTAAATCTATCGATAAAAGTTAGAAGTGAAACTTCCTCCAGCATCTGTTTGTGTACTCGGCTGCAACATCCGCCGCAAGACAGAGTGGGCATGCTCAGAGGGATTTTCCTGTTCCGTGCCACGTTCATGTTCATCTCATATTCTGAATGGTGATCAGGATGTTTGGAAATCAGGTTATAAATTAAACCTGACGAGAAGAAACTCTTTGCAGATGCACCCCCTCTTGAAATAAAGCGACCTAGATGAATCTTCAAAAAAAAAAAAAAGGTTGCAATTTGTTATTATGGTGCCATAAATGCATGGTTAAAAAACGTGTTTTTAATAGAAGTGTATTGTCCATTTTGCAGACAAAGTAGGGTGAATGGAGCTAAAATGCGGCGACCATAGACTGTATCTACTATGGACAACTTGGTTCTGCCTCCCGCCTGTATATGGATTTGAAGCCAAATAGCTCTCGGTATTTACAGGATTTTTCTTCTTTTACTTTTTCTTACTTTTAAAAACGGAGCTTCACAGAAAAAAAAGGGGACAAACAAGTCTTACTGTAACTACATGTCAACACCCCAAGCAGGGGGGAAAAAATTTTAAGTTCTGTGTAATAAAATTCTTAAGTTTGTCCACAGCTCCATAAGCTTAGCAGGTTCACACTGAACATTTAAATTGATCATTTTATGTTATTTTGTTCTCAACACATTTCAGAATGTAATGAATAAAGATTTTCAACCTTAATATTTCATTTATTGAGATCTAGGATGTGTTATTTTAGTGTTCACTTAATCAAAGCACCTAAATCCATAAAGTCAACTACAGATTCTTGTGAGAGCACATAACTTAATGGGTAACATTCGGATAGATACAAAAAAGAAGACTGATTTATTTCCTGCAATTCAACATTTTTTTTTTAAATGATAATAATAATAATAATAATAATAATAATAATAATAATAATAATAATAATAAGTGGTCATACTGTTGAAACGCTGCATGTACTAATTTTGTCTTATAGGCCTGCCACTATAACACACATTTTCATGGAGTTGTAATTGCAACAAAATACTGTTTATGCAATCATGAGAAGCTTAAGCCTATCATGCATTCTCATTATAATGAACGGTAACAAAGAGATGTCAGTGTGATATGTTGATAAAACTTTATATCCTGTCATATACCTGGATGATCTGTCTTAGATATCAAAGTATTTCTTTACATCCAATGTGTACTATAAGGCTTAAGACTGCAGTTTTGCTTTACAGGATGTAAACTAATAGTTTTCATGTGTCCATTGTGGACACACTGTATATGTTCGACAAGTCCTTGAATTCAGAACACTCATCACTCTCCCTTTGAAGGACCAGTCATTTGAGCTCTGTCTGATCTGAAACACACCTCAAAAAATAAAAGACAAAAACTCTGGATCACAGAACTAAGGGCCTGATCTACTAAAGGTTTGAATGTTTAAAAACATGCAACACTGCATTTTCCTGCGTCTGGATCATTCCAGCGCACTATTAAATGCCATGCAAATATTGCACAGTGGGAATGCTCTTTTAACACTATCTACAAATTCTTAATAGCACTTTGCACTTCTATAGCAATTTGCACTTTATTAGTGAACTTTGCACTTTGCATATTTGCACAGGTCATAATGAACATTGTTGATCAAGTAATTATTAGCTGAATTTGTACAAGTAACCCATTATTAATGTGTGGTTGTTTGGCAGGGGCTGGCTCCGGAGTGCTGATTTACCTGTAAGAGAGTTCTGCGATACTTTCTAATAACATTAATTATTAAAAAACAAAGTGTTTTAGAAAATTTGTGGAGGTAACATAGGTGTGCCTGACAGTATGGAAAGTGTGTGCAAGAGCTAAAGTGTTAGGGTGAATTGGTGTGATCACTCACCTGTTTAGGTTGTGTCCACTCCAGGGTGTTCCTGTCTAAATAGTCCGGGGGGCTAGCATATACCCAGCTACTTTCTGCTGTATCTACAGGAAGTGATGCTGCATACTCACCCATTGCTGTTTTGAATGATCATACTCTTTAGGGCCCGAGCCTAGCTGCAAAGCAGCGGCGAGAGCCCTATTGTAATTTGAAAGGTTCTTCTTTCTTCTTTCTTATTATTAGGGCCCGAGCCAGCTGCAACGCAGCCGGGCGTAGGCCCTCTTGTTTTCCGATGGGTTCTTCTTTGTTTCTTTCTTAGGGCCCGAGCGTAGCTGCTAAGCAGCTGCGCTCGGGCCCTCTTGTTCCTTGATGGGTTCTTCTTTATTATTTTTCCTCCGCTTTAAACTGGAAAATGGCCCACTTCCCATTGGCGAAAACTCATGAAATTTGGCAGGAAGACTGGGCCTGGTGAAAAATTTGATAGTCTGAAGTCACCCAAACAATAAAATGCAAAATGGCTCCATAGTGCCCCCTAAGGTGAAAATTCACCTTACGCCTGTACGCTTTGTCAAAATGACACAAAATTTGACACACACGTGTATCTCAATAAGATCTACAAAAAAGTCAGCGTGGGCGTATCTGTCAAATGTACGGTTAAAGGGCTATTTCGCATTTTTTGCCGATTTGCACACATTGGAATGTGGCTAACTCCTCCTAAGGCTTTCGTCCCACCGGCACCAAATTTGCTCAGGCCAATCTACAACTCATGGCCATTCAAAGTTATACAAATCATGACGCTGCACTCCACGGTTTACGTTCTAGGGGGCGCTAAAGATGACCCAAATATCCACATTTTTTAAAGTCTTTTTATTTTTGTCCTCACAGGCCTTCAAGTTTTCTAGGATGAGGCAATGTCCAGCCATCACCACATTTGTGAAGGAATTTTTTCACCCCAAAAGAGGCCCCCCCCATGGCAGGAGAAAAAGTCCAGTTTTTCCTGCCTGTTGCTCAATGGCTCAAATGCATCACTCTTTGGGCAGAACCGTAAGGATGAGCCACTTGCCATTTGGATATATTCTAGCTGTGTTTGTGCCCTCACTCATGGTCCAGAGTTTTTTTAAATAGGACATGTAGTTTGTCTGCAGCGAGCGTTTTGGTAGAAACTGCGCCTCCCATTCATTATAATGGGAAATGACCACAGACAAGTGTGCACACCATCTTTGGACCTTGAGTGTGACGCGATCGGGATGGGATGGCGGACGCGCTGGGGGCGGCGCAACACGGCTCGGGCCCACCAGTGCCCCAACGGGGCCCTAGTTAGGCCCGAGCGTAGCTGCTAAGCAGCTGCGAGAGCCCTCTTGTTCCTGATGGATTCTTCTTTAGGGCCCGAGCGTAGCTGCTAAGCAGCTGCGAGAGCCCTCTTGTTCCTGATGGATTCTTCTTTTTAGGGCCCGAGCGTAGCTGCTAAGCAGCTGCGAGAGCCCTATTATTCCCCAAGTGGTTTTTCTTTGTTTCTTTAGGGCCCGAGCGTAGCTGCTAAGCAGCTGCGAGAGCCCAATTATTCCCCAAGTGGTTTTTCTTTGTTTCTTTCTTTCTTTCTTTCTTCTTTTTCCTCCCCTTTGAACTGGAAAATGGCCCACTTCCCACTGGCGAAAACTCATGAAATTTGGCAGGACGACCGGGCCTGGTGAAAAATTCGATATTCTGAAGTCGCCCAAACAATAAAATGCAAAATGGCTCCATAGCGCCCCCTAAGGTGGAAATTCACACTATTGACTGTCACGCCTGTACGCTTTGTCATATTGACACAAAAATTGACACACATATGTATCTCAATAAGATCTACAAAAAAGTCAGTGCGGCCGTATCTGTCAAAATTACGGTTAAAGGGTTATTTCGCATTTTTTGCCGATCCGCACACATTGGAATTTCGCTAACTCCTCCGAAGGCTTTCGTTCCACCGGCACCACATTTGCTCAGGCCAATCTACACCCCGTGGCCATTAAAAGTTATCAAAATCATGACGCTGCACCCCAAGGTTTAGGTTCTAGGGGGCGCCAAAGATAACACTAAAATCCACATATTTAAAAGTCTTATAACTTTTTATTTTTGTCCTCACTGGCCTCCAAGTTTTCTAGGATGATGCAATGTCCAGCCATCAACACATTTGTGAAGGAATTTTTACTCCCCAAAAGAGCGCCCCCCCATGGCAGGAGAAAAAAGTCCATTTTTTCTTGTCCCCTAAGGTGAAAATACACATTGTTGAGTGTCACGCCTATACGCTTTGTCAAAATGACACAAAAATTGACACACACATGTAACTCAATAAGATCTACGAAAAAGTCAAAGCGCGCGTATCTGTCAAATGTACGGTTAAAGGGTTATTTCGCATTTTTTGCCGATGCGCACACATTGGAATTTCGCTAACTCCTCCGAAGGCTTTTGTTCCACCGGCACCACATTTGCTCAGGCCAATCTACACCCCATGGCCATTAAAAGTTATTCAAATCATGATGCTGCACCCCATGGTTTAGGTTCTAGGGGGCGCCAAATATAACCCTAAAATCCACATATTTAAAAGTCTTATAACTTTTTATTTTTGTCCTCACTGGCCTCCAAGTTCTCTAGGATGGTGCAATGTCCAGCCATCAACACATTTGTGAAGGAATTTTTACTCCCCAAAAGAGCGCCCCCCCATGGCAGGAGAAAAAAGTCCATTTTTTCTTGTCCCCTAAGGTGAAAATACATATTGTTGAGTGCCACGCCTGTACGCTTTGTCATATTGACACAAAATTTGACAACCACGTGTGTCTCAATAACATCTACGAAAAAGTCAATGCACGCGTATCTGTAAAATGTACGGTTAAAGGGCTATTTTGCATTTTTTGCCGATTCGCACACATTGGAATGTGGCTAACTCCTCCTAAGGCTTTCGTCCCACTGACACCAAATTTGCTCAGGTCAATCTACACCCCATGGCCATTCAAAGTTGTAAAAATCATGACGCTGCACCCCACGATTTACGTTCTGGGGGGCGCCAAAGATGACCCAAATATCCACATTCTTAAAAGAATCCACACCCCCCCATCCCCCATCCCCCATGGCAGGAGAAACAGTCAAGTTTTTCCTGCCCATCACTCAATGGCTCAATCGCATCGCTCTCCCGGCAACACCGTAACGAGGAGCAACTTGCCGTTTGGATATATCCTAGCTGTGTTTGTGCCCTCACTCATGGTCCAGACTTTTTTCAAATAGGACATGTAGTTTGTCTGCAGCGAGTGTTTTGGTAGAAACTGCGCCTCCCATTCATTATAATGGGAAATGACCACAGACAAGTGCGCACACCATCTTTGGACCTTGAGTGTGACACGATCGGGGGGGGGGAGGCGGTCGCGCTGGGGGCGGCGCGACGCGGCTCGGGCCCGACAGTGCCCCACCGGGGCCCTAGTTTTTCTTTTTCCTCCCCTTTGAACTGGAAAATGGCCCACTTCCCACTGGCGAAAACTCATGAAATTTGGCAGGACGACCGGGCCTGGTGAAAAATTTGATATTCTGAAGTCGCCCAAACAATACAATGCAAAATGGCTCCATAGCGCCCCCTAAGGTGAAAAATTCACCTGACGCCTGTACGCTTTGTCAAAATGACACAAAAATTGACACACACATGTATCTCAATAACATCTACAAAAAAGTCAGTGCGGGCGTATTTGTCAAATGTACGGTTAAAGGGTTATTTCGCATTTTTTGCCGATCCGCACACATTGGAATTTCGCTAACTCCTCCGAAGGCTTTCGTTCCACCGGCACCACATTAGCTCAGGCCAATCTACACCCCATGGCCATTAAAAGTTATTCAAATCATGACGCTGCACCCCACGGTTTAGGTTTTAGGGGGCGCCAAAAATAACCCTAAAATCCACATATTTAAAAGTCTTATAAGTTTTTATTTTTGTCCTCACTGGCCTCCAAGTTTTCTAGGATGATGCAATGTCCAGCCATCAACACATCTGTGAAGGAATTTTTACTCGCCAAAAGAGCGCCCCCCCATGGCAGGAGAAAAAAGTCCATTTTTTCTTGTCCCCTAAGGTGAAAATACACATTGTTGAGTGTCACGCCTGTACGCTTTGGCAAAATGACACAAAAATTGACACACACATGTATCTCAATAAGATCTACAAAAAAGTCAATGCGCGCGTATCTGTCAAATGTACAGTTAAAGGGTTATTCCGCATTTTTTGCCGATACGCACACATTGGAATTTCGCTAACTCCTCCGAAGGCTTTCGTTCCACCGGCACCACATTTGCTCAGGCCAATCTACACCCCATGGCCATTAAAAGTTATTCAAATCATGATGCTGCACCCCATGGTTTAGGTTCTAGGGGGCGCCAAAAATAACCCAAAAATCCACATTCTTAAATGTTTTATAACTTTTTTTTTTTGTCCTCACTGGCCTCCAAGTTTTCTAGGATGATGCAATGTCCAGCCATCAACACATTTGTGAAGGAATTTTTACTCCCCAAAAGAGCGCCCCCCCATGGTAGGAGACAAAAGTCCATTTTTTCTTGTCCCCTTACATGAAAATACACATTGTTGAGTGTCACGCCTGAACGCTTTGTCATATTGACACAAAAATTGACAATCATGTGTATCTCAATTAGATCTACGAAAAAGTCAAAGAGCGCGTATCTGTATAATGTACGGTTAAAGGGCTATTTTGCATTTTTTGCCGATTCGCACACATTAGAATGTGGCTATCTCCTCCTAAGGCTTTCGTCCCACCGATACCAAATTTGCTCAGGGCAATCTACACCCCATGCCCATTCAAAGTTGTAAAAATCATGACGCTGCACCCCACGGTTTACGTTCTAGGGGGCGCCAAAGATGACCCAAAAATCCACATTCTTAAAAGTCATTTTGGCCACTGCAGGAGTACAGAGTACTGCAGTTCTAGGGGGCGCCAAAGATGACCCAAAAATCCACATTCCTAAAAGTCTTTTTGGCCACTGCAGGAGTACAGAGTACTGCAGGATACACACACATATACACACACGCCAACATACACACACAGACACACACACACACACACACACACACACACACAGACACACACACACACTCAGAGTCTGTTTTTTAGCACCTGCAAAAACATGCTGTTTACATATTTGACAAGAATGCAGAGGCTTCCTTTTGCCCCTGAAAAAAATCAAATTTCAAACACAACTTGACTGTTAATTTCTCCAAAAGACAACCATGAAGCTCCATTTCAAACCTGAAGCAGATAGTTGGTGCATGTGTACAGTAACCTGAGGGGAGTGAGGTGACTATTTCTGAGGAGAACATGAGCAGTGAAGATTCACCTTGGAGCTAGAACAGAGACATGCACATGATTATACAGGGGCAGGGGCTCAAGTTTTTTCCAGTTGTTTATACAATATGGAAATTAATGTGAAATCAAACCACAAATATGTGTGATGAACTGTTTTTAAAACTTAAACTTCAAATAAAAATTGTAAACTTCAAAACATATGCAAATTTTTAACAAAGAACATAGTAATTTACCTCTATTTACATCAAAATGCAGGCAATGGCCCAGGCGTTCTTTGTAAAATTATTTACAAAACACTGTATAGTCTCACAAATGTCACTTTTTATTTATGCCACTACAAAAAAACATGATGTAAATGATGCATGATGTAAAACATGATGTAAAAAACTTGTGTAGATCCTCCTCTATGTCAGTCCATGTGTAATTTTTCCATAATTCTTTGTTTTTTGCAGCATTTTTGTTAGTGTAACTGCAGATTGTGCTGACAGTGTCTATGGCAAAAAAAAAAAAAACTGAAAATGCCTCAACATGAACCCCTGGTGGTCTCTGAGGGTGAAACCTGCTAACTGCTGCAGCTCTGTCAGCTTCAGTCTCCCATGCAGAGCTCTGAGCGCATGTGTGGCTCTGCACCCTTAGCAGCGTTGCTAACTCCTCAGTAAGGAAAGCCTGCTTCATGTCAGAGTCTCTAAACTCCAGAAGAAGTCGATAAAAGTCCCTTTCTTTCTAAAAAAAAGTCGTTAGGGGGTCTGAAAAGTCATTGAATCTAACAACAAAGTCGCTAGGTTTGCAACTACGTGTCCCAGACTGCATCCCTGCTGAGAGTCCCTCCCTCCCTTCTCATGTTGCAGGAAGAGCGTAAGCGCCCGCCCCTTGTCAATCAGTCACCATATAATTTTGGATTGGTTGTTGTGGTGAAGTTTTCCACCAATAGGAGAGATGTTGTGGTGTGTTTTTTTTTCTTTTGGCAAGCCTTTTCCGCCTGTAAGACCTGTCGCTAATGTCTGCATGCTATGTTTTCCTGTCTCATACAGCGCGATCGAGCGCCGAACGTGATCAAAATAAGCAGAAAAAAAGTATCGCGGACATAATTTATCATAACTCTGGTTTTATTTGGCCTATCAACACAAATTAAAAACTGGTATATAGGTTGAGGTCCTCACTTTTGAGATAAGTTGTTAATAAGTTCATTTTAGGAATTATTGCATTTTTTGTGTTATTCCAATTAAAAAATCAGGGGTTTGCTAGATAAAAATGACTAAAAACCTAAAAAAAATTGATATCTATATTTTCATTACACTTTACATCTATGGATAGGTCATGATATAATGATTTAAAGCAAAAGAAAAAATGGGATGTATAGGTTTTTCACCGCACTTTTACAAGATTATAAGAAGTCTTTTTTTTGGCATGAGGGTAAGCAGTATAAGTTTATATTGGAAACTGTGATTGTGCACTTATAATTATACAACACAATCAATATTTGTATCAGTTGTTGACATAGTCAGGGCTTTTATATGTTTATCCAAAATCTTTCACTTTGCACCTCATTTTTGGAATTATTGCATATTTTTTGTTTTTCTACTTACAAAAATCATGGGTTCTCACGACAAAAGACCTAAAAAATATGTTTTTTTAAAATAACCTTTATATGTATGGATAGGTTTGAAGTTGTTGACAAGATATAATGCTTTAAAGTAAACAGAAATATGAATGTTTGACCACGAGTGTAGCAAGTGTCTGTAAATTTTAATGGGTACTTAAGGGTTACAGAACAATCCTTTATTTACATAATTAAGAAATATAGGCTACAGCGACAAACTGAACTTCTAATAATGTCAATAACTATGATATTTAACAAAATTTACACATAATAAACATAAAAGCACCCACACGACTACACACAGTAAACATAAAATCACACATAATCAACAATTAACTACAATGGATCTAAAAAAAAAGACATGTCTCCCACTTCTCCAGAGTCACAGTTTTCATCTAACGTGCACCCCTCCTCTACTACATCAAGGCCACCAGCAATTGCTTTCTCAGCTGAGGTGAGGTCTTTGTCAGCTGCTTCCACTGGTGGTATACCTAAAAATGATTCAAATCAATGTTAATAATGTTTTAAATTATCACTTTCAGTTTACATAAAAACAGGACATGCAACATTCCCACATGTGTAACATGAACACACACACAGCACCTCATTGTTGTCCCCACATTTTGAATTCTATTGTCTTCTTCATCTTTGTCATTACAAACAATGCCACATACTTACTTTGCAATCCTGAGACATTGCTGGCACCCTCACCAGCCTTGTCTTCATCTGCAAAAAAACCAACTGCTTCACCTAAACACATATAAAATAACACTTAATCAATTATTGATAGACTGACCACGTACATCACAACACATACACAAAAAAAATCATATGAGTCAAAACAGTGAAAAAGAAATTACACACATAAAAATACAACAATTACCACTGCCATACATGAATTACATATTACATTTATTCAATGTGTTCAATAACACATTATAATTTTCACCTATATAAAGACAAACATGACTGATAAATACTTACACATGCTGTCAAGACCCACTTGGGCTTCCTCCAATTGCTTTGATAGAGTGAGGTTCGTGTCTTTTAAGCGTGCAATTTCCTCTTTTTGAGTTGTCATTGCTCTTTCAAGACAAGCAGACCGTTGTTCTGCTGCTTTTAGTTGGCGTGCCATTCTTGCTGTTGTCGTGAGTGCAAAAGTATGGCACGCCATACTTTCATGGAAGATGGCCCATCTGTCTAGGGTTTCGTCCATTATTGCATACTGAAACAAAAAACAGACAGGAATAAGTAATCATAACAACATCATCAAAAACACAAAGTATGGTCATTTGAACCTAAAACACCACTATAGGACATAACATTCAGACTCCACCTGGAATGAAATACCCTGTTTGTTTTCATTGAAAATACCCTGGGTGTGGTCATTGAGGGCTTTCTCCAAGTTGTTAACTCTTTCAGGTTAACAATTAAATTAAAAGGGGACACACCCAGCGTTGACGACCCAACACCTCCCAGTTGTTTTCTGGGCCCTTTCAGTAAATCACACACATTCACCCTAGCAATTCTGAAATAGAGAAGCTTCTTGGATAAGAAGCCAATGTTTTCTGAAGTTCACACAGTCGTGTTGCATATTATTTAAGTTTTCAAGATGCTCCACAACAGCACACACATTTAACCACAAATGTAACATTTACTTTCATCAGTGCAATAAAACACACATAATTAACATGCAATTCATTTAATGTAACTCCTACATCTACAGAATTTATGCTCTGATGCACATACATCTGTATACTGAGCAATGCAGCTGCTACCTACGTAATAACAAAGCATTTTCGTATTACTGTGTTCACACAAAAACATTGTTCTTCATCATGTCCTCAATACCGGAATACCTACCACTATATATATTTAAAAATTCTTTACCAATAAAACTATCTTCACGTCACTAGATAATACACCACAACACATGATAACAGTCAAATCAGATCCCGTACAACTTTTTAATTGCCAAACACAAACTTTAAACTTCATTCTCTAATCTAATCCAAATAATTTAAATTCACTACTTTAGTCGTGTTACTATGAAGTAGAATCCACATAATATATGTTTGTGCTTTCCATTTACTTACCGATAAAACCTGAAAACGGAGTCTGATCTCCCTTACGTCGGAGTTTTCAGTAGCACCAGCTGGCAGTTTTACAGGTGATGCCATCTGCAAAAAAAAAAAAAAAACATGTTTGCAACATTACATCAATAGCACATCATCCATTTAGATAACACTTAAACAATACGGAAATAAATTGTACTTACTGTAGTTTCCACTGTTGTTCCTCGTACGTGCAGCTTCACAGTTCTGCTTTACAGCTACTAAATTGGTGTAGCTTTACAGTTCTGTTTTAAAGACACTGAACTGTTAAGCAGGCACCCCAACCAATCACACACTGCGCTGATGAACACGTCACAATGTAACGGCACCCCAGCCAATCACACACTGCGCTGATGAACACGTCACAATGTAACACACTCCCTTACCTAATGAACATGTGACAATGCAATTGTATACATAGAAATATATATATATATATATTTGCTAACACTTCAACGTCATTACCAGATGCCCACTACAAAACTTTCTGACAGCTTTAATTTTTTCTTTTTTTGTGTATTTCTATGTTCGGTTATTACAGCGTTACAAATAAACCTGTCGGTAGGCTCTTTTGAGGTAGAAACTCTGTAAATCGGCGTTGAAAATGGCAGCGACTTTTCCACTGAGTAAAAGACCGATATTAGACGTCTATCCTAAATGTATGCTTTTTTAATGTCGGGATTCGGGCTGTTTCTAGACGTGATTTATACTTCGCCCTCAATTTCATTTTTTGATAACTTTTTATGCAATAAGCAATTGTCATGTGCATAACTGACGTCCGGATTACATTAGTTATGATACCGTGCAAAGATATCCAGCATTGTTTTGCTTCAATCAATCATGAGGCATAGTGAGGCTGAAGCCTCAGGGCAGGTATTGCCACAGAGGAAAAAGTGCCTAGAAACTAAATGTCGTTGCATTTCAGTTGGGCAACATAGACTGTGATTCATAACATAGCTCTATTGACAGTAAGAACTAAAAAGAAATATCTACTCTTGCCATCTTATCGATTAATAGTAATCAGTGTTTCGGTGTCGAACTAGTTCCTTTGTGCGGTGAGTGATACATGAGCACGCGCAGTCGAATATGCAGAAGGGTGAAGCCATTTCTGTCACGTGGACCAATACGTAGCGAGTCTCGTTTCCATAGTTCACCCAGTATTTTGGCTACAGCTGGTGGCTAGTGGAAAACGTCACATAACCACCCATAACTGCAGTAAATTCGACAAAAGTACTACTAAAAACTGCCATTTTTTTGCGCGTGTGGGATAGGGGGGGCTATTAGGTTTGCTTAGTTTAGGGGTTACAGAAGGTATAATCCGGGCCTGAGCATAGTATAGATGTAAAGAGTATTTACACGCATAAATTTATACTCCATTTCAACGTCAGGATTCGGTCTTTTTTTAGACGTGATTTAGACGTAAACAATTATACGTCCTTTCAACGTCTACATATAGACCGAAGTCACACAATCAATATTAATCAACAATTCAAGAGTTGATTATTGAAAATGATAACTGGAGGTTGCAGAACTGATTTCGATTTATGGGACTACTTTCATCTTGGGAGCGTAGCCAGTGTTTTCGCCATATCCGGTCAAAACACTAATACGAAACAAACAAAAACACACCCACCTTCAGATCTTAAAGCCTGGGTCTTATTGAGTATTTCACAAGAAAATTGGTCGCTGAAATTTAATGTAAGTATTAGATTTCATGTGGTTTATCAGTGTCGGTAACGCCGATTGACTCTGTGACAATAACACAGGATCACATGAGCCCTTTCACGTGCCTATTCACGTGATCCTCCGTGTAACCACTTAGAGTAAGGTCTAATTCCGCCAAGAGCGAACTAGTCCGTGATAACAGTTGTCGGTATAACAGCAATACTACGAAATGAGCTACAATAAAGTATTTAGTAGCTCTGCAACAGCCCGGCTTTACACCTGTATTGACATTGTACCGTAATCGGACTAAAACATGTAAAAGGCTTCAAATTCTGGACCGCACAACATCCTACTGAATCACTGCGCTTTGTTCACATTCGCCCTCACTACCATGCAAAACTCCTATTTTGTTCGAACAAAACTGAATAATATGCGTAATTCTTCCTCTGCATATTGCAGGGCTTGTTGGTACAACTTCTGTTACATATTTAAGCTTTTTCTCAAACATTAATCAATGAAAACATCAGCTACAGCACTCATTTTCATGTGCAAAGTAGAGCCGCCGCCATTTTGTTCAATGTGCTTGTGCTAGGCGTCTCCTCGCTTAGCAACTGTATCTATGGAGGAGAGGGAGGGCTGGGTGGAGCCCGCCGAATGGTGTTCTGTTATTATTGGCTCTGACTGTAACCTCAGTCGCAAGTCATTAAATCCAGCTTTTCGATTGGTCGAGCTCCTCTTTATTTTCCAGTATTTTTGTCGCTCACTTCGTCTGACTGATCTTTTGAGGATAACAGACTACCTTCGACAGAGAGCGAGTTTTACGAGCAGATCTGTTTTTGAAGATTTTTTACACGCTTCACCGATACACATCTACATATACACATCTTCCACTACATCTTTCACATTTAACAAACACACACACACACACACACACACACAACACACAAATTCTCACGGTCAACCTCGGCTGAGTTTGACTGTCTTTTATTCCACCTATCCACGGAACGGCTGCTCATCTCGTCTGTTACAACTTCAGTACGGTAAGTCATGTGTTATCAGCTTATTTGTTGTGTTTTGCTGTTGTTGAGGGAGAAGTTTTGCTCAAACATGCAGCTAAAAAAACTGTTGTGGCTAAGATAGGCGTGCTGAGTTGTTTACACAGGGCCGCTAACAAAGTAGCTAGTGTGCTACTCTGTTAGCGGCCCTGTGTAAACACCAAGCTAGTTGTAACTTCGTTATTCTGTGACTTCACTGCACTCTCGGAGATCACAATGTAGCATTTTGTGGTGGTGGCGGAAGTGTATTGTGTTGTTTCGCGTTCTTTGTCCGCATCGCAGAGGGGCTATTGTCTGATTTTGCGGTCTGTGTCCACATTGCAGTGCAATTATTGTCTTGTTTCGCTGTCTGCGTCGGCATCGCAGAGGGGCTCTTGTCTGGTTTTGCGGTCCGTGTCTGTGTTTTTGGGTTTATTTGTCGTATTTTGCATGCTAACCAAACTGTTGTGGCTAACTAGGCGTGCTGATGTGATGTTTACACAGCGACGCTAACAAAGTAGCTAGTGTGCAACACTGTTAGCTGCGCTGTGTAAACAGTAAGCTAGTTGTAACTTCGTTATTCTGTGACTTCACTAAATTCTTGGAAATCATAATTTAGCATTTGACGGCGGTGGTAGTCTATTTTCTTGATTCGCTTTCTGTGTCTGCATCGCAGACGGGCTCTTTTCTGGTTTTGAAATCTGTGTCGACATTGCAATGCAATATTTTTCTTGTTTTGCTGTCTGCGTCGGCATCGCTGAGGGGCTATTGTCTGGTTTTGCGATCTGTGTCTGTGTTTTTAGGTTTATTGTGGTGTTTTGCTGTTGTTGAGGGAGAACTTCTGCTTAAACATGCATGCTAACCAAACTGTTGTGGCTAACTAGGTGTGCTGATTTGATGTTTACACAGCGACGCTAACAAAGTAGCTAGTGTGCAACACTGTTAGCGGCGCTGTGTAAACATTAAACCAGTTGTAACTTCGTTATTCTGTGACTTCACTAAATTCTTGGAAATCATAATTTAGCATTCGACGGTAGTGGTGGTAGTCTATTTTCTTGATTCGCGTTCTGTGTCTGCATCGCAGACGGGCTCTTTTCTGGTTTTGAAATCTGTGTCGACATTGCAATGCAATATTTTCTTGTTTCGCTGTCTGCGTCGGCATCGCTGAGAGGCTATTGTGTGGTTTTGCGATCTGTGTCTGTGTTTTTAGGTTTATTGTGGTGTTTTGCTGTTGTTGAGGGAGAACTTCTGCTTAAACATGCATGCTAACCAAACTGTTGTGGCTAACTAGGTGTGCTGATTTGATGTTTACACAGCGACGCTAACAAAGTAGCTAGTGTGCAACACTGTTAGCGGCGCTGTGTAAACATTAAACCAGTTGTAACTTCGTTATTCTGTGACTTCACTAAATTCTTGGAAATCATAATTTAGCATTCGACGGTAGTGGTGGTAGTCTATTTTCTTGATTCGCGTTCTGTGTCTGCATCGCAGACGGGCTCTTTTCTGCTTTTGAAATCTGAATCGACATTGCAGTGCAATTATTTTCTTGTTTCGCTGTCTGCGTCGGCATCGCAGAGGGGCTATTGTCTGGTTTTGCGATCTGTGTCTTTAGATTTATTGTGGTGTTTTGCCGTTGTTGAGGGAGAACTTCTGCTTAAACATGCATGCTAAACAAACTGCTGTGGCTAACATAGGCGTGCTGATTTGATGTTTAAACAGCGACGCTAACAAAGTTGCTAGTGTGCAACACTGTTAGCGGCGCTTTGTAAACAGTAAGCTAGTTGTAACTTCGTCATTCTGTGACTTCACTAAATTCTTGGAAATCATAATTTAGCATTTGACGGTGGTGGTGGTATTTCATTTTCTTGATTCGCGTTCTGTGTCTGCATCGCAGACGGGCTCTTTTCTGGTTTAGCGGTGCAATTACTTTCTTGTTAGGGCCCGAGCGTAGCTGCTAAGCAGCTGCGAGAGCCCTATTATTCCCCAAGTGGTTTTTCTTTGTTTCTTTCTTTCTTTCTTCTTTTTCCTCCCCTTTGAACTGGAAAATGGCCCACTTCCCACTGGCGAAAACTCATGAAATTTGGCAGGACGACCGGGCCTGGTGAAAAATTCGATATTCTGAAGTCGCCCAAACAATAAAATGCAAAATGGCTCCATAGCGCCCCCTAAGGTGGAAATTCACACTATTGACTGTCACGCCTGTACGCTTTGTCATATTGACACAAAAATTGACACACATATGTATCTCAATAAGATCTACAAAAAAGTCAGTGCGGCCGTATCTGTCAAAATTACGGTTAAAGGGTTATTTCGCATTTTTTGCCGATCCGCACACATTGGAATTTCGCTAACTCCTCCGAAGGCTTTCGTTCCACCGGCACCACATTTGCTCAGGCCAATCTACACCCCGTGGCCATTAAAAGTTATCAAAATCATGACGCTGCACCCCAAGGTTTAGGTTCTAGGGGGCGCCAAAGATAACACTAAAATCCACATATTTAAAAGTCTTATAACTTTTTATTTTTGTCCTCACTGGCCTCCAAGTTTTCTAGGATGATGCAATGTCCAGCCATCAACACATTTGTGAAGGAATTTTTACTCCCCAAAAGAGCGCCCCCCCATGGCAGGAGAAAAAAGTCCATTTTTTCTTGTCCCCTAAGGTGAAAATACACACTGTTGAGTGTCACGCCTATACGCTTTGTCATATTGACACAAAATTTGACAATCACGTGCCTTGCCTGGTATCATTTTTTTCAGCACAACCTCACCTGTGCGAATTTACAGTTATTTTATCATGTTGACATACTGAATTTACACAATGGACCCAAATTCACACACAAAACATAAAATCCGAGTGGAAAAAAGTAACATTTTTACTGTGAAAACCACAAATATGTGTGATGAACTGTTTTTAAAACTTAAACTTCAAATAAAAATTGTAAACTTCAAAACATATGCAAATTTTTAACAAAGAACATAGTGATTTACCTCTATTTACATCAAAATGCAGGCAATGGCCCAGGCGTTCTTTGTAAAATTATTTACAAAACACTGTATAGTCTCACAAATGTCACTTTTTATTTATGCCACTACAAAAAAACATGATGTAAATGATGCATGATGTAAAACATGATGTAAAAAACTTGTGTAGATCCTCCTCTATGTCAGTCCATGTGTAATTTTTCCATAATTCTTTGTTTTTTGCAGCATTTTTGTTAGTGTAACTGCAGATTGTGCTGACAGTGTCTATGGCACAAAAAAAAAAAAATTAAAATGCCTCAACATGAACCCCTGGTGGTCTCTGAGGCTGAAACCTGCCAACTGCTGCAGCTCTGTCAGCTTCAGTCTCCCATGCAGAGCTCTGAGCGCATGTGTGGCTCTGCACCCTTAGCAGCGTTGCTAACTCCTCAGTAAGGAAAGCCTGCTTCATGTCAGAGTCTCTAAACTCCAGAAGAAGTCGATAAAAGTCCCTTTCTTTCTAAAAAAAAGTCGTTAGGGGGTCTGAAAAGTCATTGAATCTAACAACAAAGTCGCTAGGGTTTGCAACTACGTGTCCCAGACTGCATCCCTGCTGAGAGTCCCTCCCTCGCTTCTCATGTTGCAGGAAGAACGTAAGCGCCCGCCCCTTGTCAATCAGTCACCATATAATTTTGGATTGGTTGTTGTGGTGAAGTTTTCCACCAATAGGAGAGATGTTGTGGTGTGTTTTTTTTTCTCTTGGCAAGCCTTTTCCGCCTGTAAAACCTGTCGCTAATGTCTGCATGCTATGTTTTCCTGTCTCATACAGCGCGATCGAGCGCCGAACGTGATCAAAATAAGCAGAAAAAAAGTATCGCGGACATAATTTATCATAACTCTGGTTTTATTTGGCCTATCAACACAATTTAAAAACTGGTATATAGGTTGAGGTCCTCACTTTTGAGATAAGTTGAAACTGAGAGTCAAAGAGGCTCCGTCTTGCAGATACATCCGGTTAAATATGTCATGTGACTTGAACGCACACACAGACACACACACACACACACACACACACACACACACACACACACACACACACACACACACACACACACACACTCAGAGTCTGGTTTTTAGCACCTGCAAAAACATGCTATTTACATATTTGACAAGAATGCAGAGGCTCCTTTTGCCCCTGAAAAAAATCAAATTTCAAACACAACTTGACTGGTCATTTCTCCAAAAGACAACCATGAAGCTCCATCCAAACCTGAAGCAGGCAGTTGGTGCATGTGTACAGTAACCTGAGGGGAGTGAGGTGACTGCTTCTGAGGAGAACATGAGCAGTGAAGATTCACCTTGGAGCTAGAACAGAGACATGCACATGATTATACAGGGGCAGGGGCTCAAGTTTTTTCCAGTCGTTTATACAATATGGAAATTAATGTGAAATTAAAACACAAAGTATTAATAGAAAGGTAATGACTGTCCTGTGTAGGTGACAGTGATATCCAATAGGCTAGGCACTCACGAGGCTGGCTGTGGCAAGTGTAAGTGAAAGCAACACGCACTGGCAGGAAGAACAGCAAACGCCGATGAAGGAAAAGGGTCTTTGCAGTGATGGGCGTTACCAGAGAGGGCGATGGTCAGAGGACACAAATGGGACGGGGAGGCAGCACGTTGGGGGCGGGGGCGCGACAGCTCTCGGGCCCGCCAGTGCCCCAACGGGGTCCTAGTTATTATTTTTCCTCCGCTTTAAACTGGAAAATGGCCCACTTCCCACTGGCGAAAACTCATGAAATTTGGCAGGACGGCTGGGCCTGGTGAAAAATTCGATATTCTGAAGTCGCCCAAACAAGAAAATGCAAAATGGCTCAATAGCGCCCCCAAAGGTGAAAATTCACACTATTGACTGTCACGCCTGTACGCTTTGTCATATTGACACAATAATTGACACACACATGTATCTCAATAAGATCTACAAAAAAGTCAGTGCGGGCGTATCTGTCAAATTTACGGTTAAAGGGTTATTTCGCATTTTTTGCCGTTCCGCACACATTGGAATTTCGCTAACTCCTCCGAAGGCTTTCGTTCCACCAGCACTACATTTGCTCAGGCCAATCTACACCCCATGGCCATTGAAAGTTGTACAAATCATGACGCTGCACCCCACGGTTTACGTTCTAGGGGGCGCCAAAGATAACCCACAAATCCACATTCTTAAAAATCTTACAACTTTTTATTTTTGTCCTCATTGGCCTCCAAGTTTTCTAGGATGATGCAATGTCCAGCCATCAACACATTTGTGAAGGAATTTTTACTCCCCAAAAGAGCGCCCCCCCCATGGCAGGAGAAAAAAGTCCATTTTTTCTTGTCCCCTAAGGTGAAAATACACATTGTTCAGTGTCACGCCTATACGCTTTGTCATATTGACACAAAATTTGACACACGTGTATCTCAATGAGATCTACGAAAAAGTCAATGGGCACATATCTGTAAAATGTACGGTTAAAGGGCTATCTTGCATTTTTTGCCGATTCGCACACATTGGAATGTGGCTAACTCCTCCTAAGGCTTTCGTTCTACTGACACCAAATTTGCTCAGGCCAATCTACACCCCATGGCCATTCAAAGTTGTACAAATCATGACGCTGCACCCCACGGTTTTAGGTTCTAGGGGGCGCCAAAGATGACCCAAATATCCACATTTTTAAAAGTCTTATAACTTTTTATTTTTGTCCTCACTGGCCTCCAAGTTTTCTAGGATGATGCAATGTGCAGCCATCAACACATCTGTGAAGGAATTTTTTCTCCCCAAAAGAGCGCCCCCCCCCCATGGCAGGAGAAAAAGTCAAGTTTTTCCAGCCCATCGCTTAATGGCTCAAACGCATTGCTCTCCCGCTAAAACCAAAAGGAGGAGCAACTTGCCATTTGGATATGTCCTAGCTGTGTTTGTGCCCTCACTCATGGTCCAGAGTTTTTTCAAATAGGACATGTAGTTTGTCTGCAGCGAGCGTTTTGGTAGAAACTGTGCCTCCCATTCATTATAATGGGAAATGACCAAAGACAGGTGCGCACACCATCTTTGGACCTTGAGTGTGACGCGATCGGGAGGGGGAGGCGGTCGCGCTGGGGGCGGCGCGACACGGCTCGGGCCCGCCAGTGCCCCAACGGGGCCCTAGTTCTTTCTTTCTTTCTTCTTTTTCCTCCCCTTTGAACTGGACGACCGGGCCTGGTGAAAAATTCGATATTCTGAAGTCGCCCAAACAATAAAATGCAAACTGGCTCCATAGCGCCCCCTAAGGTGAAAATTCACACTATTGACTGTCACGCCTGTACGCTTTGTCATATTGACACAAAAATTGACACACACGTAACTCAATAAGATCTACAAAAAAGTCAATGCGGGCGTATCTGTCAAATGTACGGTTAAAGGGTTATTTCGCATTTTTTGCAGATCCGCACACATTGGAATTTCGCTAACTCCTCCGAAGGCTTTTGTTCCACCGGCACCACATTTGCTCAGGCCAAGCTACACCCCATGGCCATTCAAAGTTGTATAAATCATGACACTGCACCCCACGGTTTACGTTCTAGGGGGCGCCAAAGATGACCCAAAAATCCACATTCTTAAAAGTCGTTTTGGCCACTGAGTGGCGCCAAGGGAGTTTTCTATTAACAGCAGACAAAGTAGTTATGGCCACTGAAAGGCACACATTTGTTATATGCTATAATCCTAACATATTTTAATGCTTTTTCTATTTATACCCAATGGATCTAAGCTTTGACTTTCAAAATTTAGGAAGAATATGTTTTTGCAGTAATGACTCCCTTTAACAACCAGAGGTCCTTATATAAAGTTTATGGAAATTTTAGTGAAGGCCTGGGTTTCTTTCCTTGCAAAATGCATAGAAATAATAAAGCTAAACACCATAAAATGGTCTTGGCGTATTAGCAGTGATATAAAATAGTTGTTTGAATATGAATGAACAACAAAAAAAAAAACATCAACAGAGCCTTTTTGAGTTGGGATTCTTTCATTATCACACAAAAACAGACATAGACAGACATCTAAAGGGTAAGGGAATGATCAGCCCTCCTGACTCGCAGATGAATCTTCAAAATTCACCTCAGAAATATGCTTATTATTCTTCTCAGAGTACTGCAGGATACACACACACACAGACACACACACACACACACTCAGAGTCTGTTTTTTAGACACTTGTTCGCACACATTGGAATGTGGCTAACTCCTCCTAAGGCTTTCGTCCCACCGACACCAGGTAGTTTTGGCCACTGAGTGGAGCCAAAGGGAGTTGTCTATTAACAGCAGACAAAGTAGTTATGGCCACTGAGGGGCGCCAAAGGGAGTTGTCTATTAAATCTGATGCTACAGAAAAAGTTAAAAGGCTCAAATTTTTGCTATATTATTGACTCTATGTCTTAAATGGGCTCTTAATGGGTTAAAAACATTATTTTAAATGAAACATTTGCTAGTTCTGAACAGGGCAGAAGTAAAATAAGAGATGTACAAAATAAAATCTGGAAAAAATATTAATTCAATATGATTTTACAGCAGACAAAGTAGTTTTGGCCACTGAGTGGCGCCAAAGGGAGCTGTCTATTAAATGTGATGCTACAGAAAAAGTTAAAAGGCTCCAATTTTTGCTATATTAGTGACTTTATGTCTTAAATGGGAATTTAAAGGGTTAAAAAATTATTTTCAATGAAACATTTGCTAGTTTTGAACAGGGCAGAAGTTAAATAAGAGATGTACAAAAGATCTAATTGATCTCAGCTTTTACCTGTAAAATTTAGGAAGAATAAGTTTTAGCTGTAAGCCCTTTAACAACCAGAGGTCCTTACATAAAGTTTTAGGGAAATTTTAGTGAAGGCCTGGGTTTATTTCTTCGCAAAATGATTAGAAATAATAAAGCTAAACACCATAAAATGGCCTTGTCCTACTAGCAGTGATATAAAATAGTGGTTTGAATATGAATTAAGACCAAAAAAACATCAACAGAGCCCTTTTGACCAGGAATTCCTTTATTTTCACACAAAAACAGAAATAGACAGATATCTAAAGGGTAAGGGAATGATCAGTCATTCTGACTGTCAGATGAATCCTCAAAATTTCATCAGAAACATGCTTCTTATTTTTCTCAGAGTACTGCAGGATACACACACACACACACACACACACACACACACACAGTATGTTTTTTAGTACCTGCAAAAACATGCTATCGCTATATTGACAGGAATGCAGAGGCTTCCTTTTGCCCCTGAAAAAAATCAAATTTCAAACACAACTTGGCTGGTCATTTCTCCAAAAGACAACGATGAAGCGCCATATAAACCTAAAGCAGGCAGTTGCTGCATGTGTACAGTCACCTGAGGGGAGTGAGGTGACTGCTTCTGAGGAGAACATGAGCAGTGAAGATTCACCTTGAAGCCAGAACAGGGACGTGCACATGATTATACAGGGGCATGGGCTCAAGTTTTTTTCCAGTTGTTTATACAATATGGAAATTAATCTAAAATTTAAAGAAAAAGTACGAATAGAAAGGTAACGACTGTCCTGTGTAGGTGATAGTGATATCCAATAGCCATTTCTTTTGTGACAACAAACTATTGTCAACATGACATGATCAAGATGGTAATATTTCAAACACAGATTACCTACATGCTGAAATTAGTATCTACCTAGCTACCTAGCTTCCTATCTATCTATCTATCTATCTATCTATCTGTCTATCTGTCTATCTATCTATTTATTGGTATACAAACTTTATTTCAGACCCAATAAGTCCATGTCATACAAAAAGATTATTATTATTATTATCATTATTATTTTTATTACTGTTATTATTATCATCAATTTGTTAGCCCACACAATAGTAGCAAACTCACAATAAACTTTGTTTCTAAACCTGGAACCTGTACTTTAGACCTGTAGTGAGGAAAATGTGATTCGCCATAAACACGATGCATTTTGTTTTGAAAATAAACCTGGTGTTTTATTTTCTATTTTGTACAGGATTCCCTCTCTGACATGATCTGCTCTGTGCTGAATTGATGCACCATGCTCTGTCTCAGGTAGTTCTATGACAGTGTGGAGCTGCAAGAGACAGAGAAGTGGCAGACTCATCTCACACAAAAAAACGTATCACAAGAAAATGGATACGGTAGAATGCTGTGGAGTTTTTGAACCATGTTTTTGTTTTGTTTTTTTAACTTTTCAAACAGGAGTTATTAAAAGAATTTAAAAAAGGGAAGTTTAATACAAGTCAAAAAGGGCAGGGGTTCAAGCACCTCAGAGCACTATTTGTGTAGCCATTTATGAGCCAGGAGGATTCAGGGGAGAAATATTTGTCAGACATAGAGGGATAATGCAATTTGAGAAGGGGAAACAAATAGGAGAAGGAGGAGTTTGAATCTCTTATGTGCAAAACATTATTATGCATTTAAATCAATATTTTTATCAAAAAACTTTATCACAGATATTTCACTTTGCACCTCATTTTTGGAAATATCACATAGTTTGTTTTTTTCACAGTGAAAAAGCAGGGGTTGTCACGACAAAGGCACTAAAAACGTAAAAATCTACAATTTTTTTTTTAATAAACTTGATATCTATGGATAGGTCTGAAGTTGTTGACTACATATAATGCTTTAAATTAGAAAAAAATGCATGTATAATGTTTTTGCTGCACTGTTATAAGACTGTGCACCTCATTTTAGGAATTATTGCATATTTTGTGTTTTTCCAATTAAAAATATCAGGGGTTTGCTAGACAAAAATGACTAAAACCTAAAAAAAATTATATCTATATTTTAAATAAACTTTACATCTATGGATAGGTCTGAAGTTGTTAACATGATATAATGATTTAAAGCAAAAAAAAAGGCATGTATAATTTTTTACGGCACTTTTATAAGTTTATAAACTTTATACTGGAAACTGTCATTGTGCACTAATAATTATGCATTACAATCATTATTTTTATCAGTTGTTGACATAGTCAGGGCTGTTATATCTTTATCCAAAATCTTTCACTTTGCACCTCATTTTTGGAATTATTGCATATTTTTAGTTTTTCTCATTAAAAAAATTAGGGGTTCTCACGACAAAAGACACTAAATACCTAAAAAATATATATTTTAAATAACCTTTATATGTATGGATAGGCCTGAAGTTGTTGACAAGATATAATGCTTGAAAGTAAAAAGAAATATGAATGTTTGGCCACGAGTGTAGCAAGTGTCAGTAAATTTTAAGGGGTCCTTAAGGGTTACAGAACAACCCTTTATTTACATAATTAAAACACTGTAATATACAGGAAATACAGGCAACAGCCACAAACTGAACTTCTAATAATGTCAGTAACTATGATATATTACAACATTTACACACAATAAACATAAAATCACCCACACGACCACACACAATAAACATAAAATCACACATAATCAGCAATTAACTACAATGGATCTAAAAAAAGACATGTCTCCCACTTCTTCAGAGTCACAGTTATCTTGTAATGTGCACCCCTCCTCTACTACTTCAAGGACACCAGCAATTGCTTTCTCAGCTGGTGTGAGGTCTGTGTCTGCTGCTTCCACTGGTGGTACACCTAAAAATGATTCAAATCAATGTTAATAATGTTTTACAATATCACTTTCAGTTTACATAAGACCAGGACATGCAACATTCCCACATGTGTAAAATGAACACACACACATAACCTTATTGTTGTCCCCGCATTTTGAATTCTATCGCTTTCTTCATCTTTCTAATTACAAACAATGCCACATACTTACTTTTCAATCCTGAGATATTGCTGGCACCCTCACCAGCCCTGTCTTCATCTTCAAAAAAACCAACAGCTTCACCTAAACACATTTAAAACAACACTTAATCAATTATTGATAAACTGACCACATACATCACAACACATACACAACAAAATTCATATGATTCAAAACAGTCAAAAACAAATTACACACATAAAAATACAACAATTACCACTACAATAAATGAATTACATATTACATTAATTCAACGTGTTTAATAACACATTATAATTTTCACCTATATAAAGACAAACATGACTGATAAATACTTACACATGCTGTTAAGACCCACTTGGGCTGCCTCCAACTGCTTTCCTAGAGTGAGGTTGGTTTCTTTTAAGCGTGCAATTTCCTCATTTTGAGATTTTATTGCTCTTTCCAGATAAGCAGAGCGTTCTTCTGCTGCTTTTAGTCGGCGTGCCATCCTTGCTGTCGTGTTGAGTACAAAAGTATGGCACGCCATACTTTCATGATAAAGGGCCACCCTGTCTAGGGTTTCGTCCTTTATTGCATACTGAAACAAAAAACAGACAGGAATAATTAATCATAACTACATCACCAAAAACACAAATTATGCTCATTTGAACCTAAAAACCACTTTAGGACATAACATTCAGACTCCACCTGGAATTAAATACCCTGGGTGTGGTCATTGGAAATACCCTGGGTGTGGTCATTGAGGGCTTCCTCTAAGTTGTTAACTCTTTCAGGTTAACAATTAAATTAAAAGGGGACACACCCAGAGTTGACGACCCAACACCTCCCAGTTGTTTTCTGTGCCCTTTCAGTAAAACACACACATTCACACTAGCAATTATGAAATAGCGAAGCTTCTTGGATAAGAGGCCAATGTTTTCTGAATTCTACACAGTCCAGTTGCATATTGTTTAAGTTTTCAAGATGCTCCACAACAGCACACACATTTAACCACAAATCTTACATTAACTTTCATCAGAACAATAATACACACATAATTAACAAGCAATTCATTTAATGTAACTCCTACATCTACAGAATTTGTGCTCTGATGCACATACATCTCTATAGTGAGCAATGCAGCTGCTACCTACGTAATAACAAAGAAATTTCGTTTTACTGTGTTCATACAAAAACATTCTTCTTCATCATGTCCTTAATACCGGAATACCTATCACTATATATATTCAAAAATTCTCTCCCTATAAAACTATCTTCACGTCACTAGATAATACACCACAACACATGATAACAGTCAAATCAAATCCCGTACAACTTTTTAATTGCCAAACACAAACTTTGCATAAGAACTTCATTCTCTAATCCAATCCAAATAATTTTAATTCACTACTTTAGTCGTGTAACTATAAAGTAGAATCCACATAATTAGTTTGTGTTCTCCATGTACTCACCGACATAACCTGAAAACGGAGTCTGATCTCCCTTACGTCTGAATTTTCAGTAGCACCAGCTGGAAGTTTTACAGGTGAGACCATCTGCAAAATAAAAAAAAACATGTTTGCAACATTACATCAATAGCACATCATCCATTTAGATAACACTTAAGCAACACGGAGAAAAATTGTACTTACTGTAGTTTCCACCGTTGTTCTTCGTAGGTGCAGCTTCACAGTTCTGTTTTACAGATACTGAATTGGTGTAGCTTTACAGTTCTGTTTTAAAGACACTGAACTCTTAAGCACGCACCCCAGCCAATCACACACTGTGCTGATGAACACGTCACAATGTAACACACCTCCTTACCTAATGAACACGTGACAATGCAATAGTATACATATAAATATATATATTTACATATATATATATTTGCTAACACTTCATTGTCATTACCAGATGCCCACTACAACACTTTCTGACAGGTTGAGTTTTTCTTTTTTTGTGTATTTCTATGTTGGGTTATTACAGCGTTACAAATAAACCTGTCGGTAGGCTCTTTTGAGGTAGAAGCTCTGTAAATCGGCGTTGAAAATGGCAGCGACTCTTTCACTGAGCAAAAGACCCATATTAGACGTCTATCCTAAATTTATGCTTCATTTCAACGTTGGGATTCGGGCTATTTCTAGACGTGATTTATACTTCGCCCTCAATTTCATTTTTCGATAACTTTTTATGCAATAAGCAACTGCAATGTGCATAACTGACGTCTGGATTACATTAGTTATGATACCGTGAAAAGATATCCAGCATTGTCTTACTTGGATAAATCATGAGGCATAGTGAGGCTGAAGCCTCAGGGCTGTATTGCCACAGAGGAAAAAGTGCCTAGAAAGTGAATCTCGTTCCATTTCAGTGGGGCAACATACACTGTGATTCATAAAATAGCTCTATTGATAGTAAGAACTAAGAAAAAATATCTACTCATGCCATCCTATCGATTTTTAGTAATTAGTGTTTCAGTGTCGAAGTAGTTCCTTTGTGCGGCGTAGTGCGGCGTAGTGATACATGAACACGCGCAGTCGAATATGCAGAGGGGTGAAGCAATTTTTGTCACGTGGACCAATACGAGGCGAGTCTCGTTCCCATAGTTTCAGAAATACACAAACATGGCGACGAGCGCGAATACCATCGAGACAAGCGAAGAGGAACAAAAGAACAGGAAAAAAGAAAACAGCATTCAAAAGTGCATTAAAAAGGAACGAAATGATGCTATATTCATCTATTATCTGTCCAAAGTGAAGACGTTGTCGACTTTACAAGGACACGTTGGGAAACTTACAGAACTAGTATGAGAAAGTGGTTTCATTTACAGGGTGAGACAAAAGACCAGCCAGAAATGTACATATATGTGAGTAACACAAAAAACGATTATATGGTGCTGCTGTTTTTGCTTGTAGAAACTACTATGTTCATTCTGGCAAGATAAAATCTTTGCGAAATATCATAAATACATCTACCTAACATCTGAAACAGTTATTGGTGCCTTAGTATACACATAAGTGAAATCAGATTATAAAATGTAACACATTTCTTGAAGACAATGTCTCAACTCAAGTGAATTGCACCCAGCACAATGAAATATATACTGTACATTTAGCTAAAAGCTTATGTTTCATACATAAAAATGACATAACCTACAGTGTAATAAAAGCAATAAAATATACATAGCACATCATGGCCATAAATGGCTGAAAGTCAATCAAATTGCTACCACGCTCCCCAAAATTGGAATAATGGAAAAAATGTATCAAGACAAAAAGAAATGCACAAAAGGTCTGAATTAATTCAAAATATGGTGTAAGACATTTATTCAAGCATCACGGTGTTAGAACCTCTGACATTTATCAGTTTCTCCAGAATATGAAAATAAACATCAAAACACAAACGCAGACAAATGTAGAACAAATATAAAAATAATACAAATTTCTGATCTCACTGTAGCAATTCTTTAAACAAAACAAATTGTATAACCATAACAGGCTTTCATATCATGCCTTGCACTTTTCTTTATAATGCTTGCTATATACTTATAATTTAAAATGCCTGAGGTTTTCTACAGTACAAAAGTGAACTGTACACCAGTCTCTGTGCTTTCCTTGAAGATTTTTTTCACTACCTCTTGTTGAATTGAGTTCAGACACACAGTTGTATTTACCCAGTATTTTGGCTACAGCTGGTGGCTAGTGGAACCGTTAAATAACCACCCATAGCTGCAGTACATTCCACAAAATCCTTACTAAAAACTGCCATTTTTTTGCGCGCGTGGGATAGAGTGGGGCCATTAGGTTTGCTTAGTTTAGGGGCCACAGAAGGTTTAATCCGGGCCTGAGCATAGTATAGATGTAAAGATTATTTATATGTATAAATTTATACTTCATTTCAACGTCAGGATTCGGTATTTTTTTAGACGTGATTTAGACGTAAACAATTATACGTCCTTTCAACGTCTATATATAGACCTAATTCAGACAATCAATATTAATCCACAATTCAAGAGTTGATTATTTAAAATGATAACTGGACGTTGCAGAACTGATCTCAATCAATGGAACTACTTTCATCTTGGGAGCGTAGCCAGTGTTTTCGCCATATCCGGTCAAAACACTAATACGAAACAAAACAACAAAAAAACCCCACCTTCAGATCTTAAAGCCTGGGTCCTATTGAGTATTTGACAAGAAAATTGGTCGCTGAAATTCAATGTAAGTATTAGATTTCATGTGGTTTATCAGTCTCGGTAACGCCGACTGCCTCTGTGACAATAATACAGGATCACATGAGCCCTCTCACGTGCCCGCTCACGTGATCCTCCGTGTAACCACTTCGGGTAGATTCTAACTCCGCCAAGAGCGAACTAGTCTGTGACAAAAGTTATCGGTATAACCGCAATACTACGAAATGAGCTACAAAAATCTATTTGGTAGCTCTGCAACAGCCCGACTTTACACCTGTATGGAGATTGTACCGTAATCGGACTAAAACATATAATAATAATAATGCATCAGATTTCATATAGCGCTTTATCAGAGACCCTCAAAGCGCTTTACATTGGATACATCATTCATTCGCTCACACAGTCACACTTTGGTGGTGGTGGAAACATGGCTGCCATTCCGCGCCTACGGCCTCTCCGACCACCACCACCACACAACACTCACAATCATACACCAGTGGAGGACACACACTGGGAGCAAGGTGGGTTAAGTGTCTTGCCCAAGGACACAACGGACAGACTTGGATTAGGGGGGAATCGAACCGCCAACCTTCCGGTCATTGGACGACCGCTCTACCCCCTGAGCTACTGCCGCCCCATGAAAAAGGCTTCAAACTCTGGACCGCACAACATCCTACTGAATCACTGCGCTTTGTTCACACTCGACCTCACCACCATGCAAAACTCCTATTTTGTTCGAACACACCTGAATATTATGCGTAATTCTTCGACTGCATATTGCAGGCCTTGTTGGTACAACTTATGTGAGATATTTAAGCTTTTTCTCAAACATTAATCAATGAAAACATCAGCTACAGCGTTCATTTTCATGTGCCAAGTAAAGCCGCCGCCATTTTGTTCAACGGTGCTTGTGCTAAGCGTAGCGGAGGAGAGGGAGGGCTGGGCGGAGCTTACCGAAAGGTGTACTGTTCTTATTGGCTTTGACTATAACCTCAGTCGCAAGTCATTAAATCCAGCTTTCTGATTGGTCGACCTCCTCTTGCTCCTGTTTATATTCGACTATTTTCGTAGCTCGTGTAGTCTGATTGAACTCTTGAGGACAACAGACTACCTTTGACAGAGAGCGAGTTTTACGAGCAAATCTGTTTTTGAGGATTTTTTACACGCTTCACTGATACACATCTACGAACACAAATCTTGCAATACATCTTTCACATTTAACAAACACACACACAACACAACACACAAATTATCACGGTCAACCTCGGCTGAGTTTGATTTTCTTTTATTCCACCGATCCACGGAGCGGCTGCTCATCTCGTCTTTTACAACTTCAGTACGGTAAGTCATGTGTTTTTACGCTTATTTGTGGTGTTTTGCTGTTGTTGAGGGAGAACTTTTGCTTAAACATGTATGTTAACAAAACTCTTGTTGTGGCTAACATAGGCGTGCTAACTTGATGTTTAAACGGGCCTGCTAACACAGTAGCTAGTGTGCTATGTACGCTTTGTTAGCAGCAGGCATGAAAATCTCTCACCTTTCGGTGAAATTCGTTGTTTTGAGTGAGAAAGGGTGAATCGTGTAGATCCGAGGAGAATTTTTTTTTTTTTTTGGGGGGGTGTGTTGTGCCGTAGAATGCACCCCTTCCGTAGTCTGCCCCTCTAACGGGAGCGCGGTTGAAACGTCTTTGTGAAACGTGCTTATAAATTGTGGTAAACATCCATTGGCTTTGTGGTCTGTTTGTGCCTGTGTGCGTGTTGCGGAGCACAGCTGTTTGATCGTACTGATGCACGTTTGCTAATGCAAAGATGCGACAACGAGAAACATGACTTATCCACGCTGGTGTTGTGCCGTAGAACGCACCCCTGCCGTAGTATACCCCCCTGACGAGAGCGCGGTTGAAAGCACACAACAAGGCGAAATATTCTAAGTTTTCCTTACCGTTGGACGGATTCAAAAGCGTGTGCCTTTTAATGATTTCATTCAGGTTATTCAGAATAGCCAAAAACAATAGCCTTTAATACAGAATATTTGCTGTCACGAAAGTAAATTGTTGTCTACCTTGACTCACCTATTTTTTCCGAGGTTTTTTTTTGCCAAATACGGCCAAGTGAATAAAACACATACTCGTAAAAACGTGTAAAAACTCTGTTAAACGTGCTTGTAAATTGTGATAAACATCCATGGGCTTTGTGGGTCTGTTTGTGCCTGTGTGCGTGTTGCGGTGAACAGCTGTTTGATAAGCTGATGCACGTACCCACGACTGCGCCCCGTGAAACCCTTTTCAAAAACTGTAGTATTTTTATTTTTAGCACTTTAAAGACCACATCCCCTCCCATCTACACCTAGATGACAACAAAATACACTCACCGGCCACTTTATTAGGTACACCTGTCCAACTGCTCGTTAACACTTAATTTCTAATCAGCCAATCACATGGCGGCAACTTAGTGCATTTAGGCATGTAGACATGGTCAAGACAATCTCCTGCAGTTCAAACCGAGCATCAGTATGGGGAAGAAAGGTGATCTGAGTGACTTTGAACGTGGCATGGTTGTTGGTGCCAGAAGGGCTGGTCTGAGTATTTCAGAAACTGCTGATCTACTGGGATTTTCACGCACAACCATCTCTAGGGTTTACAGAGAATGGTCCGAAAAAGAAAAAATATCCAGTGAGCGGCAGTTCTGTGGGCGGAAATGCCTTGTTGATGCCAGAAGTCAGAGGAGAATGGCCAGACTGGTTCGAGCTGATAGAAAGGCAACAGTGACTCAAATAACCACCCGTTACAACCAAGGTAGGCAGAAGAGCATCTCTGAACACACAGTACGTCGAACTTTGAGGCAGATGGGCTACAGCAGCAGAAGACCACACCGGGTGCCACTCCTTTCAGCTAAGAACAGGAAACTGAGGCTACAATTTGCACAAGCTCATCGAAATTGGACAATAGAAGATTGGAAAAACGTTGCCTGGTCTGATGAGTCTCGATTTCCGCTGCGACATTCGGATGGTAGGGTCAGAATTTGGCGTCAACAACATGAAAGTAGGATCCATCCTGCCTTGTATCAACGGTTCAGGCTGGTGGTGGTGGTGTCATGGTGTGGGGAATATTTTCTTGGCACTCTTTGGGCCCCTTGGTACCAATCGAGCATTGTTGCACCGCCACAGCCTACCTGAGTATTGTTGCTGACCATGTCCATCCCTTTATGACCACAATGTACCCAACTTCTGATGGCTACTTTCAGCAGGATAATGCGCCATGTCATAAAGCTGGAATCATCTCAGACTGGTTTCTTGAACATGACAATGAGTTCACTGTACTCAAATGGCCTCCACAGTCACCAGATCTCAATCCAATAGAGCATCTCTGGGATGTGGTGGAACGGGAGATTCGCATCATGGATGTGCAGCCGACAAATCTGCGGCAACTGTGTGATGCCATCATGTCAATATGGACCAAGCTCTCTGAGGAATGCTTCCAGCACCTTGTTGAATCTATGCCACGAAGAATTGAGGCAGTTCTGAAGGCAAAAGGGGGTCCAACCCGTTACTAGCATGGTGTACCTAATAAAGTGGCCGGTGAGTGTATATTTTTTTAGATAATTCGGCACTACTTCGGCCTGTCAAATCATCTGATCAAAGCTGTTAGCGAGCCTGTGTAAACAGTAAGCTAGTTGTAACTTAGTTATTCTGTGACTTCACTTATCTCTTGGAGATCATAATTTAGCATTTTACGGTGGTGGTGGAAGTCTATTGTCTTGTTTCGCCTGCTGTGTCCGCATCGCAGAGGGGCTATTGTCTGGTTTTGCGGTCTGTGTCCACATTGCAGGGGAATTATTGTTTTGTTTCGCTGTCTGCGCCGCATCGCAGAGGGGCTATTGTCTGGTGTTGCGGTCTGTGTCCACATTGCAGGGGAATTATTGTCTTGTTTCGCTGTCTGCGCCGCATCGCAGAGGGGCTATTGTCTAGTTTTGCGGTCTGTGTCTGTTTTTAGGCTTATTTGTGGTGTTTTGCCGTTGTTGAGGGAGAACTTTTGCTTAAACATGCATGCTAACAAAACTGTTGTGGCTAACATAGGCGTGCTGATTTGATGTTTACACAGGGCCGCTAACAAAGTAGCTAGTGTGCTACCTTTTAGCGGCGCTGTGTAAACAGTAAGCTAGTTGTAACTTAGTAATTGGGTGACTTCACTGAACTCTTGCAGATCATAATTTAGCATTTTACGGTGGTGGTGGAAGTCTATTGTCTTGTTTCGCGTTCTGTGTCCACATCGCAGAGGGGCTATTGTCTGGTTTTGCAATCTGTGTCTGTGTTTTTACGCTTATTTGTGGTGTTTTACCGTTGTTGAGGGAGAACTTTTGCTTAAACATGCATGCTAACAAAACTGTTGTGGCTAACATAGGCGTGCTGATTTGATGTTTACACAGCGCCGCTAACAAAGTAGCTAGTGTGCTACTTTGTTAGCGGCCCTGTGTAAACAGTAAGCTAGTTGTAACTTAGTTATTCTGTGACTTCACTGAACTCTTGGAGATCATAATTTAGCACTTTACAGTGGTGGTGGAAGTCTATTGTCTTGTTTCGCTGTCTGCGTCAGCATCGTAGAGGGGCTATTGTCTGGTTTTGCGGTCTGTGTCCACATTGCAGTGGAATTATTGTCTTGTTTTGCTGTCTGTGTCCCCATCGCAAGGGGGCTTTGGTCTGATTTCACGGTCTGGGAATTAAAAAGTTGCTTGCCTACAGAGTAATTTAGTCTTTAGAACCGCCAATGCTTAGTTGGACTTTCTCCTCACTACAAAGGTTCACTTTTCCTCTGCCATACCTGTCTCCTGTCCCTGGGACTGCTGTTTGACTACTTCTCCACAGAATAGGCCTCCTCTCTCTTGCTACACCACCTACACATCAAGAAAAAAACAAATACATTTGAGGGAGAAATGATTCTTTTTTTGTGTTTCTGTTGTCATCACAAATGTGATGTCAAATTAGGTCAGAGGCTAAAAATGTGTTACCCTCACTGTTTAGCAACTCTTTTTGTATTTTTTTGTGCTTATATAACATAACACAAATGTTTAATTGTTGTAGGAAGTTTTACAAATATAACAGGTATTACATCTATTATCTATACTTTCAGATGCCAAAGCTGAAGGGTTGGCGTCGATCACAGGCTGCAACCAAGCAACACGCTCAGCGCGAGTTCCTGATTGTTGGTCCACAAGGCCACAGTGATGACATGTTTACAGGTGTGTATCATTTTTTTTCACGTCACTATATTGGTAACAGTTTCTTATTTCTCTCTATCTAGGAAAATACACATCCAAATCAGGTTTACTGTTTACCTTTTATAATAATACATGTCAATGTTGTCTGTTTGAATAGGCACTGTTGGGACTGGTTATCGCCATCGCGTTAACCAGTGGCCAATATCTGTGTTGACTGGTTGGCAACACAAAGTGGTCATTCCTCCTGAGGTTCCTGACAAGAAGGTATGATACTGACATTGTATTTTACCCTCACAACACATATTTCAGCTGATACAGTATTTAATTAGTACTTCTCCCTTTTTCATCCTAGTTTGTTCTTATTGTTGGTGACTCTCACCTGCGCCCGTTTGTTGATGGGGTTGTGCCATTGCCTGAAGGACGGATGTCCTTTGGGTTCATGTCCACACCAGGGGCCTGTGCTGACGAACTGAGGATTGAGATGGTGCATGCTGCTGTGCCTCGCAATCCTGACTTGGTCATCGTCATGGCTCCTAGCAACAACCTGACAACCCAAGGGTCTCTTGAGAAGTCGTCAACAGATTTTGCTAAACTTCTCTCCACTGCTGTTGGGAGGTGGTTCAAGGTGGGGCTATGATCTCATTAACACATTTTGTAGTATCTCAATCAGTAGTTATGCTCTGTAATAACTCTCCTTGTCCTTCTGGTGTGTTTGCTATTTTTATAGGTAATTGTGTATGACGTTCCACCTCGGCTGAACCACCCTTTAGACCACCAGGAGCTCCTGCGGCAGGAATTCCGTCGAGTCGCAGCACGTATGGGTACGTTTTACAACACTTTAAATTCGCCTTCATGACAAAATTCTAAATGACAATAATATCATCATAAAACCAATCATATAAAACATCTACAAAAAACACAAACAAATTACATGTATTTCTTAGAATACATCACAACTCTGTACATTTTACGGACACGGTGAAAGAATAATTGTCTTTTCTGTTTGGAGTAAAATACACACATCTGTACTAATGCTTCACTTTGTCTCACTTTACATTAACAGGCATTCGATATGTTTGCCCTGCTGCTGATGACTTCCTCCTGAGATGCCTCAAACTGTGGTGCAGGGATTCTGTTAGAACAATCCCTACTCATCTGATGTTTCATATGGACTTCATAATAAATGCACAAATTTTTGCATCATGCAAATTTGTGATCATGAAAATGGTCTTGTCTTCTATATAGGTCCATCTCAGTGATGATGGTGGGTCGCCTATTCTGGGGCAGCGTCTCTGGCATGCGGCCTACACTGAACTGGAGAGAGGTGATCCTGCATCAGTGCTGTCAGTGACGCGCAGGCGCTCGCCCCCCTGAGCACTGTCACACCAAAGGTGGTTGTGAGGGGAGAGGTGCCTGCACCTCAACCATCCAACCCCTTTGAGTGGACAGTGTGTGGAAAGGTGCACAAGGTAAACATAATTCCTGTGTGTGTATATACGTATAGTATATGTATTTAATACAGTAGTGTTAATTCTCAACTTACTTATCACAGCAGAATCTCTCTGGCAACGAGGTGGAGGACTCTGCTCCATGCACGCAGCAGGTTTGTCATCCTTTATATGACACAACTATCATAAAAAACCACTATCATCAGAATTTCTGTATGGATTACACACATTTTCTTTGAAAAGAAACCCTTTTCTAAAGTATTACTTTATTTATTCTATATTTTTTCTCTCTCTCCTTCTCATCCTAGTTGTCAACAGTTGGGTTGCGAGACTGTTTTGTGCGTCTCAACCCTATCCATTTCAGTGCACACCTGCTGGATGCCATGGAGAAGATTTTGCCGTCCCAGCTTCCCAACCCTGTTCCACACGATGATGAGGTCAGTGAAAATGTCAAACTACAGTAGCACTTTGACTGTTCATTCATAAAATGTTTTGTGTTGCACAACAACAATGCTTATAAGAAATATTTTTTCATTCAGATGCCACGTGTGGAACCACGCAGGACTGTGGTTGCATCTCGGAGGATCCCTACCAGGAAGCAGGTTTGTTTCTTCATTAGCACACATGGTGTATTAATATGCAAGCACGCAGAGCTAGGTTTGCATCTAAACCAAGTTTATCATACAGAACTGAAATAATAACATAAAGAAATTTTACTTGGCCCTTAATTTAAAAAAATATTTTTCTTTATTCATACACAAATAAGATGTTAGCATTATCAGTTAATGATTCTACTTTCAACTATAAAAGTACACTTTTTTACAATTTGATGTTTTTATCAATGACAATATATTTATGCACAAACTTTTGTGTGCAGGGAAGGGCCTTGCGTGTCCAGAGCCCAGCTGAGCCGCAGATGACTGAGGTGCCTCCTGCTACAGAAGTCACTTCACCTGAGGTGGACTTGGAGAGGGTGGCAGAGCTCCAGACGTGCCCGGGCGTAGTGACGGTGAACACTGCCATCCTGTCAGCACCCCAGCCAGATGGAGTCACCCAGGTGGAACAGGTAAGTATGCGTAAACGTCCTCTTTCCCCCCTCTTGTGTTTGGTGATTTTGATCGCTCACCTGTGCAGGTTAGCAGTATGGAGACTGAGGCAGTACAGTTTCTGTGCACTAAGATTGAGGGTGAGATGTCTGACCCAGGTTGGGTAAGAGACAGTGTCCAAGGATCATTTCACCAGGGAAGTGATTTATTAAGTAATCACGGAACACAGTGTATGGCAATTGGGCTGGCCAGCGTTGCCAAACACAGTGTCAAAAGCGTTTTCTCATGGGGTGTGCATGATCTTGACACAGCTTTGCTCTGTGGGGATCAACTGTACACATATCTGCGAGATAACGACAAAATCAGTGGCGGGAGTGATTTTTTGTGTATTCCAGATTTGCCTGCTTCACACACAATTGATGGCATGGAGTTTGACTTTGAGTATGGTGATTACATGTCTGGACTCATCAACCAGACTGATGGGTCACCCATTGCACCCGGGTTGACAACATTGCTGCATAGTCTACAAATTCTGCTTGCCAAATATGACACATGCTTTTTGACATTGCATTGCAGCACATCTGTTGTCATTCGTGAGAATGGTGTGTTTGCTGTTGTTGATTCTCATGCTCGAAATGCTTCAGGCCTGGTGGATCCTGATGGCAGAAGTGTTATTACGTATTTCCATAACTTGCAGGAAATGCATACACATGCATTGACCTTGGCTGCATCACAGCATGTGAGCAACCAGGCTTTTGAAGTTGCTGGTGTGCGTGCAATCCCCAGAATGTCAACAATTCAAAGTATGTGTTTGCCATCCAGCTCAAGAGTAAATACTGAAATACTGAGTAAAATGAAGAGTGTCTATGCAGATGTACATCACGAAGTGTCACACTCCAAGCAGGGGTGTTCATCCAGTACATCAGTACATAGGAAGCAAGGCTTGAAACATCAACGCTTTGTGCACGCTCCTGCTGCCAAGAGAGCAAAGACCAACAATTTTGGTGATGATGTATTCATTGTTAAAGACACAAACAACGAGGGTGCAAAAAATAATGATGTTGTGTGCACTGATGATGCAATAAGCCAGACTGACGACGATGTGATGTGTGTTGGTAATGGAGCCCAACAAGATTTAGTGTTTAACCCCCTTCAGTTACAGGTTGCCAAAGTTTTGTGCAACACTTTAGGGATAGAATGTCAGAAAGTTGATGTGGAAGGATTTGTAGCTGGCATATTAGGACCTCCATGCAAGAAGCAGCCTATTGTCGGCGATGGCAATTGCTTCTTCAGAGCTGTGAGTCATGTTTTGTCTGGTAGTGAGAGGTTTCACAGGAAAGTCAGGTTGGCAGTTTGTAAACACATTGAATGTCATCCTGGATCATATGAGCATATTCTGAGAAATGAATTTACCTCTGTCAAAGAATATGTCAACATGTCCAGAATGAGATATGTGGGTAGTTGGGCCACAGAGGTGGAGATTCAGGCTGCAGCAGATTGTTTCGGGGTTAGCATTTTTACCTACATTGACGGTCGATGGCTTCAATACAGCTGTCAAGGTCAACAATAATCAGAACAGGCAGTGTATTTGGAGAACTGTAATAACATCCATTATGAGGCTGTTGTCTGTGTTCGACAACCTAATGTGGACTGTGATTGCTGTGATTTGTGTAAAGGTGCTGTTGCACATAGTACCGACTATGGTTTGACACAGGTGAGCAAAGATGCGCCCTATAACCTCAGGACAGGATGTCAGGACTTCAAGCAACAGACTCATCAGATTTTAAGTCCTTCACATAATGAAAAAAGGTTGTCAAAATATCTTAAAAACAAGAAGTTTTTGCAAATGAAAATTAACTACCACAAAAACTTCTTGGATTACAACAGACGTAACCAAAATGTTAGGAATAGATATAAGCACAATCTGTTGTATCAACAGAAACTCAAGGCTTTAAGTAAGGTCAAATACTTAGATGAGGTGCACAAACAAGATGTTAAATACAGAAGCAAAATTAAGTATAGAGACAATGATACCCACAGACAAATGGTTAAAAACAGAAGCAAGGACAGAAGCAAAATTAAATATAGGGACGATGATACCCACAGACAAATTGTTAAAAACAGAAGCAAGAACAGAAGCAACATTAAATATAGGGACGATGATACCCACAGACAAATTGTTAAAAACAGAAGCAAGGACAGAAGCAACATTAAATATAGGGACGATGATACCCACAGACAAATTGTTAAAAACAGAAGCAAGGACAGAAGCAACATTAAATATAGGGACGATGATACCCACAGACAAATTGTTAAAAACAGAAGCAAGGACAGAAGCAACATTAAATATAGGGACGATAATACCCACAGACAAATTGTTAAAAACAGAAGCAGGGAAATAAGTAAGGTTAAATATGGAAAAGCTGCATTTAAGCAGAAAAAATAACACTTACTAAGGAAAAATTACCACCAGAATACAGAACACTTCCTTGCATCTAAGAAACTTGGAATATTAGAAAGGAAGGTAAAGCTAGAACAGATAGACTTTGTAATTGAGCAGTTTTTGGAAAAAATCAAACATGGGCCAGCATTTGTGTGCAGTGTGTGCCATAGACTGTTGTTTCAACACCAGGTTTTGAGTTGTAATATAGACAAGTACAGTACCAATACAAATACAGCTCGTGTCGCAGCTAGATGTATTAAAGATGTGTTTGTGCATAAATGTATGTCTTCTTGTGCCGTACCATGTGTTTTGAAAGCTTCCCCTCATGGTAGTTTGTGGATTTGTCATTCATGTCATGGCAAGGTCAGTAAAGGTGAGGTGCCAGCTGAGAGGGCAACCAACAATCTGACCGTTGATCCGATCCCACCTGAGTTGGCTTGTTTAAATAGCCTAGAGTCGCATTTGATTGCACTCCATATCCCCTTTTTCAAGATGGTAGCTCTTCCTAGAGGGGGTCAAAATGGTGTTCATGGGCCGATTGCATGTGTTCCAGCCAACATTGTCCAAACCAGTAACGCGTTGCCACGTTCAAACATGGAAGGTTCAGTTATTCCTGTTAAACTGAAGCGCAAGCTTACTTATAAAGGACATTATGCATACGAGTATGTTGACCCTATGCATATCAAGAAAGCACTGCATTATCTGAAAGAAAACAATCCCTTCTACAAAGATGTGCAGTTCAATGATGACTGGATAAATGAATTTTGCAGGGATGAGAGTGTTGACAAAGAGCAGCAGAGTATTGTTGATGAACAGGGAGGATCAAATGCAGAGAGCTCTGAGGCATCTGCAGCTGAGAAGGCTGCAGCTGAGGCAGCTGCAGCTGAGGAAGAACTTCTGCATGATCGGCAGCAGCATTGCATGTTTCAAGACACATGCTCAATGCCTGTTGATATTGGCCAGGAAGCGCTGGACCAATATTTTGATGGTGTTTTGAACTTGGCTCCAGCTGATGGACAGAACCCTGTAAAGGTTTTGACAACAAAGGAGAACGAGGCCAAGTGTTTCCCCGTGTTGTTTCCAAAAGGCCGTGGAACATTTTTTGATAACAGAGATTTTTCTCTGACTCTGTTCCGCTATTTGAGCAACAGGCTATATCATGCTGATGGTAGGTTTGCGCATAATATTGAGTTTATTTTTTATGCTTGTTACATGCTTGAGTTACATCAAGTCATGTCCAGTGTGTCAATTGCATTGAGAAAAGGGAAAGCCAGTAAGGTTAGAACAAAGATTAGTGATGTATTGAAAGATGAAGAGAACCTGCGTGACCTTTTAAATCATGATGATGGGTACCGTTTTTAAAACCTGTAAGGGGTACTCCAGCATTTTGGCAGGGAATTCAGAAGGATTTGTTAGCATGCTTGCGACAGCTTGGCAAACCTGCATGGGTTTGTTCATTTTCTGCAGCAGATTTGAGGTGGAAGGAATATTTAGAGAACATTCTTAGGGCAGAGGGGCGAACACAGACATTTGAGGACCTGGAGTGGGCAGACAAGTGCGACCTGTTGCGTCGTAATCCTGTACTCGCCGCTCGCATGTTTGATTATCGCTGGCATCTGTTTTTGAAAGAGGTGTTGATGTCTCCAGCAAATCCGATTGGCAAAATCCTCGACTACTTTTACAGGGTGGAGTTCCAGCAGCGTGGCTCTCCACACGTTCATTGTCTGTTTTGGGTTGAGAATGCCCCTGTAATTGATGTGAACACAGATGATGAGGTTGTTCAGTTTATTGATAAATATGTTTCATGTGAACTACCTAATAACACTGATGATTTACATGAGGTTGTTTCTTCAGTGCAGCAGCATTCAAAGCGGCACTCCAAAACTTGTAAAAAAGGTGGAAAACAGTGCCGCTTCAATTTCCCAAAACCGGTGTCTGATAGGACATTCATTTCCAGGGCGTATAAGGAAGTTGAGATGGAGTGCGTGTGTCAGCGCAACGTCCATAACGTGGTAGAACAGTGCACTTGTGGCAAGGAAGAAAATGAGAAGAAGCACAAGCAGGAAGGGGAATTCGCTGTTAAGGTTTTTGAATTAATAGCTAAAGCGTTGTCAGACGAGAACTGCACAATTCAAACTGCAGATGAGCTATTTGCGAGTATAGGTATACGACAAGAGACATTTGAGGCAGCATACAGGAGGTTAGGGAAAAAGACAGAGGTGATAATGCGACGCCAGGTTTGTGATACGTGGATAAACCCACATTCCAAGACTCTGTTAAAAGCTTGGAATGCAAACATGGACATCCAGTATGTGACTGATGCTTATGCTTGTGTAGTCTACATCATTTCATACATCTCTAAAGCAGAAAGAGAGATGGGGTTGATGTTGGCAAATGCACAGCGGGAGGCATCCAAGGAAGACAACCTCAGTGCCAAACAGGCTTTGAAAAAGCTAGGCAGTGTTTACCTTCACAACCGAGATGTTGGAGCTCAGGAGGCAGTCTACAAGCTCAGCAACATGCACTTAAAAGAGTGCTCTCGGAAGGTGGTTTTTGTACCAACAGGTGACAATGTTGTCAGGATCAGCAAGCCATTGACTGTGTTAAAAGACATGGCTGCTGAATCCACAGAACAGATGTGGATGATCAACTTTGTTGACCGTTATAAAAACAGACCCAGAGATCATGTATTTGAAGGCATGTGCCTTGTCCATATTGCTGCTGAGTATCGTGTGCTCTACAAAGGTGAAAAATCAAAAAACCGAATTAAACTTGATAACGGCTGTGGGTTTGTGTTGAGAAGAACCCGTACGCAGCCTGCTGTTGTAAGGTACGCAAGATTCTCTGAGACTAAAAGTCCAGAGTTATTTCACCAAAGCATTTTGCAGCTGTTCCTTCCGTATCGGACAGAAGAACAGCTAAAGCCAGAGGGATTTGTCACTTTTGAAGACTTCTACAAAACTGGCCGTGTCATCATTTCTGATGGACAGCTAAGTTCAGTGAAGTCAGTTGTGGACTCGAATCGCTGCAATTATGAAATAGATGCCGATGACTTAGATGAGGTTTTTGATGCTGTGAATTTTGATGGTCCTGTAGAAGATGCGTGGGGGCAGTTGTTCCCACAGCAAGAAATTGAACGACTGGAGTCAATCCAGGAAAGGGCAGAGCAGATAGAGGTAGACAATGACCCAGTGGAACATATTCCTGATCTGGCTGGGGGTGTAGAGCAGGCTAAAGTAACTAAGTGCAACAATTTAAGTAGAAGTGAGGGATTGGCATTGTGCAGGTCTTTAAATGATGACCAGATGCGTGTGTTAAACAAGGTCCATCAGTGGTGTGTTGTTAAAGCAGCAGGTAGAAACCCAGACCCCTTTGATGTGTTTGTAACAGGTGGTGCTGGCGTTGGAAAATCGCATTTAATCAGAGCCATTCAATACGAGGCCACAAGGTTATTGTCACCCATGTGTCGACAACCTGACAATATAAGTATTTTGTTGACTGCACCAACAGGGATTGCTGCATATAATCTGCATGCAACCACCCTGCACAGTACATTTAGCATAGGGAAAGATGTTCGCCTCCCTTATGTGCCAATAGGTGAAGAAAAGTTAAACACATTGAGAATGAAATATTGTGATCTCCAAATCTTGATAATTGATGAAATTTCTATGGTGGATCACAATATGCTCACTTATGTCCATGGTCGACTTCGCCAAATTAAACAGACAGGCACTCACACTCCATTTGGAAATGTGAGCGTCATGGCAGTGGGGGATTTTTATCAGTTGCCTCCGGTGAAAGGCAAACCGTTATACATGGAACCACTTGGAGTTGATCTTTGGAGCACTCATTTTAAGGTTGTTAAGTTGACAAAAGTAATTCGCCAGACAGACGATGATTTTGCCGGACTACTGAATCGAGTTCGGACCCATCCAAAAGACTCAGACATGTTGCAAAGTGATATCACCACTTTGCAACAGCGAGAAACTGGCGAAGAGTGCTCAGGTTTGCATATATTTGCCACAAATAGCCAGTTCAATGAGCACAACTTTGAGCAGCTGCAAAGAACATGTCCAGATTACCATGTAATACAGGCTCAGGATTATATAAACAACTAAAAAACAGGCAAACTGGAATTGAAAAAGGGATATCATACACTAACGTATAACACGTGTTTAGATGCAGAATTGTTGTTGGGTACTGGGTCACGTGTCATGTTGACAAAAAACTTGGATTTGGCTGACGGCTTAGTTAATGGTGCATGTGACACAGTAACAGATGTAGTTTGTGTTGAAAATAATAAGTTTCCTCTGTGTATTTTTGTGAAATTTGATGATGAAGCAGTTGGTGTTGAGAGGAGGAAACAGTCAGAAAGGGGTTTCAGATCATCTTGTTGGTTCCACATCTATTGCACCGGAGGAAGAAAGAGTGACAAAGAAGGGAGGTATGCGCCGTCAATTTCCGCTTCGTCTCGCCTGGGCCTGTACTGTACACAAAGTACAAGGCCTCACAGTTGACACAGCCATAGTTAGTATGAAGAAGGTGTTTTCTGCTGGTCAGGTTTATGTTGCGTTGAGTCGTGTCAGGACTCTTATGGGATTGATCATTCAAGATTTCAATCCAAAAAAAATCTATTGTCCGCCAGAAATTGCTCAGGCCACTTCAAGGATGGTTTCGTTCCTAGAGCCTGTCACCTGGCAAGGGAGAGTGGAAGACACTTTGACAGTGTTCCTCATGAATGTTCAGGGTTTGAGACGCCATGTGTCTGACTTGGCTCAGCACACACAGCATTTGCAGCCAGAGTGCATTGCTGTGACTGAGACGTGGTTGCATCCAGGTTGTTCTGCGGAGACACTCGAGATAGCCAACTACTCTCTGCATAGTTGTCCACGAGCTCTGGCATATGATGGTCAAACTGCCCCTTTTGCCTCTTTGCAGGCAAAAGAACATGGGGGAGTTGCAATGTATTGTGGTGGAATTATGCAGTTTGCAATCATCAAGGTGCCTTGTTTCAATGTGGAATGTTTGGTGTACAACTGCATAAACCTAAACATTTTCCTAACAGTCATATATCGGCCTCCAACCTACCCCATGACACTATTCAAAGAAAATATTAACAAACTACTCCAATGGCTGGAACAAATTGGCAAAAACATTATTATCATGGGAGATTTCAACGATGACATATTGAAGTCATCTTCAATTTGCATTTTTTCATCTTCATATTTTAGCGACCATGAAGGTATTTACTGCAGCTTTAAAATTTGTGATTAATCATGTACACTGCTGTTTTTGATATTATTAATGCTTTTCATAGAAAAGTAGATTTGAGAGTGTTTTAGCAGGTTCCCAAACAGCTGGCAGATGGATCAATTTACAACTCCTGGACAAACCATGATGTCAAGGCGAGTGACCACTTCAGAACATCGTAAGTAATGATTTGGATGGACATTTATAATGATTGTATGCAAACTAACATGTGATAACCTCTCCACTTCATTTACACTTGCAATTATTCTGAACATCACAACTTGACTACAAAGAATGAAAACATTAGCAATGTGCCTAGTTACTGTTTCTCCAATATGATGACTTCTTCATTTGTCAGCATGTAACTGATGTGATCTCTCCTCTCCTCAATGTTTCAACAAATATACCATACATCTTATGATTGCTCCAGCTGAAGACTGACCAGCCCATCATTACTCCACCTTTGGTGAGATGAGACCCTGATGGATTACTGAAACAATAATCAATTGGTAAGTGTGACTTTCAATTTATACTTAACTATTTTCATTCATAAACTATACTACTTGTGTAAGCACGCAATGTGTCTCTTCCTCAGAAAGGATGCATACAAAAGTGGTATATGATTGTAATTACAATGAATTCTAACTGTGTGATTATGTAACTGATGTGTCATGTCTTCACAACATGTAACCACGTATTTATCCCATGACAACACCATCACAGGAGATATCAGCCACTGCCAACTCCAGCCAGAAACTAATGCATGCTAAGCAGGTGTGTTATAACTATATGTTGATTGATTCTCATTATGTGAACATGTAACTAATATATTGTCTCTTCTTTACAGCCTGTGACCAACCACTCAACCCATGTAGCAATCAAGACAACCCTGGATGTGAAACCCACACATTCCTCACAGGAAAGTTTCCTTATCTGGCCCCAGGAAACAGGATATAAATCTTTCCAGACTCGTTTACACTTCAGGTTACCTAAATGACCCAACCGGAGGCTGACTAAACCTCTGACTCTTCATGATTGGTCAATTCGGAGAACAGAGACAGAGTTTTTATTACCTTTCAAACTGACTCCATCGCTGACCATCTAAATAAACATTGACGTCTCAACCCAGATCTCCCATTTGAGATTTAGCGTCTTAAAGTGTGTGAACACACGGACCTCAGGATAAGGGGGGACACTGACCTCCAGACCTCGGTCGTAAAACCCTGCTCGACCATGCACTGATAAAGACTACATTCCGTTGGTGAAAGAATACAAATGACTGATCATGACATCTTATGCATTCAGCAATGTACTAATCTGTCTAATCATGAAATTTGTGTTAAAATGAGATGTTTCCCATTTTTCCATGTGCTTCAGAAGCCGAGTTATAGAATAAATCCTTTATTCTTTAGTTTCTTTAGACCAACAGCTTTTCAGACTGTTTCATGAACTGTTAAGAGTTAAATTTATTGACTATGGATCATAACTTACTCTATGAACACAGAAATAGTTTAGAAATGTTTGGTTTATATTGTAGATGTTTATTTAGTATTTTTAACCATTAGGTGGTTATAATGTCATTGAATAATCTGAATGTGAGTATTTAGAATCCATTATTAATCATGATGAAGTTCATTCACATGTGTTTACTCTTTTGTTGTTCACAGTTTTCCATGTGTTACATGATTGGTCAATTTGGAGAACAGAGACAAAGTTTTTATTACCTTATTACCTGTTATTACCTGTTTATTAAATAAACATTAGTGCCTCAATCATGGTCTCCCATTTGAGATTTACCTCTTAAAGTGTGTGAACATACGGACCCCAAGATAAGGTCTGAGGAACAGGACACTGACCTCCAGACCTCGGTCGTCAAACCATGATCAACCATGTTCAACCATGTACTGATAAAAACTGCAAACCTTTGGTGAAAGAATACAATTGACTGATCATGACATCTTATGCATTCAGCAATGTACTCATCTGTCTAATCATGAAATTTGTGTTAAAATGAGATGTGTCTCATTTTTCTATGTGCTCCAGAAGCCAAGTTATCACTCTGACAGGATAAATCCTTATTCTTTAATTTCTTTAGACCAACAGCTTTTCAGACTACTTCATGAACTTTTAAAAGTTAAATTTGTTGAGTATGAATCATAACTTTACTCTAAGTAACAGAAATAGTTAAGGAATGTTTGGTTTATATTTTAGTCATTTATTTAGTATTTTTAACCATTAGATGGTTATAATGTCATTGAATAATCGGAATGTGAGTATTTAGAATCCATTATTAATCATGATGAAGTTCATTCACATGTGTTAACTCTTTTTGTTGTTCACAGTTTCTATATGTTGCTATCTGTTTCATTTCAGAGTAATTTAGCATGTTCAATGTGATACTTAAAACATAATGAGAATGTTTGATGTGATCCTACACTTCATTCATATGTGTTTAGTATCAAATTATTTATCATGAAACCTAGCATTCAATGATATTAATCATAGTGAGTGAGTATCAGATCTGACTCTTTTGCCAGCCAAAAGAATAAGTTAGATCAAATAATCAGAGATTCCACGACCCCTCCTTTCTCCTCACACACACACGCCAGAGACACTCCCAGTGTGAGAAGATAAAACCAGTGAAGTGGGGTTGCTCACTCTCTTGTCTCTTTTCTTTCTCTCTAGTCTTCTGCTGACTCTCTTGTCCCTGGCTCTTATGCCCCTTCTCTTCTGCCCACACCCTTCTGTGGTGCGTTTTTTTGTTTTCTCTTAGAACTTTTTCTTAGTCTTCTAAGTTTTACGCCACGTGTTGATTCACAGTGATTTTTCTTTAACGTCGTCTTTGTTCAAGTTTTGAAACTTCAACTTTTTGTGCACATAGCAATTCAAGATTAAGCCTTTGATTGATTTTTCTTTAATTTCGCGAAGCCATTTTTGAAAGTTTTCTCTGCTCGAGTCTCTTTTTCTGAGTTTTCTGCGTGATTAAAAGTCACCTCTGAACGCAACCCAGCAGGCCCAGGTCATCCTCTGTGCCAGAGTTTTTAAGTGAGACCAAAGAAGTACCCAAACGAGCATCCACAGGATCCACAGGCGCTGGCTTTGCTTCGGGCCCGAGTACTGCAACTCCTGGCTCATCCTTCGGCTGACTTCAGTCGTCTTCTGAGCTGAACCGCTCGAACCGCCAGTAGCCCGGACCTTCGGAACCTGCTCCATCTTCTCCAAGGACCAGTCTCACTTAAGTATGCAAACCTCCAGAGCTCTAAAGAGGGCTGGTGCTGTCTCCTGTGTTCAACTCAGATATCCTCTTATTCTGGTAATCTTAGATTCCTCCAAATCCACATCCGAGTTTATCTCGACACCAAAGTTAGTGTAGGTTAATATGTTAGCGCATATTCACTCACTATCATTAACTTTAGTGCTCCTAGCCTGACTCAGAATCTTTATTTATTCACCTATTGTTATTTTATCCTCATTATCTTATCATCATGTATTGCATGTGTGTTGTACCATCATTTATCCTGTAATAAACAGATCATTATTTTTCTAAGTTCCTGTCTGTTAGTGTTCTTCCAGAAGTGGAGTCCCTGAAATTAGAATTTCGACTTAAGATATGAGACTGATTAATTAAAACTGACTTGATGTTTGATTTCTGAATTAAACTTTTGTTTCTTTATTTTCCCACCATTAAGGGTGGGTGGTGCCCCTTTCAACGAGTGCATAAATGTCATAATATGAGATTATTAATCTCCAGACATTTATTATAAATTCAAATCGCTACAGTATTATTTTGGTGCGGCCTTGTGAGGCTCATTTCAAATCGCTACATATATTTTGGTGCGACCGTGTGAGGCTCATTTCAAATCACTACACCCGCCACTACTTCAGGGATCAGCCTATGACAACTCCACCCAAAAAGGGATGCAGCACACACTTCACATTTACCAGAAATTGTTGCTTTTTAATTGTTTCTCAGCTTTTCTGTAATAACAACTCGCATAATGTAATTTAATATTACATTTTGATATTTAATTTGTATTTCCTTTGTATCTAAATTTGTATTATATGTGTTGCAATGTATTTTAAATATATGAATTTTGTATGCATGGTCACACCATTTTTGATAACCTACTCTAGGATTACAAACAAAACTATCCATGGTTAACTCTGGTGCATTTACATGCCTTTTAACTTTATTAATTGACATGTTTATCACTGTGCACTGTCCCTGATAACTAAATAAATAATAAATAAAATAAATCATGTCTAATCATTTATTTATATTACAAATTATCCACTGTGCTTGTACATGAATTACTTCATTTTACCATTCAAACATCTTGAGTTATTGTACTGACTTTCAGTGAGAAGTTTGTATTCCAATAGTGGACTGTCTACTTTGTTATCAGATGTACAGACAAATGTACTGCCTTTTTTTTTGGCCACTGAGTGGCACTACAGGAACAAAATTTATCCTGGCTGTATTATTGATCACAAAGTTCTTTTTTAGCAAGCGTTTTGGTAGATACTTGGCATGCTGCTGCAAAGCTTCACATTTCAGGTGAGAAACTGGACTCGCTTGGAGACACAGGGCATCTTCAAAGAAAATACAACAAATCTACAAACTACACAATCATCTCAGACTGTATGAGAGCTAATCTCTAAACTCACTAAAATCTGTAAACCAAACATATTTCAAGACAACTGATCCGCTCTACTACAACAATCAAAAACATAAATAAAAAAGGCTGACACAACTACAGCAGAGTATCAAGACAACATTAAGTTGTCTTTCTTTTAAGATTTAGATATTAAAATTGTAAATTTAGCACAATAAAGTCATAAGGTATATAAAGTCATAAAACTACTTTTGTGGAGGAGGAAATGACTGAACCTGGCCATCTGCAGGGTTACCGCTCGATGTATCAGCGGGTAATTCACAGACTTCTAGTGGTTTCTGTACAGACAATCAAACTGATGATGATCAACATTTGTGATCCAGAGTGGGTCAAGCTCAGAGGAGTACCACATCTCTGACACCATCACTAGCCTACACCTGCAGAGACAACAACACCTTATGGCATATGGATTCATATCATAAACTAAAGCCCAATGTCATCCACGAATATTTACAACTGCATGAACAAATATACCCTCAGCATATTCATTTCTGACTCCACAAAACTAGCAATTTCCTTCTAGTACACCTGTTTTTTTTTTCCACGTGAAAAACCACTAGTTCTTATATATTCTTTTTTAAGTCTTTATACTTATACCAATGTTATGCTGATGTGACAGAGGATGAAGTATCTCCTTGTTTGTGAAACCTATACTGAATCACAATTCCTTCAAATGCTTCATGGCCCTAATTTTAACAAGTGTCCTCTATTATAAAACGCAACTTTAAAACTTTTTTGTCATAAATTAATGACTTTTTTCTCATACATTGTATGAAAGAGTATGATGGCCATATTGAAATTTAAGACCTAAAAGACTTCAAAATTTAAGTCGTGCATTTACGATCGTAACGTCATTAATTTATGAGAATAAAATCATAAGGTTCCCTGTTATTTCAGAGAAGACTTGTTAAAATTAGGGCCATGAAGCATTTGAAAGAACTGTGCTTCAGAAAATGTTTCACAAAAAAGGAGATACTTCATCCTCTGGCACATCAGCATCACTTTGTCATACATATAAAGACTTAAAAAAGAATATCTGAGAAACACATCTTTCTTACAGGGAAAAAAACTGGTGTACTTGAAGGAAATGCAGCTTTTGTAAGGCAGAAATTAATATGCTAAGGATACATCTGTCAATGCAGCCGTGAATATCTGTGAATGACATTGAACTTTACTTTATGATATGAATCCATATGCCAAAATAAGGTGTTGATGTCACTGCAGGCATAAATTACCACCAATGCCTGAAACGTGGTGCTCATCGAAACTCAACTCCCTCTGCATCACAAATGTTGATCATCATCAGTTTGATTGTTTCCTACATCCACAAATAAACCTGCACATAACCAGCTTCAGTAATTTCCCCCTTCACAAAGGCACCTTTATGACTTTCAATACCTTATGACTTCTTTCTCCTAAATATACAACTTTAATCTCTAAACCTTAAAAGAATAAAAAACATAAATGATGTCCTAATCCTCTGCTGTAGTTGTGTCAGCTTTCTTATTTCTAATGTTTTTAATTGTTAAATCAGAGCAGATCATTTGTCTCTAAATCTATAGTGTTTGGTTTACAGATTTTCGTGAGCTCAGACATCATGATCTCAGATAGCCTGAGTTGACTCTCTGCTGTTTTTGGATTTCTTGTGCTTTCTTTTAAGCTACACTGTGTTTCCAAGCAAATCCAGCCTCTCACCTGAAATGCACAGCTGTGCAGCAACACACACAGCATTCTGGAAAACCAACAAAACTAAAGCATGCACGCTTGAAAGATGCTAAGCGCACTTAACATTTCTTACCATCTCATGCCAAATGAGACACCATACGCACCGTCGTGATGTCATGCACACTTCAATGCACCATTCAACAGTGCAGAAGTGCACTTAGCCCGCTGCAATCTCTAAAATGAAACACAGCCCTTGACTGTGACGTCACAGTTTGAGATACAGTTCGGCTGCTCCTACTGTCTCTCACGCTCTGCTTCACGGATCATCAAAGAATGTACACGTGTGTAATGAGCACATATTGAATGTTTATTATATTAACTATGTTCATTATTAGAAGAAATAACAACAACAGTCTTTTTGGACAACATTTCTTTTTATTACAGAATTAGAATAATGAAAGCATAGTCCAATGAAACCATTCAAGTGATGTCATACCCCATAATTTATTAAGATGTTGGCTAGTCTGGGCATTTCTTCATTCATCAGGTTTCCTGCATGCATCCTAACAGAGCACATCAGTAGCAGTGAATGATAAGTATGAGTGTGTCATTGTGTAAGAAAAGAAAGTCGTTTACTTACACATCGATAGAAAACAAGTGGTTGAGCACAGCACGCAAACAAAGCTTTGCCACGACAATGGAACTTCCCAAGTAGCCGATACCAAGGTCACACAATCATGGCGACACGGCTCGGGCCCGCCAGTGCCCCAACGGGGCCCTAGTTCTTTCTTTCTTAGGGCCCGAGCGTAGCTGCTAAGCAGCTGCGAGAGCCCTCTTGTTCCTCGATGGGTTCTTCTTTCTTCTTTCTTTCTTTAGGGCCCGAGCCACCTGCAACGCAGTGGCATAGGCCCTATTATTCCTGTATGAGTTTTTCTTTCTTCATTCTTTCTTTCTTAGGGCCCGAGCCAGCTGCAGAGCAGCCGGGCGTAGAGCCCTATTATTCCTGTATGGGTTCTTCTTTGTTTCTTTCTTAGGGCCCGAGCCACCTGCAACGCAGTGGCGTAGGCCCTATTATTCCTGTATAGGTTTTTCTTTCTTTCTTATTTTTCCTCCCCTTTGAAGGGGAAAATGGCCCACTTCCCACTGGCGAAAACTCATGAAATTTGGCAGGACGACCGGGCCTGGTGAAAAATTCGATATTCTGAAGTTGCCGAAAAAATAATATGCAAAATGGCTCCATAGCGCCCCCTAAGGTGAAAATTCACACTATTGAGTGTTACGCCTGTACACTTTGTCATATTGACACAAAAATTGACACACACGTGTATCTCAATAAGATCTACGAAAAAGTCAATGCGCGTTTGTCTGTCATGATCAATGTACAACTAAAGGGCTATTTCGCATTTTTTGCAGATTCGCACACATTGGAATTTCGCTAACTCCTCCGAAGGCTTTCGTTCCACCGGCACCACATTTGCTCAGGCCAATCTACACCCCATGGCCATTAAAAGTTATTCAAATCATGACGCTGCACCCCACGGTTTAGGTTCTAGGGGGCGCCAAAGATAACCCTAAAATCCACATTTTTAAAAGTCTTATAACTTTTTATTTTTGCCCTCACTGGCCTCCAAGTTTTCTAGGATGATGCAATGTCCAGCCATCAACACATTTGTGAAGGAATTTTTACTCCCCAAAAGAGCGCCCCCCCATGGCAGGAGAAAAAAGTCCATTTTTTCTTGTCCCCTAAGGTGAAAATACACATTGTTGAGTGTCACGCCTGTACGCTTTGGCAAAATGACACAAAAATTGACACACACATGTATCTCAATAAGATCTACAAAAAAGTCCATGCGCGCGTATCTGTCTAATGTACGGTTAAAGGGTTATTCCGCATTTTTTGCCGATTCGCACACATTGGAATTTCGCTAACTCCTCCGAAGGCTTTCGTTCCACCGGCACCACATTTGCTCAGGCCAAATTACACCCCATGGCCATTAAAAGTTATTCAAATCATGACGCTGCACCCCACGGTTTACGTTCTAGGGGGCGCCAAAGATAACCCAAAAATCCACATTTTTAAAAGTCTTTTAACTTTTTATTTTTGTCCTCACTGGCCTCCAAGTTTTCTAGGATGATGCAATGTCCAGCCATCAACACATTTGTGAAGGAATTTTTACTCCCTAAAAGAGCGCCCCCCCATGGCAGGAGAAAAAAGTCCATTTTTTCTTGTCCCCTAAGGTGAAAATACACATTGTTGACTGTCACGCCTGTACGCTTTGGCAAAATGACACAAAAATTGACAATCATGTGTATCTCAATTAGATCTACGAAAAAGTCAAAGAGCGCGTATCTGTATAATGTACGGTAAAAGGGCTATTTTGCATTTTTTGCCAATTCGCACACATTGGAATTTCGCTAACTCCTCCTAAGGCCTTCGTCCCACTGACACCAAATTTGCTCAGGCCAATCTACACCCCATGGCCATTCAAAGTTGTAAAAATCATGACGCTGCACCCCACGGTTTACGTTTTAGGGGGCGCCAAAGATGACCCAAATATACATTACAGTAGACAAAGTAGTTTTGCCCACTGAGTGGCGCCAAAGGGACTTGTCTGTGGAGTCTGTGAGTCACTATTGGCCGTTTTTGACTACTTTAGATTTTACCTTTATATTTCCTCTTACAAAATTTTTACCTTGCCTTGCCTGGTATCATTTTTTTCAGCACAACCTCACCTGTGTCAATTTACAGTTATTTTATCATTTTGACATACTATATTTACACATTGGACCCAAATTCACACAAAAAACATAAAATCCGAGTGGAAAAAAGTAACGTTTTTACTGTGAAAACCACAAATATGTGTGATGAACTGTTTTTAAAACTTAAACTTCAAATAAAAATTGTAAACTTCAAAACATATGCAAATTTTTAACAAAGAACATAGTAATTTACCTCTATTGACATCAAAATGCAGGCAATGGCCCAGGTGTTCTTTGTAAAATTATTTACAAAACACTGTATAGTCTCACAAATGTCACTTTTTATTTATGCCACTACAAAAAAACATGATGTAAATGATGCATGATGTAAAACATGATGTAAAAAACTTGTGTAGATCCTCCTCTATGTCAGTCCATGTGTAATTTTTCCATAATTCTTTGTTTTTTGCAGCATTTTTGTTAGTGTAACTGCAGATTGTGCTGACAGTGTCTATGGCAAAAAAAAAAAAAAAAAACTGAAAATGCCTCAACATGAACCCCTGGTGGTCTCTGAGGGTGAAACCTGCTAACTGCTGCAGCTCTGTCAGCTTCAGTCTCCCATGCAGAGCTCGGAGCGCATGTGTGGCTCTGCACCCTTAGCAGTGTTGCTAACTCCTCAGTAAGGAAAGCCTGCTTCATGTCAGAGTCTCTAAACTCCAGAAGAAGTCGATAAAAGTCACTTTCTTTCTAAAAAAGTCGTTAGGGGGTCTGAAAAGTCATTGAATCTAACAACAAAGTCGCTAGGTTTGCAACTACGTGTCCCAGACTGCATCCCTGCTGAGAGTCCCTCCCTCCCTTCTCATATTGCAGGAAGAACGTAAGTTCCCGCCCCTTGTCAATCAGTCACCATATAATTTTAGATTGGTTGTTGTGGTGAAGTTTTCCACCAATAGGAGAGATGTTGTGGTGTGTTTTTTTTTTCCTTTGGCAAGCCTTTTCCGCCTGTAAGACCTGTCGCTAATGTCTGCATGCTATGTTTTCTTGTCTCATACAGCGCGATCGAGCGCCGAACGTGATCAAAATAAGCAGAAAACAAGTATCGCGGACATAATTTATCATAACTCTGGTTTTATTTGGCCTATCAACACAATTTAAAAACTGGTATATAGGTTGAGGTCCTCACTTTTGAGATAAATTGAAACGGAGAGTCAACGAGGCTCTGTCTTGCAGCTACATCCGGTTAAATATGTCATGTGACTTGAACGCACACACACACACACACACACACACAGACACACACACACACGCACACACACACACTCAGAGTCTGGTTTTTAGCACCTGCAAAAACATGCTATTTACATATTTGACAAGAATGCAGAGGCTCCTTTTGCCCCTGAAAAAAATCAAATTTCAAACACAACTTGACTGGTCATTTCTCCAAAAGACAACCATGAAGCTCCATCCAAACCTGAAGCAGGCAGTTGGTGCATGTGTACAGTAACCTGAGGGGAGTGAGGTGAGTGCTTCTGAGGAGAACATGAGCAGTGAAGATTCACCTTAGAGCTAGAACAGAGACGTGCACATGATTATACAGGGGCAGGGGCTCAAGTTTTTTCCAGTTGTTTATACAATATGGAAATTAATGTGAAATTAAAAAACAAAGTATTAATAGAAAGGTAATGACTGTCCTGTGTAGGTGACAGTGATATCCAATAGGCTAGGCACTCACGAGGCTGGCTGTGGCAAGTGTAAGTGAAAGCAACACGCACTGGCAGGAAGAACAGCAAACGCCGATGAAGGAAAAGGGTCTTTGCAGTGATGGGCGTTACCAGAGAGGGCGATGGCCAGAGGACACAAATGGGACGGGGAGGCAGCGCGTTGGGGGGGGGACGCGACACAGCTCGGGCCCGCCAGTGCCCCAACGGGGTCCTAGTTCCTGTATAGGTTTTTAGGGCCCGAGCGTAGCTGCTAAGCAGCTGCGAGAGCCCTCTTGTTCCTGCATGTTTCCTTCTTTTGTTATTATTAGGGCCCGAGCGTAGCTGCTAAGCAGCTGCGAGAGCCCTCTTGTTCCTGCATGTTTCCTTCTTTAGGGCCCGAGCCAGCTGCAGAGCAGCCGGGCGTAGGCCCTATTATTCCCCAAGTGGTTTTTCTTTGTTTCTTTCTTTAGGGCCCGAGCCAGCTGCAGAGCAGCCGGGCGTAGGCCCTATTATTCCCCAAGTGGTTTTTCTTTGTTTCTTTCTTTCTTTTTAGGGCCCGAGCGTAGCTGCTAAGCAGCTGCGAGAGCCCTCTTGTTCCTGATGGATTCTTCTTTTGTTATTATTAGGGCCCGAGCCAGCTGCAGAGCAGCCGGGCGTAGAGCCCTATTATTCCTGATGAGTTTTTCTTTCTTCTTTCTTTCTTTCTTTCTTTCTTTCTTCTTATTTTTCCTCCCCTTTGAAGGGGAAAATGGCCCACTTCCCACTGGCGAAAACTCATGACATTTGGCAGGATGACCGGGCCTGGTGAAAAATTCGATATTCTGAAGTCGCCCAAACAATAAAATGCAAAATGGCTCCATAGCGCCCCCTAAGGTGGAAATTCACACTATTGACTGTCACGCCTGTACGCTTTGTCATATTGACACAAAAATTGACACACACATGTATCTCAATACGATCTACAAAAAAGTCAGTGTGGGTGTATCTGTCAAATGTACGGTTAAAGGGTTATTTCGCATTTTTTGCCGATCCACACACATTGGAATTTCGCTAACTCCTCCGAAGGCTTTCGTTCCACCGGCACCAAATTTGCTCAGGCCAATCTACACCCCATGGCCATTCAAAGTTGTACAAATCATGACGCTGCACCCCACGGTTTAGGTTGTAGGGGGCGCCAAAGATAACCCAAAAATCCACATTCTTAAAAGTCTTATAACTTTTTATTTTTGTCCTCACTGGCCTCCAAGTTCTCTAGGATGATGCAATGTCCAGCCATCAACACATTTGTGAAGGAATTTTTACTCCCCAAAAGAGCGCCCCCCCATGGCAGGAGAAAAAAGGCCATTTTTTCTTGTCCTATAAGGTGAAAATACACATTGTTGAGTGTCACGCCTGTACGCTTTGTCATATTGAAACAAAATTTGATAATCACGTGTATCTCAATAAGATCTACGAAAAAGTCAATGTGCACGTGTCTGCAAAATGTACGGTTAAAGGGCTATTTCGCATTTTTGGTTGATTCGCACACATTGGAATGTGGCTAACTCCTCCTAAAGCTTTCGTTCCACCGGCACCAAATTTGCTCAGGCCAATCTACACCCCATGGCCATTAAAAGTTGTACAAATCATGATGCTGCACCCCACGGTTTACGTTCTAGGGGTCGCCAAAGATAACCCAAAAATCCACATTCTTAAAAGTCTTATAACTTTTCATTTTTGTCCTCACTGGCTTCAAAGTTTTCTAGGATGATGCAATGTCTAGCCATCAACACATTTGTGAAGGAATTTTTCTCCCTAAAAGAGTGCCCCCCCATGGCAGGAGAAAAAGTCAAGTTTTTCCTGCCCATCGCTCAATGGCTCAAACACATCGCTCTCTCGGAAAAAAACGAAAGGAGGAGGAACTTGCCATTTGGATATATCCTAGCTGTGTTTGTGCCCTCACTCATGGTCCAGACTTTTTTCAAATAGGACATGTAGTTTGTCTGCAGCAAGCGTTTTGGTAAAAACTGCGCCTCCCATTCATTATAATGGTAAATGACCACAGACAAGTGCGCACACCATCGTTGAACCTTGAGTGTGACGCGATCGGGAGGGAGAGGCGGTCGTGTTGGGGGCGGCGTGACACAGCTCGGGCCCGCCAGTGCCCCAACGGGGCCCTAGTTATTATTTTTCCTCCGCTTTAAACTGGAAAATGGCCCACTTCCCACTGGCGGAGACTCATGAAATTTGGCAGGACGACCGGGCCTGGTGAAAAATTCGATATTCTGAAGTCGCCCAAACAATAAAATGCAAAATGGCTCCATAGCGCCCCCTAAGGTGGAAATTCACACTGTTGACTGTCACGCCTGTACGCTTTGCCATTTTGACACAAAAATTGACACACACATGTATCTCAATAAGATCTACAAAAAAGTCAGTGCGGGCGTATCTGTCAAATGTACGGTTAAAGGGTTATTTCGCATTTTTTGCCGATCCGCACACATTGAAATTTCGCTAACTCCTCCGAAGGCTTTCGTTCCACCGGCACCACATTTGCTCAGGCCAATCTACACCCCATGGCCATCGAAAGTTGTACAAATCATGACGCTGCACCCCACGGTTTAGGTTCTAGGGGGCGCCAAAGATAACCAAAAATCCACATTCTTAAAAGTGTTATAACTTTTTATTTTTTTCCTCACTGGCCTCCAAGTTCTCTAGGATGATGCAATGTCCAGCCATCAACACATTTGTGAAGGAATTTTTACTCCCCAAAAGAGCGCCCCCACATGGCAGGAGAAAAAAGTCCATTTTTTCTTGTCCCCTAAGGTGAAAATACACATTGTTGACTGTCACGCCTGTACGCTTTGTCATATTGACACAAAAATTGACACACACATGTATCTCAATAAGATCTACGAAAAAGTCAATGGGCACGTATCTGTAAAATGTACGGTTAAAGGGCTATTTTGCATTTTTTGCTGATTCGCACACATTGGAATGTGGCTAACTCGTCCTACAGCTTTCGTCCCACTGACACCAAATTTGCTCAGGCCAATCTACACCCCATGGCCATTCAAAGTTGTAAAAATCATGACGCTGCACCCCACGGTTTACGTTCTAGGGGGCGCCAAAGATGACCCAAATATCCATATTCTTAAAAGTGTTATAACTTTTTATTTTTGTCCTCACTGGCCTCCAAGTTCTCTAGGATGATGCAATGTCCAGCCATCAACACATTTGTGAAGGAATTTTTACTCCCCAAAAGAGCGCCCCCCCATGGCAGGAGAAAAAAGGCCATTTTTTCTTGTCCTATAAGGTGAAAATACACATTGTTGAGTGTCACGCCTGTACGCTTTGTCATATTGAAACAAAATTTGATAATCACGTGTATCTCAATAAGATCTACGAAAAAGTCAATGTGCACGTGTCTGCAAAATGTACGGTTAAAGGGCTATTTCGCATTTTTGGTTGATTCGCACACATTGGAATGTGGCTAACTCCTCCTAAAGCTTTCGTTCCACCGGCACCAAATTTGCTCAGGCCAATCTACACCCCATGGCCATTAAAAGTTGTACAAATCATGATGCTGCACCCCACGGTTTACGTTCTAGGGGTCGCCAAAGATAACCCAAAAATCCACATTCTTAAAAGTCTTATAACTTTTCATTTTTGTCCTCACTGGCTTCAAAGTTTTCTAGGATGATGCAATGTCTAGCCATCAACACATTTGTGAAGGAATTTTTTCTCCCTAAAAGAGTGCCCCCCCATGGCAGGAGAAAAAGTCAAGTTTTTCCTGCCCATCGCTCAATGGCTCAAACACATCGCTCTCTCGGAAAAAAACGAAAGGAGGAGGAACTTGCCATTTGGATATATCCTAGCTGTGTTTGTGCCCTCACTCATGGTCCAGACTTTTTTCAAATAGGACATGTAGTTTGTCTGCAGCAAGCGTTTTGGTAAAAACTGCGCCTCCCATTCATTATAATGGTAAATGACCACAGACAAGTGCGCACACCATCGTTGAACCTTGAGTGTGACGCGATCGGGAGGGAGAGGCGGTCGTGTTGGGGGCGGCGTGACACAGCTCGGGCCCGCCAGTGCCCCAACGGGGCCCTAGTTATTATTTTTCCTCCGCTTTAAACTGGAAAATGGCCCACTTCCCACTGGCGAAAACTCATGAAATTTGGCAGGACGACCGGGCCTGGTGAAAAATTCGATATTCTGAAGTCGCCCAAACAATAAAATGCAAAATGGCTCCATAGCGCCCCCTAAGGTGGAAATTCACACTGTTGACTGTCACGCCTGTACGCTTTGCCATTTTGACACAAAAATTGACACACACATGTATCTCAATAAGATCTACAAAAAAGTCAGTGCGGGCGTATCTGTCAAATGTACGGTTAAAGGGTTATTTCGCATTTTTTGCCGATCCGCACACATTGAAATTTCGCTAACTCCTGCGAAGGCTTTCGTTCCACCGGCACCACATTTGCTCAGGCCAATCTACACCCCATGGCCATCGAAAGTTGTACAAATCATGACGCTGCACCCCACGGTTTAGGTTCTAGGGGGCGCCAAAGATAACCAAAAAATCCACATTCTTAAAAGTGTTATAACTTTTTATTTTTTTCCTCACTGGCCTCCAAGTTTTCTAGGATGATGCAATGTCCAGCCATCAACACATTTGTAAAGGAATTTTTACTCCCGAAAAAGAGCGCCCCCCCATGGCAGGAGAAAAGAGTCCATTTTTTCTTGTCCCCTAAGGTGAAAAAACACATTGTTGACTGTCACGCCTATACACTTTGTCAAAATGACACAAAATTTGACACACACGTGTATCTCAATAAGATCTACGAAAAAGTCAATGGGCACGTATCTGTAAAATGTACGGTTAAAGAGCTATTTCGCATTTTTTGCCGATTCGCACACATTGGAATGTGGCTAACTCCTCCTAAGGCTTTCGTCCCACCAACACCAAATTTGCTCAAGCCGATCTACATCCCATGGCCATTCAAAGTTGTAGAAATCATGACGCTGCTCCCCACGGTTTACGTTCTAGGGGGCGCCAAAGATGACCCAAATATCCACATTCTTAAAAGAAGGCAGGAGAAAAAGTCAAGTTAACCCTGCCCATCGGTCAATGGCTCAATCGCATCGCTCTCCCAGCAACACCGTAAGGAGGAGCAACTTGCCATTTGGATATATCCTAGCTGTGTTTGTGCCCTCACTCATGGTCCAGACTTTTTTCAAATAGGACATGTAGTTTGTCTGCAGCGAGTGTTTTGGTAGAAACTGCGCCTCCATTCATTATAATGGGAAATGACCACAGACAAGTGCGCACACCATCTTTGGACCTTGAGTGTGACGCGATCGGGAGGGGGAGGCGGACGCACTGGGGGTGGCGCGACGCGGCTCGGGCCCGACAGTGCCCCACCGGGGCCCTAGTTATTATTTTTCCTCCGCTTTAAACTGGAAAATGGCCCACTTCCCACTGGCGAAAACTCATGAAATTTGGCAGGACGACCGGGCCTGGTGAAAAATTCGATATTCTGAAGTCGCCCAAACAATAAAATGCAAAATGGCTCCATAGCGCCCCCTAAGGCGAAAATTCACACTATTGACTGTCACGCCTGTACGCTTTGTCATATTGACACAAAAATTGACACACACGTGTATCTCAATACGGTCTACGAAAAAGTCAGCGCGGGCGCATCTGTGAAATGTACGGTTAGAGGGTTATTTCGCATTTTTTGCCGATCTGCACACATTGGAATTTCGCTAACTCCTCCGAAGGCATTCGTTCCACCGGCACCACATTTGCTCAGGCCAATCTACACCCCATGGCCATTCAAAGTTGTACAAATCATGACGCTGCACCCCACAGTTTACGTTCTAGGGGGCGCCAAAGATAACCCAAAAATCCACAGTCTTAAAAGTCTTATAACTTTTTATTTTTGTCCTCACTGGCCTCCAAGTTCTCTAGGATGATGCAATGTCCAGCCATCAACACATTTGTGAAGGAATTTTTACTCCCCAAAAGAGCGCCCCCACATGGCAGGAGAAAAAAGTCCATTTTTTCTTGTCCCCTAAGGTGAAAATACACATTGTTGAGTGTCACGCCTATACACTTTGTCATATTGACCCAAAATTTGACAATCACGTGTATCTCAATAAGATCTACGAAAAAGTCAATGGGCACGTATCTGTAAAATGTACGGTTAAAGGGTTATTTCGCATTTTTTCCCGATCCGCACACATTGGAATTTCGCTAACTCCTCCTAAGGCTTTAGTTCCACCGCCACCAAATTTGCTCAGGCCAATCTACACCCCATGGCCATTAAAAGTTGTACAAATCATGACGCTGCACTCCACAGTTTAGGTTCTAGGGGGCGCCAAAGATAACCCAAAAATCCACATTCTTAATAGTCTTATAACTTTTTATTTTTGTACTCACTGGCCTCCAAGTTTTCTAGGATGATGCAATGTCCAGCCATCAACACATTTGTGAAGGAATTTTTACTCCCGAAAAGAGCGCCCCCCCCATGGCAGGAGAAAAAAGTCCATTTTTTCTTGTCCCCTAAGGTGAAATAACACATTGTTGACTGTCACGCCTATACGCTTTGTCAAAATGACACAAAATTTGACACACACGTGTATCTCAATAAGATCTACGAAAAAGTCAATGGGCACGTATCTGTAAAATGTACGGTTAAAGGGCTGTTTCGCATTTTTTGCCGATTCGCACACATTGGAATGTGGCTAACTCCTCCTAAAGCTTTCTTCCCACCAACACCAAATTTGCTCTAGCCGATCTACATCCCATGGCCATTCAAAGTTGTAAAAATCATGCCGCTGCACCCCATGGTTTACGTTCTAGGGGGCGCCAAAGATGACCCAAATATCCACATTCTTAAAAGAATCCACATCCCCCCCCACCAAGGCAGGAGAAAAAGTCCAGTTAACCCTGCCCATCGCTCAATGGCTCAATCGCATCGCTCTCCTGGCAACACCGTAAGGAGGAGCAACTTGCCATTTGGATATATCCTAGCTGTGTTTGTGCCCTCACTCATGGTCCAGACTTTTTTCAAATAGGACATGTAGTTTGTCTGCAGCGACCGTTTTTGTAGAAACTGCGCCTCCCATTCATTATAATGGGAAATGACCACAGACAAGTGCGGACACCATCTTTGGACCTTGAGTGTGATGCGATCGGGAGGGGGAGGCGGTCGCGCTGGGGGCGGCGCGACGCGGCTCGGGCCCGACAGTGCCCCACCGGGGCCCTAGTTTCTTTTTCCTCCCCTTTGAACTGGAAAATGGCCCACTTCCCACTGGCGAAAACTCATGAAATTTGGCAGGACGACCGGGCCTGGTGAAAAATTTGATATTCTGAAGTCGCCCAAACAATAAAATGCAAAATGGCTCCATAGCGCCCCCTAAGGTGAAAATTCACACTATTGACTGTCACGCCTGTACGCTTTGTCATATTGACACAAAAATTGACACACATATGTATCTCAATAAGATCTACAAAAAAGTCAGTGCGGCCGTATCTGTCAAAATTACGGTTAAAGGGTTATTTCGCATTTTTTGCCGATCCGCACACATTGGAATTTCGCTAACTCCTCCGAAGGCTTTCGTTCCACCGGCACCACATTTGCTCAGGCCAATCTACACCCCGTGGCCATTAAAAGTTATCAAAATCATGACGCTGCACCCCAAGGTTTAGGTTCTAGGGGGCGCCAAAGATAACACTAAAATCCACATATTTAAAAGTCTTATAACTTTTTAATTTTGTCCTCACTGGCCTCCAAGTTTTCTAGGATGATGCAATGTCCAGCCATCAACACATTTGTGAAGGAATTTTTACTCCCCAAAAGAGCGCCCCCCCATGGCAGGAGAAAAAAGTCCATTTTTTCTTGTCCCCTAAGGTGAAAATACACATTGTTGAGTGTCACGCCTATACGCTTTGTCATATTGACACAAAATTTGACAATCACGTGTATCTCAATAAGATCTACGAAAAAGTCAATGCGCGCGTATCTGTCAAATGTACGGTTAAAGGGTTATTCCGCATTTTTTGCCGATCCGCACACATTGGAATTTCGCTAACTCCTCCGAAGGCTTTCTGTCCACCGGCACCACATTTGCTCAGGCCAATCTACACCCCATGGCCATTAAAAGTTATTCAAATCATGACGCTGCACCCCACGGTTTAGGTTCTAGGGGGCGCCAAAGACAACCCTAAAATCCACATATTTAAAAGTCTTATAACTTTTTATTTTTGTCCTCACTGGCCTCCAAGTTTTCTAGGATGATGCAATGTCCAGCCATCAACACATTTGTGAAGGAATTTTTACTCCCCAAAAGAGCGCCTCCCCATGGCAGGAGAAAAAAGTCCATTTTTTCTTGTCCCCTAAGGTGAAAATACATATTGTTGAGATTCACGCCTATACGCTTTGTCATATTGACACAAAATTTGACAATCACGTGCCTTGCCTGGTATCATTTTTTTCAGCACAACCTCACCTGTGCGAATTTACAGTTATTTTATCATGTTGACATACTGAATTTACACAATGGACCCAAATTCACACACAAAACATAAAATCCGAGTGGAAAAAGTAACATTTTTACTGTGAAAACCACAAATAGGTGTGATGAACTGTTTTTAAAACTTAAACTTCAAATAAAAATTGTAAACTTCAAAACATATGCAAATTTTTAACAAAGAACATAGTGATTTACCTCTATTTACATCAAAATGCAGGCAATGGCCCAGGCGTTCTTTGTAAAATTATTTACAAAACACTGTATAGTCTCACAAATGTCACTTTTTATTTATGCCACTACAAAAAAACATGATGTAAATGATGCATGATGTAAAACATGATGTAAAAAACTTGTGTAGATCCTCCTCTATGTCAGTCCATGTGTAATTTTTCCATAATTCTTTGTTTTTTGCAGCATTTTTGTTAGTGTAACTGCAGATTGTGCTGACAGTGTCTATGGCACAAAAAAGAAAAAAATTAAAATTCCTCAACATGAACCCCTGGTGGTCTCTGAGGGTGAAACCTGCTAACTGCTGCAGCTCTGTCAGCTTCAGTCTCCCATGCAGAGCTCTGAGCGCATGTGTGGCTCTGCACCCTTAGCAGCGTTGCTAACTCCTCAGTAAGGAAAGCCTGCTTCATGTCAGAGTCTCTAAACTCCAGAAGAAGTCGATAAAAGTCCCTTTCTTTCTAAAAAAAGTCGTTAGGGGGTCTGAAAAGTCATTGAATCTAACAACAAAGTCGCTAGGTTTGCAACTACGTGTCCCAGACTGCATCCCTGCTGAGAGTCCCTCCCTCCCTTCTCATGTTGCAGGAAGAACGTAAGCGCCCACCCCTTGTCATTCAGTCACCATATAATTTTGGATTGGTTGTTGTGGTGAAGTTTTCCACCAATAGGAGAGATGTTGTGGTGTGTTTTTTTTTTCTTTTGGCAAGCCTTTTCCGCCTGTAAGACCTGTCGCTAATGTCTGCATGCTATGTTTTCCTGTCTCATACAGCGCGATCGAGCGCCGAACGTGATCAAAATAAGCAGAAAAAAAGTATCGCGGACATAATTTATCATAACTTTGGTTTTATTTGGCCTATCAACACAATTTAAAAACTGGTATATAGGTTGAGGTCCTCACTTTTGAGATAAGTTGAAACGGAGAGTCAACGAGGCTCCGTCTTGCAGCTACATCCGGTTAAATATGTCATGTGACTTGAACGCACACACAGACACACACACACGCACACACACACACACACACACACACACACACACACACACACACACACACACACACACACACACACATCAGAGTCTGGTTTTTAGCACCTGCAAAAACATGCTATTTACATATTTGACAAGAATGCAGAGGCTCCTTTTGCCCCTGAAAAAAATCAAATTTCAAACACAACTTGACTGGTCATTTCTCCAAAAGACAACCATGAAGCTCCATCCAAACCTGAAGCAGGCAGTTGGTGCATGTGTACAATAACCTGAGGGGAGTGAGGTGAGTGCTTCTGAGGAGAACATGAGCAGTGAAGATTCACCTTGGTGCTAGAACAGAGACATGCACATGATTATACAGGGGCAGGGGCTCAAGTTTTTTCCAGTCGTTTATACAATATGGAAATTAATGTGAAATTAAAACACAAAGTATTAATAGAAAGGTAATGACTGTCCTGTGTAGGTGACAGTGATATCCAATAGGCTAGGCACTCACGAGGCTGGCTGTGGCAAGTGTAAGTGAAAGCAACACGCACTGGCAGGAAGAACAGCAAACGCCGATGAAGGAAAAGGGTCTTTGCAGTGATGGGCGTTACCAGAGAGGGCGATGGCCAGAGGACACAAATGGGACGGGGAGGAAGCACGTTGGGGGGGGGGGGGGGGGCGACACGGCTCGGGCCCGCCAGTGCCCCAACGGGGTCCTAGTTAGGGCCCGAGCCAGCTGCAGAGCAGCCGGGCGTAGGCCCTATTATTCCCCAAGTGGTTTTTCTTTGTTTCTTTCTTTCTTTTTTCTTTTTCCTCCCCTTTGAACTGGAAAATGGCCCACTTCCCACTGGCGAAAACTCATGAAATTTGGCAGGACGACAGGGCCTGGTGAAAAATTCGATATTCTGAAGTCGCCAAAACAATAAAATGCAAAATGGCTCCATAGCGCCCCCTAAGGTGGAAATTCACACTATTGACTGTCACGCCTGTACGCTTTGTCATATTGACACAAAAATTGACACACACATGTATCTCAATAAGATCTACAAAAAAGCCAGTGCGGCCGTATCTGTCAAAATTACGGTTAAAGGGTTATTTCGCATTTTTTGCCGATCCGCACACATTGGAATTTCGCTAACTCCTCCGAAGGCTTTCGTTCCACCGGCACCACATTTGCTCAGGCCAATCTACACCCCGTGGCCATTAAAAGTTATCAAAATCATGACGCTGCACCCCAAGGTTTAGGTTCTAGGGGGCGCCAAAGATAACACTAAAATCCACATATTTAAAAGTCTTATAACTTTTTATTTTTGTCCTCACTGGCCTCCAAGTTTTCTAGGATGATGCAATGTCCAGCCATCAACACATTTGTGAAGGAATTTTTACTCCCCAAAAGAGCCCCCCCATGGCAGGAGAAAAAAGTCCATTTTTTCTTGTCCCCTAAGGTGAAAATACACATTGTTGAGTGTCACGCCTATACGCTTTGTCAAAATGACACAAAAATTGACACACACATGTAACTCAATAAGATCTACAAAAAAGTCCATGCGCGCGTATCTGTCAAATGTACAGTTAAAGGGTTATTCCGCATTTTTTGCCGATCCGCACACATTGGAATTTCGCTAACTCCTCCGAAGGCTTTCGTTCCACCGGCACCACATTTGCTCAGGCCAATCTACACCCCATGGCCATTAAAAGTTATTCAAATCATGATGCTGCACCCCATGGTTTAGGTTCTAGGGGGCGCCAAAAATAACCCAAAAATCCACATTCTTAAATGTTTTATAACTTTTTATTTTTGTCCTCACTGGCCTCCAAGTTTTCTAGGATGATGCAATGTCCAGCCATCAACACATTTGTGAAGGAATTTTTACTCCCCAAAAGAGCGCCCCCCATGGTAGGAGAAAAAAGTCAATTTTTTCTTGTCCCCTTACATAAAAATACACATTGTTGAGTGTCACGCCTGAACGCTTTGTCATATTGACACAAAAATTGACAATCATGTGTATCTCAATTAGATCTACGAAAAAGTCAAAGAGCGCGTATCTGTATAATGTACGGTTAAAGGGCTATTTTGCATTTTTTGCCGATTCGCACACATTGGAATGTGGCTATCTCCTCCTAAGGCTTTCGTCCCACCGATACCAAATTTGCTCAGGGCAATCTACACCCCATGCCCATTCAAAGTTGTAAAAATCATGACGCTGCACCCCACGGTTTACGTTCTAGGGGGCGCCAAAGATGACCCAAAAATCCACATTCTTAAAAGTCATTTTGGCCACTGCAGGAGTACAGAGTACTGCAGTTCTAGGGGGCGCCAAAGATGACCCAAAAATCCACATTCTTAAAAGTCTTTTTGGCCACTGCAGGAGTACAGAGTACTGCAGGATACACACACATATACACACACGCCAACATACACACACACACACACACACACACACACACAGACACACACACACACTCAGAGTCTGTTTTTTAGCACCTGCAAAAACATGCTGTTTACATATTTGACAAGAATGCAGAGGCTTCCTTTTGCCCCTGAAAAAAATCAAATTTCAAACACAACTTGACTGTTCATTTCTCCAAAAGACAACCATGAAGCTCCATTTCAAACCTGAAGCAGATAGTTGGTGCATGTGTACAGTAACCTGAGGGGAGTGAGGTGACTATTTCTGAGGAGAACATGAGCAGTGAAGATTCACCTTGGAGCTAGAACAGGGACGTGCACATGATTATACAGGGGCAGGGGCTCAAGTTTTTTCCAGTCATTTATACAATATGGAAATTAATGTGAAATTAAACCACAATTATGTGTGATGAACTGTTTTTAAAACTTAAACTTCAAATAAAAATTGTAAACTTCAAAACATATGCAAATTTTTAACAAAGAACATAGTTATTTACCTCTATTTACATCAAAATGCAGGCAATGGCCCAGGCGTTCTTTGTAAAATTATTTACAAAACACTGTATAGTCTCACAAATGTCACTTTTTATTTATGCCACTACAAAAAAACATGATGTAAATGATGCATGATGTAAAACATGATGTAAAAAACTTGTGTAGATCCTCCTCTATGTCAGTCCATGTGTAATTTTTCCATAATTCTTTGTTTTTTGCAGCATTTTTGTTAGTGTAACTGCAGATTGTGCTGACAGTGTCTATGGCACAAAAAAAAAAAAATTAAAATGCCTCAACATGAACCCCTGGTGGTCTCTGAGGGTGAAACCTGCTAACTGCTGCAGCTCTGTCAGCTTCAGTCTCCCATGCAGAGCTCGGAGCGCATGTGTGGCTCTGCACCCTTAGCAGCGTTGCTAACTCCTCAGTAAGGAAAGCCTGCTTCATGTCAGAGTCTCTAAACTCCAGAAGAAGTCGATAAAAGTCCCTTTCTTTCTAAAAAAAAGTCGTTAGGGGGTCTGAAAAGTCATTGAATCTAACAACAAAGTCGCTAGGTTTGCAACTACGTGTCCCAGACTGCATCCCTGCTGAGAGTCCCTCCCTCCCTTCTCATGTTGCAGGAAGAACGTAAGCGCCCGCCCCTTGTCAATCACTCACCATATAATTTTGGATTGGTTGTTGTGGTGAAGTTTTCCACCAATAGGAGAGATGTTGTGGTGTGTTTTTTTTTTCCTTTGGCAAGCCTTTTCCGCCTGTAAGAGCTGTCGCTAATGTCTGCATGCTATGTTTTCCTGTCTCATACAGCGGGATCGAGCGCCGAACGTGATCAAAATAAGCAGAAAAAAAGTATCGCGGACATAATTTATCATAACTCTGGTTTTATTTGGCCTATCAACACAATTTAAAAACTGGTATATAGGTTGAGGTCCTCACTTTTGAGATAAGTTGAAACGGAGAGTCAACGAGGCTCCGTCTTGCAGCTACATCCGGTTAAATATGTAATGTGACTTGAACGCTGGGGAGCGTCAATCGACTGCAGAGCCAGCAGACAAAGTAGTTGTGGCCACTGAAAGGCACATATTTGTCATATGCTATAATCCTAACATATTTTAATGCTTTTTCTATTTAAACCTAATGGATCTAAGGTTTGACCTTCAAAATTTAGGAAGAATATGTTTTTGCAGTAATGACCCCGTTAAACAACCAGAGGTCCTTTCCTAAAGTTTATGGAAATTTTAGTGAAGGCCTTGGTTTCTTTCCTTGCAAAATGTATAGAAATAATAAAGCTAAATTCCATAAAATGGTCTTGGCGTATTAGCAGTGATATAAAATAGTGGTTTGAATATGAATGAACAACAACAAAAAAAAAAACATCAACAGAGCCTTTTTGAGTTGGGATTCTTTCATTATCACACAAAAACAGACATAGACAGACATCTAAAAGGTAAGGGAATGATCAGCCCTCCTAACTCTCAGATGAATCTTCAAAATTCACCTCAGAAATATGCTTATTATTCTTCTCAGAGTACTGCAGGATATACACACACACACACTCAGAGTCTTTTTTTTAGCACCTGCAAAAACATGCTATTTACATATTTGACTAGAATGCAGAGGCCCCTTTTTGCCCCTGAAAAAAATCAAATTTCAAACACAACTTGACTGCTCATTTCTCCAAAAGACAACCATGAAGCTCCATCCAAACCTGAAGCAGGCAGTTGGTGCATGTGTATAGTCACCTGAGGGGAGTGAGGTGACTACTTCTGAGGAGAACATGAGCAGTGAAGATTCACCTTGGAGCTAGAACAGGGACGTGCACATGATTATACAGGGGCAGGGGCTCAAGTTTTTTCCAGTCATTTATACAATATTGAAATTAATGTGAAATTAAAAAACAAGTATTAATAGAAAGGTTATGACTGTCCTGTGTAGATGACAGTGATATCCAATAGGCTAGGCACTCACGAGGCTGGCTGTGGCAAGTGTAAGTGAAAGCAACACGCACTGGCAGGAAGAACAGCAAACGCTGATGAAGGAAAGGGTCTTTGCAGTGATGGGCGTTACCAGAGAGGGCGATGGCCAGAGGTAGCGAATGGGACGGGGAGGCAGCGCGTTGGGGGGGGGGCAGCGCGACACAGCTCGGGCCCGCCAGTGCCCCAACGGGGCCCTAGTTCTTTCTTTCTTTCTTCTTTTTCCTCCCCTTTGAACTGGAAAATGGCCCACTTCCCACTGGCGAAAACTCATGAAATTTGGCAGGACGACCGGGCCTGGTGAAAAATTTGATATTCTGAAGTCGCCCAAACAATAAAATGCAAAATGGCTCCATAGCGCCCCCTAAGGTGGAAATTCACACTATTGACTGTCACGCCTGTACGCTTTGTCATATTGACACAAAAATTGACACACATATGTATCTCAATAAGATCTACAAAAAAGTCAGTGCGGCCGTATCTGTCAAAATTACGGTTAAAGGGTTATTTCGCATTTTTTGCCGATCCGCACACATTGGAATTTCGCTAACTCCTCCGAAGGCTTTCGTTCCACCGGCACCACATTTGCTCAGGCCAATCTACACCCCGTGGCCATTAAAAGTTATCAAAATCATGACGCTGCACCCCAAGGTTTAGGTTCTAGGGGGCGCCAAAGATAACACTAAAATCCACATATTTAAAAGTCTTATAACTTTTTATTTTTGTCCTCACTGGCCTCCAAGTTTTCTAGGATGATGCAATGTCCAGCCATCAACACATTTGTGAAGGAATTTTTACTCCCCAAAAGAGCGCCCCCCCATGGCAGGAGAAAAAAGTCCATTTTTTCTTGTCCCCTAAGGTGAAAATACACATTGTTGAGTGTCACGCCTATACGCTTTGTCAAAATGACACAAAAATTGACACACACATGTAACTCAATAAGATCTACGAAAAAGTCAATGCGCGCGTATCTGTCAAATGTACGGTTAAAGGGTTATTCCGCATTTTTTGCCGATCCGCACACATTGGAATTTCGCTAACTCCTCCGAAGGCTTTCTGTCCACCGGCACCACATTTGCTCAGGCCAATCTACACCCCATGGCCATTAAAAGTTATTCAAATCATGACGCTGCACCCCACGGTTTAGGTTCTTGGGGGCGCCAAAGACAACCCTAAAATCCACATATTTAAAAGTCTTATAACTTTTTATTTTTGTCCTCACTGGCCTCCAAGTTTTCTAGGATGATGCAATGTCCAGCCATCAACACATTTGTGAAGGAATTTTTACTCCCCAAAAGAGCGCCCCCCCATGGCAGGAGAAAAAAGTCCATTTTTTCTTGTCCCCTAAGGTGAAAATACATATTGTTGAGATTCACGCCTATACGCTTTGTCATATTGACACAAAATTTGACAATCACGTGCCTTGCCTGGTATCATTTTTTTTTCAGCACAACCTCACCTGTTCGAATTTACAGTTATTTTATCATGTTGACATACTGAATTTACACAATGGACCCAAATTCACACACAAAACATAAAATCCGAGTGGAAAAAAGTAACATTTTTACTGTGAAAACCACAAATATGTGTGATGAACTGTTTTTAAAACTTAAACTTCAAATAAAAATTGTAAACTTCTAAACATATGCAAATTTTTAACAAAGAACATAGTGATTTACCTCTATTTACATCAAAATGCAGGCAATGGCCCAGGCGTTCTTTGTAAAATTATTTACAAAACACTGTATAGTCTCACAAATGTCACTTTTTATTTATGCCACTACAAAAAAACATGATGTAAATGATGCATGATGTAAAACATGATGTAAAAAACTTGTGTAGATCCTCCTCTATGTCAGTCCATGTGTAATTTTTCCATAATTCTTTGTTTTTTGCAGCATTTTTGTTAGTGTAACTGCAGATTGTGCTGACAGTGTCTATGGCACAAAAAAAAAAAAAATTAAAATGCCTCAACATGAACCCCTGGTGGTCTCTGAGGGTGAAACCTGCTAACTGCTGCAGCTCTGTCAGCTTCAGTCTCCCATGCAGAGCTCTGAGCGCATGTGTGGCTCTGCACCCTTAGCAGCGTTGCTAACTCCTCAGTAAGGAAAGCCTGCTTCATGTCAGAGTCTCTAAACTCCAGAAGAAGTCGATAAAAGTCCCTTTCTTTCTAAAAAAAAGTCGTTAGGGGGTCTGAAAAGTCATTGAATCTAACAACAAAGTCGTTAGGTTTGCAACTACGTGTCCCAGACTGCATCCCTGCTGAGAGTCCCTCCCTCCCTTCTCATGTTGCAGGAAGAACGTAAGCGAATGATATCGACAGTGATATCGAATAGGCTAGGCACTCACGAGGCTGGCTGTGGCAAGTGTAAGTGAAAGCAACACGCACTGGCAGGAAGAACAGCAAACGCCGATGAAGGAAAAGGGTCTTTGCAGTGATGGGCGTTACCAGAGAGGGCGATGGCCAGAGGACACAAATGGGACGGGGAGGCAGCACGTTGGGGGGGGGGGGGGGGGGGGGCACACGGCTCGGGCCCGCCAGTGCCCCAACGGGGTCCTAGTTAGGGCCCGAGCGTAGCTGCTAAGCAGCTGCGAGAGCCCTATTATTCCCCAAGTGGTTTTTTAGGGCCCGAGCGTAGCTGCTGAGCAGCTGCGAGAGCCCTCTTGTTCCTGTAGTTTCCTTCTTTTGTTATTATTAGGGCCCGAGCGTAGCTGCTAAGCAGCTGCGAGAGCCCTCTTGTTCCTGTAGTTTCCTTCTTTTGTTATTATTATTATTATTATTATTTTTCCTCCCCTTTGAACTGGAAAATGGCCCACTTCCCACTGGCAAAAACTCATGAAATTTGGCAGGACGACCGGGCCTGGTGAAAAATTTGATATTCCGAAGTCGCCCAAACAAGAAAATGCAAAATGGCTCCATAGCGCCCCCTAAGGTGAAAATTCACACTATTCACTGTCACGCCTGTACGCTTTGTCAAAATGACACAAAAATTGACACACACATGTATCTCAATAAGATCTACAAAAAAGTCAGTGCGGGCGTATCTGTCAAATGTACGGTTAAAGGGTTATTTCGCATTTTTTGCCGATCCGCACACATTGGAATTTCGCTAACTCCTCCGAAGGCTTTCGTTCCACCGGCACCACATTTGCTCAGGCCAATCTACACCCCATGGCCATTAAAAGTTATTCAAATCATGACGCTGCACCCCACGGTTTAGGTTCTAGGGGGCGCCAAAGATAACCCTAAGATCCACATATTTAAAAGTCTTATAACTTTTTATTTTTGCCCTCACTGGCCTCCAAGTTTTCTAGGATGATGCAATGTCCAGCCATCAACACATTTGTGAAGGAATTTTTACTCCCCAAAAGAGCGCCCCCCCATGGCAGGAGAAAAAAGTCCATTTTTTCTTGTCCTCTAAGGTGAAAATACACATTGTTGAGTGTAACACCTGTACGCTTTGGCAAAATGACACAAAAATTGACACACACATGTATCTCAATAAGATCTACGAAAAAGTCAATGCGCGCGTATCTGTTACATGTACGGTTAAAGGGTTATTCCGCATTTTTTGCCGATCCGCACACATTGGAATTTCGCTAACTCCTCCGAAGGCTTTCGTTCCACCGGCACCACATTTGCTCAGGCCAATCTACACCCCATGGCCATTAAAAGTTATTCAAATCATGACGCTGCACCCCACGGTTTAGGTTCTAGGGGGCGCCAAAGATAACCGTAAAATCCACATATTTAAAAGTCTTATAACTTTTTATTTTTGTCCCCACTGGCCTCCAAGTTTTCTAGGATGATGCAATGTCCAGCCATCAACACATTTGTGAAGGAATTTTTACTCCCCAAAAGAGCGCCCCCCCATGGCAGGAGAAAAAAGTCCATTTTTTCTTGTCCACTAAGGTGAAAATACACATTGTTGAGTGCTACGCCTGTATGTTTTGTCGTATTGACACAAAATTTTACATACACGTGTATTTCAATAAGATCTTCGAAAAAGTCAATGGCCACGTATCTGTAAAATGTACGGTTAAAGGGTTATTTTGCATTTTTTGCAGATTCGCACACATTGGAATTTCGCTAACTCCTCCGAAGGCTTTTGTTCCACCGGCACCACATTTGCTCAGGCCAATCTACACCCCATGGCCATTAAAAGTTATTCAAATCATGACGCTGCACCCCACGGTTTAGGTTCTAGGGGGCGCCAAAGATAACCCTAAAATCCACATATTTAAAAGTCTTATAACTTTTTATTTTTGTCCTCACTGGCCTCCATGTTTTCTAGGATGATGCAATGTCCAGCCATCAACACATTTGTGAAGGAGTTTTTTCTCGTTAAAAGAGCGCCCCCCATGGCAGGAGAATAAAGTCAAGTTTTTCCTGTTCATCATTCAATGGCTCAAACGCACTGCTCTCTCGGCAAAAGCGAAAGGAGGAGCAACTTGCCATTTGGATATATCTTAGCTGTGTTTGTGCCCTCACTCATGGTCCAGACTTTTTTCAAATAGGACATGGAGTTTTTCTGCAGCGAGCGCTTTGGTAGAAACTGCGCCTCCCGTTCATTATAATGGTAATTGACCACAAACAAGTGCGCACACCATCTTTGGACCTTGAGTGTGACGCGATCGGGTGGGGGAGGCGGTCGCGCTGGGGGCGGCGTGACACGGCTCGGGCCCGCCAGTGCCCCAACGGGGCCCTAGTTATTATTTTTCCTCCCCTTTGAACTGGAAAATGGCCCACTTCCCACTGGCGAAAACTCATGAAATTTGGCAGGACGACCGGGCCTGGTGAAAAATTTGATATTCCGAAGTCGCCCAAACAAGAAAATGCAAAATGGCTCCATAGCGCCCCCTAAGGTGAAAATTCACACTATTCACTGTCACGCCTGTACGCTTTGTCAAAATGACACAAAAATTGACACACACATGTATCTCAATAAGATCTACAAAAAAGTCAGTGCGGGCGTATCTGTCAAATGTACGGTTAAAGGGTTATTTCGCATTTTTTGCCGATCCGCACACATTGGAATTTCGCTAACTCCTCCGAAGGCTTTCGTTCCACCGGCACCACATTTGCTCAGGCCAATCTACACCCCATGGCCATTAAAAGTTATTCAAATCATGACGCTGCACCCCACGGTTTAGGTTCTAGGGGGCGCCAAAGATAACCCTAAAATCCACATATTTAAAAGTCTTATAACTTTTTATTTTTGCCCTCACTGGCCTCCAAGTTTTCTAGGATGATGCAATGTCCAGCCATCAACACATTTGTGAAGGAATTTTTACTCCCCAAAAGAGCGCCCCCCCATGGCAGGAGAAAAAAGTCCATTTTTTCTTGTCCCCTAAGGTGAAAATACACATTGTTGAGTGTCACGCCTGTACGCTTTGTCAAAATGACACAAAAATTGACACACACATGTATCTCAATAAGATCTACAAAAAAGTCCATGCGCGCGTATCTGTCAAATGTACGGTTAAAGGGTTATTCCGCATTTTTTGCCGATCCGCACACATTGGAATTTCGCTAACTCCTCCGAAGGCTTTCGTTCCACCGGCACCACATTTGCTCAGGCCAATCTACACCCCATGGCCATTAAAAGTTATTCAAATCATGACGCTGCACCCCACGGTTTAGGTTCTAGGGGGCGCCAAAGATAACCCTAAAATCCACATATTTAAAAGTCTTATAACTTTTTATTTTTGTCCTCACTGGCCTCCAAGTTTTCTAGGATGATGCAATGTCCAGCCATCAACACATTTGTGAAGGAATTTTTACTCCCCAAAAGAGCGCCCCCCATGGCAGGAGAAAAAAGTCCATTTTTTCTTGTCCCCTAAGGTGAAAATACACATTGTTGAGTGTCACGCCTGTACGCTTTGTCAAAATGACACAAAAATTGACACACACATGTATCTCAATAAGATCTACAAAAAAGTCCATGCGCGCGTATCTGTCAAATGTACGGTTAAAGGGTTATTCCGCATTTTTTGCCGATTCGCACACATTGGAATTTCGCTAACTCCTCCGAAGGCTTTCGTTCCACCGGCACCACATTTGCTCAGGCCAATCTACACCCCATGGCCATTAAAAGTTATTCAAATCATGACGCTGCACCCCACGGTTTACGTTCTAGGGGGCGCCAAAGATAACCCAAAAATCCACATTTTTAAAAGTCTTATAACTTTTTATTTTTGTCCTCACTGGCCTCCAAGTTTTCTAGGATGATGCAATGTCCAGCCATCAACACATTTGTGAAGGAATTTTTACTCCCTAAAAGAGCGCCCCCCCATGGCAGGAGAAAAAAGTCCATTTTTTCTTGTCCCCTAAGGTGAAAATACACATTGTTGACTGTCACGCCTGTACGCTTTGTCAAAATGACACAAAAATTGACAATCATGTGTATCTCAATTAGATCTACGAAAAAGTCAAAGAGCGCGTATCTGTATAATGTACGGTAAAAGGGCTATTTTGCATTTTTTGCCGATTCGCACACATTGGAATTTCGCTAACTTCTCCTAAGGCTTTTGTCCCACTGACACCAAATTTGCTCAGGCCAATCTACACTCCATGGCCATTCAAAGTTGTAAAAATCATGACGCTGCACCCCACGGTTTACGTTTTAGGGGACGCCAAAGATGACCCAAATATACATTACAGTAGACAAAGTAGTTTTGCCCACTGAGTGGCGCCAAAGGGACTTGTCTGTGGAGTCTGTGAGTCACTATTGGCCGTTTTTGACTACTTTAGATTTTACCTTTATATTTCCTCTTACAAAATTTTTACCTTGCCTTGCCTGGTATCATTTTTTTCAGCACAACCTCACCTGTGTCAATTTACAGTTATTTTATCATTTTGACATACTATATTTACACAATGGACCCAAATTCACACACAAAACATAAAATCCGAGTGGAAAAAAGTAACATTTTTACTGTGAAAACCACAAATATGTGTGATGAACTGTTTTTAAAACTTAAACTTCAAATAAAAATTGTAAACCTCAAAACATATGCAAATTTTTAACAAAGAACATAGTGATTTACCTCTATTTACATCAAAATGCAGGCAATGGCCCAGGCGTTCTTTGTAAAATTATTTACAAAACACTGTATAGTCTCACAAATGTCACTTTTTATTTATGCCACTACAAAAAAACATGATGTAAATGATGCATGATGTAAAACATGATGTAAAAAACTTGTGTAGATCTTCCTCTATGTCAGTCCATGTGTAATTTTTCCATAATTCTTTGTTTTTTGCAGCATTTTTGTTAGTGTAACTGCAGATTGTGCTGACAGTGTCTATGGCACAAAAAAAAAAAAAATTAAAATGCCTCAACATGAACCCCTGGTGGTCTCTGAGGGTGAAACCTGCTAACTGCTGCAGCTCTGTCAGCTTCAGTCTCCCATGCAGAGCTCTGAGCGCATGTGTGGCTCTGCACCCTTAGCAGCGTTGCTAACTCCTCAGTAAGGAAAGCCTGCTTCATGTCAGAGTCTCTAAACTCCAGAAGAAGTCGATAAAAGTCCCTTTCTTTCTAAAAAAAAAGTCGTTAGGGGGTCTGAAAAGTCATTGAATCTAACAACAAAGTCGCTAGGTTTGCAACTACGTGTCCCAGACTGCATCCCTGCTGAGAGTCCCTCCCTCCCTTCTCATGTTGCAGGAAGAACGTAAGCGCCCTCCCCTTGTCAATCAGTCACCATATAATTTTGGATTGGTTGTTGTGGTGAAGTTTTCCACCAATAGGAGAGATGTTGTGGTGTGTTTTTTTTTTCTTTTGGCAAGCCTTTTCCGCCTGTAAGACCTGTCGCTAATGTCTGCATGCTATGTTTTCCTGTCTCATACAGCGCGATCGAGCGCCGAACGTGATCAAAATAAGCAGAAAAAAAGTATCGCGGACATAATTTATCATAACTCTGGTTTTATTTGGCCTATCAACACAATTTAAAAACTGGTATATAGGTTGAGGTCCTCACTTTTGAGATAAGTTGAAACGGAGAGTCAACGAGGCTCCGTCTTGCAGCTACATCCGGTTAAATATGTCATGTGACTTGAACGCACACACAGACACACACACACGCACACACACACACACACACACACACACACACACACACACACACACACACACACACACACTCAGAGTCTGGTTTTTAGCACCTGCAAAAACATGCTATTTACATATTTGACAAGAATGCAGAGGCTCCTTTTGCCCCTGAAAAAAAAATCAAATTTCAAACACAACTTGACTGGTCATTTCTCCAAAAGACAACCATGAAGCTCCATCCAAACCTGAAGCAGGCAGTTGGTGCATGTGTACAGTAACCTGAGGGGAGTGAGGTGAGTGCTTCTGAGGAGAACATGAGCAGTGAAGATTCACCTTGGAGCTAGAACAGAGACATGCACATGATTATACAGGGGCAGGGGCTCAAGTTTTTTCCAGTCGTTTATACAATATGGAAATTAATGTGAAATTAAAACACAAAGTATTAATAGAAAGGTAATGACTGTCCTGTGTAGGTGACAGTGATATCCAATAGGCTAGGCACTCACGAGGCTGGCTGTGGCAAGTGTAAGTGAAAGCAACACGCACTGGCAGGAAGAACAGCAAACGCCGATGAAGGAAAAGGGTCTTTGCAGTGATGGGCGTTACAAGAGAGGGCGATGGCCAGAGGACACAAATGGGACGGGGAGGCAGCACGTTGGGGGGGGGGCGACACGGCTCGGGCCCGCCAGTGCCCCAACGGGGTCCTAGTCTTTGTTTCTTTCTTTCTTCTTTTTCCTCCCCTTTGAACTGGAAAATGGCCCACTTCCCACTGGCGAAAACTCATGAAATTTGGCAGGATGACCGGGCCTGGTGAAAAATTTGATATTCCAAAGTCGCCCAAACAAGAAAATGCAAAATGGCTCCATAGCGCCCCCTAAGGTGAAAATTCACACTATTGACTGTCACGCCTTTACGCTTTGTCAAAATGACACAAAAATTGACACACATATGTATCTCAATAAGATCTACAAAAAAGTCAGTGCGGGCGTATCTGTCAAATGTACGGTTAAAGGGTTATTACGCATTTTTTGCCGATCCGCACACATTGGAATTTCGCTAACTCCTCCGAAGGCTTTCTTTCCACCGGCACCACATTTGCTCAGGCCAATCTACACCCCATGGCCATTAAAAGTTATTCAAATCATGACGCTGCACCCCACGGTTTAGGTTCTAGGGGGCGCCAAAGGTAACCCTAAAATCCACATATTTAAAAGTCTTATAACTTTTTATTTTTGCCCTCACTGGCCTCCAAGTTTTCTAGGATGATGCAATATCCAGCCATCAACACATTTGTGAAGGAATTTTTACTCCCCAAAAGAGCGCCCCCCCATGGCCGGAGAAAAAAGTCCATTTTTTCTTGTCCCCTAAGGTGAAAATACACATTGTTGAGTGTCACGCCTGTACGCTTTGTCATATTGACACAAAATTTGACACACACATGTATCTCAATAAGATCTACGAAAAAGTCAATGCGCGCGTATCTGTCAAATGTACGGTTAAAGGGTTATTCCGCATTTTTTGCCGATCCGCACACATTGGAATTTCGCTAACTCCTCCTAAGGCTGGCGTTCCACCGGCACCACATTTGCTCAGGCCAATCTACACCCCATGGCCATTAAAAGTTATTCAAATCATGACGCTGCACCCCACGGTTTAGGTTCTAGGGGGCGCCAAAGATAACCCTAAAATCCACATATTTCAAAGTCTTATAACTTTTTATTTTTGTCCTCACTGGCCTCCAAGTTTTCTAGGATGATGCAATGTCCAGCCATCAACACATTTGTGAAGGAATTTTTACTCCCCAAAAGAGCGCCCCCCCATGGCAGGAGAAAAAAGTCAATTTTTTCTTGTCCCGTAAGGTGAAAATTCACATTGTTGAGTGTGACACCTGTACGCTTTGTCATATTGACACAAAATTTGACAATCACGTGTATCTCAATAAGATCTACGAAAAAGTCAATGGGTGCGTATCTGTCAAATGTACGGTTAGAGGGCTATTTTGCATTTTTTGTCGATTCGCACACATTGGAATGTGGCTAACTCCTCCTAAGGCTTTCGTCCCACTGAAACCAAATTTGCTCAGGCCAATCTACACCCCATGGCCATTCAAAGTTGTAAAAATCATGACGCTGCACCCCACGGTTTACGTTCTAGGGGGCGCCAAAGATAACCAAAAAATCCACATTCTTAAAAGAATCCACATTCTCCCCCCCCATGGCAGGAGAAAAAGTCAAGTTTTTCCTGCCCATCGCTCAATGGCTCAATCGCATCGCTCTCCAGGCAACACCGTAACGAGGAGCAACCTGCCATTTGGATATATCCCAGCTGTGTTTGTGCCCTCACTCATGGTCCAGACTTTTTTCAAATAGGACATGAAGTTTGTCTGCAGCGAGTGTTTTGGTAGAAACTGCGCCTCCCATTCATTATAATGGGAAATGACCACAGACAAGTGCGCACACCATCTTTGGACCTTGAGTGTGACGCGATCGGGAGGGGGAGGCGGTCACGCTGGGGGCGGCACGACGCGGCTCGGGCCCGACAGTGCCCCACCGGGGCCCTAGTTTGTTATTATTATTATTTTTCCTCCCCTTTGAACTGGAAAATGGCCCACTTCCCACTGGCGAAAACTCATGAAATTTGGCAGGACGACCGGGCCTGGTGAAAAATTTGATATTCCGAAGTCGCCCAAACAAGAAAATGCAAAATGGCTCCATAGCGCCCCCTAAGGTGAAAATTCACACTATTGACTGTCATGCCTGTACGCTTTGTCAAAATGACACAAAAATTGACACACACATGTATCTCAATAAGATCTACAAAAAAGTCAGTGCGGGCGTATCTGTCAAATGTACGGTTAAAGGGTTATTTCGCATTTTTTGCCGATCCGCACACATTGGAATTTCGCTAACTCCTCCGAAGGCTTTCGTTCCACCGGCACCACATTTGCTCAGGCCAATCTACACCCCATGGCCATTAAAAGTTATTCAAATCATGACGCTGCACCCCACGGTTTAGGTTCTAGGGGGCGCCAAAGATAACCCTAAGATCCACATATTTAAAAGTCTTATAACTTTTTATTTTTGCCCTCACTGGCCTCCAAGTTTTCTAGGATGATGCAATGTCCAGCCATCAACACATTTGTGAAGGAATTTTTACTCCCCAAAAGAGCGCCCCCCCATGGCAGGAGAAAAAAGTCCATTTTTTCTTGTCCCCTAAGGTGAAAATACACATTGTTGAGTGTAACACCTGTACGCTTTGGCAAAATGACACAAAAATTGACACACACATGTATCTCAATAAGATCTACGAAAAAGTCAATGCGCGCGTATCTGTTAAATGTACGGTTAAAGGGTTATTCCGCATTTTTTGCCGATCCGCACACATTGGAATTTCGCTAACTCCTCCGAAGGCTTTCGTTCCACCGGCACCACATTTGCTCAGGCCAATCTACACCCCATGGCCATTAAAAGTTATTCAAATCATGACGCTGCACCCCACGGTTTAGGTTCTAGGGGGCGCCAAAGATAACCGTAAAATCCACATATTTAAAAGTCTTATAACTTTTTATTTTTGTCCTCACTGGCCTCCATGTTTTCTAGGATGATGCAATGTCCAGCCATCAACACATTTGTGAAGGAGTTTTTTCTCGTTAAAAGAGCGCCCCCCATGGCAGGAGAATAAAGTCAAGTTTTTCCTGTTCATCATTCAATGGCTCAAACGCACTGCTCTCTCGGCAAAAGCGAAAGGAGGAGCAACTTGCCATTTGGATATATCTTAGCTGTGTTTGTGCCCTCACTCATGGTCCAGACTTTTTTCAAATAGGACATGGAGTTTTTCTGCAGCGAGTGTTTTGGTAGAAACTGCGCCTCCCGTTCATTATAATGGTAAATGACCACAGACAAGTGCGCACACCATCTTTGGACCTTGAGTGTGACGCGATCGGGTGGGGGAGGCGGTCGCGCTGGGGGCGGCGTGACACGGCTCGGGCCCGCCAGTGCCCCAACGGGGCCCTAGTTTCTTCTTTTTCCTCCCCTTTGAACTGGAAAATGGCCCACTTCCCACTGGCGAAAACTCATGAAATTTGGCAGGACGACCGGGCCTGGTGAAAAATTCGATATTCTGAAGTCGCCCAAACAATAAAATGCAAAATGGCTCCATAGCGCCCCCTAAGGTGGAAATTCACACTATTGACTGTCACGCCTTTACGCTTTGTCATATTGACACAAAAATTGACACACATATGTATCTTAATAAGATCTACAAAAAAGTCAGTACGGCCGTATCTGTCAAAATTACGGTTAAAGGGTTATTTTGCATTTTTTGCCGATCCGCACACATTGGAATTTCGCTAACTCCTCCGAAGGCTTTCGTTCCACCGGCACCACATTTGCTCAGGCCAATCTACACCCCATGGCCATTAAAAGTTATCAAAATCATGACGCTGCACCCCAAGGTTTAGGTTCTAGGGGGCGCCAAAGATAACACTAAAATCCACATATTTAAAAGTCTTATAACTTTTTATTTTTGTCCTCACTGGCCTCCAAGTTTTCTAGGATGATGCAATGTCCAGCCATCAACACATTTGTGAAGGAATTTTTACTCCCCAAAAGAGCGCCCCCCCATGGCAGGAGAAAAAAGTCCATTTTTTCTTGTCCCCTAAGGTGAAAATACACATTGTTGAGTGTCACGCCTGAACTCTTTGTCATATTGACACAAAAATTGACAATCATGTGTATCTCAATTAGATCTACGAAAAAGTCAAAGAGCGCGTATCTGTATAATGTACGGTAAAAGGGCTATTTTGCATTTTTTGCCGATTCGCACACATTGGAATTTCGCTAACTCCTCCGAAGGCTTTCGTCCCACTGACACCATAGTTGCTCAGGCCAATCTACAACCCATGGTCATTCAAAGTTGTACAAATCATGACGCTGCACCCCACGGTTTAGGTTCTAGGGGGCGCCAAAGATAACCCAAAAATCCACAGTCTTAAAAGTCTTATAACTTTTTATTTTTGTCCTCACTGGCCTCCAAGTTCTCTAGGATGATGCAATGTCCAGCCATCAACACATTTGTGAAGGAATTTTTACTCCCCAAAAGAGCGCCCCCCCCATGGCAGGAGAAAAAAGTCCATTTTTTCTTGTCCCCCAAGGCGAAAATACACATTGTTGAATGTCACGCCTGTACGCTTTGTCATATTGACACAAAATTTGACAATCACGTGCATCTCAATAAGATCTACGAAAAAGTCAATGCGCGCGTATCTGTAAAATGTACGGTTAAAGGGCTTTTTCGCATTTTTTGCAGATTCGCACACATTGGAATGTGGCTTAGTCCTCCTAAGGCTTTCGTCCCACTGACACCAAATTTGCTCAGGCCAATCTACACCCCATGGCCATTCAAAGTTGTAAAAATCATGACGCTGCACCCCACGGTTTACGTTCTAGGGGGCGCCAAAGAGGACCCAAATATCCACATTTTTAAAAGTCTTATAACTTTTTATTTTTGTGCTCACTGGCCTCCAAGTTTTCTAGGATGATGCAATGTCCAGCCATCAACACATTTGTGAAGGAATTTTTACTCCCCAAAAGAGTGCCCCCCCATGGCAGGAGAAAAAAGTCAATTTTTTCTTGTCCCCTAAGGTGAAAATACACATTGTTGAGTGTCACGCCTGAACTCTTTGTCATATTGACACAAAAATTGACAATCATGTGTATCTCAATTAGATCTACGAAAAAGTCAAAGAGCGCGTATCTGTATAATGTACGGTAAAAGGGCTATTTTGCATTTTTTGCCGATTCGCACACATTGGAATTTCGCTAACTCCTCCGAAGGCTTTCGTCCCACTGACACCATAGTTGCTCAGGCCAATCTACAACCCATGGTCATTCAAAGTTGTACAAATCATGACGCTGCACCCCACGGTTTAGGTTCTAGGGGGCGCCAAAGATAACCCAAAAATCCACAGTCTTAAAAGTCTTATAACTTTTTATTTTTGTCCTCACTGGCCTCCAAGTTCTCTAGGATGATGCAATGTCCAGCCATCAACACATTTGTGAAGGAATTTTTACTCCCCAAAAGAGCGCCCCCCCATGGCAGGAGAAAAAAGTCCATTTTTTCTTGTCCCCCAAGGCGAAAATACACATTGTTGAATGTCACGCCTGTACGCTTTGTCATATTGACACAAAATTTGACAATCACGTGCATCTCAATAAGATCTACGAAAAAGTCAATGCGCGCGTATCTGTAAAATGTACGGTTAAAGGGCTTTTTCGCATTTTTTGCAGATTCGCACACATTGGAATGTGGCTTAGTCCTCCTAAGGCTTTCGTCCCACTGACACCAAATTTGCTCAGGCCAATCTACACCCCATGGCCATTCAAAGTTGTAAAAATCATGACGCTGCACCCCACGGTCTACGTTCTAGGGGGCGCCAAAGAGGACCCAAATATCCACATTTTTAAAAGTCTTATAACTTTTTATTTTTGTGCTCACTGGCCTCCAAGTTTTCTAGGATGATGCAATGTCCAGCCATCAACACATTTGTGAAGGAATTTTTACTCCCCAAAAGAGTGCCCCCCCATGGCAGGAGAAAAAGTCAAGTTTTTCCTGCCCATCGCTCAATGGCTCAAACGCATCGCTCTCTCGGCAAAACCGAAAGGAGGAGCACCTTGCCATTTGGATATATACTAGCTGTGTTTGTGCCCTCACTCATGGTCCAGACTTTTTTCAAAAAGGACATGGAGTTTGTCTGCAGCGAGCGTTTTGGTAGAAACTGCGCCTCCCATTCATTATAATGGTAAATGACCACAGACAAGTGCGCACACCATCTTTGGACCTTGAGTGTGACGCAATCGGGAGGGGTAGGCGGTCGCACTGGGGGCGGCGCGACACGGCTCGGGCCCGCCAGTGCCCCACCGGGGCCCTAGTGTTATTATTATTAGGGCCCGAGCGTAGCTGCTAAGCAGCTGCGAGAGCCCTCTTGTTCCTGCATGTTTCCTTCTTTCGTTATTATTTTTCCTCCGCTTTAAACTGGAAAATGGCCCACTTCCCACTGGCGAAAACTCAGGAAATTTGGCAGGACGACCGGGCCTGGTGAAAAATTCGAGATTCTGAAGTCGCCCAAACAATAAAATGCAAAATGGCTCCATAGCGCCCCCTAAGGTGAAAATTCACATGACGGCTGTACGCTTTGTCAAAATGACACAAAATTTGACACACACACGTGTATCTCAATAAGATCTACAAAAAAGTCAGCGCGGGCGTATCTGTCAAATGTACGGTTAAAGGGCTATTTCGCATTTTTTGCCGGTCCGCACACATTGGAATTTCGCTAACTCCTCCGAAGGCTTTCGTTCCACCGGCACCACATTTGCTCAGGCCAATCTACACCCCATGGCCATTAAAAATTGTACAAATCATGGTGCTACACGCCACGATTTACGTTCTAGGGGGCGCCAAAGATAACCCAAAAATCCACATTCTTAAAAGTCTTATAACTTTTTATTTTTGTCCTCACTGGCCTCCAAGTTTTCTAGGATGATGCAATGTCCAGCCATCAACACAATTGTGAAGGAATTTTTACTCCCCAAAAGAGCTCCCCCCCATGGCAGGAGAAAAAAGTCCATTTTTTCTTGTCCCCTAAGGTGAAAATACATATTGTTGAGTGTCACGCCTATACGCTTTGTCATATTGACACAAAATTTGACACACACGTGTATCTCAATAAGATCTACAAAAAAGTCAGCACGGGCGTATTTGTCAAATGTACGGTTAAAGGGCTATTTCGCATTTTTTGCCGATCCGCACACATTGGAATTTCGCTAACTCCTCCGAAGGCTTTCGTTCCACTGGCACCACATTTGCTCAGGCCAATCTACACCCCATGGCCATTAAAAATTGTACAAATCATGGTGCTACACGCCACGATTTACGTTCTAGGGGGCGCCAAAGATAACCCAAAAATCCACATTCTTAAAAGTCTTATTACTTTTTATTTTTGTCCTCACTGGCCTCCAAGTTTTCTAGGATGATGCAATGTCCAGCCATCAACACATTTGTGAAGGAATTTTTACTCCCCAAAAGAGCTCCCCCCCATGGCAGGAGAAAAAAGTCGATTTTTTCTTGTCCCCTAAGGTGAAAATAACCATTGTTGAGTGTCACGCCTATACGCTTTATCATATTGACACAAAATTTGACAATCACGTGTATCTCAATAAGATCTACGAAAAAGTCAATGGGCACGTATCTGTAAAATGTACGGTTAAAGGGCTATTGCGCATTTTTTGCCGATTCGCACACATTGGAATGTGGCTAACTCCTCCTAAGGCTTTCGTTCCACCGGCACCAAATTTGCTCAGGCCAATCTACACCCCATGGCCATTAAAAATTGTACAAATCATGACGCTGCACCCCACGGTTTACGTTCTAGGGGGCGCCAAAGATAACCCAAAAATCCACATTCTTAAAAGTCTTATAACTTTTTATTTTTGTCCCCACTGGCCTCTAAGTTTTCTAGGATGATGCAATGTCTAGCCATCAACACATTTGTGAAGGAATTTTTACTCCCTAAAAGAGCTCCCCCCAATGGCAGGAGAAAAAGTCAAGTTTTTCCTGCCCATCGCTCAATGGCTCAAACACATCGCTCTCTCGGCAAAACCGAAAGGAGGAGCAACTTGCCATTTGGATATATCCTAGCTGTGTTTGTGCCCTCACTCATGGTCCAGACTTTTTTCAAATAGGACATGTAGTTTGTCTGCAGCAAGCGTTTTGGTAGAAACTGCGCCTCCCATTCATTATAATGGTAAATGACCACAGACAAGTGCGCACACCATCTTTGGACCTTGAGTGTGACGCGATCGGGAGGGAGAGGCGGTCGTGCTGGGGGCGGCGCGACACAGCTCGGGCCCGACAGTGCCCCAACGGGGCCCTAGTTATTATTTTTCCTCCGCTTTAAACTGGAAAATGGCCCACTTCCCACTGGCGAAAACTCATGAAATTTGGCAGGACGACCGGGCCTGGTGAAAAATTCGATATTCTGAAGTCGCCCAAACAATAAAATGCAAAATGGCTCCATAGCGCCCCCTAAGGTGGAAATTCACACTATTGACTGTCACGTCTGTACGTTTTGTCATATTGACACAAAAATTGACACACATATGTATCTCAATAAGATCTACAAAAAAGTCAGTGCGGGCGTATCTGTCAAATGTACGGTTAAAGGGTTATTCCGCATTTTTTGCCGATCCGCACACATTGGAATTTCGCTAACTCCTCCGAAGGCTTTCGTTCCACCGGCACCACATTTGCTCAGGCCAGTCTACACCCCATGGCCATTCAAAGTTGTACAAATCATGACGCTGCACCCCACGGTTTAGGTTCTAGGGGGCGCCAAAGATAACCCAAAAATCCACATTCTTAAAAGTCTTCTAACTTTTTATTTTTGTCCTCACTGCCCTCCAAGTTTTCTAGGATGATGCAATGTCCAGCCATCAACACATTTGTGAAGGAATTTTTACTCCCCAAAAGAGCGCCCCCCCATGGCAGGAGAAAAAAGTCAATTTTTTCTTGTCCCCTTACATGAAAATACACATTGTTGAGTGTCACGCCTGAACGCTTTGTCATATTGACACAAAAATTGACAATCATGTGTATCTCAATTAGCTCTACGAAAAAGTCAAAGAGCGCGTATCTGTATAATGTACGGTTAAAGGGCTATTTCGCATTTTTTGCCGATTCGCACACATTGGAATGTGGCTATCTCCTCCTAAGGCTTTCGTCCCACTGATACCAAATTTGCTCAGGGCAATCTACACCCCATGCCCATTCAAAGTTGTAAAAATCATGACGCTGCACCCCAAGGTTTACGTTCTAGGGGGCGCCAAAGATGACCCAAAAATCCACATTCTTAAAAGTCATTTTGGCCACTGCAGGAGTACAGAGTACTGCAGTTCTAGGGGGCGCCAAAGATGACCCAAAAATCCACATTCTTAAAAGTCATTTTGGCCACTGCAGGAGTACAGAGTACTGCAGTTCTAGGGGGCGCCAAAGATGACCCAAATATCCACATTCTTAAAAGTCGTTTTGGCCACTGCAGGAGTACAGAGTACTGCAGGATACACACACATATACACACACGCCAACACACACACACACACTCAGAGGCTGTGTCTCATTTCAGAGACCGCATCGTGATAAGCGCGCTTAACGGCGCTTAGCTGAGTGCACTGCCGTTTTGAGCCGTTTTACGCCGTTTTGCGCCGTTCTGTGCCCTTCCTGTGTCCCATTTCAGATACAGCAGCCATCGAACGGCGCATCTGACGCGTACGTGAGGTCACCACGCGGCACGAACGGTGTCCCGTTTGGCACAAAATACTAAGCGCGCTTCAAATTCGGTCTCAAAACCACACTACCCCCGGCTCGTTTGCAAGCGTGCATGTATGCACGCTTTCGTGCCGTCGGTATCCCAGAATTCTTTGCGTGCCGCTGCACAGCTGTGCATTTCAGCTGAGAGGCTGGACTCGCTTGGAGACACAGCGCGTCTTCGAAGAAAATACAAGCAATCCAAAACCATCAGACAGTCAGCTCAGGCTGTATGAGAGCATGATCTCTGAACTCACTAAAATCTGTAAACCAAACATTATAGATTTAGAGACGAACTGATCCGCTGTGTTACAACTATCAAAAACATTAGAAATGAGAAAGCTGACAAAACTACAGCAGAGTATCAGGACAACATTGATTTTTTTTTTTTTTAAGATTTAGAGATTAAAGTTGTAAATTTAGGAGAATAAAGTCATAAAGTAAATAAAGTCATAAAGCTGCTTTTGTGGAGGGGGAAATGACTGAAGCTGGTCATCTGCAGGGTTATCTGTGGATGTATCAGCGGGTCATTCAGAGAGATTTTGTGGTTTCTGAAGAAACAATCAAACTGATGATAATCAACATTTGTGATCCAGAGGGAGTCGAGCTCCGACGAGCACCACGTCTCTGACACCGGCCGTAGCCTACACCTGCAGAGACACCAACACCTTATTACGGCATATGGATTCATATCATAAACTAAAGCTCAATGTCATTCACGGATATTAACGGCTGCATTGACAGATATATCCTCAGCATATTCATTTCTGCCTCCACAAAAGCAGCGATTTCCTTCAAGTACACCAATATTTTTCCCCCGTGGAAAAGACGTATTTCTCATATATTCTTTTTAAAGTCTTTATACTTATGACAATGTTATGCTGATGTGCCAGAGGATGAAGAATCTCCTTGTTTGTGAAACCTATACTGAAGCACAGTTCCTTCAAATGCTTCATGGCCCTAATTTTAACAAGTCTCTCTGAAATAACAGGTTATGACTTCATTCTCATAAATTAATGACTTTATTCTCGTAAATTCACGACTTAAATCTCGAAGTCCTTAAAGTCTTAAATCTCAATATGGCCCTCATACTCCTTCTTACAAAACAATCATTGGATGAATTGTGCTTGTATGTATCTACTATTTTGTGTCTGTGCAAGGTCGCACAATTAAAACAATAAATGCTGCGCTCCGCGGGTTTCCTTTAAGTCAGTCGTGACGCGAGCCTGAGGGCGGGGACATTTGGCAACTCCACCAGGAAGTCCTCAGAAGGTCTCCAAATGTCCCCGCCCTCAGGCTTACGTCACGACTGATTAGAAAAAGCTGCGGAGCGCAGCATGTATTGTTTTAATTGTGCGACCTTGCACAGACACAAAATAGTAGATACATACAAGCACAGATCATTCCCACAAAATTAATCCAATGATTGTTTTGTATGAAGGAGTATGAGGGCCCTATTGAGAAGGAGGATAGGAGATACTTCATCCTCTGGCACATCAGCATCACATTGTCATAAGTATAAAGACTTTAAAAAAAGAATATATGAGAAATACGTCTTTTCCACGGGGAAAAAAACTGGTGTACTTGAAGGAAATCGCTGCTTTTGTGGAGGCAGAAATGAATATGCTGAGGATATATCTGTCAATGCAGCCGTAAATATCCGTGAATGACATTGAGCTTTAATTTATGATATGAATCCATATGCCATAATAAGGTGTTGGTGTCTCTGCAGGTGTAGGCTACCGCCGGTGTCAGAGACGTGGTGCTCGTCGGAGCTCGACTCCCTCTGGATCACAAATGTTGATCATCATCAGTTTGATTGTTTCTTCAGAAACCACAAAATCTCTCTGAATGACCCGCTGATACATCCACAGATAACCCTGCAGATGACCAGCTTCAGTCATTTCCCCCTCCACAAAAGCAGCTTTATGACTTTATTTACTGTATGACTTTATTCTCCTAAATTTACAACTTTAATCTCTAAATCTTAAAAGAAAAAAACCTCAATGTTGTCCTGATACTCTGCTGTAGTTTTGTCAGCTTTCTTATTTCTAATGTTTTTGATTGTTGAAGCAGAGCGGATCAGTTCGTCTCTAAATCTATAATGTTTGGTTAACAGATTTTAGTGAGTTCAGAGATCATGCTCTCATACAGCCTGAGCTGACTGTCTGCTGTTTTTGGATTGCTTGTAATTTCTTTGAAGACGCGCTGTGTCTCCAAGCGAGTCCAGCCTCTCACCTGAAATGCGCAGCTGTGCAGCGGCACGCAAAGGATTCTGGGTTACCGACGGCACGAAAGCGTGGATAAATGCACGCTTGAAAACATGCTAAGCGCGCTTAGCATTTTTTAGCATCTCGTGCCAAACGGGACACCGTTCGCACCGTCGTGACGTCATGCACACTTCAAATGCACCGTTCGACGGTGCAGAAGGGCACTTAGGTCGATGCGGTCTCTGAAATGAGACACAGCCAGAGTCTGTTTTTTAGCACCTGCAAAAACATGCTGTTTACATATTTGACAAGAATGCAGAGGCTTCCTTTTGCCCCTGAAAAAAATCAAATTTCAAACACAACTTGACTGTTCATTTCTCCAAAAGACAACCATGAAGCTCCATCCAAACCTGAAGCAGATAGTTGGTGCATGTGTACAGTAACCTGAGGGGAGTGAGGTGACTATTTCTGAGGAGAACATGAGCAGTGAAGATTCACCTTGGAGCTAGAACAGGGACGTGCACATGATTATACAGGGGCAGGGGCTCAAGTTTTTTCCAGTCATTTATACAATATGGAAATTAATGTGAAATTAAAAAACAAAGTATTAATAGAAAGGTTATGACTGTCCTGTGTAGATGACAGTGATATCCAATAGGCTAGGCACTCACGAGGCTGGCTGTGGCAAGTGTAAGTGAAAGCAACACGCACTGGCAGGAAGAACAGCAAACGCCGATGAAGGAAAGGGTCTTTGCAGTGATGGGCGTTACCAGAGAGGACGATGGCCAGAGGACGCGAATGGGACGGGGAGGCAACGCGTTGGGGGGGGCAGCGCGACACGGCTCGGGCCCGCCAGTGCCCCAACGGGGCCCTAGTTATTATTATTTTTCCTCCGCTTTAAACTGGAAAATGGCCCACTTCCCACTGGCGAAAACTCATGAAATTTGGCAGGACGACCGGGCCTGGTGAAAAATTCGATATTCTGAAGTCGCCCAAACAAGAAAATGCAAAATGGCTCAATAGCGCCCCCAAAGGTGAAAATTCACACTATTGACTGTCACGCCTGTACGCTTTGTCATATTGACACAAAAATTGACACACACATGTATCTCAATAAGATCTACAAAAAAGTCAGTGCGGGCGTATCTGTCAAATGTACGGTTAAAGGGTTATTTCGCATTTTTTGCCGTTCCGCACACATTGGAATTTCGCTAACTCCTCCGAAGGCTTTCGTTCCACCAGCACTACATTTGCTCAGGCCAATCTACACCCCATGGCCATTGAAAGTTGTACAAATCATGACGCTGCACCCCACGGTTTACGTTCTAGGGGGCGCCAAAGATAACCCACAAATCCACATTCTTAAAAATCTTATAACTTTTTATTTTTGTCCTCATTGGCCTCCAAGTTTTCTAGGATGATGCAATGTCCAGCCATCAACACATTTGTGAAGGAATTTTTACTCCCCAAAAAAGCGCCCCCCCCATGGCAGGACAAAAAAGGCCATTTTTTCTTGTCCCCTAAGGTGAAAATACACATTGTTCAGTGTCACGCCTATACGCTTTGTCATATTGACACAAAATTTGACACACACGTGTATCTCAATAAGATCTACGAAAAAGTCAATGGGCACATATCTGTAAAATGTACGGTTAAAGGGCTATCTTGCATTTTTTGCCGATTCGCACACATTGGAATGTGGCTAACTCCTCCTAAGGCTTTCGTTCTACTGACACCAAATTTGCTCAGGCCAATCTACACCCCATGGCCATTCAAAGTTGTACAAATCATGACGCTGCACCCCACGGTTTAGGTTCTAGGGGGCGCCAAAGATGACCCAAATATCCACATATTTAAAAGTCTTATAACTTTTTATTTTTCTCCTCACTGGCCTCCAAGTTTTCTAGGATGATGCAATGTCCAGCCATCAACACATTTGTGAAGGAATTTTTACTCGCCAAAAGAGCGCCCCCCCATGGCAGGAGAAAAAAGTCCATTTTTTCTTGTCCCCTAAGGCGAAAATGCACATTGTTGAATGTCACGCCTGTACGCTTCGTCATATTGACACAAAATTTGACAATCACGTGTATCTCAATAAGATCTACGAAAGAGTCAATGCGCGCGTATCAGTAAAATGTACGGTTAAAGGGCTATTTCGCATTTTTTGCCGTTTCGCACACATTGGAATGTGGCTAACTCCTCCTAAGGCTTTCGTCCCACTGACACCAAATTTGCTCAGGCCAATCTACACCCCATGGCCATTCAAAGTTGTAAAAATCATGACGCTGCACCCCACGGTTTACGTTCTAGGGGGCGCCAAAGATGACCCAAATATCCATATTCTTAAAAGAATCCACACACCCCGCATCCCCCATCCCCCATGGCAGGAGAAACAGTCAAGTTTTTCCTGCCCATCACTCAATCGCATCGCTCTCCCGGCAACACCGTGACGAGGAGCAACTTGCCGTTTGGATATATCCTAGCTGTGTTTGTGCCCTCACTCATGGTCCAGACTTTTTTCAAATAGGACATGTAGTTTGTCTGCAGCGAGTGTTTTGGTAGAAACTGCGCCTCCCATTCATTATAATGGGAAATGACCACAGACAAGTGCGCACACCATCTTTGGACCTTGAGTGTGACGCGATCGGGGGGGGGGGGGGGGCAGTCGCGCGGGGGGCGGCGCGACACGGCTCGGGCCCGACAGTGCCCCACCGGGGCCCTAGTTATTATTTTTCCTCCGCTGTAAACTGGAAAATGGCCCACTTCCCACTGGCGAAAACTCAGGAAATTTGGCAGGATGATCGGGCCTGGTGAAAAATTCGATATTCTGAAGTCGCCCAAACAATAAAATGCAAACTGGCTCCATAGCGCCCCCTAAGATGAAAACTCACCTGACGCCTGTACGCTTTGTCAAAATGACACAAAATTTGACACACGTGTATCTCAATAAGATCTACAAAAAAGTCAGCACGGGCGTATCTGTCAGATGTACGGTTAAAGGGCTATTTTGCATTTTTTGCCGATCTGCACACATTGGAATTTTACTAACTCCTCTGAAGGCTTTCGTTCCACCGGCACCACATTTGCTCAGGCCAATCTACACCCCATGGCCATTAAAAGTTGTACAAATCATGACGCTGCACCCCACGGTTTAGGTTCTAGGGGGCACCAAAGATGATCCAAATATCCACATTTTCAAAAGTCTTATACCTTTTTATTTTTGTCCTCACTGGCCTCCAAGTTTTCTAGGATGATGCAATGTCCAGCCATCAACACATTTGTGAAGGAATTTTTACTCCCTAAAAGAGCGCCCCCCCATGGCAGGAGAAAAAAGTCCATTTTTTCTTGTCGCCTACGGTGAAAATACACATTGTTGAGTGTCACGCCTGTACGCTTTGTCATATTGACACAAAATTTGACAATCACGTGTATCTCAATAAGATCTACGAAAAAGTCAATGCGCACGTATCTGTAAAATATATGGTTAAAGGGTTATTTCGCATTTTTTGCTGATCCGCACACATTGGAATTTCGCTAACTCCTCTGAAGGCTTTTGTTCCACCGGTACCACATTTGCTCAGGTCAATCTACACCCCATGGCCATTCAAAGTTGTACAAATCATGACGCTGCACCCCACGGTTTAGGTCCTAGGGGGCGCCAAAGATAACTCAAAAATCCACAGTCTTAAAAGTCTTTTAACTTTTTATTTTTGTCCTCACTGGCCTCCAAGTTTTGTAGGATGATGCAATGTCCAGCCATCAACCCATTTGTGAAGGAATTTTTACTCCTGAAAAGAGCGCCCCCCCATGGCAGGAGAAAAAAGTCCATTTTTTCTTGTCCACTAAGGTGAAAATACACATTGTTGAGTGCTACGCCTGTATGTTTTGTCATATTGACACAAAATTTGACAATCACGTGTATCTCAATAAGATCTACGAAAAAGTAAATGGGTATGTATCTGTAAAATGTACGGTTAAAGGGCTATTTTGCATTTTTTGCCAATCTGCACACATTTGAATTTCGCCTACTCCTCTGAAGGCTTTCGTCCCACTGACACCAAATTTGCTCAGGCCAATCTACACCCCATGGCCATTCAAAGTTGTAAAAATCATGATGCTGCACCCCACGGTCTACGTTCTAGGGGGCGCCAAAGATGACCCAAATATACATTACAGCAGAAAAACTAGTTTTGGCCACTGAGTGGCGCCAAAGGGACTTGTCTATGGAGTCTGGGAGTCACTATTGGCCGTTTTTGACTACTTTAGATTTTACCTTTATATTTCCTCTTAAAAATTTTTTACCTTGCCTTGCCTGGTATCATTTTTTTCAGCACAACCTCACCTGTGTGAATTTACAGTTATTTTATCATTTTCACATACTGTATTTACACAATGGACCCAAATTCACACACAAAACATAAAATCCGAGTGGAAAAAAGTAACATTTTTACTGTGAAAACCACAAATATGTGTGATGAACTGTTTTTAAAACTTAAACTTCAAATAAAAATTGTAAACTTCAAAACATATGCAAATTTTTAACAAAGAACATAGTAATTTACCTCTATTTACATCAAAATGCAGGCAATGGCCCAGGCGTTCTTTGTAAAATCATTTACAAAACCCTGTATAGTCTCACAAATGTCACTTTTTATTTATGCCACTACAAAAAAACATGATGTAAATGATGCATTATGTAAAACATGATGTAAAAAACTTGTGTAGATCCTCCTCTATGTCAGTCCATGTGTAATTTTTCCATAATTCTTTGGTTTTTGCACCATTTTTGTTAGTGTAACTGCAGATTGTGCTGACAGTGTCTATGGCAAAAAAAAAAAAAAAAAAATGAAAATGCCTCAACATAAACCCCTGGTGGTCTCTGAGGGTGAAACCTGCTAACTGCTGCAGCTCTGTCAGCTCTAGTCTCCCATGCAGAGCTCGGAGCGCATGTGTGGCTCTGCACCCTTAGCAGCGTTGCTAACTCCTCAGTAAGGAAAGCCTGCTTCATGTCAGAGTCTCTAAACTCCAGAAGAAGTCGATAAAATTCCCTTTCTTTCCAAAAAAAAAGTCATTAGGGGGTCTGAAAAGTCAGTCACCATATAATTTTGGATTGGTTGTTGTGGTGAAGTTTTCCACCAATAGGAGAGATGTTGTGGTGTGTTTTTTTTTTCTTTTGGCAAGCCTTTTCCGCCTGTAAGACCTGTCGCTAATGTCTGCATGCTATGTTTTCCTGTCTCATACAGCGCGATCGAGCGCCGAACGTGATCAAAATAAGCAGAAAAAAAGTATCACGGACATAATTTATCATAACTCTGGTTTTATTTGGCCTATCAACACAATTTAAAAACTGGTATATAGTTTGAGGTCCTCACTTTTGAGATAAGTTGAAACGGAGGGTGAACGAGGCTCTGTCTTGCAGCTACATCCGGTTAAATATGTCATGTGACTTGAACGCTGGGGAGCGTCAATCGACTGCAGAGCCAGCAGACAAAGTAGTTATGGCCACTGAGAGGCACACATTTGTCATATGCTATAATCCTAACATATTTTAATGCTTTTTCTATTTAAACCTAATGGATCTAAGGTTTGACCTTCAAAATTTAGGAAGAATATGTTTTTGCAGTAATGACCCCCTTAAACAACCAGAGGTCCTTTCCTAAAGTTTATGGAAATTTTAGTGAAGGCCTTGGTTTCTGTCCTTGCAAAATGTATAGAAATAATAAAGCTAAATACCATAAAATGGTCTTGGCGTATTAGCAGTGATATAAAATAGTGGTTTGAATATGAATGAACAACAAAAAAAGAACATCAACAGAGCCTTTTTGAGTTGGGATTCTTTCATTATCACACAAAAACAGACATAGACAGACATCTAAAGGGTAAGGGAATGATCAGCCTTCTAACTCTCAGATGAATCTTCAAAATTCACCTCAGAAATATGCTTATTATTCTTCTCAGAGTACTGCAAGACACACACACACACACACACACACACACACACACACACACACACACACACACTCAGAGTCTGTTTTTTAGCACCTGCAAAAACATGCTATTTACATATTTGACAACAATGCAGAGGCTCCTTTTGCCCCTGAAAAAAATCAAATTTCAAACACAACTTGACTGGTCATTTCTCCAAAAGACAACCATGAAGCTCCATCCAAACCTGAAGCAGGCAGTTGGTGCATGTGTACAGTAAACTGAGGGGAGTGAGGTGACTGCTTCTGAGGAGAACATGAGCAGTGAAGATTCACCTTGGAGCTAGAACCGAGACGTGCACATGATTATACAGAAGCAGGGGCTCAAGTTTTTTCCAGTCGTTTATACAATATGGAAATTAATGTGAAATTAAAAAAACATAGTATTAATAGAAAGGTAATGACTGTCCTGTGTAGGTGACAGTGATATCCAATAGGCTAGGCACTCACGAGGCTGGCTGTGGCAAGTGTAAGTGAAAGCAACTCGCACTGGCAGGAAGAACAGCGAACGCCGATGAAGGAAAAGGGTCTTTGCAGTGATGGGCGTTACCAGAGAGGGCAATGGCCAGAGGACGCGAATGGGACGGGGAGGCAGCGCGTTGGGGGGGGGGCGACAGGACTCAGGCCCGCCAGTTCCCCAACGGGGCCCTAGTTCGCATTTTTTGCCGATTCGCACACATTGGAATGTGGCTAACTCCTCCTAAGGATTTCATCCCACCAGCACCAAATTTGCTCAGGCCAATCTACACCTCATGGCAATTCAAATTTGTACAAATCATGACACTGCACCCCACGGTTTGGGTTATAGGGGGCGCCAAAGATGACCCAAATATCCACATTTTTAAAAGTCATAACTTTTTACTTTTGTCCTCACTGGCCTCCAAGTTTTCTAGGATGATGCAATGTCCAGCCGTCAACACATTTGTGAAGGAATTTTTTCTCCCCAAAAGAGCGCCCCCCATGGCAGGAGAAAAAGTCCAGTCTTTCTTGCCCCCTAAAGTGAAAATTCACATTATTGAGTGTCACGCCTGTACACTTTGTCATATTAACACAAAATTTGACACACACGTGTATCTCAATAAGATCTACGAAAAAGTCACCGCGCGCGTATCTGTCAAATGTACAGTTAAAGGGCTATTTCGCATTTTTTGCCGATTCGCACACATTGGAATGTGGCTAACTCCTCCTAAGAATTTCGTCCCACCGGCACCAAATTTGCTCAGGCCAATCTACACCCCATGGCCATTCAAAGTTGTACAAATCATGATGCTGCACCCCACGGTTTACGTTCTAGGGGGCGCCAAAGATGACCCAAATATCCACATTTTTAAAAGTCTTATAACTTTTTATTTTTGTCCTCACTGGCCTCCAAGTTTTCTAGGATGATGCAATGTCCAGCCATCAACACATTTGTGAAGGAATGTTTTCTCCCCAAAAGAGCGCCCCCCCATGGCAGGAGAAAAAAGTCCAGTTTTTCTTGTCCCCTAAGGTGAAAATTCACATTATTGAGTGTCAAGCCTGTACGCATTGTCATATTGACACAAAATTTGACACACACGTGTATCTCAATAAGATCTACGAAAAAGTCAACGCGCACGTATCTGTCAAATGTACAGTTAAAGGGCTATTTTGCATTTTTTGCCAATTCGCACACATTGGAGTGTGGCTAACTCTTCCTAAGGCTTTCGTCCCACTGGCACCAAATTTGCTCAGGCCAATCTGTACTCCATGGCCATTAAAAGTTGTACAAATCATGACACTGCACCCCACGGTTGAGGTTCCAGGGGGCGCCAAAGATGACCCAAATATCCACATTCTTAAAAGTCTCATAACTTTTTATTTTTGTCCTCACTGGCCTCCAAGTTTTCTAGGATGATGCAATGTCCAGCCATCAACACATTTGTGAAGGAATTTTTACTCCCCAAAAGAGCGCCCCCCACCATGGCAGGAGAAAAAGTCCAGTCTTTCTTGCCCCCTAAAGTGAAAATGCACATTATTGAGTGTCACGCCTGTGTGCTTTGTTATTGTGACACAAAATTTGACACACACGTGTATCTCAATAAGTTTTACAAAAAAGTCAACGCGCACGTATCTGTCAAATGTACGGTTAAAGGGCTATTTCGCATTTTTTGCCTATTCGCACACATTGGAATGTGGCTAACTCCTCCTAGGGCTTTCGTCCCACCGGCACCAAATTTGCTCAGGCCATTCTACACCCCATGGCCATTCAAAGTTGTACAAATCATGACACTGCACCCCACGGTTTGGGTTATAGGGGGCGCCAAAGATGACCCAAATATCCACATTCTTAAAAGTCATAACTTTTTATTTTTGTCCTCACTGGCCTCCAAGTTTTCCAGGATGATGCAATGTCCAGCCATCAACACATTTGTGAAGGAATTTTTTCTCCCCAAAAGAGCGCCCCCCATGTCAGGAGAAAAATGCAAGTTTTTCTTGCCCATCGCTCAATGGCTCAAACGCATCGCTCTCCTGGCAAAACCGAAAGGAGGAGCAACTTGCCATTTGGATATATCCTAGCTGTGTTTGTGCCCTCACTCATGGTCCAGACTTTTTTCAAATAGGACATGTATTTTGTCTGCAGCAAGCATTTTGGTAGAAACTGAGCCTCCCATTCGTTATAATGGGAAATGACCAAAGACAGGTGCGTACACCATCTTTGGACCTTGACTGTGACGTCAGAGTTTGAGATACAAATGTTATTTGACCTCTGACCTTTGGTGGAGACCCTAACCTTTCAACCCGCGAAAACGGCGTTTCAATAGCTCTTACGGCTTTCCTACAAATACACTTTGATCGGCTGCTCCTACTGTCTTTCCAATTCTGCTTCACAGATCATCAAAGAGTGTGAACGTGTGTAATGAGCGCATATTGAATGTTAATTATGTTAACTATGTTAATTATTAGAAGAAATAACAACAACAGTCTTTTTGGACAAAATTTCTTTTTATTACAGAATTATAATAATGGAAGCATAGTACAATGAAACCATTCAAGTGATGTCATACCTCATAATTTATTAAAGGGGACCTGCCACCAAAATTTCATACCCATTTTTATCATTTTTTCCTAATCCTTGATGTCCTCTGATCATGTTTGCAACATAATTTTAGCTGAAAAGTTATTCGATGATTTGTTTTAGTATGCCTAAAAAACCTTTCAGAAAAATCAACAGGTTTTACCATAAATGTTAATGAGCTTTGCTCTGATTGGATCGCTGCTGTAAAGCCTGCTGTGCTCTGATTGGCTCAGCAGTGGAGGTTCTGATGCCGTTTTATCTGTTATGCTAATGTGTGCTAAAGGCTAAAAATGGCAGACATTAATCCATATATTTTTGACCCCGAGTCCGAAGAGGAGGTAGAAGGTGAAGAAGCCGGAGAGCGAAAGAACATGGACGTGTCAGAATGGTAATTTGATAAGACAGTGGTTCTCAAATCCAGTCCTCGAGCCCGCCCGTCCTGCATGTTTTGGACGTTTCCCTGCTCCAACACACCTGATTCAAATGATCAGCTCGTTATTAATTTTATTCCAGAGCTTGATAACGAGCTGATCATTTGAATCAGGTGTGTTGGAGCAGGGAAACATTCAAAAAATGCAGGACGGGGAGCTCGAGGACTGGACTTGAGAACCACTGTGATAAGAGAAGATTTGATCTAACTTATCATTCTCGGTTAGGCTATGGGTGATCAGGCTACACACGAACACACAGCACATGGTTATCTTGTTTATTTCCGAAATTAAGTTCATGGACCTCCAAATAGTTTATTAACACAACACATAATTTGGCCCTCCATGGAAAATAATTGGAGACCAGTCATACAGTATTATTCACAATTAAGCTGCGTGTGGTATAGGATGATGAACCTATGCACAAGGCCTATAGTCTATTTCGTGTCATAATCAATAATTCCCAAACTCATTACCTACCTTTTACTTCAGGTGTACGTGTGGGAATTGCTGCACAATGGAGACTGAGACTGAGAACGTATGTTGCAGGGAGATATCAGTGGTAAGACAGTGACATCTGTGATATGGATAACATTTTGGGTAAACACCAATTATTACTATATCTGACAAAAACATATCTGAATGCACAGGCACTAAATAGAATGGAGGAGCTGGAGCCACCAGTTCATTGCATGACAATCCATCCTGGACTAGATCCAGTATGCCTGAATATTTTTTCCCTGCAAAATGCCCTCAATATCTACCAAAGGGATTACGGGCAAGTACCAATTACATGCTATGAAAAGTAAGTGCAATAATGTTAACACTGCAAGGCACATAAGCATATTCAAACATGACTAACTTACACCTATTAATAATACCAAAACGAAATAAGCAACATTTGAAACAAAGTTTGAAGTATTTTGTTTTATTACACTCAAAGCCACTTTACAGGAAATACACAACACACACACCACTTGCACGCAGCACACACACACAGAGAAAAAAAAATAGAAAGGAAAGAGGGTTAATGTCGTAATATACATATACACATATATACAACAACGTCCTTTTTTTTATTACAGCCGTTGCAGGTTCCTGTCATATAGGTCCTTTGTTAGCTGGTGCTGGGGATATCTTGGCCGGCATGTACGTGTGGTGATCCCCTCTTGTGCCGTCCAGCGTATCCGGCGGGAGTTCCCTGACGGGGCGGGGCATTACGTTGGGTTCAAACGTCCTCCAATCTGAACCGGGACTTGTAGGGCGCAACAGCATCATCCATGGGGGGGTGGTCAAACTGGGATGAGAGGAAGCTGGGGACAGGAATCTCCTGAAGTTCCTCTAGGTAGGGCTGGGGACTGGGGAGAACCTCTTCGAAGAGGAGATCCATGAGTTTGTGAAGGTAGTCTAAAAATGTAAAAGGAAATGCAAATGAAGTGAAAATGACCTGGTGTTTTATTTCAATAAATACTTTAAAAAAAAATTACTGTATGTTGGTGGTGTTTTCACTGATTTCACTGAGGCTGCTCCTTTTTTTGCCTTTGGGAAATTCATCTTGTACTTCAGTCTGCCAGATGTTGTTTTGGCTTGACAGCGACCAGCATTCTCATTGAAGTGCATTGCTGCCAGGTACAGTTTGAAGGAGAAAAAAAAATTCTGTGGTAATAAGAGTCAGAGCAGAACACTGGCTGCATCAGGTCTGTATCAAACATCTACTTAATTTCCTTAGGGGTCAATGAAGTATAGTAATAAAGTAACTGTACTGTAGGTAACCACAGCAAAGATATATCAAATACAGGGTTGGGTGGGTTATGTACATGTGGATGTTTTTAATCATTAGATGTGAACATACCTGCATAACATCCCAATAAATGGGAACACCACATTCTTCGGTGTGAATCTCAGAAGAACGCTGTGGAAAGCCTCCAGTGTTGAGGTCTGATACTGGGAGCTGAGCTTCTCAACATCTGTCAAGACCCTCTTGTTCAGTAAGATTCTCTCCAGTTTGTAGAGAGCTTTGGAGCCTACAGACAGATTGTTGTTACTTGTACAGAAGCAAGCTTGCCAGACAACATTACATAAGATACTGTATCATGGAGGACTACATACCTGGCTTAAACCATTTTTTGGGATATTTTGTCCGCCGAATAGGGTGGAGGCATTTGGGAAAGACGGGGTTGTCATGGTTGTGCTTGTCTTGTATGTGGTTCACCAGTGAGGTCCATTTAGCCACTTTTTCAGGCCCAGATGATGAGGAGATTGCTGTCCAGTACATGTGGTTACTGATGCTCCGCCGCCACTTTTTCACAATGTCGCATTCTTTGTCTTTAGACACCTTGTCCAATTTCTTGGGCAGACCTGATGAAAAAGAAAAGAAAAAGACAAAAAAGTCTTGCGAGTACTATCCCCATGAGTCCATGCTCAATTCAAACGAGTCCAAGTTTACTAAATGCCTATCCGGCTGTTAAGTGTGACGTCATTTTGTGAGCGGAGCGGCTTCCGGGTCCATGGGGAATCAGCCTCCATTCACTCTCTATTCAAAACAACAATGGCGGAACCCGTGAATCTCTTTACAATAACCTCATTTTTCAGAGGGGAACCACTCAGAGTTAAAAAGGGACTTAAAGCTTTCAACTCAGATAGAGTTGTTAATGTAAATTTTAGTGATGACGAGATGAAGCCTCATGAAGCATCGAAGCTTTCCATCCAATTACTCGCCCCCTGGGCCGAAGCTTCATGATCGTGCTTCATTTGCTCTATTGTGCCATCAAGTGGACAATAAATGTAAAACAGGCAGAGTGATAAACCAAAGACACCCCGTGGCTTTGGTGCGCGAAGCTTTGAATTCACTGAATGAATGGATGTGATGCCGTGTGTTTGTGATACAATCATAGACTGTATACAGTCTATGGATACAATTCAGAAATGAAGTTATTTTTTTGTCTTTGTTGTTGGGAGGAAATCTGTAGAATGATAGTTTAGTCGCTGTTTTTGTCTCTGATCTGTTTAAGCAGCAAGGGACATAGCACTGAGGCATTATAACAACTTATCCGCTGGACCCGGAAGTGGAAGAGGAGAACGCGGCTACGTCACGGCTTAACAGCTGGATTCCCTTTGTCATCCTGTAGTTATTCACTCCTATAAGTAGTATATTTTTTGGTGTACACTATTTTTACATTACATAGCATAACTATGTATTGAATCAAATAAAGAGACAAAAATTACCCTTTTCAAGGTGCCAGACATCATAAAAATGCTGGACATTGCGGTCCCGCAGAAACTTTTGAATCTGTGGATGTCGGTCAGTAACAATGTAGTCCACTGCCACACCCTTCGCCTCTAGAAGCTCAAGGCTTCTTTTGAGACCCTCCTTCTCCATGTGATGGCTCCCTCCAACCTCATTGCTCTTGTGGATTAAAAACAATACGAAAAGAAAGTGATGAATCGGATGAATCACACAATGACAACGCCACAAATTATTTCTCTACTCTTCAGTCTCTATTATTAGACTGAATGTGTAAAAGAGAACATAACAGATAGCAATGTAAATGTAAGTATTTGCAATGATGAATGTAAAATATCTCTCTTTTTCAGGTTACCAGGCAAACAAACAACAAATTCAAGGAATCTTTGTGTGATTTTTCCATTTTCATATAAGGATCTACTAACCTGGACAAGCTGCACATCAATGATGTTGTTGTTCTCCAGGTTCATCAATGAGTAGCTGCCATACTTTGCACTATGACCTGCAAACACATAAGTGATGTCGTGAGCCCACTGCTTTTGAGCATTTTTGTGCCCTTTTGTGTCAAACTTTAAATGCATTGCGAGTCAATGAATAGGCTTACCTGGACTGTCTGCCCTCATATCCCCGCCAAGTTTGACCTTTCTTTGGCTGAGAACCTTCCACGCTTCCTCCTGAATCCTATTCCACTTGTGGATCACGGCTGGCTCCAAATAGGTCCGTGCGTGCCTTCCTAAAGTTGTGTGGCCAATGGACTTCAGGTTCATGGCTTTGAATACCTACAAATAAAATCATAATTCATTACCACAATTCTAAGTCACATTCTAAGTGCGCTTTGGATCACAATATCAAAGACAAAAACAACATTAGGTGTATTTTTCACTTGTCCTCAACAAGGTCATGTGCTGAGGGAAATTACATAAAAAGGAAGGATATTACATAAAAACTGCAATGTGATGGTGAGTGTGAAGTGCGAATCGATACCTTGTTCAGCTTGAAAAATGACATGCCAGTGAAATATATGGCTGCAGACAGTTGGAGGTTGATGATTGGGCAGCTCCCAATGACTGGTTGACTTGTCCACTCTATTGGTTGACCATCAACACTTACACAATCTTTGAGGACTCTGATACATCTGTCATTGTTTGGTCAGGCTCATATGTAGAGTCAAGTGGTGGCGGGATCACTGAGGAGTCTTCCCCTTCGTCTTCCTCCTCCACAGCTAACCGACGCCTTTTAGCTGGCCGTGGCCTGATCGGCGTATAGGTCAGAGTCTCATCAGTGGTAGCTGTAGTCTCACTCGCTGCTGTAGTTTGAGTGCCTGTATTTGCAATGCATTTTATCAGTATTACTATTAAAATAATACACTATTAGAAATAATACACAATTAAAATAATATTATTTTACCACTATTACTTTATATTATTATTGTCAACACCACATATTCAGAACAGAAGTTAGAACATAAGAGTTAAACTAGGCACAAGAGAGTGGTTGCAAAATGAAAGAAATCACAAACCTCTACTTTTCACATGATGGCGCAATGTACCAACTGAGAGCTGTGTACCCCTGTTACACAGACTGGGTGGGTCTGTTTGGCAAGACGCATACTTGAACCTCAGTGTTGTCCCTGAGGTGGTCTGATTGACATAAACACACAGAAAGAGAGAGAGAGAGAGAGTCAACACACAAAGTGTGTGAAACAACATATATATTTTCAACAACCTGTTCAAAGAACGTGCTAATGTACCAGGCTCGGAGTGGCTAATCGGGAGGACCGGGACAATTCCCGGTGGGCCGGTGTTGTGCCGTAGAAAGCACCCCCGCCGTAGAATGCACCCCCGATGGGAGCGCGGTTGAAAGTACTTAACAGGGCGAAAATAATCCAACTTTTCCTTACCATTGGATGAATTCAAAGCGTGTGCCTTTAATAATTTCACTCAGGCTATTCAGATAAGCCGAAAAAATAGCCCTCTGATTCAGAATATTTGCTGTCCCAAAAATATAATGTATGCTAGCTTGACAGTTTACTGTACAGTTTATATACCCAAGCACACCTCCGTATGTGCATTTTTGAGACACATAGCGTTCTGCGCTACAGAAATGTTGTGACGATCCGAACTAGTTTCGGTGCTCCAGCGGTGTTTCATTCATTCTGCCCAGCTACAAGTTCATTTTCCCGGCAGTGAACCCAAGGAAACACCGGTCGTTTGGAAGAGACCCATAGCGGGTACAGTGGTAGCTGAGTCTGGCTCTGTCTGGAGCGTGATGATGACTATGACTTCGTACGCCCCCGACAAATAAAACTACTATTAGTTCATGCAAAAAAAAAGTGTTTTACTTATGGACAGTCGTGATGGCACGGCTTCAGGCTTCAACAGCAACTTGTCTGCAAAGCCACTGTGAAACTGGCCGAAGTTGGTGAAGTCCGTCTCCTTGAAATGCTGGGCACATACGCTTAACTTGGAGCTATAGCGTTCTGGTTTGCATCCAAAAATAATCTCCAGCCATTTTCCTATTAACTCAGGGTCTTTGGGCAGCGCGTGTAATGTCCTGGTTCGGCTTTTGCAAAGCGCGCAATACCGCTGTCGTTCAGCCATTGCTAACACTACCACTTTGCACTTCGCTATCATGCAGACCGCGGACGTCGTGGGCGCGGCTCACCGAGGGTGCGCTCATGAATAATAATGAGCAAGGTCGGTGCAACGTAACACCGACCTGCTTTTTCAATTGGCCTGGTTTACCCATCCTTAAATTTTAAATCTCTACAGAATGCAAATGACGTAACGGTTTTTTTTCACATTTTCAACATAGAACGAACATGATATGGACCTTATCTGACACACAAAAATGAAAAAATGCACTTTTTGTGGCAGGTCCCCTTTAAGATGTTGGCAAGTCTGGTGATTTCTTCATTCATCAGGTTTCCTGCATGCATACAAACAGAGCACATCAGTAACAGTGAATGATAAGTATGACTGTGTCATTGTGTAAGAAATGAAAGTGGTTTACTTACACATCCATAGAAAATAGGTGGTTGAGCACAGCACGCAAACAAAGCTTTGCCACGACAGTGGAACTTCCCAAGTAGCCGATACCAAGGTCACACAATCATGGTGAGCAAAGGTCAAACCAGGTCAGGCACTCACGAGGCTGGCTGTGGCAAGTGTAAGTGAAAGCGACACGCACTGGCAGGAAGAACAGGAAACGCCGATGAAGGAAAAGGGTCTTTGCAGTGATGGGCGTTACCAGAGAGGGCGATGGCCAGAGGACGCGAATGGGACGGGGAGGCGATCGCGTTGGGGGCGGCGCAACGCGGGGAGGGCCCGCCAGTGCCCCAACGGGGCCCTAGTTTTTCCTCCCCTTTGAAGGGCAAAATGACCCACTTCCCACTGGCAAAAACTCATGAAATTTGGCAGGAAGACCGGGCCTGGTGAACAATTCGATATTGTTAAGTCGCACAAACAATAAAATGTAAAATGGCTCCATAGCGCCCCCTAAGGTGAAAATTCACATTATTGAGTGTCACGCCTGTACGCTTTGTCATTTTGACACACACGTGTATCTCAATAAGGTCTACGAAAAAGTCAGCGTGGGCATATCTGTCAAATGTACGGTTAAAGGGCTATTTCGCATTTTTTGCCGATTCGCACACATTGGAATGTGGCTAACTCCTCCTAAAGGTTTAGTCCAACCGGCACCAAATTTGCTCAGGCCAATCTACACCCCATGGCCATTCAAAGTTGTACAAATCATGACACTGCACCCCACGGTTGAGGTTCTAGGGGGCGCCAAAGATGACCCAAATATCCACATTCTTAAAAGTCTTATAACTTTTTATGTCTGTCCTCACTGGCCTCCAAGTTTTCTAGGATGATGCAATGTCCAGCCATCAACACATTTGTGAAGGAATTTTCTTCTCCCCAGAAGAGCGCCCCCCCCATGGCAGGAGAAAAATCAAGTTTTTCCTGCCCGTTGCTCAATGGCTCAAACGCATCGCTCTCCCAGCAAAACCGAAAGGAGGAGCAACTTGCCATTTGGATATATCCTAGCTGTGTTTGTGCCCTCACTCATGGTCCAGACTTTTTTCAAATAGGACATGTAGTTTGTCTGTAGCGAGCGTTTTGGTAGAAACTGCGCCTCCCATTCATTAAAACGGGAAATGACCACAGACAAGTGCGCACACCATCTTTGGACCTTGAGTGTGACGCGATCGGGAGGGGGAGGCGGCCCTAGTTCTTCTTATTCTTCCGCCGATTTTTGCCGCTTTTCAACTCCTTCAAACTTTGTGCTATTTCAACCATTCTAATTGTAAACTGTTCCACTCCTTCAGAACATGTGTGCTTGTATTTTTTTTTACCTTTCTACCCTTTATACTTTTTGTTTTTTTTTACTTTTTGTGCCAACATTTTAACATTGAAATCAATGGGGAAATCTTCCAATTCCTCCTTTTATTCTTCCACCTTCAAAGCCTTATAACTTCAGCATACTTTCACCTAGAGACCTCATTTTTGCTTTAAAATGTTCATTATCTTGTCAACTGTTAATGTTTTATTCAATTTTTTGATATCTTTACAGTTTTCCCACAATTTAGCTTTAAGCAACTCGTGGTTTTCAGCAAATTTCAGGCTTTATAATGGGTGTGTATTGAAGAAGCTAGAGTGTTTGATGTCATCACTAGAGTGCAGAGCTCCTCTTGGATCGACAGAAGCACGCTCGAATATATCGCTCCCACACCCACAAATTTCACTCCACAGCCATAAAAAATACATCAAAATGGAGGTATATGTGTCCTGCTTCTCACAAAAGAGGTTTCAAATCATTTAATCGTGCCCCTTGGCCAGCAGGTGACCAACTGTCCAAAAAGGCAAAGATTCCTCCCATTAACCCTAATTTAATCTCTCTCCCAGAAAATCCTGATCATTACTCGGGCTCAGACCTTTTTAACTCGCTGTTGTGGCCACATTTTTAAGAGTACAGACATGAAAAACACATCATTGTGTTCATGAAGGGCTGAGGATTGTACAAAATTATTTTCATTCTGGGATTTAAGGAAATCACGCTATGTGAAGAAGTTCAGAGGCCCTAAATCCACTGCAGTTAGGCAGCCTCTCATTCAAACAGTAGGTCAGTTAATGCCTTTGATGTCTGACACCTGTTGAGATGCATTAATTAACGCACACACACACATTCTTGTACTTGCTGCTTTGTGAGGTCTATGAGAAAAGACCTACAAAGTGAGAATACACTCACTGAGTTTACATATATAAGCAAGTTTCACAAAAAAAGTTTTTAGCTGACAGAGCGAGGTGAAGAAGTTCAGAGGCCCTAAATTCACTGCAGTTAGGCAGCTTCTCATTCAAACAGTAGGTCAGTTAATGCCTTTGATGTCTGACACCTGTTGAAGATGCATTAATTAACACACACACACACACACACACACACACATTCTTGTACTTGCTGCTTTGTGAGGTCTATGAGAAAAGACCTACAAAGTGAGAATACACTCACTGAGTTTACATATATAAGCAAGTTTCACAAAAAAAGTTTTTAGCTGACAGAGCGAGGTGAAGAAGTTCAGAGGCCCTAAATTCACTGCAGTTAGGCAGCTTCTCATTCAAACAGTAGGTCAGTTAATGCCTTTGATGTCTGACACCTGTTGAGATGCATTAATTAACGCACACACACACATTCTTGTACTTGCTGCTTTGTGAGGTCTATGAGAAAAGACCTACAAAGTGAGAATACACTCAGAGTTTACATATATAAGCAAGTTTCACAAAAAAGTTTTTAGCTGACAGAGCGAGGTGAAGAAGTTCAGAGGCCCTAAATTCACTGCAGTTAGGCAGCTTCTCATTCAAACAGTAGGTAAATTAATGCTTTTGATGTCTGACACCTGTTTAGATGCAATCATTAACGAGACACACACACACACAGTCTGACAATGTATGTGCGTGTGTGTCTGCTTTAAGCCTCCTCTCTCCTGCTGCAGTGACACATCTTCCTTCGCCATGGCAACCAATCAGTGCACCTGGAGACACACAGCTGACTGGAAAGCTGCTTCTAATGGCCATATGAGACACATGAAGCCAGGCTCAATACACAGAGCACTAGGGGTTACATTTAAACCCTTCACCAGAGCACCTGAAAAACTTTGGCCCCTATCTCCTACCACAAACTTTGACCTAGAGAAACCATTCAGGGCTCCAAAAATGTATTCAGGATTTTTATTCATTTAAATTTTACCAACTTTAAATGTAATCCTGTTATTAATACATTATTCAATTCTTCAGACAAATTTAAACTCATTCAAACCTTTCTAATACTTCAACCTTGTCTAATACTTGAGGATTTTTAATTATTCAATTTTTTTCCCATTTTAAACTCACTCATTATTGATGCATTATTTAATTCTTCAAACAGATTCCCAGATTTACCACTACAACTACTAGTAATATTACTAATATCACTACTACTACAACTACCTATTATCATACTTCTTTTCGTATGAAATCTTAAACTTATGCCACTTCTCACTTCTCTGTGTTTTACGGTCATTTTCTTCCTTATCCAATTTTTTTGCAATTGCAGACAGTTTTTGTTGCCTCTTTAAGCATGATTGCAATTTTAATTTATGAAGCACATTCATACTGTTTGGACTTAAACAGTTTTCACTTTCATCCAACTTCCACTTCTTCTTCACCTAACCAATTTTACATTTAAACCTCCTTTTATTTTTTATTAGCAGTTTTCTATTGCTTTTTCAGCTTTCAGCACTCTGCATTACCATGCGTTTTCTGCAAGGAAATGCAATTTTTCTAGTTTTAATTTGTTGCTTCTTTATAATGTAGAGCGGACTGGGGATTCCAACAGGGCTTAAATACATGTATTGGTGTCACCAAACAGTGTGTTGCTGCCCCGAAGCACAGCAGCACACAGACTGGAGGCTGCCAACCAGACCCCAGCCTGACTCTGTTTGCCAGTGATTGGATCAGGGTCCATCACTGATATAAGCAATGGTGGAGAGGCCACTGAAGCACTTTCGTCAGAGCTGGAGCCGACAGGTAACAATCAGCCCTCATTTTGCTTATGTTAGAAAATCTGACAGTCAATTTAAGCAGTGACAGCATTGTCTATTACAAATAAGACTTACCAATTTCACACATGTATATTTTGATTGTTCCAATGATCTTAGAGCCAGGCACCCGCGGCCAGGTCTCTTTCAGCGTGCCATCCACTCTAGGTACTGGACCAAGACCAGCCATCTTCACAGCAGAGGTCTTGAAGAGACAGTAGTGGCCTCACTTGAAGGGGTTATAAAATAATGACAATCTAAAATGCTTGACTAGACATTGTCCATTGTTTGCATTTACTATCCCTTAAGCTAGCATTCTATATTGGCTACTTGGATTTTTATCACTGATTAAATAGCAAGAGCACCTTCCCAACTTATAGCCTACTTCCTATGTCAGAATCCATTGATAATGTCCTGTCTCCTCTGTACAGCACCCAGTGGAGCCTCTCCTTGTTATTGTTCTCTGGGCATCGGGTCATCACTTTGTTTCAACACAAACAACGCCCCCCCATTCACTAGTGCAACTTTGTGCAAAACTGCAGTGGCCCAATGGCCCAAATTATATCCCACACCCTTTCAGGAGTGTTCAACAAGGCCCCCCCCCTGCTGGGCCAAGACAGAGCCACCTGCCTTTAGGAGTCAAAAGCATCGCTCCACAGTGGCGTGTGTGTGCGCGCAATGTTAAAACGGTGCTCTTGCTCTATGGCAGTTTTTGCCAGCAGAAATATCAAACAGGCCTAGTCACTGAGGGCATGACAAATTTATTGTATTTAATTTAATTGAATTTATTTATTAATCTTTAATGAAATCTGGCTGCTTGTGCTTCATAATTTTTTTCATTTTTTTTTATTGATTATCTTGAGACAGACATTTGCTGCATCGCAAATCCGCACCTACTCAAACTTGGGTACATGAAACCTGTCATGAGCTCATGTCCAAAGTGATAAATGCTGATTCTTGCATGGAAATGGTCGTATGGACAGTTTTCTGCTGTATGTTCATTTGATAAATGAAGGCCTGAGGTTTTAAATGCTGCAATGTCTCTCTCCCCACTTCTCATTGATGCTAATACAAAATATTCTGAGAGAAGTAGAAGGAACTTCTGTTCCTAACTTACAAGTTTGTCCAAACTATTCACTGTAGGAAGACCAAAATCATACCAAAGCGCTAAAAAAGTCCTTACGATAACCACAGTCTGCTTTTTTTCTGACAGGAGCTACTGTTTTGTCAGAGTAAAGCCGCGTTCAGACCAAACGCGACCTCGGCGACGTGAGCAACGACTCCCAATGCAAAGTCTATGGACAGCTGCGACCTGACGCGACCTGACGCGACCACCGGCGACGTGACGTCAGCGATCTACACGACCAGGTTGTGCATGGTCGCCGACGTCGCATCGCCTGAGGTCGCAGGACGCCAAGTCGTTTTTTTATAGCGCGCATATAAAAAGCCATACAGTGACAGTCGTGCGCAATGCCGCACAAGTTTTATTTGTCACGTGCCTAAATGTACAGGTACAGTGGCAGTGAAATGAAAGTGACATCTGCGATTGTGCCAAAAAAGCAGAATAATAATAATGTAAAATCTGTTCAGAGGGTGTTGTGAAGTCAGTTATAGGGTGTGTGTCATGAGGAGTTCAGGATCCGAGTGGCCTGGGGGAAGCTCCTTTTCAGCCTCTCAGTCCTGGCTCTGATGGAGCGAAGCCTCTTACCCGAGGGCAGCCGCTCAAACAGTCTGTGGTTGGGATGGTGAGTGTTTGATAATCCGTCTTGCCCTGGACCTGCACCGCTGGGTGTAAATGTCCTGGAGGCCGGGCAGTGCAGTATGGGTGATGCGTTCAGCACAATGGATGACTCAATGCAGGGCCTTTCTGTCCTGAGAGCTGCAGCTGCTGTACCAGGCAGTGATGCTCGCAGAAAGCACAGACCCCACTGTGGCGGTGTAGAAAGTTTGCCAATTTTAATTTACAAATGTGCAAAAAAACAAATTCCATTTACATGCATTTGTTTTAAGATTAATATGACTAAATCTTTTTGGTTTACGAACTTTCACCACATGAGCAGCGGTGGATAATGGAGCAGTTTTTTTTTAACACATGCATGAGTGTCACACGTGCTTGTGTTTTCTGATCCTCACCTGTCGCCGCCACGCTCCGACGGTGCAAAGCCACTTTTTTCTTTGCCTCTACCTTTAGATCAGACCACTTCTTCCTGATTTCGGCAACGCTGCGCTCAGTGCCAGCCGTACTTACCGCCACGGCAACGGTGTGCCATTCGGTGGCTTTTATTTTATTGGTGATGCCACTCGAATGGCCGCTGAATAAGGTCTCCCATCTCGCCGCCACCTCATTTACAAGAACCTCCACCTCGGTCTCTGAAAAGTTTCTTTTTCTACGACTTGCCATGATTAAGCGTGAAATGCTGTGGATCCATCAGGCTTATTTATATGCAAATCACATTCAGTAGGTAATTTACATGACCATACATGGTGAATTTTGGGTGTGGGAGGGCGGGGCATGAATCAAATCCCTGCTGCGCAACTTTCTGGCTGGTCTGTGATTTATAAAGGGAAAGTGTGTGCAGGTGTGCGTTGGCAGGGTTTTATAAATCAGATTTTTTTTTGGCCTAAGCACTTTTCAGCTTTTCAACTTACGTACACTTTTAGTATGAATCCTACGCCAGGTTTTATAAATGAGGCCCCAGGTAATTTTTTTACAGTATGTATTGTACAGTATGTGTTAAGGGTTCATTTTTTACAGTGTAACTTCTTACTTTACTGAGTGGATCAAATAAAGGAAACAGACCAATCCTGTTTACTTCTTCAGCAGCACTAAATCAGTCTGATCAGATAGATAATATAACTTCTGTGAAAATCATCCTGTCTTCCGTAAATTGATCAGATTAACATAATTTCAAAATCACATTTGTGTGTCCAAGATTAGTTTTATTTTGACTGGATATTAAAGGACAGAGGCAGAGAGCAGCTCACAGGAAGAGCTCAGTGCACAGAAAGCTGATAAACTTTGCAATTTAGCCTTTTTTGCCCAGTGTACATGGTCATTTTAAATTAATTACATTTGATTATACCCACCGCAGACAGATAGACAGGCGCTCCATAGCTGAGATGGAGCGCCTGTAGTTCGTGTCCTGGCGGGAGATGCTGCTCCCCACCCAGGCGAGGAGGTCCTCGAACTGCGCCAACGACACACAGAAATACCGCTGGAATCGCCCATCGTCTAGGGGGAGTTCCTGGAGCAAGCGGTGAAATTCCCCCAGCTCCGTCCTCCTCCGGATGGTTTCATGCACCCAAACACACCGCCGGCATCTACAGCGGATGTATAGATATGAGGCAGCACAGAGGACGACGTCGGCCATCTTGAACACTTGTCGCACTGAAAACCTCTGCGACTGCAGCTTTGGACTCGGTGTGAACACACCAGGGCGCGACGGGACGTGACCGACCAGCGCGACTAGGTCGCTTCAGGTCGCGTTTGGTCTGAACGTGGCTTAAGCCCAAATGTTAAAACAGTGCTAAGGCAAAAAAAAAAAAATCCCTCGTTTTCTTGTCTTGCATCACTGAATCACGTATAGAGCAATTTGGTTAATGATAATATGCTGACTCTCAATCAAAATTCATGTTAGAGCCACAGGGCAAAAGCACTAAGACACTGGCCCTGATACAATAGTGATGCTAGAAACTTTGAGGCAGACACACTGAGGTGCTGACCCCTAAATAATAGTAAAACTCTAAACTTTAGAGAGGCAATATTGTTATATTTCACTAAAGATTCACTACGAGTTCTACAGCTTGAACAGTTGTGGGACAAATTGTACTGTACATCAAAACGTGCGGTTTGATTGGGATCAGTGTGCTATTACTTTTCTCTATTGTATATGAATTTTTTTGTGACAAAGTCAATGGGACAAGCCAATAGAAAAAGAACAATTATTGGAGTTTTTCAAACATCTACTGTTTTGGCTCTGTTTTTATTTTTTTTCCTGTTTTTTTAATGTGTTATAATTAATACTTGAAAAATTATAGTTTGTTGTAGGTGTACTCTTTGTATAAAATATCACAATGCTACTAGAATTAATTATTTGAAATTTCTGAAGAATCTCATCATTATGAACTAACCCCCACAGTGGCTCCTGAGGTCCTTTTGAAATCTCCTAGAGGGAATTTTCTAGTTCTTCATTACTGTCTCCCTGTCTCCCAACACTTGGCTGCACCCTTCGACCAGCCTTAGCCTTTGTTGTGTCTGTGATTGACAACATGGTCCTCAATTGTACCCCTAATTTCATCAGGAATCTGCATATGTAATTGGCCCCCTTTTTCTTTTCCTCTGTTTTGTCCCCTTTTCTTCCTGCATCTCCACCCTCTTTTCCACCTCACTGACCTTCCATTTCTGTGTCACAGTATTGTAGAAATGGTACACACTATGTCCTGCTTGGTTCATATATACCAGCCAAATGAGAGTTCATGGGATTCAGCTCTGAATGACTGTGAAGAATTAGCTTATCAGTGGTTGCAACTAATGCTTCACACAGCCCCCCTCATCAGTATAAGCTTGGTTTTAGGAGACATTTTCGGGGGGGGGGGGGGGGGATATTATAGAAATGTTTAAAATTGGCATGACTGATTTTGACAACTAGTGCAACACTTTTGTTTGTAATGACTCAAGCAATGAAAGGAGGACTATTAGTTTTATAGGAAATGACTATTTATGACTATTCACTATGACTGAAAAAATGTGCAAATTAGGCGATGGCGTCACAGCCACTAGCAAATAACATGTTAATAAAACATGATTATTCTTGTCAGCTGTCCAACATTCACAATTCCAGCAACTGAACATGCTTTTCCACTGCTTTGTTCATGCTAGGGGCATAGGAGTTGTTCCTGTGCCCAACCTGATCTCCCATAGCCAAGAAGAAAGAAAACGAACAAAGTTTGAACACTCTGTACCACTACACCTTAACACACTTCCACCACCAATGGGTGGTAAGGTAGGTAGGTAGGTGGGTAGTGACGTGTCTCAGTTTCTTGGTTGTGATGTCGATGTCACTTGGATAGACAAACTAATATCTAAAGATGGCTTTTCTACCAAACAAAAAATCATAAATTAATTTAAGGTTAGCTTTCAACATGAGGAACATACATGCACATTTTCAACCAAATAATGACATGCGGTAGGAAGTGAAAGCTCAGATTAGGAATCTTTTTAAAATTTATGAAACATACATTGAATTCATATTGATGCCTTTTCAGGATATTTAAAAACAAAAAAGACCATAAGCCACAAGATCGAAAAATTACAAGTTCTTATTTCTAAAGCCTCAAATTGGTGCTAAGATAAGAAAAGATAAGATACTCCTTTATTAGTCCTACAAGGGGAAATATCCAGCATGGGTGGACTGGTATAAAAATGTGGCCAAGGGTGGACTGGGACAAAAAATTGGCCCTGGACTTTTTGATCCAGAGCAGCCCACAATCCACATACTGATACTGTGCCAACTTACCCAATTGATGCACACACAAACACACAAGCCATAATAACACCACTATACTAAACAATATCCATTTATATTCTGGAGTCGTTCAAATAAATGATAAGTATACAGTGTGTTGCATACTTGCTCTTAGTGATGACACTCAAGTAACGATTTAGGATCAAGACTGTTTATTGAATTACTCATACAGGTCTCATCTTATCATATCTTCTAATCTTATTTTATTTTATGATCTTATTTCAAAAGAGATAGTACAGTTCAACATCATGTATAAACAATACAGCTGCCAAGTATGAATGCACATTTATTATTGTAACATTATTTAATCAGTGTTTGATGAATTCTAACTACAATGTAAAACAGTTGGAAGGACAATAAACCATAAACACTTACTGAAAAAAATGTAAAATTATATTATTATTATTATTATTATTATTAGGTTGTCTAACTCCAGGTCAACTGTGCTTTCTCTAGATTTGTTTCCTTTGTCCCTAATACAGAGATATTATGTGTAATGTGCATTATTTTTATGTGATATTTTCTTGGCATGAAAGGTTAACATTGATACTACAACAAATTAAACTGATGTGACACGTACTTCAATTTCAGCCACCATTCAATGGATAGCTACAACAGAGATTCTTTAGACTGTTGCATCTGTGGTAAATAGAAGTGAGTACTGCAAAAAAATACAAGATGTGACATGCCAGAGAAACGGTGAATACAGTCTATATTATTGTATTTTCAGCAACAGTGCTACAGGTAAAATACCAAACTCTGAGAATATGGCTTAAAGGCACTGTGAGGAGTTTTTAACTATAGTAGAAACAGTCGGAAACTGGTACTGATGCCACTTTATGATATTTAAAAGCAAATGAGACCATCAGTGACTAGACAAACAACTGCTATTTTAGAGTTTGATCACCTGAAACTGCTGTAGGTTCAAACCACACCACACCAGATACTATTGTATATTGTTATACATATATTACTATACACATTGAATTTCCTTTTGAGTATCAATAAAGTTCTTCTTCTCATTGTCAATATCTTGAGGTTTTGTGTCTTTGGACCTTGGTATGATAGCAGCGAAGAACTCTGTGATAAGTGTAGCAAACAGGAAACACTATTTTCTCTATAAATCTGAGTCACATTGAATATGGTGAATAACAAAAAAATCAAAGTGTACTAAGTCGTTTAGCTCTTTATTTTTCTTGACTTTGCTGGTTTAAGTAAAGTGACAGCCACATCAGGCTCATGTGAGAAGCATGCTAGTTGAATTAGTTTACATGTAGTAGGGTCTGTTAACTCGAAAAAAATGGCCAAATCTTTACGCGGTGGATACAAACACCAAATTTGGTACACAAATTCTTAAGGGTGTATCTCATCATCTCAGAAGGGGTGCCCAAAAATTCGGACCCATTAAATGCCTTTTAAAGGGGAAAATCCAAAATGGCTGCCAGAAATGAACCATAATTCCTAAAATGTGGTCTAATTCTGAAATTTTGGCTTAATCTTATTTAATTATAGATTATAGATTTCCATTTATAGTAAATAGAAACGAGAATAAATTGGCTTAAAATGTACTCTGAAAGACATGACTTCACACATTAAGTGAGTGATGTATTGTTGATGCTAGATACAAAATTGTTTTTCAAAAAACTTGTAGTAGGTCCTATGAATGATTATATATAGGTAATATATTGTGACAACTTTATATGACCATAGATCCAGCACTCATATACTGTATAGGCACAACTTTTTTTTAAGCCAAGACATAGCAGGTGACTAGTGTAAAAAATTAAACAACAGCTATCACAATCAAACTTCACAGATGGTTACTTACATTAAGACTAAGATTTTTTGTATTTTTTTCTCAAATGATATGCTTGAATATGCAAATTGGGCAATATATGTACTAATTTGCATTCATTATATATATATTTTTTAATCATTAGAGCCAAGAATATGTGTATAAACACTCAACAGATGCTTACTTTAACTAAATTATAAATAGTATTGACTGGTGCTTGGGGACTGCTGGAGTGGACAGGTTCTCGTGCTTAAAATGAAACAATGTTGCAACTTTTTGTGGGAAAAGCAGGCTTTCCCGTGATCTCTCTCTCTCTCTCTCGCTCTCTCTCTCACACACACACACACACACACACACACACACACACACACACACACACACACACACACACACACAACAGCTATCCAGTCTCTACCATCTCCTGACAAATTTGGATGGACCAAAGTCAATGATTTGTGGAGACCGTTATGGACACGATTGCCAGAGGCTGCCAAAGTTTGCAGAGAACTCCTTAAGTGTGGCTACAAAGCTGAGCCCCTCTGTTCTCGGAAGTGCCGATGCCGGGGTGCTGGATTACCTTGTACAGCATTATGCCAATGTGCTGGTAAATGTGAATGGGACATGTGAGTCACTTGGCAAAAAGATAAAGAATAAAAGACGAAAAGAGGGGAAAAAGACAAAACAACAGACAGACAGACAGACAGACAGTAGCATGCCCACTCAGGTTGGATGGAGATGGGTGGAGAGATGGAGAGATATGATGACAGACAGACAGACAGACAGACAGACATGAAGATGGATGGATAGATGGATGGAAGGATGATGGACGGATGATGGATGGATGGATCCAGCCTCAATGGGACACAGTTCAGATAGATAGATAGATGGATAGATGGATAGATAGATAGATAGATAGATAGATAGATAGATTAGATACAGTAGATTAGTAGGTAGATGGATGGATGGATGGATGAATGAATGGATGCAGCCTCACTGGGACACAAGCCATTGTTCTACTTGTGCCGGTCCCAAGCCCGGGGAAATGCAGAGGGTTGTAATTCAAATAGTTTTGTATGCATTTATAGGGTTTTGAAAAATAATGCCTGCACCGTGAGCATCATCCCCCTTTCTTTCTGCCCATTCATTTGCATCATCTATCAATTTTATCAATAACTCACTTCCTGTTTCAGATAATTTTTGGCACCCCTTCTAGGATGTTTAGGATAACCCAAGGTACACATGTGAGAAACGTTATAGTTTTATGAGATTCTTTAGATGACTTTTGAGTCAATCAAAAACACTGTAGGCCATTTTCAATTTTGTCAATGACTCACTTCCTGTTTCAGATTATTTTGGGCACCCCTTCTAGGATGTATTAGGATGACCCTAGGGACATATGTGCCAAATAGTATGCTTCTCTGAGATTCAATAGGCTATTTGAATCAATCGGCAACACTTTAGGCGGCCATTTTGAATTTCGTCAATAATCCACTTCCTGTTTTTGGCCACTATATCTAAGATGTCTCAGGATGACCCAAGGGTCACGTGTGCCAAACTTTATGATTTTAGGACATTCTTTAGGTGTTTTTTGAGTAAACTGTCACCTGTTTAGGTGGCCATTTTGAATTTTGTCATTAACTCACTTCATGTTTGACATTTTTTTGGGCACCCCTTCTAGGATGTTTTGGGATGACCTAAGGGACATATGTGCCAAATTTCATGCTTGTATCCACCGTGTAATGATTTTTCACCTAACAGACGCTACTAATGGCATCTCAGAGCATTGAGGAAAAGATAATTATGGAGCGTGTTAGGGTTTGTTTTCTTGAAGGGACCCAAAAGCATGCAGTAGAGGCAGAGGAAGCTTAAAGTGGTTTTATTAACAAACATAGGTGCAGGATGGTGAGAGGTCCAGGGTCCAAGGAGTTGAGGAGATCGGTGGTGAGGGGGTGAGGCTGTATGTGAGCTGGAGGAGACAACAGGTGAGTGGATCTGAGCAGAGAGTGTGGCAGTCGTGACAGAGGTTTGGCAGGTGCTGGTGGTTGGTGGAGGGGCTGGGGGAGAGAGGAAGACAGCAGAGATAAATATAAGGCTGAACAGTCACAGAAAAAGTCTCAAGAAACTTGCAAATACTCGCTAGGGGCCAAGATACCACTGGAGAAGTGGGAATAATCTGGCACTGAGCAGTCTGACAGCAGAACTCAAGAACAGGTGGTGATTAGGTTGATCAGGTGCAGGTGCGAAGGTGCAGGAGGAGCTTCAGCTGAAGAGGAGCCGCCCAACCTCTGTAGGGGGAAAAGGGAGACTCCACACACACTCTAAAAAGATTCCATGTTGCATTTAAGTGTTAAAACAAGTGTAATCATGACAGAAAGATTGATTCATTTTGGAGCTTCGAGACTGCAAGTACTTTCATCAAGCACATGCGAAACTGTTTGTTTTCATTCTTACAAATTCTCATTCGAACCTGCTTTGCAAAGACATAGTGTGATAATACATTGTGTGGTACATTATTATTTCATCTAACATTGTCAGCTTAATTCTTCTGTATGCAACTCTGTGCCTTTGTGCACGTGTTTCTCCTTTATTTTGATCATTATTACCATGAGGTGTTAATGGTAATATGACTTTAAATATTAAAAATACAATATTTATTTGAGTTTTAGCTTCAAACCCACAATCATCTTATACAAAAGCACATTTCATGGTATCTGACGGATTGTTACTTTTTACTGAAATTCTGACATTATCAGCTGCTACAAGCTGCTGTGTTGACTGAGATTTCCCTGACATGTTGTTTTCTCTCTTGCTCTCTGTCATGGAAAGAGTGGTGACTGCTGACTAGCTGCATTGTCTGTTGGGAGACACAGAGCGCTCCATCAGTACACGGCTCAAACTATTGGCAAGTGAGGAGGACAGATGGGTGCTCAGTGTTCGAGTGGGTGTGAATGATTATTGGTTAAAATACTTGCAGACCAGGGTCTTCACTGGCCTATCAATCAGGGCTGTTTAGCAGCCAATGATAGCTGTATACGGCCTGCTGGAGTGTTTAAAATGATCCACCAGAGGCAAGGTGAAAGTGTGTGCATTAGTGTGCTTCTGAGACTTAAACTCAAATTAAAACTTCAAAGAGCATAGTCTATTAGGCAGTAAATCTCAATATCAATACCTGATACTGATGTTGAGCATTCCTGTCAATCGGTACGTTTACGTGCACAGATCAGTCGAGCTACAGTCATGGCTTGATCAGGCAGTTCAACTGGATTACTGTTTTGTCTGCTCACATGCACTGAGCAACAATGGAATTATTGACAGAGGCATGTTGCTGTTGGTTGAGCAATGAAAACACTGTCACTTTTACAGCTCAGTACTATAAATACATTCAGAAAGTTTGAATCTTTTTTTACATCCTTCCCTCATCCATTTGTTTACCACCTGGCCTCTAAGCACTGCATCCATACTGTTCAGATCCTGGAGTATCAACACCGGAGCACCCACAGAACATATAGGTTAGTTTTAGTCCAATTAAGCTGTATATATTACAGAGAAAATCACTCTTCAACATTGCATTATCCAGTGAGAAGTTTGATTTAGAGCTATTTCAGTCAGGCCATGGTTTACATGATTTTTTAAATGTCCAGTTTCAGTTGGACTATGATAAACAATCTTTTGTAATAATACGTAAACATACTCAATGTAAACAGCAAAAGTAAATCAACCCTCTCACTTGGCATCTGTGGCAGTATTGAATTATTCATTCAAAACACCTATTTAAAGCCTAAACCAATAACTAAGAAGAGTACAAGTGTTTAGATGCCATGTTAGTTCTTTTTGAAGCTTAGGATTCTCAACCCAAAGAAACTCAAGGATTCCAGACCGTCTTAATACATTTGAAACCAGTGAGTTTATCCAGTTTATTTCTGGACAAAAATTAAGGAAGTTATTGTTAATGTTATGTTACCTGTGGTAAGTCCACCTACCTCCACTGCACTGAACACACAATGCAGGGACAGACGAATGAGAGGCAGCTGATACTACATCTTGTCCATTTTTCTGCAGATTTTCCACTACTTCCACTACTTTTGTCAACTAGCAAGTATTTATTTTACCACCAAGTCCGAAAGCCAAATGAATGTGTTTATTCTGCAACGAGTGCTTTGCAGAGCTGAAAGATTGTAATGTCCAAAGACAACACACTGAAATACGTGTCGCATTTCGGACAAACTCTCCTGAGGAATCTCAAGAGGGGGCGGCTTAAATTCAGAGTTTGACTGTGTCTTACAACCAGAGCTGTTCTTTAATGAAGTGGACTTTAACAGCTCAGGATAGGGCCACAGCTTCCCTCTGTGTGTTGTGGGTATCAGCAAAGAAAAAATGCGTTCACTGACTTAGAAACCGCGAAGGACTGCATGTTGGCAAGTTTTAACCGACGACCAGTGAGTCATCTGCTATTAAACAGGTACCCCTGTCTGACAGTTTGCAGGGTTGACATTCTCATGAAAGATGGCTTCGAGACACTCCTGAAAGAACTTAGACAAGCTGGTATTATGGCTGTGTGTTTTTTATCTTATCCTATTTGTTTTTTGTTTTTTTGTTTTTTTTATGGCTAACTTTGCTGACTGTCTGCAAAAATGAAATGTCTGGCCCAGCTCATGCCCTTAGTCTGGAAAATCCAGCCTAACAGAGTATTTAATTGAATAACCCTGCTATAAGGCATTATGCAAAGCAAGATCCACTTGGCTTACCAATAAAATACTTTGCAATTAAAGAGAAGGAAACAAACACAAACACTCATGTGCCAAAGGGGTTAAAGGGTTGAGGATGTGAGTGTAATTGTGTTTTTATGTAAGGAAGTGCTGATTTAAGAACAACATAAACATATTCAGTATATATACACTGTAATTTAGACTTCTTGCAAATGGTTAATTTGAATGCTAATAAAATAAAAAAGCTTTTCAACTTCTTTACTTCTTTCAACTTCTTTTTAAAAAAATTTAATCTGATTTAGCTAAACCTGTTCCCTACAATGTTTTTGTTTCTATTTACAGATGTTTAGCTCCCTGTCATAGAGATATTTTTTGATATTCATTTGTAAAATGTTATTTCTATGTGGTGGACTGACTGTTATTGTTTGACATCCTTTAGGCCCTTTTTTCATTAGAAAAGTCAAAAAGTTACTATTTTTAGCTTGATATTTCATTAGACTTTCTGTATGCTGTTGCCTTATTTTAGTACTAAAATATTTCTTGAAATTTAATTGTTAGACTCTCTGGATTATGCATAAATTATGAGTATTGTGTTGACAAAATATTAAATTTTTTAACTTTAATGATATGAAATTACTGAAAACATTTGCCAAGGTTAAATTAAATGTTTCTTGCCTAGCTCACTTTTAACTTTAAAATTCCTTCCTAATATTTTCATGATTCAACTACGTCCATGTAGATTCTCATCCAGGTCATGGTTATCTTGAAGACTCACAAAACAGGCAACTGGACTGTGTAGAGTTGAGAGGACATTTCGCCTCTTATCCAAGAAGCTTCTTCAGTTCAAAGAGCAGGTATTTATCTTACTGGAGAAGGGGATAAACAATGACTGGTATGGGAGGAGTTGAAAAGAATGGAAAAATTCAGCCAGAAAAAGAAGACCTTTACAAATGATTAAATTTTGCAGTTACCCCAGAACAGATCCCGGTGGTAGACCTAATCACAGCCACGGAGTCAGCTATCCGCAACAACAATCTGGTGGTCACAGAGGCAGACCAACTTAGGTTGAAGGTAACAGCTGATCTCGCGAATGCCAAAACACCTCCTTCCAACCTGACCATGCAGGAAAGAAGAGCCTTAGCATCACTGTGAAAAGATGAAAACATCACCATCCTGCCTGCAGATAAGGGGAGATGCACTGTTGTACTCAACACCAGGGATTACCATGACAAGGTAACAAGCCTCCTCAGTGCCCCGCCACCTATGAATCTCTAAAACAGGATCCTATCAACAGCTACAGAAAGAAAGTTATCAGCGTACTTCAACAGCTGGAAAAGGATGGAGTTATCGACCGCCCACTCTATTACCGGCTATACCCAGGGGAAGCAGTCCTGTGCATTTACGGATTACCTAAAATACACAAGTATGGGGCCCCCCTTGGGCCCATCAGCAGCAGCATTGACTCAGCCACATACAAAGTAGCAAAACATTTGGCCACTATCCCAGCTCCTCTTGTTGGCCACACCTGTCACCACATCAAAAACTCACAGGACTTTGCCAAGAAAATCAAGGACATCAGGCTGGACCCAGACGAAACCATGGTTTCCTTTGATGTGACATCACTTTTCACGAGTATTCCGACCACAGAGGCAGTCCAAGCAGTAAGACAACGCCTCTTACAGGACAGCACACTGGAGGTCAGACCTAACTTAACCCCCGACCACATCTGTTCCTTACTGGACAACTGCCTTAGCATCACCTATTTCCAGTTCAGAGAGCGCAATTACAGACAGAAACATGGATGTGCCATGGGCTCCCCGGTTTCTCCAATAGTGGCAAACCTGTACATGGAAGAGGTAGAGACAAAGGCCTTAACCTCATTCGAAGGGGCAGCACCTAGCTACGGGTTCAGATATGTGGATGACAGCTGGGTTAAGATCAAAATGCATGAAGTAGAGGCCTTCACAGGCTGTATCAACACAGTGGACAGCAACATCAAGTTCATCTGTGAAGATGTCAGGGACAACGTTTTGGCCTTTTTGGATTGTGCTGTATACTTGGAGGCAGATGGTCGTCTCAATGTTGAAGTGTACAGGAAACCCCCACACACGGATCAACATTTACTTTTTGATTCCCAGCATTCTCTGCAGCACAAGCTGGGTGTTATCAGAACACTCAACCACCAGGCTGAAAACATTCCCACAAAGAAAGAAGGTAAGGAAAAGGAACAGAAGCACATAAAAAATGCCCTGACAATCTGTGGATATCGTAAGTGGGCTTTTTGAAGAACAGGATGAAAAACAACACTGAACATGAAAGAGAGGAGAGACGCAAGAGCACTGTAATTCCTTACATTACAGGCCTGTCGGAAAAACTCAAGAGGATCTTTGGCAAACACCATATTCCTGTTCATTTCAAGCCTGGTAACACACTAAGGCAGAGACTAGTCCATTCCAAGGACAAAACACTGAGACATTAACAAAGTAATTGGTGTATGCTGTCAAGAGCAGTGAAGAATGCTCGGACCTGTACATTGGGAAAACTAAACAACCGCTTCACAGATTCACAAAGACAATCAAAGACTACCTCCTCAAAGCTGTGTGTGCCATTCAGGTACATATCAGGTAAGCATGTCGTTTTTCTTTCTTCCATAGTTTTAAGAATATAGTAATGAAATAGAGTAGCTCTTAGGGATTGTGTTGGGCCTCTATCCAAAAATCTTGTTATAACCATATCTTTTTGTAATTTTTTTCAACAACAGATTGGATGGCCTTGTAAATTATGCAGTACTGTTGTACCAGAAAAGTTGGATAGTCTAAAACACTACAGACTGCATCATGGAACTTTTGGAAACAGTAAGGCCGTGCCCTGTATACATATAGACTAAGGTGATGTCCCCGATTTCCAGGGACAGTCCCCGAATTGGATGACCTGTCCCCAGCAAAAACTGTCCCGAAAATGTCCCTGATTTAAGCGTTTCATGAATGAGAACAAAAATGTTGCGTGTAGACTAGAACAATGGTTATTACAGTAGCCAACTGGGTAGAAAGCACAAGTAAGCAGTCCTGAACAACAGTTTTTACGGGGTACGGGGGTTAGGGCTTGCGCTGCTACTAAATAGTACAGAGACGTTGTCGACGTTGATTTAGATGTCATTGTGGGTGATTATGACTGCAGGGATGATCATCAAGGATCTACAAAACTAAACGCACATTTTGAAGAGCAACTAGGAGGCCTTTTGGTTGTAGATTACATAGCATCCCTTTTGTTGAAAGTGGAAGGTGTTCATAATGTTTCAGTGTGATGCATTGATGAATTAGAATTCTTCATTTCATAGCAGAGACATTGTTGCACATTTAAAAAACAAAAACAAACAGCTGATGATGCATTTGTTACTAGGCCTGAACGATATATCGTTTGACTATCGTCATCGCGATGTACGTGTGTGCGATAGTCACATCGCAGAGCCTGCGATATTGGAGGTGAATGAACTCATTTAATTTCAAGGGTAACCGACTGAGATACACTCCATGTGACTCTGCATGTGCTGTGCAGCGATCCACCAATCGCCTTCGTCCTTAACTCAGTTGCCAATCAGACTCACTTCTCAGTTGCCAATCAGACTACCCTGCCAGCTGTCAATCAAAATCAGGGAGGAGAAAACCCACCCCTGCACATGTTCTGCACATGGAGGGAGACCTTTACTCATGACTGTTAAGCCCAACAAATAAGAACTGTATGGGTTTTAAATTGTACATTTCCGTGGACCACTCTACTATAAGCAGTGCGCGTTTTGCGAGGTGCATGCAATTCTCGGAGGACATGCGTTTCTCGGCACAACACCGCTAACAACAACAACGATCGCAAAATGAACAACGAACAAGCGAAAACCACCGAAAATGAAGATTTGTTGCCAAAAAGAAAAGGAAAGTCAGTTATCTGGAATTATTTCGGTTAAAAGAAGGATGATGTCGACCAAAACACGTCTTCTGTGTTCACCTGTTGCCACAATAACGTCCCAGCACAATAAAATGAATATCAAGGAAAAGGAAGTGTTTGGTGAAAACACCTTTTAATCCCATGTCGCTTTTGTTGGACTTCTTTACATAGAAAAAAAAAACGTTATTTTGCTAAAAAAATATATATATGAGCTGACAGTCAATTTTTAAGGTTTGGGTTAACCCAAAACTCCTTGTAGGATTTGCAATATTTTCCATAGTATTTAATTGTATCGAATGTAGTCTCACTATAATATTGAGGGTTTATACCACCCAAATGGTGAAAAACTGTGATTACATTTTAAAAGATTTTTCCATTCAAAACAGTGAGGAGTGATCTAATTTCAATGTCATAAAAATATATATATATATTTCTGGACCCAGTGTTTTAAATGCCCGAGCCAAAGCAAGCTGTGCAGTGCTTGAAGCCCTGTAGGGACTGGCTTTGCCTTTTTATTATTTATTCATTACATTTGATGACAATTTGACCCCTTTGAGTGTGATGGAAGAGTCACAGAATTTCATAGTATTGTCAGTCCAGGTAATACTTTGTGGTGATCAACAAAAAAAACTATGATTGGCTCTAAACGTCTACAAAAAAATGACTTCTATCAAGAACAAAGCTGTGCAAAAAGGCCGTCGCCATGGAGAAGCCTTTGATCATAAAGCCACCAGGAATCAGCCTTTTGTCAAAGTGGCTAAGTGTTTTAATCTTAAGGTGAAGAGCAGTTCTTTGTGACTTGAGTGGTTGTTGGGAGAAGCAGGAGGAAGATGGAGCCATGTCTGAAAGGCAGCATCAAGAAATGGGTGACAGCCGTCACAAGAGTTTAAATTCATTTGGAATGCAGGTCTGAAGTCCCTTGTTGGGGGTGAGGTCTTTTTTCCCATTATTAAGAGTAGTTAATTATCTTTCTATAGCATTGAATGGAGTCATGATGTTATCCAAATATCATAGAAACATGCTTAACCTTGTAAAATTGGTCAAAAACATACCATAATCACTTCAGAAACAAACGACACATATTGTAGTAAACATATTTTTTTATTCGAATTGAGGATTTTGTTGCAGGACTTGTGCAGTCTCATGTGGAATATCAGGATGGATGAGTCCTGAAAGAAAGATACATGATAGAAATAAAATGTTTGACATTTAAATTAGATAATTAAAGCCCAGATTGTGAAGTATGTAACAGCTCTACATACCATTCAGAGGTTTCCTTCCCTCTTCATTTTCTTTTCAATTGTTCTACAGAATTCTTCCACTTCACTACAATAGGAAATGAAAATAATCACTGCTGGGTAAATTAATATTTGAAACTGAAAAACCTGAAAGAAAAAACTGAAAGACCTGAAATTGTAAATTGAAGAATTTACAATTTCTTAGTCATAGTAAGGATTTCAGCTAATTTGTGTTATGTATTTTATTTTTTTACCTCTGATGAATTGGTGGACCAGAATAGAAGACCTCCTCAGCTTCCTGCATGAAGAGGTTGTGGAGTGCAGACAGGCCATATGTGATGGCCTTTAAAAAGAGAATCGTTAATTTTACAAAAATACACGCCTATGTAAAGCAGAAGGCCATTATAGGTTAAAAGTGATGGAAAACAAAAGAATCAGGCATGAAATACCTCTGGAAAAAGAACATCCATGATAAACTTGATGGGATCACTGAAGCACAGTTGTGTGTTTGTTCTCCGCAGCACTGAATACAAAAACTTAAAAAGATGGTCCTGGTTGTCACTGCTGTCAAGGTACACTCTCAAAATGAATGTGTTAAAATCATACACATTTTTTGTGTTATTATATTTTAACATTTGTTATGTTATATTTACACATCCTGTGTTATTATCCTAGACACACTTTTGAGTTAATGCTATTTTAACACATAAAATAGCTATCATGTGAATTAAACACAACATGTGTTAGCAACTGCTAGGTCAAAGAGGTTATTAATGAAAACACCTGCCAGGGTAATTTTTAACCAAGCAGTGGCTTTATTAATTGTCCTACTTTTGAATAATTCTGGAATCATCTTTTTTTTATAAATTCTGTAACTTTTTTCTTTATTTATTTTTAATTTTTTGAGATGGAGGAAGCCCCTCAGCAGGGGAATCAAACCTCCAAACACCCAGTCTCAGGGTGGACCACAAGGCCACTGAACTGGTATCTGAGACCAGATTCTTGAGTAGCACGGTGCCCTGAAGACAGGAGTATACCTTTCCTCACACACAGACATAAGGTTCTCTTAATTGACTATGGTTTGGGTTGTACTATTTTAACTCAATAAAAATAAAGTATTAAGTTCCATTTCGGGGGGAAATAAATCCAAATATATAAGTCCCATTTCTGTAGGACCCCCAGCTGATCTGTCCACTTTACTCAGACACCTGGATGGTCCCTGGCTGGGTGACCCTGGGTCATGGAAGCTTGTAGCTCTAATTTAGGGGTGTGGATTGGAGCAATGCACTGAGAAAGTTGCCACATGAACCAGCTCTGGAAAAAAATCATGTTGTGTAATCCCTTCTTTGATCCTCCTGGGGGCAGCACTCGCCACTGCCTTTGATGGCTTTGAAATGCAACAATGGCAGCTGTGCTAACAGCTACAGGCTAATAATCAAGCTCGCTGAGGAGTTGGTCTGCACTCACAAATGTGTGAGAGGCACATTTATATTTGCAACTCAAACTACACGCCACGGGAGTAACGTCGTTGTAACCCGGCCCAGCGCACAGCCTCGAGCCGCAGGGGACGGTTGTTTGACATGCTATGTCTGTATTTTAGGTGTTCCATTGTTGCACTGATGGTTTAAGAATGAAATGTTTTACAAAATGTTTAATGCTTATACTCTGTGTTTGCACTATGTTTTGCTCTCAAGTTTGCACTAAAGTCTTACAAAGTCCAAGATTTTGCACTGCTGCCTGAACCAAATAAATTTTATAAAAGTGACTTGAGATTCAAGCAATTGTTTATTCTTTTTAGTGACCAGGGGTCCGTTTCACGTAGCAGGTTTAATGGAAACTCAGAGTCTGTTAACCCTGAAATCAGGGAAACTGAGTTTTCCATTTCACAAAGGAGGGTCAGTGAAACCAGAGAGAGAGGGGTAACTCTAGCCTGTTTCACAAAGAGAGGTTACTCAACCTCGCGGTCAGTTACCATAGTAACAGACTCCGTGAACCTAACCTGCTCGGGAGCAGGTTTAACTCAGTAAACCCAGAGTTTCAGGTGAGACATCGGCATTTTCTCATTTTGATCATGTTTTACATTGTCAAGTAAATATTAAGTGGCAGTTTGATCCCTTAAAAATGCTCTTTTCACACTCAAAAATGAATTTTACTCTCTTATTATGCAGCCCCACCTTTAACGGAGGCAGCTACTCTGCCTCCATTAAAGGTGGGGCTGCTGGCCCACCGCCCGTTTTTCTGGTATCTGCCCTCTTTCTGTTTGCTGACTGAAAGTCTGTGTTACTTTAATATTCCTAATCATTTAACGGAACATAATAAAAGAGTAAAATTCATTTTTGAGTGTGAAAAGAGCATTGCCACTTAGTACTTACTTGACAATGTAAAACATGATCAAAATGCCAAGGTCTCACCTGTTTGCACAATGTTTTTATATTTAATTTTCAGCTGCTGCCAAGTGCGTTTTTGACCCGCTGGATTGCACCTACATAAAATAAATTAATTTGCTCCATGCACACAGTTTCCCCTGCAACAGTCTGTCATTGTGATTGCAAGACTAGATTTAAAGTTACGCATTGACGCGAGCAGCAATTTCCTCCCATGCCCTCTCCCTCTCCTTTGCAGCTGCTGCTGTATTGCACTTTCTTTAAAAAACATGCTGTAATTCGCCGTTGGCTTGCTGCTGCCCCCTCCTTCTCCCTGTTTCCATTGGTTGATCAATGAATCTGGGCTCCACAGATGCTGGCTGTTTATGTCTGGCATGCACGTGCTTAACTCCAGGTCAAACTACTCGGAGTTGCTAAAACTGTCTCAAATCAGGTGTTGTGAAACCGGAAACTCAGAGTTTCATATCTCAGAGATCAACTCAGAGTTAAGGATTTGACTCAGAGTTTGTTGAACCACCTGCGTGAAATGGACCCCTGGTTTGGTAATTTAGCAGATAATCGCAGTAGCTCAGGAGGTAAGAGCGGTCGTCCAATAACTGGAAGGTTGGCGGTTCGATTCCCCCTATCCCAAGTCTGTCCGATGTGTCCTTGCTCCCAATGTGTGTCCTCCACTGGTGTATGATTGTGAGTGTTGTGTGGTGGTGGTCATAGAGGCCGTAGGTGCAAAATGGCAGCCACGATTTAGTCAGTCTGCCCCAGGGCAGCTGTGACTCCTAAGGTAGTTTACCACCACCAAGTGTGACTGTGTGAGCGAATGAATGATTTATCCAATGTAAAGCGCTTTGTAAAGCGCAATGCAATTTGTAAATTGTATGAAAATAAAACACTTTTGTGTGAAGAATACATAATGCAGCTATGTGTAAATTGCATGAAAATATGACACAGCTCTGTGTTATCTTTGTGTAAACCCAACACAGTTGATGTGTTGACACATTTAACACACAACGTGTAAAATCTGTCAACACAAAGTCATGTGTCAAAACAACACATTGTGTGTTGTCCTTAACTAGACACACGGATGTGTTAAGAAATAACACGATGAGTTACTTTTGACACATTCGTTTTGAGAGTGTACACAGGCACCTTGATTGAGAACTCCAGTTTTATCCAGTGTGAGGGCTTCCCTTGAAGTACATCCTGTGGACAAAGGCAAAACAGAAAACACTTGCGGTAATTAGGAAACGCAAATCACCAAACCGAAGCTTTGCTGTGAGTTATTTTGTATGGTGTGTGAACAAAGTACCACCAAATGCTGCTCAGCTCCTGTGGACTGCAGAATGAAATCAACAGCAACCTCTCCTGTGACCACCTTTTGTTTTTGTACTCGAAACACTGGCTGGAGGGTGCCTTGAAGCAAGCTTTTGGCCTCTTCTGTCCAGAAAGCAAACCTCCGCCCATGCCTTCCAAATGATAACAATCATCAGAGATGCAAAAAAACACTAGGACATAGTTGCAAAATTGACATTCATAATACTTAAAAAAAAAAAGAATGCCATCAAAGGTCTAAACATCTCTTGTTACTGATGGTTCAGCCATCAGTAACAGCCAACTATTTTCTATTGACATGTTGGTATCAGCAACTTAGCTTTTATAGCGAGTGACCCCCAAAGTAATAAAGAACACGTTTAGAGTTGTCGTACCCTTGTATTTCAAAACGCTGCATCAGGAGAAGACACCACCACTCCCTAATCAAAGGCATGTCAATCTGAAAAGAATAGGAAGTTGTAGATCTTAATGTATCCTCTCTTCAAGATGTTAAGACATGGGGCTCTATTTTCGTGCCTCGCCGGAGACGTGCCGCAAGCGCAGCGTCAGTCAGATCCGCCGCGCTGACAAGGCGTTCCCAAGCACATTTTGGTATTTTGGTGAGCCGCGCAGCCCGGCGTAAGTATCCCCCCTTCCTAACTCAGCTCCTCCCAGCAGCATAAGTTGTAGACGGGGAGGAGAGAGGGCGTGGAGTGGGTTTAAACACAGCCGAGACCTGTTTTCACCAATCACATAAGCTCCTCTCCTTGCCTTTAAATCCACCACAGGCGAGGCGTATTACTATTTTCATGAAGTAGTCAAAGAGATCAAGAGATGTGTTAAGACAGTAATGCCACAAGATGGCGACAGAGGGCAGCTCCTCAACAAGTGTCCTCCACACTCTCTCATATGAGCACAGATGGATTTGGTGTGTGTAATGTTGGACCCAGTGGTAAGACAAACACCCTTTTCCACAAATAAAGACACTCACATAAAGTTGCTCATATTCAAACCTCACGTGACAAAGGTGGGTTGAGCACACAGATTACAACATAAACTCCAAAAATGGCATTAAAATCTGAACCATCTGTGCGTAAATGACGCATCGCGCTCCGTGGCCTGGCACTTTCTTTCATAGATGTTGGCATATAAAATAAATTTGGCCCACAAAACTGAATATTATAATATCCGTATGTCGGCTTAAAGTAGATAACGCATCTGAGCACTGAAACAAATCATCTGTTCAGCCGCAGCAGCAGCAAGACGGACAGAGGACATGGAGATGTGTCCAGGTCGAGCTGTGCGAGAAATAAGAGGAAGAGGAAGAAAGAAAAGGAGGGAGACGAATTACATATCTTGTTAACTTCATCATGTGTGTTTATTTACTAGATATTTAATTTAATTTGATGCGGTTTCAGCTGTGTTGATCATCAGATCACATATAGATCAGAATATATCTATATAGATCTAAATGTATGTGCTGACTCGGATTAATAGTTGATGATGATTATTTATTGCACTGAAATGTGCCTGACACTGTGGAAACCTGCCGGTGAGGCATCAGTGATGTATGTCGATACGCCGCCGGTCTACCAAAATACTACTAGACCAGCTGCGCTCCGCCATGCGCTGAAAGCTTACCAGGTTTGAATCGGCGAGCTTTCAGCGCACTTTACACGCCGGTGGCGAGCACGAAAATGTCACTGTGCCGGCTGATTCTGTCGACACCTCCCCCTGCCACGCCACCACGCCCAGCTTGGCGGATCTCGGCTCGCCTCCGTGCGGCTCAGTCCACGAAAATACCAAACTGGCCTTACGCCGGGCTCCGCCAGACGAAAATACAACTGCGCGGGGCTCGCCGCCCTCCGCCGCCTCACCGGCGCGCACGAAAATAGAGCCCATGGACTTAATTCGGCAATAGTGACTAACCTCTTGGAACTCAAAACCCATGCCCATGACAATACAAAGGGTATACTGGAAAAGAAGGATTGGAAATAAGTATTTATTAATATTGTCGCCAGAGGTCTGCATATGCTTTCCCAACAAACTGAGACCTTACCATAAGCATAAAAATGCCACAGTCATTTCCACAGGTCTGGCGTGGCACCAACTAAAATCAAAAAAGAAATTTTAACAATAGATATGACCTACATAGAAGCTGTTGTGTTGTTTCTTCTAGTCAAAGTGCATATTACAGGCAATACTCTGCTGTAACGAATGAATATTTACTGGAATGTCATGTCCAGTCCTCTCAGTCCATTTCCCTGGATGAATTTGCTGAGCAACTTGTCTATATAAAAAAGAGAAAAAGTTATTTGTTGAAGTCAAATTTGTAATGACATTACAGTGCGCATGTCTACAGTGGCTGCCACATGCTTGGGTGTAATTCATTTCACAGAGCAGGGCTCTTGAAAGTAGGTTTGAGCAGAAGGACTTCTGAAGCCTCAAAACAGAATGTCATCCATCAGAAGAGATCATCATTCCAACAGAAAGATATTTATATTACATAAGTGACAACCACTGAAACATATGGCTATAGGAATTTAAAAATGACATGCAAGTAAACACGACGTGCAAGTAAACACGATATGCAAGTACACACGACATGCAAGTACACACGACATGCAAGGCTATAGGAACGTAGCCAAAATATACCTGTTAAGGCTATAGGAACGTAGCCAACATTTACCAGTACAAGCTATAGGAACGTAGCCAAAATCTCAGCCATATTAAAATGGCAACAGCATGTCTCATTTTTTTACCTTAATATTGTTGTGTACTCAGCTTCACCAAACCCAGACTCATGCATTGAGTACTGGGAGTCTAAGAGGATCATCTCTTTCAAGAGTGGCTTCATGATCTAAAACAACATACAGTAAGTAAGGAGATGCACAAGAATTTAAAAGTGATCATAGCCGGCGTCCACTCTGCTGCAATAAACATGATTAAAACAAAATAGGACAGTAATGCATAACAAAACACCAAAATTGCACAAAACACTGATAACACCAAGGATAACGTGTGTCAAATTCTACAACTTTTCTCAAAGGGGTTCTGGGGGATGCCATAAACTCCCATTAGAGAATAAAAACGTGAAAAAATTCCAGCAAAAAAGGCTGCCTTGTAGTGCCACACAGCTTGGCCACCAATAAAAGTACTGTTGAATTCACTTACACAGAGAACAAAGTGATCAGGTCCATTTGCGTTGGTCCATGATGGGAAGACCGGGCAGTGCTTCATGACAATATCCTCCTAACATTTTAGAAACAAAAGGTTAGACATAACTAAATATTTAAGTGTTCATATAAAATCCATAGTTATTTACACTCACTGGAAAGTTGGCAACAATGTTTCCTCTTCTATGCTCCCATGTAGGAACCACATACATGTCTTCTATATAAATGTCTTTTCCCTATAGGTAAAAACCAAAAAAAGTTACGTGGACAGCTTTGTAATTTCTAGGCGCGTTATAAAAAAAGGTTACCCACAAGTTGCAGAGCTGCTTCATGAATCAGTTTGAAGCTGGCATTCCCAATCTGGAAGAGAAAAATCAAGATTATAAACATACTTTTAAGCTTATCCTTTTTTGTTTTTCACACTCTACTTACTTGAGAGTCCATGTCTCTTAATAGCCCCAGGCTCCAGAAATCTTCACGCGGCAAATGGCCCTTCTTTCACAATGAGTTCTGTTGCAGGCCGGTTCTTATCCAGCACATAATTGAGCTGCGAAAATAAAAGCAATTAGTTGTGTGTCAATGTGTCATAAATAAAACTTCAGATTTAGATAACCTACCAGTTTGCTCTGGATAGGGTTCGAGTTTTCCTCCCAGGGCTTTATTTCCGCTGAAAAGCCAAGGGCTGTGGTTGCTGTTGTCGGCTCACTAGTGGCAGCAGCCGAGGGCTCACTGGCAGTGGCAGCCGAGGGCTCACTGGCAGTGGCAGCCGGTGGTACTACGTCCAATTAAAGAACAAAAAAAGTTCAAATTCTGTTATAAAATACTTGTATGATAGGAACCTACTGCCATGCAACTACAAGACGAAAGGGTTATGACTCCTGTCATCACTCACCTGCTGGTGGATCAATGTCAATTGGAACAGGTTCAGTGGTGGATCTCTCTGAACAAGATGGATTCACTATGCACACATGTATCAAGAATGAGTTACAATAAAGTATAGCACATTAATAATAATTGCACCAAATATCTGTACAAGAAAACCTACCCAAAACAGCTTGGCCGTAGCTGTTCAATGCTACCTCAGTTCCAAAAAGCTTGGTCATTTTGTTTAAGCGTTGTTTGTTTTTATAAAAATTATAGTGATGTATGATGTTTCTCAAGAGGAACAGATGGGTAGATGGTAATGCCATGTTTAAGAAGTAATTGTTTTTCTTCATTTTTGCAAACAGCTGCTCTGCCACTTGACTGTTTACTTTTCCCGCAAGCTGTGGAACCAGCCGAAGCTTCCTCAGGGCATCTCGGGAATCTTTGGTGTTGTCTTCGTGGAACCGATCATACAGAGCATAATGCTCTGCTGAACCAGTTGTTGGATGACCATCACAGTCTGGGACAAGTTTTTTAAAATTCAGCCAGGGCAGTGACACCTTTGAGTTTCCCTGATTTGGCCAGGGTGATATTTTGTTCAGTTGGGTCGCCTAAACGTCCTTCATAGGGTTTGAAGGGCAACCTCTCAGGATCTCTGAGGTTCATGTGCGTTGCAAGTCCACGTGCAAAGTCATAAACGACTACATTTGGAATGTGTTTCCAAGACAGTAGGAGGTCTGTGAAGTCCCGTGGACTTTCAGCTCGAATATTACATTTTATACTATATACAATGCCGCATGGGCACATGATCACAGCTCATCCACCTGAGATAGAGGAAAAGACAGATTGTTACAGATCAAGCTTTGGGTGTCATTATGGAATTCTACTTCAGAAAATCCAACAGCATTACCTTTAAAAATTATTTTCCCTATTCAAAATACAACTGTCAAAGTTAGCTCACCTGAAGCAGACCAAATCTTTTCAAAAACCTTGTCATAAGACTCCCGCGATTTCATTTCATTTGAAAGTCTGACAAGAAGGTCAGTCCGTGATCCAGAGGAATCCAATCCACACCCTCGACACAATGCCTGAATGACTTGAACCTGTCAAATAAGAAACAATGAATATAAGGCGGTGTGGTTTTTGGAAAATGACCTATAAATCACTTTAAAAAAAATTAACCAAAAGATGGTTTTATCTTCTGTTTGTAAAGTTCTTCTCTTAATCTGTCCTCTGACACTGTAATGTCACTCGCCTCAGATGCCTTTGGTTGTTGCATCTTTTTGAACTCAGTATTAAGGGCATTGTTTGACCTGTGTGTGTATTTGCCAATCCATGGGGCCAAAAGTGAAAGATGGGGCAACCACAAATGGATTTCTTTGATGACCTGTGGAATTGTAAAATTTGTAAAATTGTAAAAAAAACAATCACGTTAATAAATCCATTTGTATTTGAATGAACATCTGTTCATGTGTTAGTACAAGTCTGCAGGTATGCTTCTTAATTTGGTCTTGCATACTTGGGACAAATCCTCGTCCGATCTGCTCCATAGAAAGGGCCTCCCAAAAGGTGTCCAGGTCAACTTCTCCTTTGAACTCTGTTGGAGGTGGAGCAAGATCACTAGCTATAAAAAAAGGGGAGGGGGGAATTACAAAATATGTAAATTATGAGTATTAGCATCAACAAATGACAGTTCAATTATTTTAATCTTTGTAAGCATTATTACCTGACAAATGAAAGGCACTCTTTTTGTGGAGGTCCATGATGACAACTGGTGGATCATCACTGCAGGTGACACATGAAAATCGGTATTCATGTTCACAGAGGGCCTCAAAGTGCAGATACCCGTGAAGGACAGTATCAGCTGAAGAGAACTGGACTCCGCTATTTAAATACTCAACTACTCTGCTGACTGCGGTATGAACCTAAGAGAAAGATAATTTGAATAAACCTTCGTTAAAAGAAATTGAAAGATTGACAGTACATGATTAAGGTAGAATTAAAAATGACCTGTAACATGTTCCTTATTGTGATGCATAAGTTAATGTCAAATATTATTAGATCATTGAAGTTGTGGAGCCCCTCTTTCCATTCTTGATATCTGTACCGAGTCCGGCACAGGGGACATATTTTTATGTAGGTGGAGACATCTGGAAAGCCAAAGATCCACGATTTAGAGTGCAGTTTATAATACTCAGAAAAATCAGATGATATGTCACACTTTTAGTATATTTTAATAAATAAATTGCCTACCTTGCACTATGTGAGTGCTGAAGAGAATCTTTGCCCTGTTAGTGATGAGGACTGGGTCACTCAATGGCACATTGCCTGGACAGTGGTGGCACAGTATTTCCTCAGGAATTAGATGCCTCCTGGGTTCATGATCAACTGGATGCAGTACTTCACTTTGTTTTGACCATGTCTGAGAGGGTGTCTTCCTGTAGTGTAGGACAGGTATGATATACTGACACAATAGGTAATGGATATTACATGTTCGCATCAGAAGGGTTTCAAACTACACCTCCACGCCAACTCCTTGTTTACCTGGCAGTCATCTGATCCACAGAAAAAATGGTGATCATCCCCCCACACCTTGTTTTGCACATGGAGGGGGTTACTTTTCCCTAAAAATGATTTTTGGACTGAATAGATCCCGTTTTCTGGATCTATACATTCACTACATAGGTGGTAGGTAGCAGTTATGTCCATCTTTTTTTTGGTGTGCCTTCTTTCAATGTGCCTCTAAACATTTCTAATTTTCATCGAAAGCTGGCATATTGGGCATTGTTTTTTCAGCACTGGCCTCATGTGGACCTTTTTCAATGCTCCACCTGGGGCCAGGGAGGGTGTGGCTGTGGATGCTATCCTGGAGGCCGGCGAGGCTGGGGTGGAGGCCGACGGGGCTGCTGTGGAGGCCAAAGGGGCTGCTGTGGAGGACGGTGAGGCTGGGGTGGAGGCCAATGGGGCTGCTGTGGATGCCGCCGGGGCTGCTGTGGAAACCAGTGAGGCTGGGGTGGAGGCTGACGGGGCTGCTGTGGAGGCCGACGGGGCTGCTGTGGAGGACGGCGAGGCTGCTGTGGAGGCCGACGGGGCTGCTGTGGATGTCGCCGGGGCTGCTGTGGAGGCCGACAGGGCTGCAGTGGAGGATGTGGTGTCGCGATGCATGCAAGATTTCAGATGTCTCTCGAAATCTGCTCTGCACAAAATGGTGTTTCTGCACTTGAAACAGTAATAAAGCTGCTTCTCCAGCCAAGGCCACATCTGTGAATGGTGTTATCTTAAACATAAGAACATAGAATTTAGTGCAGGTATTTTTTAAAATTTATTATTACATCAACTCAAAATATGAATCAAGGATAAGAAACTAAATAGTAGATAATTACATAATCAATTAATAAAAGACTATTTGATTAATTGTTGGATAATGAAGTTGCAGTAGCAACTTGATAACTACATACTGTACACATATCCCAGGATAATGTTTGCCAACATACCTTCATGGTTGACAGCACGGTTAAAATGATGGTCCAGATGAATTTGAATGTTCCTTAAACTGGTAGGCTTACACATCTCTGACGAGCAGAATGGGCAGTGGTACTGCCTGCAACATGTCTGGCAACAGACTAGTTCAGGCAGTGTTCGCCCTTGTTGAATTGTAATATGCATCTTAAAAACAGAGATCATAATTAGACACATGAAATCGTTTGGATAAGATTTTGTATACATAGACAGAAACCTAATTCATGTAAAAGAGAAATGTGGGCTAAATGTCAATTATATAAGATATGCATACAATTAAAAATAAAAAAATGATATACTAAGAAATACCTGATATAATATATGAAAAAATGCATACGTTCAAAAGACATTTCCAACATGTATGGGACATCTCGTTTCAGAAAGCCTAAACTGTTTATACATTTTTTATGTTCAATCTGATACACATGCTAAAATTATTTGTCAGCGCACTTCAGTCTCAGTAAATATAATGGTGGCTAGTCGTCTACGGGTCAAACATTTCCAACAAGCTAACAATAGCGTTAGCTATCTTAACCAAGACAAATATTCAACGTGTCTTTCAGATTATCATGGTAAATATCATTAACGTCCGCACAACCACACATTCATTTCTCATTCAAATCAAGTGAACAATTTCGGAGACGCTAAACAAGTTGTGGAATTCACTTTTAATACTCACCGTTCGATGTACAAACTCCGCTACATACTATTGACTACCGTCAACAAAGAAGAAGAAAATGAAGAGGAGAAAAAAAGGTGGCGGTTACATGACTTTGAGACTCTGCCTCCTGCAGTTTCACACGGCGCAGAACTGCAGCATGTGAAACTGCAGGGCTTTCCGGCTCTGCATAGACACCCTTCTCCCTCTGCAAGCAAAGCTTATGGGGCTGTGGACAAACTTTGGAAATTTATTACACAGAACATAAATCCCCCCCACCCCCTTGTGATGTTGATATGTAGTTATTGTAAGACTGGTTTGTGGTCAAGTCCTATTTTTTCTGTGAAGCTCAGTTTTTAAAAGTTATTAAGGGGGTCATGTTTTCTATGATTGACACCTGATACAGCCTATGGGCGTTCAGGGATTGCATAGCTCACCCGGGAGGATACGCTGTTTGAGCTGAGCGTCATCACAGCGACTCTCTGTGACTGCGCGGCCGAATGCGCGCATTGCTACTGCGCAACACTGGTTTAAAAAAAATTCCCGGAAATACCAAGAGCTTTTTGGCTTCAAATCCGTATACAGGCGGTAGGCGGAACCAAGTTGTCCATAGTATATACAGTCTATGATCTTGCCTCAAAAAATTCTGAACATCGTCACAGATTTCAAGAAGTACTTCCTAATAAAATCTTGATTCTAAAACACCATTTCCTGGAGCACTATCCTGCATCAATAAAAGCTTTTGGACCAGTTGTTGCTTTCTGGACAAGAAGGTTTGAAGCAAAACACAGCCAGTTTAAACGGATTGTGAGACACACTGGTAATTTCAAGAACATTATCTTTTCCCTGGCTAAAAAGCATCAGCTTATTATCAGCCATTTCTTGCATTCCACAGTAGATGCATCAGCTCTGAGTGTTGTACGAGTATCAACAGTGCTATTAGATGTTCTTCATGTCAATGTTTAGGAGTCAGTCAGATGTCTTTCTCCTCCTCCGACACATATACAGCTGACTGATTCAGTCACCTATCAGGGAAAAAGATATTAAAAAGGCATGATTGTGGCCCATGGTTGCACAGCAGGTCTTCCTAATTTTTGCAGAGATTGTTCAAGTTGTAATTTTGGGGGGAAAAGTTTATTTTATTGTAAGAAGCCAGATTCCCCCATATGATGAGCACTATCATGGATTTTACCTGGAGAGGACACAACGCATAACTCTGGTTGGGCAACAAAGCCTCAGTGATGATTATCTGCTGTCAGCCTATTTTGTTGCAGGAAAGCACGTGGTGACATTAAAACGCTACAGAATTCCGGGTCCTAATTGATGACGAAATCAAGAAACTTACTCTCAACACTGGCATGCCCTTATCTGTGGATGATCTACTTGCAGCCATCAAAGAAACATTTTCCATCACATCAGAGATAAGGAGATAAGTCTGCAGTACAAAGATGATGATTTTAATGATTTTTAACCCTCACCTCCACAAGTGACCTAAAACACAAGGACACACTGAAAGTTGTGTATGCACCTCTAAACATGATGTTGTCCTTTGTTCCAATGGAAAGAACCAGTGATACCTCTGATGTGACCTCCTTATCTGATTATACTGTGATTTTGAGTCCTTCACCCTCTGAAAGTCAGGAATCATGGCCCTCAGTGTTTCCCATTCCAACTTTTTCCTACAACACTGAGCTGGCTTTGAGGCAAGGCAATGAAACTTATTTGAGAGCTATCATACTAACTATCATACAGATTAAAAAAGACACAGAAGAATGATTCAATGTCTTCCACCAAAGGGGTCTTTCAATTTAAACTGAATGTTTTCTGAATTCCCTGTCTATCTTCTACAGATTGGACAAATTGTAAGAAGACCAACAGATATAATTTGTTGTCTCTTGTTATAATTGATTAGTTTTGTCTGAATGGGGTATGTAATGAATTCTTAAAAGTGCTCCAACAAAAGAGCAAATACTTCAAAAGCACACAGATTAAGCTCATTACAGATATTTGTTTTTCTGGATGTTAACTACATCTTTTTAGGGGTGTGTCCAGGGGTGGCCAGGTGTGGCAGAATCCCCTGAGAATGAGGCTCTAACATTTAATTTATTTCTTCTTTATTGTGTAGTATGTTAAGCATTATGGACCTTTTTTTTTTTTTTTTGGAGACTTAAACTGTTTTCTTTAAAACTGAAATAAAGCCTGGAGTAACAGAAGTATTTGAGTTTCTGCAACTTTTTTATTTCACAAAAACTCTTGATAAATAGCAATATATTAATATTTAAACTATGGTTGAAGCAAACTTTTTCAGCACATTAATCATACAGGACTAATACGCCTTTAAATAATAATAGTTATAACAATAATTAAAGTACATTGTACATTACATTTTTTCAGAAGACAGTGCCCATTGTTAATTTCCGGTTAGTTTTAGAAAATGTGAAATTCAGTCACTTTGTGTAGGTATCAATAAAGATTTTCTATCTTTCTTTCTGTCTTATAGAGCATCACTTTCCTGAAAATAAAGGGCCGGTTAGAGGACAAAAAATCCTGGATAATAGAATTTTACCTTAGACTTTTTAAATGCTTTTTTTCCTTGCCTTTTCCCCTTCTCTTTCTTTGTGTCTAAAGACAGAGGAAAGAGATGGTTGAGGCTCCAAGGAAAACATGCAGTCTCTCCCTTCCATTTGGAATGACGCCCTCCCTCTGTGTTAAAGAATATGTTTCCCCTCTGTGTTTAGAAGCCTGTGTTCACCACCAAGCTCGGCCATTTACATTTACTTAAAGTGAGATAAGTCCAAGTAGAGGTTTTAGAACACAGCACATGAAAAGACATCTGTTTCCTGCTTTTTTCCTCCCCTGTTCCCATCCCAAGTGACTTTCCACCATCAACACTAAAAGTTGCTCATCTCTGCTCTCTGCTTCAAAGTTTAGAAAGTACAACCAGATATTGTTCTGTTCTTTCAGCATCTATGGACAAAGCTATAATGTCCAAACATCTGGACAAAAATGTCTTCATCTGATTTTGTCTATTTCCCACTTTACTATGCTGTCAGGTTTGAAGTGTGCTGATAGGATGGAGAACAGCTACTCTCATTTGCATCTGCATTTTTTCTGGAACTGCCTTCACAAGAAATAGTGTGAACTGGTGAGGATGCTTTGGTTGCATACAGAATACTAAGTGGAGAATGGTGGAAGAACAGGAGTGTTCATCTGGATGTTTTACGCATCCAACAACAAACTAACTATATGCATGAGAATTTACCTGAAGAAATATGAGGGGCTGTCAGGGACATTATTCAGGATTACCATTCACACACACGTAGAACAAAACCTATTTACACACTACAGTAAAAACCTCACACACAAGTGAAATGCTTTCACACACACACAACTGAAATGTTGTGTTCTCACACACACTACTGAAACGGTCTCACATACATGACTGAAATTTTTTGTTCTCACACACTACTAAGACACTTTTACAAACACTACTGAAACGCTCTTACAAACACTACTGAAATGCTCTCACAAACACTACTGAAAGGCTTTCATATACACAACTGAAACACTCTTACAAACACCACTGAAATGCTCTCACAAACACTCCTGAAATGCTTTCATATACACTTCTGAAACACTCTTACAAACACTGCTGAAACAAGCTCACATACACTACTGAAATTTAAGTCTAACAGGAAGGTGTTTTAGTGTAACAGGAAGGTGGCTCAAAAAAGTTTGTGTAGCTTGTTTTTCTTCTTTGGAGAATTCTGAGGACCCACATGCTGTCTACAGGGTGGATAACTGCTGAGGGGATTGCTGTGAAAAGTGAAGGTGACAGTGTTAAAAATGAATTTTCCTCCAATCCTTTTTGGTTTTTTTTGTTTATTGGTGCAAACTTTATTTAATGATGTGAAAGGCAATGAAGAGGATGTAAGAAGTTTTTTTTTACAAGCGCTTTTGCAATGTATTGAGCTGCTTCAGAGAAATGTGCCCAATGATTTCTACCAGGAAAGGCTTTATAGAGTGCTTGATGACCACACAAGCACGCGGCGGTGTCCATATATGATCCTTGGAATAGGGACGTCAGTCGCCTACTGGGATCACTGCACAGGTTTTTTTTTTCGCAATTTGCTGCATGAACGTGATGCCAGACAGAGGTCCTCTAATTCAAATATACTGTTACCCCCAACAACCCTCACTGGTCACTACGGCCGTCCTAGATACACCTAGACCAGTGAACAGATTTCTCACTGTGTGTCCATTGGCATGACATGACAGAGAATTGCATCCTGCTTTGGGATAAGTAGAAGAACTCTGCACAGACACAGACAACTAATGGGAGTTGAACCATTAAGATATGCAGTTATGTCAAATCAAGAACTGGATAGCCTTGTGACAGTAATATTACAGAATACTCCAAATGCAGTGGAAACTTGTGTCCTTGGAAGCCGGAGATCACGTGACTTAAGGATCCAATGTTGGCAGGTCAGATCCCATTCAGCGATCATTTGGATGCCGTCAAGCTAGAAGGCGGAGAGTCTACAATGTTCAGTCTCCCAACAAATTATGGTAAGCTCACGGTGACAGCCTCACCAAGATCATTAGTAAAGTAAGGGTGCCATACCACACCACATAAAATAATGTACAATAAAGTCCAGGATAACAAAAAGTTACTATATAGTACTCACTGTGCTGAAAACAAACAAACACACAAAAAAAAACTCCATGTTCCTTTTTTTATATTTTAATGGTAATAACACATAAAAAACAGCACACTTACCAAAAGCACCATAGATGGTTTTACACAAAGAGCTTTAGTTTTATAAAACCTATGGATCAGAATTCCATTCAGCTCCTGGCCCTTTTAAAGCTTTGGGCACACCAGCTTATTGCCACAAGCCATTAGGAGCTGGAAGTTACAAAAAGATGTGGAACAAAGAAAATGCTTTTAATCTAGCAAAATAACATGTTATAGACTTGTCTCAGGGGTAGAATGGAATCTGGGTGCTTGTCTCAGTTTGCACAGACCTAGATCCATGTATCCCTTGATTATCACTTATAATTCACTTGTAACCAATTCACTGACTGCATTTTTTTAAATGAAAGAAAGAAAAGCCTTTACTTGACATCTGCTGTAATACGCTCACCAAATCCATCCCCGATGCGTTGTATAACAGTCTAGTGGTCCTGGACCTTCTGGAACTCAAAGGCACAGAGGATGTGTCTATGTTGGTGCAGCCAATTTTTTGTGCCTTGTTTGCAGACAATTCCCCATGATTGATTTGGTAGTAGTATCACATCTTTGTTGAAATTTTAATGCTGCTGTGCACAGGCTCTGAAATGATAAAAGAACATCAGACTGTGTGTAAACAGACAGTCAAGTCAAGCTGCCACAGCTTATTCATTTCAGAGACCATGGCAGCAAAGCATCATGCACAACTAGATAAACCATAAGGCATTGGATATTTTAACCCTCCTTTGGCTGGAAACCAACCTTCCAACGCCTTATGTCATACATTTCCTCTAATGTCCATAGAGATTTTAAAGACCACAATTTTATTGCTTTCTGAGACCTATACATCTTGACAGGACATAAGAGCAAACACAAGCCCCACAGTCCCTATGAAGGAGGGTTAGACAATGTATGTATCCAATACTGGCATTTGCATGTGGGTGACTGAAGGACAGGGTCAAAAAAAGAAAAGACAGGACCGTGCTCTCCAGCCGACTCACCTGCAGCTCCAAGAGTCCATAACCCACAGGATCAGCTAGACTCAGTATTGGCTACAGAAAACAATATGCCCACAATGGTTTGTTTTGCCTTTCTGTTGGTCAATTTCCTGCCAATTTGGATATTATTCTGTGATTGATGAGCTTCTACTGCATGTGAATAGCAACGTGATTTAAAAGTTTGGGGAAGTCCTGTTGTGGTCCACATGGATGTAGCGATTTGAATTTATAACAAATGTCTGAAGATTAATAATCTCAAATTATGACATTTATGCACTCGTTGAAAAGGGCACCACCCACCCTTAATGGTGGGAAAAAAAAGTTTAATACAGAACTCAAACATTAAGTCAATCTTAAATTAATCAATCTCATATCTTGAGCCGAAATTCTCATTTCAGGGACTCCACTTCTGGAAGAACACTAACAGACAAGAACTTAGAAAAATAATGATCTGTTTATTACAGGATAAATGATGGTACAACATACATGCAATAAATGATAAGATAATGAGGATAAATAATAATAGGTGAATAAATAAAGATTCTGAGTCAGGCTAGGAGCACTAAAGTTAATGATAGTGAGTGAATATGCGCTAACATATTAACCTACACTAACTTTGGTGTCGAGATAAACTCGGATGTGGATTTGAAGGAATCTAAGATTACCAGAATATGTGGATATCTGATTTATGAACGCATGAGACAGCATCAGCCCTCTTTGGAGCTCTGGAGGTTTGCATACTTAAGTGAGACTGGTCCTTGGAGAAGATGGAGCAGGTTCCGAAGGTCCAGGGCTACCGGCGGTTCGAGCGGTTCAGCTCAGAAGACGACTGAAGTCAGCCGAAGGATGGGCCAGGAGTTGTAGCACTCGGGCCTGAAGTAAAGCCGGAACCTGTGGATCCTGTGGATCCTGTGGATGCTCGTTTGGGCGCTTCTTTGGTCTCACTCAAAAACTCTGGCACAGAGGATGACCTGGGCCTGCTGGGTTGCGTTCAGAGGTGACTTTGAACTCACGCGGATAACTCAGAAAAACGAGGCTCGATGACCAGAGAAAACTTTCAAAAATGGCTTCGCGAAATTAAAGAAAAATCAATCGAAGGCTTAATCTTGAATTGCTATGCGCACAAAAAGTTGAAGTTTCAAAACTTGAACTAAGACGAAAGAAAAATCAATGTGAATCAACACGTGGCGTAAAACTTAAAAGACTAAGAAAAAGTAAGACTAAATAGTAAGAGCTAAGAGAAAACGAAAAGTTGAACTGAAGAGTAGAAGAGCAAAAAAGAGAAGAGAGTAAGGGGCACAAGAGAGTGAGCAACCCCACTTTACTGGTTTTATCTTCTCACACTGGGAGTGTCTCGGGCGTGTGTGTGTGAGGAGAAAGAGGAGGGGTCGTGGGTCTCCAGCTGCAGAGGAGACCTCGGATCTCTGATTATTTGATCTAACTTATACTTTTGGCTGGTAAAAGAGTCAGATCTGATACTCACTCACTATGATTAATATCACTGAATGCTTGGTTTCATGATAAATAATTTGATACTAAACACATATAAAGAAATGTAGAATCACATCAAACATTCTCATTATGTTTTAAGTATCACACTGAACATGCTAAATTACTCTGAAATGAAACAGAGAGTAACACATAGAAGCTGTGAACAACAAAAGAATAAACACATGTGAATGAACTTCATCATGAACAATAATAGATTCTAAATACTCACATTGAGATTATTCAATGACATTATAACCACCTAGTGGTTAAAAATACTAAATAAACAACTAAAATATAAACCAAACATTTCTAAACTATTTCTGTTACTTAGAGTAAAGTTATGATTCATTGTCAATAAATTTAACTCTTAAAAGTTCATGAAACAGTCTGAAAAGCTGTTGGTTTAAAGAAACGAAAGAATAAGGATTTATTCTGTCAGAGTGACAAATTGGCTTCTGGAGCACATAGAAAAACGGGAAACATCTCATTTTAACACAAATTTCATGATTAGACAGATTAGTACATTGCTGAATGCATAAGATGTCATGATCAGTCATTTGTATTCTTTCACCAAAGGAATGCAGTTTTTATGAGTACATGGTTGAACAGGGTTTTACGACCGGGGTCTGGAGGTCAGTGTCCTGCTCCTCAGCTTATCTTGGGGTCCGTTAAGGTCCGTATGTTCACACACTTTAAGACAGTAAATCTCAAATGGGAGATCTGGGTTGAGGCGTTAATGTTTATTTAGATGGTCAGCGATGGAGTCAGTTTGAAAGATAATAAAAACTCTGTCTCTATTCTCCGAATTGACCAATCGTGAAGAGTCAGAGGTTTGGTCAACCTCCGGTTGTGTCAGTTAGGTAACCTGAAAGTGCAAACAAGTCTGGAAAGATTTATATCCTGTGTCCTGGGACCAGATAAGGAAACTTTCCTGTGAGGAATGTGTGAGTTTCACACCCAGGGTTGTCTTGATTGCTACATGGATCAAGGATAGACCATGGGGTGGTACTGTGTTAATGATAAATTCATAACCAGGAAGTATTTCTCACCTACAAGTACTGATAAACAGTCGGAAGTCCCGATGTGGTGTTTTATTTTGGAATTAACTAGATTTATCATACCCTGCTTGTTTGGCTGCACTTTGTATAGAAAGTTCAACATTGAAAGATAACCTCCATCTATGCGCCGATCAGTGGCGCTGCACGGATGCAGCATGCATGTATTTTAACATCAGCAAGTAAATAAACAAAATACAAACATGGATCAATAAGGAGCATCCTGGACAGAAAAAAAAAATCTAAACATGACTGGCACTACAAGGTAAATATTCATCTCGCCTTCTCCTCCTTGAGCCCAATGTCCATGTGTGGAAGCTCTGCTGAGCTTGGTAACGTGGCATTGAGGTCCACACCGGGCCAGTGGTTAGCTGTGGCAGGCTGCTGCAGCAAGATGGGGATAGTGTTGTAAGTCGACTCTCCACTGTGTCAGCACCTGAGGCAACATGTGACTGTTGCCCAGTTATAGTTGCATTAGATAATGTCTGAATTGTCTCTGCTGATGCCAAAAAATTGTTAAGTAATGCCGCGGCATCTGTAAGTCCACCAGAGACATTTTGCGATAGGCCACTTTCCGATTAAACTGAAATGCCTTCCTGTTACACTGAAATTTCAGTCATGTATGTGAGGGCATTTCAGTGGTGTTTGTAAGACAATTTCTGTAGTGTTTGTAAGACCGTCTCAGTAGTGTTTTTAAGAGCTTTTCAGTCGTGTTTGCAAGACCGTTTCAGTAGTGTTTGTAAGAGCTTTTCAGTAGTGTGTATGAAAGCATTTCAGTAGTGTTTGTGAGAGCGTTTCAGTCGTGTTTGTGAAAGCGTTTCTATAGTATTTTCAAGACCGTTTCAGTAGTGTTTGTGAGAGTGTTTCATTAGTGTTTGTAAGACCGTTTCAGTAGTGGATGTAAAAGCATTTCAGTAGTGTTTGTAAGAGTCAGTTGTGTATATGAAAGCATTTCAGTAGTGTTTGTGAGAGCGTCTTAGTCGTGTGTGTGAGAACAAAACATTTCAGTGGTGTTTGTGAGAGCATTTCACTTGTAAGTTTGAGAGGTTTTTACTGTAGTGTGTGAATAGGTTTTGAACTATATGTGTCTGAATGGTTATACTGAATAATGTCCCTGATGGCCCCTCAAAAACAAAGGCCCTTACTCGCATTGCTTCACAGCTGGAACAGAATGGGCTTATTCTTTTAAAAACAGAAAAAGTCATGTAAATGGTAAAAACTAGAGTTCATTTTTTTTTTTTTTAAATTTGTTCAACCTTTATTTAACCAGGAATGTCCCACTGAGATTAAAAACATCTTTTTCAAGGGAGTTCTGGCCAAGAGGCAGCAAAAGTTTCAGTTTCAACTTTGACATACAAATTAAATAAAACAGTTACAGGTTAAGGAGGCTGTCTCAAGTGCTCTCAGTTTGGATGTAAAGTCATTCAATGCGATAAGTTCCATTAGTTTTCAGTCGTTTTGCAGGTTCCATGTAGAAGGGGCAGAGAAGACAAAAGCCCCTTTGTCTTCTCAGCTCACTGCGGGCTAATGGAACAGTGACCAATAAGTTATTGTTTGAGCGCAAACTGTGAGAATCGACACTTCTCTGTCTGATTAACTTACAAATGTAAGAGGGCAGTAGTCCAAGCATGGCCTTGTAAAATGCATCAAATGATCATCAATGATCACTGATCATCAAATCATTTGATGATGATAATGTGTTTCAAGAGATGATGAAACAACCTGACATTAAGTTTCGCTGATACTCCCTTTACTTGAGAAACAAGAACTTATGTGCTGGAGTTTTGCCTATACAGATCCAATTCTTTATTGTAAGGGCAACTGGATTTGTTTGAGGTTCTTGAAGAAATTTCACCTCTCTTTCAAAAGGCTTCTTTAGTTCTGAAAGGCCAGAGTTGGAAATTTATAGCCTCTGTTAGTCCTCCCCTTGTCAACGGGGTGGGTGGTTGACTGAGAGTAGTTTGCCAGGTTGTTGACCTAGGTTCACTGTGGGTGGTGCCATCCTGGGCTTCTTTAGTTGCCATGCTTACATGAACTAGCATTGTTTTGACTATTGTCAAAAGAAATCTAAATTAAAAGAGGGGGATAAGAAGTTCCTTCGTCCAACATCTCAGTTCAAGGATGATTTCTCCACTTTGACACAGATGGCCTCCTTCACACCTCTTTCAAACCAGTGGTCTTCCCTGGCCTGTATCCTGACATTGCTGTCTTCAAAGGAATGTCCTGTATCCTTTAGATGTAAGTGAACAAGTGAACAGTCCTGACGAGAAGAGTTGGCTCTCCTGTGCTGGGCCATGTGTTTATGTAATGCCAGTTTTGTTTCCCGGATGTATGAGTCCCTGCATTCTCCAGAGCATTTCACAATGTACACCACATCGCTCTGTTTGTGTCTGAGGATTTTGTCCTTAGGATGGACCAGCCTCTGTCACACTGTGTTGGTGGGTTAACCTCCATTCTTCCCACAGAAGTGATGGAACAAGTATCCATGTTGGTTGCAAGGTTACAGTCTCTACAACATTCAAAGGTCAAAAAGCATCACATTTGCAAGTTACATTCTCTCGGACAGATACATCCCACAGGAAATACATCCACTTTCTCAGAGCAGTGGACAGGACCTGACCTCACATAACTACTACATCTCTTGAGGAAATGGCCTAAGGTTTCATTTTGCAGCCACTCCAGATGTAATACCTGTTGTTGACCTTATCACAGCCACAAAAACAGCCATAAAAATGTTACTAACTTGAAGATACAGAAGCAGAACCCTCACCCCTTTTACAGCTGGAGGACCAACAGAGCTATACATTTCCAACTATGGTCCCAGTCACGTTAGCGCTAAAGAAGCCTTTTGGTGGAGAGGCGAAACGCCATCAAGAACCTTAAACAGGTCCAGTTGCTCTTTCACCAAAGAATTGGATAACCATGACCTGGATGAATGAGACCCTAGACAGATATTTTTAGTCCTGGGCAAAGTAAAACATTAACAATTGACATTAGTTTAAACTGTAAAGTCACGTTAAATCTTACACAAATTTGTAAACACGTTTTTTGGTTTGCATACTTTTTGCAGCGTTCCTGATTGAATTTTTCCCCCAACAGCCTTATTTGTGCTTAGTGTCTGGGGCTCATTAAATTTTTTTGTAGTCCAACCATGCTTCACAAAGATAACACAAAATTAAAATCATAAATTTAATAGGAAAGCAGCTGTCTGTTTAACCTGTCAGTCATGACGTTATTTCAGCTTCTGGCAACTCAGTTAGCTCCTCTTCTGTTGAGTCAGCCTGTTGGCAGAGCCCAGCAGACACTCACTTTGTCAGCAGGTCAGTCAATGAGTCCTCCACTGAGTCCACCAGGAAATCAGTTTTCCAAGCAGCAAGTGAGTGAAGCAGGGAATTTAGCCAAGTAGAAATGAGAGCTGTTGAAAGGAAAGGTCTCAGAGGGTTGAGTTAACAAGGCTGCCCCGAGGCCTTATACATCTCTACAAGTGGATGGTGAGAAGAGGAGGAGAGAGAAGGGATTGGGGAGAGGATGGGGGAGAGGGAAGAGGAATGGAGAGAAAAGTTCAGAAAATTAAGATTAAGAGAGTGGAGGGGTAAGAGCAGGAACCTAAACTCTAATTGGCTTCTGGAAGCTTTCCAGAAAGTTATTTGGACCTCCACAGCAGATATATGAGAAACAGCGGATAACACAACTCTAAAGCTGCGTTCAGACCAAACGCGACCAGGTCGCGTCGCGTTGGTCGCTCAGGTCGCGTCGCGTGGTGCCCTGGTGTGTCAACACCGGGTCCAAAGCTGCAGTCGCGGAGGTCGCAGGTCGCGGCTGGTCGCCGATGACGTCATCACGTTAACGTCAGTAGCTCAGTTTTCAGTGCGACAAGTGTTGAAGATGGACGACATCGTGACCTGTGCTGCCGCATACCTTCGTGTCCGACATAGACGCCGCCGGCGTGTATGGGTGCATGAAACCATCCGGAGGAGGACGGAGCTGGGTGAATATCACCGTTTGCTCCAGGAGCTCCGCCTCGACGATGGCCGTTTCCAGCGGTATTTCCGTTTGTCGACGGCGCAGTTTGAGGACCTCCTCGCCCGGGTGGGAAGCAGCATCTCCCGCCAGGACACCAACTACAGGCGCTCCATTCCAGCTTCGGAGCGCCTGTCTATCTGTCTGCGGTGAGTATAATCAAGTATAATTAATTTAAAATGAGCAGATACACTGGGCAAATAAGGCAAAACTGCAAAGTTTATCAGCTTTCTGTACACTGAGTTCCTCCTGTGAGCTGCTCTTTGCCTCTGTCCTTTAATATCCAGTCAAAATAAAACTTCTCTTGCACACACTAATGTGATTTAGAAATTCTGTGAATCTGATCAATTTACTAAAGACAGATAATATAACTCCTGTGAAAATAATCCTATCTGATCAGACTGATAAGGTGCTGCTGAAGAAGTAAACAGGATTGGTCTGTGTCCTTTATTTGATCCACTCAGTAAAGTAAGAAGTTACACTGAAAAAAATTAACCCTTAACACATTCAATACATACTGTAAAAAAATTACCTGGAAATCAATTACTTTAAAATGACCAGATACACTGGGTGCTAGCATAAATGTTTGTGTCAAAGAGGATTTATGGACACTCAAATCTTCGGTTACGTTTCTATTTCATATGGCCTCATATTTTAAATAAAATTTGTAATGAAATTAATTTTTATGTGCTTTAGGTTCCTGGCTACTGGAGACTCCTTCAGGACCATCGCATACAGCTTCCGGGTTGGAGTTTCCACCGTGTCGGGCATCGTGGCAGACACCGTGTCCTGCATCTGGGAGTGCTTGGTGGAGGACTTCATGGCTGTGCCCACCTGTGATGAGTGGAGATCCATAGCACAGGGTTTTGAGGAGCGGTGGAACTTCCCCTTGTGTTGTGGTGCAGTGGATGGGAAGCAGGTGGTTCTGAAGGCTCCTGCCAATTCAGGATCACAGTTCTATAACTACAAGGGAACATTTTCTATTGTTCTCTTGGCAGTTGTAGATGCCAATTATTGCTTCCGAGTGATCGATGTCGGAGGCTTCGGGAGGACCAGTGACGGGGGGATTCTGGCCAACTCTGCGTTTGGTCAGGCCCTACGTTCTGGCTCCCTCCAGCTGCCTCCGGATCGGTCACTGCCTGAAGCTGAACACAGGGGACCCCAACCTCATGTGTTTGTTGCAGATGAGGCCTTCCCGCTCCGGAGAAACCTCATGAGGCCGTATCCAGGGCGCATCCTCCCCAGAGAGAAGCGCATTTTCAACTACCGGCTGTCCAGGGCGCGGCTGGTGGTTGAAGATGCCTTCGGCATTCTTTCCACTCAGTGGAGGATGTACCGACGTGCCCTTGAGGTTTCTCCAGATGTTGCAGAGAAGTGTGTGAAGGCCACCTGTGTCCTTCATAACTTCCTGCGAAGGTCTCAGCCTGAAGCTGCCATGGGGTTGGGTGCCATCACAGGTGGTGAGGAGCCTCAGGCAGGGCTGGGACGTGTCGCTTCAAACAACCCGTCCCGGGAGGCCATCGCAGTCAGGCAGTCCTTCACCGAGCACTTCTCAGCTGAAGGAGCGGTCTCATGGCAGGATTCCATCTTGTGCACTGCACCCCCACAACGGTTCTTTTCAGAGCCACCACAAACAACTGTTGAGCAAATGTCCTACATATATGTACAAGAATGTCTCCATAACTGTGTCTGTGTCCTGCCTCTCATTCTGCTCAGAGTACTGCAAGATACACACACACACACAGACCCTTTTTATGCACCTGCAAAAACATGCTATTTACATATCCGATAGGAATGCGGAGGCTTCCTTTTGCCCTAGAAAAATTTAAATTTTTAACACAACTTGGCTGGTCATTTCTCCAAAACACAACCATGAAGCGCCATCTAAACCTGAAGCAGGCAGTTGCTGCATGTACAGTCACCTGAGGGGAGTGAGGTGAGTGCTTCTGAGGAGAACATGAGCAGTGAAGATTAACCTTGGAGCCAGTACAGGGACATGCACATGATTATACAGGGGCAGGGGCTCAATTTTTTTTCCAGTCCCTTATACAATATGGAAATTAATGTAAAGTGAAAAAACTAAGTACTAATTGAAAGCTAACGAGTGTCCTGTGTAGGTGAAAGTGATATGCAATTGCCATTTCTTTTGTGTCAACAAACTATTGTCAACATGACATGATCAAGATAGTAATTTCAGCATGTAGGTAATCTGTGTTTGAAATATTACCATCTATCTAACTATCTATTTACTAACTTTATTTCAGACCCAATAGGTCCATATCATTCAACAAGATCAGTATTATTATTATTAATTTGTTAGCCCAGACAACAGTAACGGTGTCATTACATTTTAAGGGGTGCACAAGGGTTAAGTAAAGTTTATACATCGAAGCACTGCAACCTAGTTATTTTACTTCATGACTGCATGTTAAAGAAGGAAACAAGGCAAAGTTGAGAAAACTTTATAATAACAATATTTATAACAACAAATATAACAATAATAATGTAACAATAATAATACTTTTTATAACAACAAATAAAACAAATTTTTGAACGGCTGCAACAGCAGATATAAAAATATAATACAATAAAAAATTTCAACTATATACACAAATTTACAAGTTGGATGGGGGGGAGCATGGCTGAAACAGAGGAGCCTGGCTCGTTCCCCCCCGAGGCTGTCACCCCAGCTAAGGTTCCACTGGTTCCAAATTCAGTGTGAAATCCTGAGCTTCAAAAACTAATTTATACATTTGAAATTTAACTTGCTCCTTAGCCTGGGGTGACAGCCTCGCGAGGGAAGGAGCCAGGCTTAGGAGGAAATGCTCCTCCTCGGGATAGCGAGATGTGGGTGGTGGTGGTGGTGGAGGGGGAGTCTGCTGCCTCCTCAGGGCCTGACAGAGGAGCTCCTCAATCTCCTCCAGTCGTGAGGAGGGAGGCGTCCTCCTCTTCCTCCCTGTCATAAAAAAAAACTAATCGGTTACTATTTGTTTTATAATTTCTATGTGACCTTGAGCAATTTCATTGAATATATGGTTAATATTTAATTTCTATACCTCTTGGCCTGGCTGCAGTGGGGCCCGAGGCATCACTTGCCACAGTTGAGGGAGCAGGAGAAGCTGACGGAGCAGGAGAGGGAGCTGAAGCAGGAGATGGAGCTGGGGCAGGAGAGGGAGCTGCTGCAGGAGAGGGAGCTGAAGCAGGAGAGGGAGCAGGCTTATCTTTAGTTAAAGTTGTGACAAAAATGTCTGAAATCAAAACTCTGCAATCAGGCAACATTGTTATTCAAATAAAAAATGTTCACACATTACATGTGCATGACTTGATCTGTCCATCTTAAATTAGACTACAATGGTGTGTTTAAACCATGAGGGGACTCAAATTTATTTGCTATGTTTTTCACTCATCAACCAACCGTCAAACTCCACTCCTGAGGGGCCTGCTTCCTCCAGGTCTTCAGGCATCCCAGCAGAAGAAGCAGCATTTTCTGCGGTGAAGTCTTCCTCGACCTCCCGAGACATGTTGCTTGATGTGTCCCTCGGGGCAATAAAGGGGTCGAGGAAGGACATCACCGCAGTGAAACGCCACTTCCTCTGCTGGGAGGCCGCCGACCCGCTTCTCCCGCCTTCTTTCTCCCTCCTTTTCTCCCTCAAGTAAACGTCCCGCAGCCCCTTCCACCGCTTGCAGCACACATCCACTGCAAAGACACACACACATACGTTGAAACATGTAGCCTAGCATACAGGGGCAGTTAGCTATGTTTTCATAAAACTGTCCGCTCACTGAAATAAATACACAAACAAACTTACCAGAAAGCCCGACATCATGGGCCACCTTCACCCATGCCTCGTCCTTGGAGGTGCGGTCCCGGTACAGTCCGCACCCCACGTCGTACAGGACCGGGTGGAAGCTTACCGCCGTGATTAACTGTTCCTCCATTGTTTGATTTTTGATTTTCCCCTCCTCCTCCTTGCTTCGCCGGTTTGTTGACGTCAGCAGAGCCCTGATTGGCTGTCGCGGCACGGAGTCGCGGCTAGTCGCTCCCAAAGTTCAAATATTTGAACTTTGGGAGCGACGCGACTTGGCGTCCTGCGACCTCGGCGACGTGACCATGCGCGACCTCGGCGACCATGCGTGACCTGGTCGCCCGGTCGCGCATGGTCGCGTCGCAGGAAGCCGGCGGTTGCCAAGTCGCGTCAGGTCGCGGCTGTTCATAGACTTTGCATTGGGAGCCGTCGCTGAAGTCGCAGAGGTCGCGTCTGGTCTGAACGCGGCTTTAGGCTATATTCACACTGCAGGTCAATTCTGATTTTTTAACCATATGTGACACATACCTGATTTTTTCATGTAAGCGTGAACAGTGCAATTGTAATTTTTTTAAAAATCTGACCCAGGCCTCTTTTGTATGTGGATATGAATCCTATGTGACTGCAGTGTGGACGCTCAGGTCACAGTCATCCGACCTATACGTCATCAATATGCAACAAACGTCACCATTGTTCGACAACACAAACAGGCGCACAAAGCAATGGCGGACAAGGGAACGGAACATTTGATGTGGCAGAACGTCACGTCCTGCTTTGTGCGCACGCGGGTCACTTCACGTACACATTCTATTCACATTAGATGCCCACTCGTTGTTGTAATGTGAATGACCGCACAAAAAAATCCGATTTAATAAACAATCCGAATTGTGCATCATAACCAGCAGTGTGAACGTACCCTTAATGTGTAACAGATACTTAATAATAGGAATGTGAATTAAAAGGAACACAATTTTTGAATAAGAGCAGTCTACTCACAAAATTTACAAAATCTTTGGAATATTCCGCTCAACAAAATTACCTGTCTGACTATTGTCCGAGCACTCTGGACAGGAACGCTTTACTGCTGTCACAACGTAAGCTGTTTTTTACTCTTATATATTAACCCCAAAGGTGGTCCACTGCAGCTGCCCCCCCCCCCCCCCCCCAGACCCAGACCCCCCCTCCACCCCTCCCCTGGCACTGGTAGACAATGTTAATGTGAGACCTGAACCTGAGCCCTCCACTACAAAGGTCCACTACAATGTTGCCTATCAAACAGGTTAACTTGGATGTAAAAAAGTAGCTGATACAACAACAAGAATCCATTTAAAGATAAATAACACAAAAATAATAAACCCATTTTGTTTACAAACTAATAGTAAGGGTTTGAAATTATTACCTATTTCCTCATCCTATAAACTTTTTTGGCTCTGTTGCCAGGGGGTATTGCATAAAAGTAGAATTAAGAAATCAAGGATAGGAGAGAAAGCACTGCTTGACCCCGTCTAATAGGTGCTTTTTGGCTTAACTGGTTGCACATTTGCCAGGATGAAAAGTTGCAGCTATGTCGAGTCAGGTGTTGATAGTTGGGATGAGTGCGCGACCCCATCATATATAAAGAGACCACAAGATCAGTTATAGAATAACAGATTAAACAATGGGTCATAAAAAAATGATCAGGAGAAAGGGCAACAAAACCGTGTTTATTAAACCACAGGAGAGAGCACAGTGGACGATTGCAGACCGGCTTAGTGAGCTGGTAGTCTGAAAAAAGTACAATTAATAAACACTCTTTTAAAATAACAATTAAATCGCCAGCTTTTCCTGTCAAATCTTAGTTTTGTTTTAGTTTTATTTGACCTGCTTTCATGCAACCCACTTAACCCTTGATTCCTGTTCATTTTAAGCTCCATCCAGCCAACTTTGTCCAAAATGGAGATAAGTGTTCAAAAATTAATCATTTTTCAACCTTTTTTTTTTATCTTTTTCCTTTTTTGACTAATATCTCAACTCCAGCCCTGACCATTAAAAGAATAATGAATTAAAAAAAAAAATCAATGTCACACCTTTTTTATGCTAGTTATTGTGCACCATGCCAATGTTATTTTCAATGGTAGAAAAACAAAAATTCAGAAGGGGGGTTTTATTGCCATTGTCAATGAACAGGATTCACAGACTAGGAATTTTTTACGGCGTGATGGTGCAACATTAAACGGAGAATAATATATAAAAAATACTAGAATAGAAAATAATAAGAGCATGCAGGACATATATCAAGTATAAAAGTATAAAGGGCTATGTATAATGCTTTGTACAGCAAGTATAACAGCTATGTACAACTACACAATACAGGACAACAGTGCAATGGGAGGAGTGCAATTAAAAAACCAAGGTACATTTAACTAAAGTGACTAAAGTGACCAGTGATAAAGTGATAAATAATTGCCATATTTCCCACATAAAAAGAACTACGTTATTATTATTTTCTTAAATGAACAGAGTCTGGGCCATGTTTATGATGAATGGTAAAATCCATTTTGGTGCATTCCAATTTTTTTTGTTGTGCCATTTTCCGTATGTTAGCTCCATCCAGCCTACTTTGTCCCCCAAACAGACATGCAGATAAGTATTTATTAAATTATTAATTTTTTTAAACATTTTTATTACATTTTTAGACTCATATCTCTTAAACAACTTCAGCACTGACCATTAAAAAAATAATAAATAAAAATTCGATGTCAAACTCTTTTTATGCCAGTAATGCATCATGTAACTGTTATTTTTAATGGTAATAAAAACACAAAATCGCCATATTACCAAAATAAAATGACCTAGATGAATTATTATTTTGAATAAATAGAGTCTAGGTCCTGTCAACTAGATAAGCAAAATCGATGTTGGTGTATTCAAATCTTTTTTTGTAGTTCCAATTTCCATATCTTAAGCTCCATCCAGCCTTCTTCGGCAAAATGGACATGCAGAGTGTTCATAAAATAATTTTTTAACATTTTTCTTACTTTCTTTGACTCAAATCTCTTAAACAACTTCAGCCCTAACCACTAAAAAATAATTAATAAAAAATTGATGTCTTACCCTTTTTAGAAGATAATCACAATACCTTTAATCATAATAATGACTTTATTTTTATAGCACTTTTACACAAGTTTACAAAGTGCTTTGGCAAACTGTTGCAAAGCATCAGCACATGGAAATAAAAACAAATAAAAATCAAAAGCTCAGTCAAAAACAAGGCCTCGGAATTGAAGGCCAATTTCATTTGTTATAAGAAACCCAGATAATACAAGAACCTTACAACACAAAATGAGACCACGTGAACCAAAATATAAACATAAAATAGGTAAGAAAAAGAAATGTTATAAAAATGAGAAAGAGAGCAGGAAAGAGGATCGTAAATATTAAAAGTCAAGTCAAGTCAAGAAATCTTTATTGTCCCCGAGGGGCAATTTGTGGTGCAGCCAGCAGCAAAACAGAAGCAACATTAAAATACACAGCAACAACATGAAAGGGTTAAAAATATACAAAATGACAATACATAAGTGCAATACCACGATAAGGGACAGAAGAGAAGGAGTAAAGTGACCACAGTGCACACTAACTGGTATTGTTCAGGAGGCCAATAGCCACCGGGACCCAAGACTTTTGAAGTCTGTTTGTCCTACATCTTGGCACGTTAAATCTATGGCCGGAAGGGAGCAGGCTGATTCATGTGCCAGAGGATGGCAAGGGTCCGACAGGACAAGTTTAGCTTTTGCAAGGGACCTGGATTTGTGCAGGAGGGAGATGTCAGTCAGTGGGGTACCGACAATTTTACTGCACACTTTGACTATCCCCTGGAGTCTGTTCCGATTTTTTTACGTGATTGACCCGAACCAACATATAAAAGCAAAGGTGAGGACTGATTCAATAAAACAGGAATAAAACATGTTCATAAACTTTGACTCTACGAAGGAAATACATGCGCTGATTGGCTTTTTTGCACATGGCATCCACCTGATGCTCAAAGGACAACCTGTCATCGATCACTGTCCCCAGGTATTTATACTGCTGCACCGACTCTACAGCTTGATCGTTGATCAACAGGGGAGGGGTGGCTGGGTGTGACTTCCTGAAATCGATCGTCATCTCTTTTTGTTTTCGAGACATTAATGCTAAGGAAGGACGATTTGCACAACTGGATGAAATCCTCCACTACGGGGCCAGGTGCTACGTCATCGTGGCTGAGGAGGGACACGATAACTGAATCATCAGCGTACTTAATAATGTGTCGTTTCTCCTGTGAGCTCTGACATGCATTGGTATATAGAACAAATAAAAGAGGAGAAAGAACGCAACCCTGAGGGGAGCCAGTGGAGGAAAAGATGGTGTCAGATAGTACACCATTAACCCTGACACGTTGTGATCTCTTAGTTAAAAAATCCAACAGCCAGTAAATCAGACCTCTGTCAATATTAGAATTTAAAAGACGTTCAGATAAAATGTGGGGCTGTATACAGTTAAAAGCAGATGTAAAATCAATAAAAAGCAGATGGACAAAGTTTTTCGCACCATCTTAGCGTGACATGATCATGTTCAGAAGGGTGATTATAGCGTCGTCGACCCCCCTCCCCGGTCGATACGCAAACTGGAGGGGGTCCAAGTGAGCCTGAACAGTGCTCATAATGTCAGTTTTCACAATCCTCTCAAAGGACTTCATTACCAGGGAGGTCAGGGTCACAGGTCTAAAGTCATTCAGAGTCTTTGTGCATTTATTTTTGGGCACTGGGACAATAATTGAGTCCTTCCACAGGGGGGGGACAGTGTGGGTCTGAAGTGACCAAGAAAAGATAAAGCTTAAGATATCCGCCAGCTGTTCGGCACAATTCCTTAAGACCCGCCCCCCGATCCCATAAGGACCCAGACTCTTCCTTTCCTTGACACCCGAAACACTCTCGTGACCCTCTCCTTGTCAACATGCACTGGCACCGAGCTGTTCGGCTCCAATGCTACGTCCTTAAACACAGACAACTCATGGCTGAAATCATGAACATTAAAACGATTTGAATGGACGTTTAGTTCATTTGCCAGGTCAAGATCAGACTTGTCATCTAAGAAGATATTGCACTTTTGGGGTTAAATTCCCAACAGGGATTTCACCCCCTCCCAGGCAGGGCGTGATCTACCAGTATTGAACAAGTTTTCCACCCTGTCCTTGTATTGCTGCTTGGCAGCTTTTATTTCTTTCCTGACCTGCTTATGTAGCTCTTTATACGTGTCCTTATCACCAGAGTTAAAACTGATGTTTCTTTTATTAATGGCGTATTTGAGTGATTTTGAGACCCAAGGCTTATTATTAGGAAAGGTGGAGATTGTTTTTCTATGAATACATAGAGCCTCACAAAATGAAACATAGTCCGAGACAGTCTCAGTGATTTCCTCCAGACTATCACATGAATTCTTAAACAAGGCCCAGTCGGTGCAGGCGTACCACTCCTGAAGCCGTCCGATAGACTCTACTGACCAAACCGGAACTAATCTCCGTTCCGGCTTGTGTCTCTTCAGGACGGATTTGTACACCGGAACTAAATAAAGTGTTGTGGTCAGACGCACCAAGTGGAGCTCTCCGGAGGGATTTATAAGCCCCTTTTGTGGAGCCGTAACAAAGATCTAAACATTTAGTGAGTCTTGTCGCACAAGTTACATACTGTTAAAAGTTCCCCAGCTGTTTTCCTGATTTACAGTTATTAAAATCACCCATAATAAAGCTAGGAGCGTCTGGCGAGATAGCTTGTAGCTGTAGCACTGTACGAGTGATGGCCTGGGTAGCATTATCCGCGTTTGCTTTAGGGTGAATGTAAACCAACGTTACAAATAACTGAGTGAATTCCCTTGGTAAATAAAAGGGCCTGAGCGAGACAGAGAGAAGTTCAATGTCCGGAGTACAAAGACTCTCCCTAACAATCACATTCCCACACCAGTTCCTATTAACATAGAGAGCCAGGCCACCCCCAAGAGACTTGCCCATCGCTGTGGGGTCTCTGTCCAGGCGAAAGGGCTCTCCAAAGCCGTCGATCCTCAGGTCGGACTGTAAGTCGTGACCCTTGAGCCAGGTTTCTGTGACAGCGAGGAGGCAAGCACTTTTGTACTCCTCCAGGAACTTAACGTTGGCTTGAAGCTCATCCACCTTGTTGCGGAGAGACTGAACGTTAGCAAGCATGATGGTTGGCAGGGGGATACGGCAGAGTCCCAGTCTTCTCAGGCGCTGGCGAATCCCACCACGTCTACCCCTTTTCCTCGCGGCTGCCGGCTTGGATGACCACCTCGGGCCCCCCGTGTGATCCTGCCGGATGATCTCCGCGGGGAAGACCACCGATGAGTCCACAGCAGCCGCTCTGGAGCTGCGAAAACGCAGGAGAAACTCTCTGCCATATCAGAGCGGTTCCTTGAGCTTGCAGAGTCTGCACATAAAGTGGAATAAAAGTATCCAGAGGACAGTGATGCCCATCAAACCAACGTGAGGCATGGTTAAGCTTTATCACATGTGGATCATCTTAGGGTGAATGTTAGTAATGACGGAAAAACGAGACAGGACAGGTTAGAAAACGCAGAGCACGCGGGAGCTGCTGCTGCCTGTCGCCATTACCAGCGCCAGGAGTGATGTTCAGACAATAAGACAATATTAATGATGATAATCAATAATAATAAAATAATAATGATGGTAATATTATTGATAAAATGGAAGAACAAAAAATGAGGAGGAAAAAACAATAAAATCAAAACCTGAAATTAAAACCTGCCGGCTTTGCGCTGTGCGGCACAGGTGAGTAGGCTGGACCCCCAGCTGCAGGGCCCTTGGCCGGCATATTGGGAGAGTGCAGGGAGGCCATCCAGGGCAGAGTGGCAGCGGAGGCCGAAACCAGAGCATACATGGTAAAACTTTAACTTAAAAATCAACAAACTCTTAAGAATGCAGTCTAAGAAGTTGCTTAAAACCAGTGAAAAGTGGGTTAAAGGTCATCCGAGATGGAGTGATTCGGCGGGATCATGTACAGTGCTGATGCATGCCCAAAACTGTTAACTGTAAAGTGAGAGGAGTCGGAAGGAAACAGCAGGTGGGGTGACAAGATGAGATAAGATGTTCCTTTAATAGTCCCACAGGGGGAAATTCCAAATGTACAGCAGCATAGTACAGACACAAAAAGAAAAATTAAAGGATAAAGAAACTTAAAGTTAAGTTAAGAAAAAGATATGTACGTGAGTCATATTATGCCAGTTATTGTGCACCATGTCATAAAACGTGTATTTATTGATGAAGTGTGTGCTCTAAACAGGTGTGTCTAATGGAGTGGAAAAACATGCCAATTTTGCCTTCTTTTTATCAAGCCTCATCCTCTACCAAATCAAATCTGAACAAATTTAATTGTTTATATTAAATTATTATATATAGGCATTAAAAATCGGAAGATGTATGTAAAAAAGGAATCACTACTGAGTGCTCATCCACCTCTAACCAACTGCGACTGCGATTTCGCTGATTACGTAAATATAAAAATTAACTGCATATTTGCAATGTGATCTTTTCTCAGGACCTGCGCATCCTCATGCATGGCCATCTACTTGCTCTGAAGTGAGGGCAAAGTTGAAATTGTCCAAATGTCCCCCTCTCTTTGTCCCACATTGCAGAACTTGAATGTTGCATTTTCGACTGTAAAAACTCCATTCATGGCATGCCCGGTTATAAACATGGACGCAGATTTGCACCCGTGCATACATGCAGGAGCACACAAACTTTTCCTTACACATGTAGTCCACTCTTAGACATCCATATCTAGAGGCACGTAAAGTTTCATTCAATTCTGATGATGTTGAGGGGAGGAAAGCGCTTCAAACACTCTCAGTCTATGAATGAAAACTGGGGTTAAAATTGTGTGCTCGCTCAATCTGTTATATCAAGTAAAATTCAGAGCCCTGGTGATCGAGTGACTGCAAAAAAAAAGGTTGCAATATGTTGTTATGGTGCCATAAACACACTGTCAAAATTGTGTTTTGAATGGAAGTCTATTGTCCGTTTTGCAGACAAAGTGGGGTGGATGGAGCCAAAATGTGGCGGCAGAGCTCTAAAGGGGACATGTCCTCTTTTTCGTTTTTGTTTATTTTTATGTATATTTACGAAGAAAAAAAAGACCTCTTACCAAATTTGATGTCCAAATGTAAAAATGTGACTGTCAGCTCAAAATAAAGATTAAAAAAAAATGGGGTTAACTGAGGGTTAAGGCTGAATTCAGCCAGGATAGCCAACATATTCCAGCTTCATTCCTGTTCTTGGTTTTGTGCAATACCCTTAAAGGTGGGGTAGGCAGGATCTGAGTAAGTAGGGAGAAATTTTGAATGTAAACACTACCCCTTCCCATGGGTTTTCCCCTCAGCTCCTCCTCCCCCCTCCATCGCTGCTCCAGCAAGCCCCACCCACAAACAGACACCCGTGCACGCTCAACTCATTCGGATAGGATTCACTGGAAATTTACTGGCAGACTTCAACCAATTCTCGTTCTGAGGTGAGAAGACTTTCACTGATACTAAAGTCCATTTTGCCTTCACACAAAACCCACGGTTACATGTTGTATTGTGTTATAAATGTATTGTGTTATATAATTTGCCAAACTGGCACAAAACAGAGCTCAGCTAGCTTAACGTATACCAGCTGAGCAAGTGAGCTAATATAGCAGCCTGCTAACAGGCTACCTACAAACACAATGCTTTCAGCTCCTCTGTGACTGTAATGGGACACCTTACAGGACACAAGGTAAAATAAACTTAGTGGTTTACCTGTCCAGCAGAAAGGTTACAGGGTTTGTAAGTTCTCAAAGCGTCCCCAACCCAGCAAAGTGGCATACTCAGCCTATGGGATATCCTACAGATGCTTTAACGCTACAACAGATGGGACTGTTATCTCAACATCATTTAAAAAGGTCAAGACCTGAACAATGTTATCAAAAATACCACCACAGATATCCCAGCAAGATGTCAGAAGCAGATCCTCAGTGAAAGGCAGATTTTAAGTGTGTCTTCCTGCCTCATACCTGTGCCAGTTACTTCATAACTGTATGGTTTCTTAGTGAAGAAGTACAAGTTGCCTCAGTAACAGAGGCTTCATTAATACTGTTACATCCCAGTATTAAAAAAACAAACAAACAAGATTTTAGATTCTGCATTCTTGTCTTACACATTTATTTGTTAACTGGACTGACAGAATTGCCTAAAGAACCTTTTAAATGTTTCAGAGAGTAATCCTACCTAACGTAATATAAGTCTTCAACAGAACAGTTTAAGTTGCCATACACACTGAAGTGCAGCTAAAAATAATGTAGCTCTGAGATCACTGGTAGAAGCTAGAAACACTGAAGCACTATCACCATTATTGTTTTATTTCAAGATGCCTGCACTGATATGAGAAAACCAATGCTGGTATAATTTTCAGGATTCCCCTCTGAAACACTTGAATGCATCAGTAAAGTCCTTGAAAATATCTGCCTTGGGAATTTCAAACTCTCTACAGAGAATCGAAATGAAATTATAGTCAGAGAAATGGCAGAGTGCCTACCCCAGAACCCAGCATCATAAATCCCACAGCATTACGTCTACACTCTTGACTTATCCTCCTCTTTGTCCACCATATCCCCATTTATCTCCACTTTTTTACTTTTTTTCATCTTTTTCTAATAATTTTTTTTTAATTGAATGGGTCACTTTTTCTTTGCCTTTTCCCACCCCTTAACGTTTTTTACACTGCCCTAAGACCTTGACATTAAGTTTTTCCTCAGGTTCCTTATATCACAAATTGAGTCTCTTCTGACATGTAGTTACCCTTGAACGCCCATCTGTAAGTCCCTGCTGGAGAAAATTTTCAACAAACAGTTTCTGTTTATACTTATGGCGGATGAGGGCAAACAATCTGCAATGGTTATCTTGAAGACTTAAAAACAGGCAACTGGACTGTGTAGAGTTGAGAAGACGTTTCGCCTCTTATCCAAGAAGCTTCTTCAGTTCTAAAAGTGCTAGTGTCAGGAGCAGATATTTATCTTACTGGAGAAGGGGGATAGTTAACGACTGGCTGAAGTTGAAAGGAATGGGTCGTAGAAACCCATCTCTCGGTGTGTCCCCCCCAAGTCGTTATCCTGAAAGGGTCGTTAGCGACTCCTATCATGTGACCACATGACTCATGCCACCTGAGTCATGTGGTTCCAGGTGTGAATGTTTGTGGAGCTTTCTGGGGAGAGAGCTGAGAACTGCATTGTAAGTGCCAGAGAGATTGTGCCTGAGTCCACCCCCTCTGTTCAGATGATGTCACATCACTTTTCACAAGTATTCCAACAACAGAGGCAGTCCAAGCAGTAAGACAACGCCTCTCACAGGACAGCACACTGGAAGTCAGAACCAACTTAACCCCTGACCACATCTGCTCCTTATTGGACATCTGCCTCAGCACCACCTATTTCCAGTTCAGAGAGCGCCATTACAGACAGAAACACGGATGCGCGATGGGCTCCCCGGTTTCTCCAATAGTGGCAAACCTGTACATGGAAGAGGTAGAGAGGAAGGCCCTAACCTCTTTCAAGGGAGCCGCTCCTAGCCACTGGTTCAGATATGTGGATGACACCTGGGTTGAGATCAAAACACATGAAGTAGAGGCCTTCACTGACCATATCAACACAGTGGACAGCAACATCAAGTTCACCCGTGAAGATGTCAAGGACAAAGTGTTGGCCTTTTTGGACTGTGCTGTACACTTGGAGGCAGATGGGTGTCTCAACGTTGAAGTGTACAGGAAACCAACACACACGGATCAATATCTACTTTTTGATTCCCACCATCCTCTGCAGCACAAACTGGGTGTCATCAGAACACTCAACCACCGGGCCGAGAACATTCCCACGAAGAAAGAAGGTAAGGAAAAGGAACAAAAGCAAATCAAAAATCCCCTGACAACCTGTGGATACCCTAAGTGGGCCTTTGTGAAAAACAGAAAGATAAATAACACTGAACAGGAAAGGGAGGAGAGAGGCAAGAGCACTGTAATCCCTTACGTTGCAGGCCTGTCGGAAAAACTCAAGAGGATCTTTGGCAAACACCACATTCCTGTTCATTTCAAGCCTGGTAACACACTAAGGCAGAGGCTAGTCCATCCCAAGGACAAAACACCAAGACATAAACAGAGTAATGTGGTATATGCTGTCCAGTGCAGCGAGGAATGCTCAGACCTGTACATTGGGGAAACTAAACAACCGCTTCACAAGCGCATGGCTCAACACAGGAGAGCCACTTCCTCAGGTCAGGACTCAGCTGTCCACCTTCACTTGAAGGACAGCGATGTACAGGTGTTGGCTCGAGAAGACAGATGGTTTGAAAGAGGAGTTAAAGAAGCCATCTTTACCAGGCTGGAGAAACCTTCTCTGAACAGAGGGGGTGGACTCAGGCACAATCTCTCTGGCACTTACAATGCAGTTCTCAGCTCTCTCCCCAGAAAGCTCCACAAACATTCACACCTGGAACCACATGACTCAGGTGGCATGAGTCATGTGGTCACATGATAGGAGTCGCTAACGACCCTTTCAGGATAACGACTTGGGGGACACACACCGAGAGATGGGTTTCTACGATCCATTCCTTTCAACTTCAGCCAGTCGTTAACTGTCCCCCTTCTCCAGTAAGATAAATATCTGCTCCTGACACTAGCACTTTTAGAACTGAAGAAGCTTCTTGGATAAGAGGCGAAACGTCTTCTCAACTCTACACAGTCCAGTTGCCTGTTTTTAAGTCTTCAAGATAACCATGACCTGGATGAATGAGAATCTACATGGACACAATCTGCAATGGTCTAACCAGAGGTCGGCAACCTTAAACACTCAAAGAGCCATTTGGACCCTTTTTCCACAGAAAAGAAAACACAGGGAGCCACAAAACCTCTTTGACATCTAAAATGAAGATAACACTGCATATATTGTTCATGTAAAGTATATAAAAAACTGTAGGGTATAACATTTATGAAATCAATGAACTGCTGCTGAGAAGTCGAAATTTTATTTCTGCAGGCAAACAAATATATTTTGAACAGTTTGAACTAAAAGACCCATTCTGATTAAAACCATGTTTTTCTTGTTGTCTACATGTTCATATGGCATATTTCTGATACAAGAGGACATATCATGTGAAAAATAATGGCAAAATAACATTTCTGAGTATTTCTGCATTCAAATCGCTGTGAATCTTTGAATCTCTCAGACACTCAGATTTCCTACATCACAACTGCAAGCTCCGCTGGCCCCTCGATTCCTCTGAGCAGGCCAGTTTTGAAGGAAGAGAAAGGACGATCGCAGAACAAGCGTGTGAGTGTGTTTGTAATGCTCGAAAGAAAGTTAATTTTGATACTAACTTTCATCATGTTCCCAAAGACATAAATGTTCGAGAGCTGAATAGCTCCTATGTTACCTGCCACTTTTACTACACTGGCAATGTTAGGCTGCAAGCTAGCATGAAGAGGAGTGTGCACTGCATCAGAGTGGGACTCTGACAAAAAAGACGCTGGGTTGAAGGTTGCTTTTAAATAAAATGTTCAATGTCTAATTGAGTCCTCTTCGTATTCATGAAATCAAAATTGGAACTTGCCATCTGCAACAAACCAGAATGCTGTCTGCTTCTGTGTGCCGTCTAAATTTATTCACATACTGGAGTGTGCTGTCAACCTGAATAAAAAAAAAACCCTATTTTACTGAACAATGTAAGATATATATTTTCAAAATAATAGCCGATTCAAATATTAAATTTACTTGCTTAATGTGACTCTTGCTCCTGGACCTCAGCATACAGTGTCTCCAGATTACGGCTGTATGACGTCACCTTCATCTTCAGGTTTTTGGTTTTCTCAAGTCGGCAGTTATGAGGCATATTTTGAGTAACAAAAAAATTAAGCATGGTTTATTTAATGTTACAAGGGCATCAAAATCTTAGAATTTAGAATTTCTTAAAAAATAAATAAAATATGATAAATTTAAATTCTTTTTTTTTAAACATTTAAATGTTTTTTTTTAAAAGTCATTTTACAAATCCACAGGGAGCCACAGCAGAGGGATGAAAGAGCCACATGCAGCTCCGGAGCCGCACATTGCCGACCACTGGTCTAAATGATCATCAGGTTTGTCCAAGAACTTTATAATATGGTGATGAAGTTATATAAGTTTAAACAACTTACCAGATATTCAGACCGCCTTACTCTCTTTCCTCCAGATGAGCTCTTTTTTTTTTAGATTCCTGTCTCAGTGTCACAGACAAGTTTTATCCTCCAGTTCAGGTGGCTGCATTCTGTCATAATCATTCAATACTCCATTTTCAACATAAATGAATCTCTACCAGTCTGTTGTTGACATACATCGCCAGAGGTTCGTCATGTCAAGTCTGTTAGTCCATCTGCAATAATGACAGTGTGAAACCTAAACAAACTGAAACAAATGGATACAATTTAACCAAAACACAGACCTTAGTCTGGACTTTCAGATGGGAAAACACCCTAAATCAACTTTCCCTTGTCAGCATCCAATTACTCTGTAATATGAGCCTCATATTTTTACTGTTTACCAAGAGATCCTGAGGACCACTTGAAAAATTTCCTCTTGAATCGCTCCTCTGCTTTTAAAGGTGATGTAATTCACCTAAAACGAACGGGCTCCTGACTTTTAGCTGCAAATATCTTGTACTCCACACCTTCAGCACATATTACACTTGCCACACAAACACACAGCACTTCCGTGCTAAGGCTGCGAGCCCCATCACCAATTGACCATTACGCACCCCTTCACTTGGTTCCTCTACTTCTCCTAAGTCTACACCGATCTTCTAACTGAACGATACTGCCCCTGCTAACACCCCCTCTAGATTTATCTGCCATTGTCCAACTCACCATTTCCCTTATCAAAACATTCCACCACTCACCAGACTGATGCACTTCTATCATCTCCTCTCACAGACAGCATCACACTCTAAATCACACCCCTCTGCTACCATTTATGACAATTTAATCGTCATTCCTCGCTAACCTCAGATCATTTCTCTCCCTAAATACACTCTAGCAAACCTTTTAAATATCAGATTTATTAAAGGGGACCTGCCATCAAAATGTGTTTTGTGTGTTTTTTTGTGTCAGATAAGGTCCATATTATGCTCGTCTTATGTTGTAAATGTGAAAACAAACCATTACGTCGTTTGCATTCTGTAAAGGTTTAAAATAAAGGAACAGGTAAACCAGGCCAATTGAAAGAGCAGGTCCCTCTGACGTCGCGCTGACCTTGCTCATTATTATTCACGAGTGCATCCTCGGTGAGCCGCGCCCACTCTCTCGTTCTCGTACTCATTCACAGTCAGAGTGAGACCCAGCTACCACTGTATCCGCTATGGGTCTCTTCCAAACGACCGGTGTTTCCTTGGGTTCACTGCCGGAAAAATGAACTTAAAGCTGGGCAGAATGAATGAGAAAACACCGCTGGAGATCTCTGGCTTCTTCTTCAACTTCCACCTCCTCTTCGGACTCGGGGTCTAAAATATATGGTTTAATACCTGCCATTTTTAGCCTTTAGCATAAGGTGACCAGACGTGCCCGATTTCCGGGGACAGTCCCCGCATTGGATGACCTGTCCCCGGCAAAAGCTGTCCCGAAAATGTCCCCGATTTAAGCGTTTCATGAATGAGAGCAAAAATGTTGCGTGTGGGCTCAAACAACGGTTATTACAGTAGCCAAATGGGTAGGAAGCACAAGTAAGCAGTCCTGAACAACAGTTCTTACGGGGTTATTACAAGGGGCATGCACTGCTACTAAATAGTACCGAGATTTTGTCTGTGATCACACAGCCCCTGCAGCCCCTGCACCGGCGCCGCCGCACCGAATATCCCCGGATATCATTACAGACATCTGGGCACCTTACTTTAGCACACATTAGCAAAATGGATAAACCGAAATCTGAACCTCTGAAAAATAAATAAATAAAGTACCTCAGCAACACCACAAACATTAGGGAACACCTTGTATGCTTTTATCCCGAAACAGAGAAGGGTCCCCTGGTCATACCTGTAACAGGAGATGACTGGTATCTGCTTTTCCACCTTAGATTTACCCTCAAAGGAATGCAGACTCCCCTGATCAGGAGAGGAGATAGGAGTAACTTTCAACACCAAAGTTATGGCCTTTTTACTGCCCCCTGAACAGAACTGAGAGGCGCTCTCCCAAAAGGCTGATAGTGAATCTTTTACACTTCAAAGAGACAAAGTTGCTGATCAACAGCAGGACCCCCAGACCGAATAAACATTCACTGAAGACTGAAACAGTCTTTGTCCCATTTGTCTAGCATGTCTCCAAGCCAACTGTTAACGTCACAAATTTATTCCAGGTTTTCCATGGACCAAGAGCTCTTCCTAGTGGTGTTTTCTGAATATGGTTTTGGTCAGAATCCAAATACTTATTCCTTGAATTTAATTATGTTGCATGTTATATACTTTGTAGCTTAGTGAATAGTATCCTCAAAATAGGTTAGCAATATTAGAAGTAGTAGCTGACAACTCTTTTATACATGAGTTAAGAGTGTTTTGAATGTTTTATCTACCTCACCAGAAGATATATATATATATATATATATATTTTAATCATTTACTAAGTATCAATTGACAAGTTTATATCTTAATTAAGTATTATCACGTATGTGTTTCTTATGCTTGATGTTGTTTCTGTACGAAAAGATAATTTAGTTTTCTATCCCTTTCTAACTTTCAAAGAGTTGTCAATCCTCAGGTTAAAGATTATCAGGAAAATGGCTGATTAAAGTTTACTTTACATTTAATGTTATTGTTTGATGCATCTGCTCATAAGAAACAATGAAGTGAAACTTGGTCGATTTGATAAACGGCTTTAATGAGTGAGTAAATTAGATCTAACTTGCTTTTTAATATCACAAGTTAAAGGGGCCATGGCATGAAAAACTGACTTTGTTAATGGGAGGGGGTGCATATCAGGGATAGAAAACCGCTACAATCCCCCCAAGTTCGAAAAAATTCCATCCAGTCGTTTTTTAGTTATCTCCGTATTTAGGAACTGTGTGCTCAGAGCCGGCCGTTCTGAAAACTCCACTGACATGACGTTATGTCAGTGCTGGTGGGTTGATGGTACTGCCCATGGAGCCGCCCACTGCCCAGCCCAAAATAATTATCAAAACAGCGCCATTATTCCCGGCCGCTCGCTCGCATAGCTGCGGTTAGAACCATGGCAAAAGTACGATCTGAAAAAGAGGCAGCGTTTGCTCTGTTGCACAAACGAGCACAAAACTCTTTTGAAAACTCCCTCGTCGGAGGATTTGAGGACTCAATGGGTGGATTTTATTTATAATGGGAATGTATCCGCAGCACTTCCAAAATATCTGTACGTATGTGCGCACCATTTCACTTCGGACTGTATTATCAACGAGGGACAGTTCAACGCTGGATTTGCTAGATGTCTGAACATAAAGAATGGATCCGTACCAACTATCCGTCATCCTACTACAAACGTGGCATCTGTATGTGTGAACGTTTTATTTTGACTTACTGTTTAGCCTAAATTCCCCCCGGTGCCTCAGCACGGCCGCAACGCTTTGATAAACACACCGGATCTGCGCCGGTTTACCGGATCCTCCCGTATTTTAGCCACTCGCTTCTTCCCCGACAACTCAGGCGGCGGGGGACGAAATCCCCCTCCGGAGCAGCATGTAGCTTTAGCATTTACCCGTGCGGTTCTTTTGGCTCAAATACGTGACGTCCCGGCTAATCCTGGACGGTCGGCCATCCTATTAATTAGCAAAGGCTTCAGAGAAGTTTTAGAGCACCAAAATCTTGCATTGTAGCAGAGCTCTGGTTGTAATTTTTTCTACATTCATATCTTCGTGACCTCCCTGGCAGCTTTGAATAATACACAGGATGTGTCGACTAGGTCGCTTCAAGTTGCGTTTGGTCCGAACGCGGCTAAGAGTTTTTTCCGGAGCCTCTCCCTCTGGGTCAGACTTTGGCTCAAACTGGTAGGGTTGTACGAGTGATCTACTTGCAGCCATGACCGAGCCAGTGTAAACATTAGCACATGGCTATTGGAGCACAGCCACAGCCCCTTCCAGAGAGATGGGTGTAAAGTGGACGTGGCTTAGGTGCGGCTCATTTCATTAAAGAGACATGGCCCAAAACTGAGGATTTTGAGCAGAGCTGTATTTAGCTGATAAAAAGAGCACTAAAATAATTGATCCAAATCGAATTTTGACCAAAGGACGTCACAGACATGCTTTTAACACACCATGGAACTATTTTAAGTTGTGTGAAATTGGCATGCCATGGGACCTTTAAATTTAATTCTCTTGTCAGCCTGGGTCTGGGCCTGCATTGTGAACAAAGAGTGCATGAGTGCCCTCCTCTGGTTTACACCCCACGTGAACTGCGTAAAAGACCTGAGCTTACGCCGCTCACTCGCTTGTGTTTTTTCCCTTTGTTGGCGTTTTTGTCTCCGTCCATCATCTTGTAATTTTTCCCTGCGTTTTTGTTATTTGCCTAAAGTTCAGACTTTTCCAGAAACTTGGATGAAACCATGCCCAAGTTTCTTTAGAGCATCAGTAATTAGCTGCGCAAAAAGAGTACCAAAATCTAAGTCTTTTATTTTGTTTAGTTCGCTAAAGTGACCCCTGAAGTAAATATCGGCTGGCCAGCGAAATTATTTTCTTAAATTATTGGCGCAAATTAATCTGCAGTAAAGCTAATCCTGAATACCCAGAGGACCAACCTGCATCATCTGCCGAGCTGCGTTTGCCACAAGGTTTGGGAAGGAGAGTGCTGTGGAATCCACGAGGTGCAGTTGGCGTGCATTTGTGTGTGACGACAGATCCACCGTTCGGCCGGCTGCTAGCAGACATGCAAAGACCATCTGTAGCCTGGACCTTCAGTGATCTGCTCCAAGATTGCCACTGAGAACTGTCATCAAATAAGTAGGCAAACCCCTCGACACTTCTTGAAGAATAGGTGATGCTGTCAAGCGTTCAGTAGCTTATATCCTTAATTATAGTTTAGTTTCTCCAAATTCCTCTTCAAAATTTATCCTCGTAACCCCATTAATGTAGGTTAAATTTTTCCTTATTCACTCAATATCATTAACTAACAGTCTGAGTTGAATTCAAACCATTCCTTCATTTATTCATTAGGTGTTCTTTTATTTTCTCATTATTTCATCGTCGTTTATTGAATTTATGTTATCACCTAACATTTGTCAATAAATTGTCCATTTAATGCCGTCTCTTAGTGGTCCTTCCAGAAGCCAAGTCCCTGAAATGAGAATTCCAGCCTCAGATGTGAGATTGATTTAAATCTGTCTAAGACTGATTCAGCGTTTGATTACTCAGTTGAACTTTGTTTTGTCTTTTTCCCATCAGAAAATGGTGAGTGGTGCCCCTTCAACGAGTGCATAAATGTCATAAATTAATTCTATCATTTTAGGACATTTATTTAAATTCAAATTGCTACATTCCCCATTCAGAGGACCATCCTGGAGACTGTCCAGTCCTCCCAGTTTAAGTTAAGTGGGTCAAAGTGCAAATGTAACAGTCATACAGGCATAAAATAAAATATTTTGTGTCTTTGAAAAATACAAATCAAATGTTCAAAAAACCTCATTTACTCATTGAGTGTAGTTTTAGAGGAGCAAAGTTAATTGATAGGACAGGCTTTACAAATGTAGCCACAGATGAAGATAAAATAAATCTTGTATTGAAAAAAGCATTAAAAATGGCAGTAATCGAATTGTTGCACCAATAATCAAATCGAAATCAACAATCATTATAATTGAAGAATCGAAGAATCATTAGGTGCCCTTATTGGCACACACCTATAATTTTATGGACACCTTAGACTCTTTTAACCTCACCTAAGCAACTATTGTCCTCACTCATTCAAAAGGTCACACTCTTGATTGGCTTTTCCACCATAGTCTTAGTCCCTACAACTTCAATACCAAGGAAGTCTGTGTTTCAGATCATAAACTGCTTTTATTCAGTGTGATTGTATGTATTATTGCTGATATTAAGTTTTAGAGAAAGTAGTTTTTACACTGATTTGATCTATTATAAATAAAAGTAGCATCTGAGAAATTTGAGAAAAGCTGATGTTATTCAAAGTATTACGGCAGTGTAGCTCAGCCGTTGTGGCCTCAAAAAAATCACAAACTCCTTGTAAATGATAGACAACTGTTTTTTGTGCTACGAAAGTATGTGTACACATACAAGGACATTGACTCTGTGTGTGAGGGGTCTGCAGTGATGTTGCCTGCATGTTTCCTGACCCTGAACCAGGATAAGACCTCGGTGGAGGGCACGTTGGCCTTGATGATTTTGCAGTGTATTCCTGTCCTGCTTGGTGGCAGACCTAAACCAAACAGTGATGGATGTGCAGAGGACAAACTGGATGATATATACATATATATATATATATATATATATATATATATATATATACACACACACACACACACACACACACACATATATATATATATATATATATATATATATATATATATATATATATATATATATATATCAGTGGCGATTGCTCTAAGACTGCAAGGGAAGCTCAGCTTCCCTTAAAATGTCACCCCCCCAAAAAAAGAAAAAGTGGTGAAATACATACTGCTGTGTGTACATTTCATTAACTAAATACGCGCTAGAAAGCCTTCATCTTTTGTTCAGAATCAGCTTCTCATCACACTGTGATAAGAAGCTGATAATCACAGGTAACTGGCACAACTTCGTTCTCATTCATCCTCGCAGCGCCTCAGCGCTTTACACAGCCGGATGCTCAGCGTCTGCTGACTTCCATGTGGAAGCTCATAGTGGGTTGTTCCAGCAGCGAAACTAGATGCTCATTGGATAAATGCTGGGCTTTGTCCTGCCCATCGGACGCTCAGTGTCTCTGGAGTTCTATGACGTGAGGGCGGTCCCAACTTTCTCGCGGACACTGAGCTTCTGCATCCATGATTGGATGAGCTGTTTAGATTGACAGCTAAACAAGCGAATCAGCGATCTTGAAGAATAAAACATCTACCAGAGCATTTTCCAAGTTATTCATTCCGTTGTTCTTAACTGCTCCGGAGACTTTACCGATCCTCAGCGACTTTTGTCTTTGTTAAAAACAACTGCTGTTGTGTTTGGCGACTCTGTTCTGTTACATATAAATAAACAAACACAATTATGATGCAGGCCAGAAAAATGAGCTTCCCCTCCTTGAAAGACCAGCATATATATATATATATATATATATATATACATATCTTTGGCAGTAACCAAAGATGATTGAAGTTTAGTATGTGTCTAAGAAACTGTTATAACTGCTCAAAATAAGATGTCATGAGAAAAAAAATTAGTGACTGTAAAAATTTATCTATTGCCTATTATTGACCTTCTTCCTGTAACCAAATCAAATACTTTACCTGAATTATCTTGGGTTTTACTCCCTCCTCCATTCACCGATTGACAGCAAACATGGCTAAAAGCTCTACAAGGATTTGAATAAGGTATTAGTGACTGCTTACACAAGAACTTTATCGACATCATACAAAGTTGCAATTAAAATGGCTTAACGCTTGCCAAAGATTGAAGTTTTAACCTGCTGAACAATGATTAAAGCTCTGTGTTAGAGAAGCTGATGACCACACTGCCACAGTGGGGATCAAAAAGGGAAGTGAATTGTTGAGCTCCTTAACTTAAAGGAAGTGGGGGAGTTGGAGCAACGACAGGAAGTTGCCCCACTGCGGTAAAAGCTTTAATTGTGGGTTACATAAACATTAGTAAAAGAAAAAGCCAGGCCACAGAATGGGATGCATCCTTCATGCACAGGTGGTTTTGATTTCAATCCTGTTTTGCATGGAATTTGTGTTGTGATCTCTGCACACAACCCACCTCTGTCACATGGGGTTTAAATATATGCAACTTGATGTGAGTGTTTTTATTTGTGGACAGCATTCTCCTCTTAGGATAAGTTTGGCTGCCTGGTGTTGCTGTCCTCAGTCACCTCTTAAACTACTTAACAAATTTTGCAACAGGCTGAGTGGGTGATGCATTTAAAGGTGAGGAGAGGAGCTGATGTGATTGGCAAAAAATGGACTCGGCTGTGTTTAACCCACTCCACACTTTCTGCCCTCCCTCTTTTTGACTTGCGCCGCTGGGAGGGGCTGAGATGGGATGGGGGTGTACTTGTGCAATAGAGTTATATTTTGATAAGCTAGAGCTAAAAATGACATTTTTGGTGCAGAGTTTTACGGTCTACATGACAGACACAGATCATCCTGTATCCACAGCAACTGTGGCAGTAAAATAGAAAAAGAGACAGGGCAAGAAGGAAAGAAACAGATGCTGTACTGCAGCTCATCACACAGAGTAAATAGTAACCATGTCTGTCTGGTGCATGTAGAAGGCCCCAGTTAGGGCTGTAACCATACCAAAAAATGCTATGACCTCATGATTATGTGGGCCATAAGATACTGCAATAATTATATTAATATGATAATCTTGGAAATAAAACAACACAATTGGTCAGATTGACATAGGTGAAGGAAAACATTACTCTTGAAACTTTCTTGAATTTTTTAACAATATTCAGTTGAATGATTTATCATCAGTCTTGTGATCTTTGGAGAGGACATTGCCTCTGAGAAGGATTGTTTTGCTTTTATTTAGAAGTTTTTCCATATTGAGTTTTAGTTGCTTTATTTCCCATATGCCGCTTCAAGCATATCATGAAAACCTTAAAAGGATGGCCAGAAAGTATACCGTACATGTTAGGTTGATTAGTAACCTGAGGAGGCACAAGCACTTACATACCATGGGTTTGGATTTACGCTAAATATTAAACATAAGCCTTAAAAGAGCCTCTTTTTAATCTAATGGTCCCTCATCCTCACTTAGAAAACCATCATTCTAAACATAGCTTTGACCCAGCGCCAGTGTTCTTATATGTCATAATTTTTTAGAAAGCGAAGAATTTGAGATCTTCCCCTGGATGTAGTAGGACCAACCCTAGCTTGGACACTTTACACCAGGTCTAGGTCTGTTGTTTCCCTCTTGTTTAGGCAAAAAGAAAAGGTTTTCTTTATGTCAGTTGTGACGCGAGCCTGAGGGCAGGGACATTTGGCGACTCAACCAGAAAGTCCTCCGAAGGTCTCCAAATGTCCCCGCCCTCAGGCTTACGTCACGCATGACTAGAAAAAAAAAGCTGCGGAGCGCAGCATTTATTTTTTTAATTGTGCGACCTTGCACAGACACAAAATAGTAGATACATACAAGCACAGATCATTCCCACAAAATATATCCAATGATTGTTTTGTATGAAGGGGTATGAGGGCTATATTGAGAAATTTTTTTTTAAAGACTTCAAGATTTAAGTCGTGAATTTACGAGAATAAAGTCATTAATTTATGAGAATAAAGTCGTAACCTGTTATTTCAGAGGAGACTTGTTAAAATTAGGGCCATGAAGCATTTAAAGGAACTGTGCTTCAGTACAGGTTTCACAAACAAGGAGAACTTCATCCTTTGGCACATCAGCATCACTTTGTCATAAGTATAAAGACTTAAAAAAAGAATATATGAGAAATACGTCTTTTCCACGGGAAAAAAAACAGGTGTACTTGAAGGAAATTGCTGCTTTTGTGGAGGCAGAAATGGATATGCTGCGGATATATCTGTCAATGCAGCCGTAAATATCCGTGAATGACATTGAGCTTTAATTTATGATATGAATCCATATGCCATAATAAGGTGTTGGTGTCTCTGCAGGTGTAGGCTAACGCGGATGTCAGAGACGTGGTGCTCGTCGGAGCTCGACTTCCTCTGGATCACAAATGTTGATCATCATCAGTTTGATTGTTTCTTCAGAAACCACAGAATCTCTCTGAATGACCCGCTGATGCATCCACCGATAACCCTGCAGATGACCAGCTTCAGTCATTTCCCCCTCCACAAAAGCAGCTTTATGACTTTATATACTTTATGACTTTATTCTCCTAAATTTACAACTTTAATCTCTAAATCTTAAAAGAAAAAAAAACTCAATGTTGTCCTAATACTCTGCTATAGTTTTGTCAGCTTTCTTATTTCTAATGTTTTTGATAGTTGAAGCAGAGTGGATCAGTCGTCTCTAAATCTATAATGTTTGGTTTACAGATTTTAGTGAGTTCAGAGATCATGCGCTCATACAGCCTGAGCTGACTGTCTGCTGTTTTTGGATTTCTTTGAAGACGCGCTGTGTCTCCAAGCGAATCCAGCCTCTCACCTGAAATGCACAGCTGTGCAGCGGCACGCAAAGAATTCTGGGATACCAACAGCACGAAAGCGTGCATAAATGCACGCTTGAAAAATGCTAAGCACGCTTAGCATTTCTTAGCATTTCGTGCCAAATGGGACACCGTTCGCGCCGCGTGATGACATCATGCACGCTTCAAATGCGCCGTTATATAATACAAGCATATTATATTACTTCTGATTGTCAATCTGGTCTTCAGACTTAAAATTGATCATTTTTACCAATCTCCATCAGGTGGCGTTATTTGGCCCATATTTGGTGTATAGAGAAAAAGTAACCACAATTCTGTATGAGCTGTTGTTGTTGTTACTGTTGTTTTAATGTTTTAATGCTGCTTTCCCCTGTCTGTCTCTCTCTCTCACCCTTGTTCTCTTTTCTCTCTCCCTCCCTCTCCCTTACTCGTTCTGTCTCTCCTTCCTTCTCTCTTGTTCTCTTTCTCTGCCCCTGCCCTCCCTCCAACTCCTCTCTCTCTCTCCCTCCCTATCTCTCTGTATTTCTTCCCAATTCAGCAGTGGCAGGTGGCTGTCAAACATGAGTCTGGTCCTACCCAAGGTTTCTGCCAGTTAAAAGGAAGTTTTTCCTTGCCACTGTCACTCACATTAGATGAGATGGGTCAAATCTGTCCCATCTTAAGGCTGGGTCCTGGTCATTCATCTAACAATGAGCATGGTCTAGACCTGCTCTTTTGTTGGAAAGCGTGTTGGGATAACGGCTGTTGGGAATTGGCGCTATAAATAAAATTTGATTGATTGATTGATTGATAGATAGCCTTTTCATTTTATGTAGATGTTGAGCCAGAGGAGCCAGACATAGCTCACTTTGAGTTATAGTTTATTATGAACTGTATGGACTACTGTGTAGGTATGTGTGTGTGTGTGTGATGCACATAAACAGTACACTTTCATGAGTCTTTTATCCGTTGCTCAAAACTAAATGAAGTAAGGGTGTTTTCACAACAAAGCCTGTGTTTTTGTTACATGGTATACATTTGGTTAGGTCTGTTTAGGTTTCACACTGTCATTACTGCAAATGGACTCACAAACTTTAGATGATAAACCTACGTGATCCAATCCATTTTATTTATATAGCACGATTTAAGCAAACACAAGTTTTTGAGTAGTTGATGATTTCATTATCAATTACATGCTTTGCGTGTCTGTAGTTTATATTGATCGGTCATTTGCTGGCGGGTATCTGACGTCAACACTTCAAATAATGCAGGTCTTGAATGTTGTAAACATGAATGAAATGGTTATTCCTACCAGTGACAACTTGAAGAGCTGTGCATGAGGCTACTCTGAGTTTGTCTTATAAATTTGGCCATTAGACAATGACTTTATTATGGTTGACAGGAAAAGAGAAGAAAATATACAATCCTGCGAGCCACTGCAACATAGACTCGGGAGAAAAGTATGTGCTGTCAAACTCTCGAAAAGATAAGCTGTCAATAGTGAGATACAACTTTACCTATAGAATTATAAAATTTCTAGTTGGGCAATCTCCAGTCAACATAATAATGGACACTTCCACTCCTTGTGTCATTTCCTGTCTTTGGGGAAAAAAAGGCCTGAACCTAAGCATGAACCAAACCAAGGTTGAGTTCGGTCTGGACGAGACCCCTTCTTTTGGTTAGACCAAGGTCTGGCTGTTTGGTCTGGACCAAGGTCCACAAGGGTAGGTTTCACACCTATTATTTTGGTTTGAACCAAATCAAAAAGTCTGAATGTCCGGACCAAACAACATTGGTGTGACAGCCCCCGAAATTAGTGCCACCTTGGGTCAACCCTTGGATCATGGATGAAAAACACACACGTGCCCTTACATAAGTACACACACACACACACACACACACACACACACACAGACAGTGGTGGGGGGCAGGGAACAGTCCTCTCTACAGGAAATTACATACTTCTTCTCTATACACCAAATACAGGCCAAACAACGCCACCTGATGGAGATTAGTAAAAATGATCAATTTTAAGTCTGAAGACCAGATTGACAATCAGAAGTAATATAATATGCTTGTATTATGTTTGAATGTTGAATGTTAGTGAGATAAAAAATTGCAACAAATGCAAATGCAACAATGGCTCTTTAACAATGTATTTCTTGACTTATGGGAAGAGCTGAACTGGAAATAAGGTGTATTGAAAAAGAACAATTTTACCAAAATGTATGCTATTTGTACAAAGACAGTCAAAGTTATTGAATAATGAAAAACAAAATGTGTGTATTACATGCCCATTGTGCCCAGAGGGAGATGACAACAAACAAGTAATGCAAAGCTTACAATAACATTTATTTGCAATCGTCAATAAGGGTATGATGGTGTATGTTTTTTATTTATCAACATTAGTTTTAGGCTGTCTGCAAGATATAAAATGCTTCAATTTCATGGGAAGATTGTTCTCATTTTACATGTGTTTTCTTCTGGGTCAGATCATATTTTCATGTTCAATTCACCAATCTGGTTGTATGTACTCTTCGTCTTCTTTTTCATGATGTCGATGACTCTCTCTGTTTGTATGTCCATCCTTTATGCTTGATTTCTGACTTTCCACATATAGTGTGGATAACGTCATTTTTCTCAATTTTCTTCAAATGAGAGCTCAAATGACACCGTTGTGACAAATTTTATCATAAGATGGATTTTAAACTGAATTCTAGATTTAATAGGGAGCCAATGAAGAGACAGGAGAGATGTGCTCCCTTCTTCTAGTTCTAGTCAATACCTGAGCTGCGGCATTTTGGACCAGCTGTAGAGTCCTTAAAGACTTATTAGAGCAGCCTTATAAGAGAGAATTACTGTAGGGGAGACCGGGGCTTGTTGTCATACTTTTTACACTCTTATATATTTCTTGGAATCAATACATCTCATATAAACAAAATGTGTACCAGATGAAAGACCAGAGTCTCAGGTATATATTTCCTATTCATGTCATTTTCATATCTTGTGTCAGGGCAGAGTTATATGCAATCAAATAGAGAGTGTAGTGTAAACATGTGACATGTTGCCCCATCATCAGATAAGATGTCACAGTGGATTTTGCAGCTAATAAAACAAGAACAAAATTATCATTATTATTATTATTATTATTATTATAATCATCATCATACTAATTATAGATAAAAAATAATAATAATAAACTTTATTTCTAAAGCACAAAGTGCTTTACATGTTAAAAACATCCCCATACACAAAACACCCCCCCCCCCACACACACACACACACACACACACACCCACACACACACAAACACACACACACACAGATAACACAATCTTAAAAGTGTGTGGCTGTGTACAGAGGAGCAAGGTCAGGAAACGTCAGGAGGCCGACCGCACCGAGGCTGCTAATGGCCCAGGGCCGGGACCCCTCCACCCGGGTGTGCACCACCACCTGGCCGAGCTGAGTGTACACCACAGGGCAGAGAAATCCCAGACAGAGCCAGTCACAGCCTCCAGTGCAGGTGGCCCCCACTGAGGAAACACTGGAGAAACGGATAAAAACATAAACTACATCGGCTAAGAACATCAAACTAAATTAAATTATAAAATACTAATAAATAGCTAAAATATAATAATAATAAAATAAATAAATAAATCAAGTAAATATAACATGTAAATGAGGACTAAAAAATATAAATAAAATGAAATAAGATAAAAATATAGATAAGAATAAGACATTAGTTAAAAGCCAAATTAATTAGGTGGGACTTGAGCCTGCTTTAAAGGTCCAAGACCCCTAAGACATTGAAAAACCATTACAAGAACCTGATTGTTGCTCTCATTTTTTTACTTGAAAGGGAAGATCAAAGCTAGGCACAGAAAATATTTATCATTGAGCAAGTAAAAGCCATCCAACATAGCCATTGAACAAACGTTTACATAAAATGTTATGCAACATGCACTGTGGTTTGGAGAGCTGAGAGACTCTGTATTTTGGCAGGGGTGAATGTTTTACAGTACCGAGGTATGGTAGTTGACATTTAAGTCCTTTACTGTATTCCTGGTTGATTTATTAGCTAGGGTCACCTGCCTGACTGCCCTCAGCTGGTACTGCAGGTACTGCACTGCCACGTTCTGTTTTTCTTTTGAAATTTCTGATCATGTCTTCTCGCTTTCTCCTCTCCTTTAAACCACTCTTTTCTCTGTAAAAATAAAGTCAAAATTTCAGTATGACAACTGCTGATAAGCAGACTCTTTATGTTAACTTTGATCCTTTTTAAACATGTGACAACTAACCCCACAATGACTGAGACATGTTGCCCCAAACTTCCATGTTTGCTAATTCTAGCTCTAGCCTAAAGTTATCTTAGAACAATGACTGAGGTGTGACAGGATCCCTTAATCTCTCTTCTAACAAGTCCACATGTATCACTGTTTGGATTTTTACCTGGAAGAAGCTTGATTAGTTGCTTTTATAAATCACTTAACCCTTGGTTCCCACTATGTCTGTTTTGAGGACATTTGTCATTTTTTCCATCTTTATTTTGAGCTGACAGTCACATTTTTAAAGATTGGGACATCAAATTTGGTGAGAGTTCTTATTTTTCTTCATATTAAAAAAAAAAAGAACTCTATGTCACCTATAGTTCTCTGTCATCGCATTTTAGCTCCATCCACCCTACTTTGTCTACAAATCGGGCAATAGAGGTCCATTCAAAACACATTTTTTTGACAATGTGTTTATGGCACCATAACAACACATTGCAACCTTCTTTTTGCAGTCACTCGATCACCAGGGCTCAAAATTATACTTTTCAACAGTGATACAACAGATTAAGCTAGCACATAAATTTAACCCCTTCGGTGCTGCGCACACAAGTCTTCATTCATGGACTGAGAGTGATTGAAGTGCTGATTCATCACTAAACATCATCAGAAATGAAAGAAACTTCACATGCTACTATTTATGAATGTCTAAGAGTGGGCTACATGTGTAAGAAAAAGTTTGTGTGCTCCTACGTGTATGCATGGATGTTAATCTGCATCCATGTTTATAACCGGGCATGCCGTGAACTGAGTTTTTAGAGTTGAAATCTGACGTCCAAGTTCTGCAGTGTGGGACAAAGAGAGGGGGACATCTCAAATATGCTGTTATTTTTTTTATACGCGCGCAATCCGCGTAATCAGTGCAATCGCTGTCATATTATGATTAGAGGTGCATAACTACTTGTAAATGATTCTTATCTTACATATATCTTCTGATTTTATATGCCTACGTACATATAAAATTAATTTAATATGAACAAATGAATTCAATCGCATTTGATTTGGTAGAGGATGAGGCTCAAGAAAAGGAGATGAAAATGGCATGTTTTAATCATAGACTGTATATAAGATGGACAACGTGGTTCCGCCTTCCGCCTGTATACGGATTTGAAGCCAAAAAGCTCTTGGTAATTCCGGGTTTTTCTCCACTTCCTTGAAACCAGAGCTGTGCAGTAGCGTTGTGCACATTCGGCCGCGCAGTCGCCGAGAGTCCCTGTGGTGACGCTCGGCTCAAACAGCGTATCCCCCCGGGTACGCAATCCCTGAACGCCCATAGGCTGTACCAGGTGTCGATCATAGAAAACATGAACCCCCTAATAACTTTTAAAAACGGAGCTGTACAGAAAAAAAAGGACTTGGGCACAAACCAGTCTTACAATAACTACATGTCAACATCACAAGCAGGGGGGAGAAAAATTTATGTTCTGTGTAATAAATTTCTAAAGTCTGTCCACAGTCCCATAAGCTTTGCTGGCGGAGGCGGGATTTATGATCTGTACTGCAGCCCACCATCAGAGGGTGCTGTTCTCGCAGTGGCTTCACCCAGCGAGGAGGCAGACTCTGTCCATCTTATATACAGTCTATGGTTTTAATCTACAACACAACAACATCCGTGAAGTGTGGAGAGGAATCAGTACCATCTCTGTACACAGCAGTCAAAAGAAACAACAGCCAGTGGTGGGTGATGTGAAACGAACTGATAAACTCAACCTGTTCTTCAATAGATTTGACACTGCTGTCACTCCCACTTCCACTGCTACTCCACCTTCCTCTCTGCAACAAATCTCCACTACAACTTCTCCCCTTCCTCCTCCATCTCGTTCAAATGTCTCAACCACTTCAACTACCTCCCTCCTAAAAAACCAGTCCTTGCCTGTCACCGAAACAGGGGTGAGGATGGAGCTTGGAAGACTTTGTCCTGGGAAGGCAGCTGGTCCAGATGCTGTGTGTCCAAGGCTGCTTAGAGACTGTGCTGCAGAACTGTGTCAACCTCTCCACAAGATCTTCAACCTGAGTCTACAGCTGGGGCGGGTACCTGCTCTGTGGAAAACATCCTGCATTGTGCCAGTACCAAAAACAAAATGTCCTGCTGAACTCAATGACTACAGACCAGTGGCCCTCACTTCACACATCATGAAAACCCTGGAGCGGCTGATTCTACGCCTTCTGAGGTCTGAGGTCAAAGACAAACTGGATTCCTTGCAGTTTGCATACAAAGAACACATTGGAGTGAATTATGCTGTCCTCTACATGCTTCACCCTGTCCTGTCTCATCTGGAGGAACCTGGAGTTTATGTGAGGATCATGTTCTTCGACTTTTCAAGTGCATTCAACACCATCCAACCTACCATACTCAAAGACAAGCTCAGAGGGGTGGGAGTGGATCCTTCCTGTGTTTCCTGGATCACAGATTACCTGACAGGAAGGCCACAGTTCGTCAGGCTGGGGAACTGTGTCTCTGGGACATTAATGAGCAGTATAGGGGCTCCACAAGGGACAGTGCTGGTGCCATTCCTGTTCACACTGTACATGTCAGACTTCAAATACAGTACTGAGTCCTGCCACATCCAGAATCACTCAGATGACACTGCTATTGTGGCATGTATCAGAAATGGACAAGAAGCTGAATACAGAGATCTAATAAGAGCCTTCAGTGACTGGAGTCACAAAAACTGCCTCCTCCTCAACACCTCAAAGACAAAGGAGATGGTCATAGACTTCCATAGATCCAAACCCCCTCTTCAGCCAGTGAACACCTGTGGAGTGGACATCGAAGGGGTGACATCATATAAATACCTAGGTGTACATCTGGATAATAAGTTGGATTGGTCTAAGAATATAGACTACATCTACAGAAAGGGGCAGAGCCGCCTTTTTTCCCTGAGAAGACTCCGATCAATAGACATCTGTAGTAAGACGCTGCAGATGTTTTATCAGTCTGTGGTGGCAAGTGTGCTGTTCTATCCTGCAGTCTGCTGGGGGGGAAGCATCAAACAAAAAGATGCAAGACGTCTTAACAAACTGGTGAAAAATGCTGGCTCGGTGGTAGGACTCAAGCTGGACTCAGTGGAGGATGTGGTGGAGAGATCTACACTGAGGAAGGTGGAGACTATTCTCAAGAACATGGATCACCCACTTCACAACACCTTGATGGACCAAAGGGCAAATGGTGGTGGACGGCTCCTCTCTCTTCGCTGCAGGACAGAAAGATTTAGAAGATCTTTTGAACCAACAGCCATCAAGCTTTATAACTCTTATGTAAATAATAGATAACTTTTATAGACATATTACGTGCAGAGCCGGATTAACCATGAGGCATAGTGAGGCTGAAGCCTCAGGGCATTTGGCTATGAGGGGCCACTAAGCCCAAGCAGAAGCCGCTATGACGCTGATGAGCTGCGCCCGGTGTGAGGAGGATTAGGCTGTATTGGGACAGAGGAAATGTGCCTAGAAAGTGAATCTCGTTCCACTTCAGTGGGGCAACATAGACTGTGATTCATAAAATAGCTCTATTGATAGTACTAAAAAAAAATATCTACTCATGCCATCCTGTCGATTTTTAGTAATCAGTGTTTCGGTGTCGAACTATTTCCTTTCTGCGGCGCAGTGATACTTGCACACGCGTAATCGAATATGCAGAGGGGTGAAGCGATTTTTGTCACGTGGACCAATAGGAGCTGAGTCTCGTTGCCATAGTATCAGAAATACACAAACATGGCGACGAGCACGTCTACCAGCGAGACAAGCGAAGAGGAAGAAAAGAAAAGGAAAAAAAGAAAACAGCCTTCAAAAGTGCATCAAAAAGGAACAAAACAATGCTATATGCATCTATCATCTGTCCAGAGTGAAGACGTTCTCAACTTTACAAGGACATGTTGGGAAACTTACAGAACTAGTATTAGAAAGTGCTTTCTCTACAGGGTGAGACAAAAGACCAGCCAGAAATGTACATATATGTGAGTAACACAAAAAACGATTATATTGTGCTGCTATTTTTGCTTGTAGAAACTGCTATGTTGATTCTGGCTAGACAAAATCTTTCTCAAATGTCATAAATACATCTACCTAACATCTGAAACCGTTATTGGTGCCTTAGTATACACATAAGTGTAATCAGATTATGAAATGTAGCAAATTTCTTGAAGAAAACGTCTCAACTCAGGTGATTTGCACCCAGCACAATGAAATATATACAGTAAATTTAGCTAAAAGCCTGTGTTTCATACATAAAAATGACACAACCTACTGTGTTATAAAAGCAATAAAATATAAACAGCACGTCATGGCCATAAATGGCTGAAAGTCAGTCAAATTGCTACCACGCTCCCCAAAATTGGAATAATGGAAAAAATGTAACAAGACAAAAATAAATGCACAAAAGGTCTGAATTAATTAAAAATATGGTATAAAACATTTATTCAAGTATCACAGTGTCAAAACCTCTGACATTTATCAGTCCCTCCAGAATATGGAAATAAAGATCAAAACACAAACGCAGACAAATGTAGAACAAATATAAAAATAATAAAAATCTCAAATCTCAGTGTAGCAATCCTTTAAACAAAACAAATTGTATAACCATAACAGGTCTTCATATCATGCTTTGCACTTTTATTTATAATGCTTGCTATATACTTATAATTCAATGCCTGAGGTTTTCTACAGTAAAAAAGTGAACTGTACACCAGCCTCTGTGCTTTCCTTAAAGACTTTTTTCACTACCTCTTGTTGAATTGGGTTCAGACACACAGTTGTATTAACCCAGTGGTTTGGCTAGAGGTGGTGGCTAGTGGAACCATAACTGCAGTAATTTCCACAAAATGACCAATAAAAACTGCCAATGTTTTGCGCGTGCGGGACAGAGGGTTTGGTTTGCTTAGCCTCAGGGGCCACAGAAGGTTTAATCCGGGCCTGATTACGTGAGACAACAGACAATTGAATTTTCCTTCGGGGATCAATAAAGTTCTTCTTCTTTTTCTTCTTCTTATTAAATAATAGATAACTTTTATAGACATATTACGTGAGACAACAGACAATTGAATTTCCCTTTGGGGATCAATAAAGTTCTTCTTATTCTTATTCTTAAACAGCATGGTCTGTCACCTTTTCTGATGGTCAGTGGGATGTGGTAAATGCCAATGATTGTAATGAATTAGGATTGCTGTCATGGAACCGGACTAAAATGTCACATTTGCAAAGCTTTTCAAGTTTGCAGAACAAAAAGACCCCTACAAAATAGACTCGCAGAACACAAAACGCAATAAGACCTTGAAACATTAACTATCCCATGGCAAAACATTACCTGGAATTTCCACCCAGTATACTGAACCACAAGAAGGCATTCTCGATTGACAAACTACATGCTACAAAATACCCCGGACTAAATAAGAAACAGGATTTCACTGCTTTCTTGTAAAGGAATGTTGTTGGTTTAGCGCCGGATCACAGGTTTAAAACTTGTACTCCTTTTTGCAACTTTTGCAACCTGAATTTTAATATATTTTCACCCATTTGTATCTCTTTTGTGTCATGTCATAACATAAAGGCCTTTTAATATTGAAAAAAAGTGCCTTAGAGCCTTTTTGATTTACCTCAATGACTTTGTGACTCCCATTCCAAAGAGCACCTTAAACAAACTTTTTTTTGTGTCCTAGTAGCACTCATTTCATTTTGACTTACAAGATATTTAATGTTAAAAGTGATAAACTTGACTAATTTTGAAAATATTTACTTATTTTGAATTTGATGTTGCAGCACATTCCTAAAAAGTGTTAACAAAAGACAGAAAATTGAAGGGAACACCAAAAACACCTGTTTGGATCATTCCACAGGTGAACAGGTTCATTGGAAACAGGTGAATGTCATAATTTGGTATAAAAAGAGCATCCCTGATAGACTCAGTCCTTTACCACTTTTTGGTAAGGGTGGGACATAGCTATCTTGAAGACTTAAAAACAGGCAACTGGACTGTGTAGAGTTAAGAAGACGTTTCGCCTCTTATCCAAGAAGCTTCTTCAGTTCTAAAAGTGCTAGTGTCAGGAGCAGATATTTATCTTACTGGAGAAGGGGGACAGTTAACGACTGGCTGGAGTTGAAAAGAATGGGTCGTAGAAACCCATCTCTCGGTGTGTCCCCCCCAAGTCGTTATCCTGAAAGGGTCGTTAGCGACTCCTATCATGTGACCGCATGACTCATGCCACCTGAGTCATGTGGTTCCAGGTGTGAATGTTTGTGGAGCTTTCTGGGGAGAGAGCTGAGAACTGCATTGCAAGTGCCAGAGAGATTGTGCCTGAGTCCACCCCCTCTGTTCAGAGAAGGTTTCTCCAGCCTGGTAAAGATGGCTTCTTTAACTCCTCTTTCAAATCATCTGTCTTCTCGAGCCAACACCTGTACATCGCTGTCCTCAAAAGAGTGACCTGTATCCTTCAAGTGAAGGTGGACAGCTGAGTCCTGACCTGAGGAAGTGGCTCTCCTGTGTTGAGCCATGCGCTTGTGAAGCGGTTGTTTAGTTTCCCCAATGTACAGGTCTGAGCATTCCTCGCTGCACTGGACAGCGTACACCACATTACTCTGTTTATGTCTCGGTGTTTTGTCCTTGGGATGGACTAGCCTCTGCCTTAGTGTGTTACCAGGCTTGAAATGAACAGGAATGTGGTGTTTGCCAAAGATCCTCTTGAGTTTCTCAGACAGGCCTGCAACGTAAGGGATTACAGTGCTCTTGCGTCTCTCCTCCCTTTCCTGTTCAGTGTTATTTATCTTTCTGTTCTTCACAAAGGCCCACTTAGGGTATCCACAGGTTGTCAGGGCATTTTTGATGTGCTTTTGTTCCTTTTCCTTACCTTCTTTCTTCGTGGGAATGTTCTCGGCCCGGTGGTTGAGTGTTCTGATGACACCCAGTTTGTGCTGCAGAGGATGGTGGGAATCAAAAAGTAGATATTGATCCGTGTGTGTTGGTTTCCTGTACACTTCAACGTTGAGACACCCATCTGCCTCCAAGTGTACAGCACAGTCCAAAAAGGCCAACACTTTGTCCTTGACATCTTCACGGGTGAACTTGATGTTGCTGTCCACTGTGTTGATATGGTCAGTGAAGGCCTCTACTTCATGTGTTTTGATCTTAACCCAGGTGTCATCCACATATCTGAACCAGTGGCTAGGAGCAGCTCCCTTGAAAGAGGTTAGGGCCTTCCTCTCTACCTCTTCCATGTACAGGTTTGCCACTATTGGAGAAACCGGGGAGCCCATCGCGCATCCGTGTTTCTGTCTGTAATGGCGCTCTCTGAACTGGAAATAGGTGGTGCTGAGGCAGATGTCCAATAAGGAGCAGATGTGGTCCGGGGTTAAGTTGGTTCTGACTTCCAGTGTGCTGCCCTGTGAGAGGCGTTGTCTTACTGCTTGGACTGCCTCTGTTGTTGGAATACTTGTGAAAAGTGATGTGACATCATAGGAAACCATGGTTTCATCTGGGTCCAACCTGATGTCCTTGATTTTCTCAGCAAAGAACAAAGAACTCTTTTCAACTCCAGCCAGTCGTTAACTGTCCCCCTTCTCCAGTAAGATAAATATCTGCTCCTGACACTAGCACTTTTAGAACTGAAGAAGTTTCTTGGATAAGAGGCGAAACGTCTTCTTAACTCTACACAGTCCAGTTGCCTGTTTTTAAGTCTTCAAGATAACCATGACCTGGATGAATGAGAATCTACATGGACACGTAGGGACATAGCATGCAACACTCTGAAGGGACGACCATCTTCATTTAGTTTAACCTGACAGGTCTATGCAAAACCACAACCAAGTCCTTTAAAAGCTGGAGCTTTTGGAATACAGCTTGAGAGTCAGCATTTGACGCTTTGTATGACATGGCTGTCAAACTCTCTGCAAAATAAAATAAAAGCATACAATAAATATTAGATACAATCGTAAATAATAATAAACTTTATTTATATTGCACCTTTCTCACCTTTCACTTCTATAGAACGGTTCTTACGAAGTGCTTTACCGTCATCAATTAAAAAGGATACATTTAAAGAACATTTGTGTAATTTTACCTGTTAAGACAACTTTTACTCACTAACTTTTGTACTTTTGTGAATATTTATAACACAAGTTAAAGATTGTTTTCAGAATAAAAAAAGTTTTTTAACAATTAGACACAAATCAATACTAGAGATACTTTATTTATTTATTTATTTATTTATTTTATTTTTATTTATTTTATTTTTATTTTTTTTTGGGGGGGGCATTTTGTAGCCCAACTTGTCTCCAGACAAGATTCAAAGCCATGATGGTTCTCCATAACTCTTTCTCATAGCATCTTAAGGTGGACTGAACACACAGCAAATCTGACAGTGCAAGTGTTTGGGCCTCAAGATAGAAACTTAGATTGGGCTAGCATAGCATTGCCTTGTGATGCTCATATAAAGACCATGGTTGCATTAGAGGAAGCAGGGTGCTCACTCACATTCATCGACTCTCACGTTCCTGTACGCAGCCCATATAAGCAGACGCCACACCTGGATGGGGGCTTGAGAGTGAAGAATGGATGAGGCAAGAGGTAAATTTGTGGGACATTTTAGATTTAGTGCAGGAAAGTGATTTAGAAAGGGAGCTCAGAGGGATGGCAAGAGAAATGGAGGTGGAGTGAAGTTGATGGCTTCTGAGGCAGTGTAGCATAGTGGAGAGGAAGAGTGGGAGTGTGCTGAGAGAAAGGAAGGAAGAAATGCACAGTACTTGCTCTCCTACAATGTGGATGATGAATGGGATGTGTGTGTGTGTGTGTGTGTGTGTGTGTGTGTGTGTGTGTGTGTGTGTGTGTGTGTGTGCGTGCGTGCGTGAGTGTGTGTGCATTTTTGTGTGTGTGAATGTGTATGTGCATTTTTGTGTTTGTACGTTGAAAGGACAGTGACTCACCAGGCAAGTGTCTCCGCAGCTCAGTGAAGTGAGTCTGCTGGTGTTAGTGATGGGATGTATTAATCACACCATCAGCCACTTTCCCACGCTGACAAACACCCTTACACACACTATCAAAAGGCTCTCACACACCGTGGTAACCATGGCTTACACACACTTTATCCCAATGACTTGATTTGCCTGCCATCTCTCTTTATCCCTGCTTTCCTGGGAGCATGTTTGGACAGATTTATATTTCACCCACCTGTTAAAAAAATGGAAAAGAGAACTGACCCTTTCTACCATTATTATCATTATTGTAATTATTATATATTTTTGCAACAGTTTTCCACAAATGATTTAACTAGAGGTGGACGATTAATCAGGCTGATAAATGGGGTTTTGAAATAATCAGCACTTCTCGTTGGTATCCACTGTGTTATTAAATATAAATTCTTGATGTTTCAATTCAATTCAATTCAATTATTTTATTCGATTAGCATTTAAAATCCACCCACAACAGATACATAGTAAATTTCAAAAGCATCATAAAGCTAATCGAAAAGCTTATGTTTATGTGATGACTGAGTGTAAAGAAGGAAACAAAATGCAAAACCAGATGGAAGAAGGGTACAACAGGTTTTATTAAAGTTTGTGTAGTTCCAGGTGAAGGAGACCAAGTCTGGGATGAGAGGTCCAAGTGAGAGGGAGTTTGCTGGCTGGCTGGCAAGAGGAATGGAGGAAGGCACTGGAAAAAAAAAAGAAGAGAGCGAGAGTTAGTAACCTGAAAAAAGCAGGCACCAGAGAAATCTTCAAATGTAGTGTAGATATCTGAAAATGTGTCCTGGAGCCAAGTACCACTGTGTAGAGGCGAAAATACTCTGGCTCTGAGGCGTGGTTTTGTAGTGGTCTTAAAGCCGGCTTGATTGTAGAGCACAGGTGTGTGTGAAATCAGCCTCAGTACCGCAGGGGGGAAGGGAGCAGCCTCTGAAAGCAGGTGATAGACAGCAAGACAATCCCACCCAAAAGGGTGGACTCCAGCCCAATTAAACACAGAAAAAGTCCATGCTCACTACAGTACCCCCTCCTCAACGGACGCCCCCCTGGCATCTTGCCAGGCTTGTCGAGGTGAGCTGCATAAAAGAGACAGGTTTCAAGAGGGACACATGAAACGTGGGGTGGACCTTTAGAGACTCAGGCAGCTTCAGTTTTACAGCAGAGGGGTTAATGATTTTGATAATACGGAAAAGACCAATGAAATGAGTAGTCTGCTTACGTGATTATGTTTGCAGGGGTAGGTCATGTGATGAAAGCCAGACCAACAGTCCCGGATGGTACCCCGGTTTCTGAAGAGCAATGCTTGTCCGCTAACCACTTATCCCTCTCTGCTGTGCGAATCAGAGTGGCTCTAGTGGTCCTCCACACCTCCCGCATCCTCTTGGTGTGCTCCTTAACAGAGGGGATTGCTATGGTGCATTCCTGTTCAGGAAACAGGGGAGGTTGAAAGCCAAAGCAACACATTAAGGGTGACACACCTGTAGACGAAAATGAGAGAAAGTTGTAGGCATGCCCAATCCATGGCAGGTGAGAGCTGAACAGGAAGATGAGCCACCACGTAGCCTCCAGGCTCTGATTAGTTAGCTCTGTCAGGCCATTAGTTTGGGGATGGTAGCCAGATGAGAGGGTGGCTGTTGCGCCCATCGACTTACAAAAGTTCTGCCACACCTGCGAGGCAAACTGGGGGACCTCTATCCGAGACTATGTCGTTGGGAATGCTGTGGGGTCTAAAAACATGGTTAACCCGAAGGTCTGTGGTCTCAAGAGCAGAGGGGAGTTTAGGCAAGGGAATACAATAAACACTCTCAGAGAATCTGTCTATAATAGTAAGTATAAATGTGTTACCTTCTGAGGGTGTCAGTCCCATAACAAAGTCCAGAGCAATGTGAGACCAGGGTCAGTGGGGTATGGGCAGTGGGTGCAACAGACCAGCAGGGGGTTGATGGGAGGATTTGCCCCTGGCACAGACAGAGCAGGCAGCCACAAACTCTCTGACGTCTTTAACCATCCAAGGCCACCAAAAACTCTGTTGTAGGAAATGGAGCGTCTAGTGGGTGCCAGGATGGCAAGTGAGTTTTAACCCGGATAGGACAGGGTGAAGTTTAACCAGCTGATGAAAAGAGCCCATCAGGCCTGCCTGGAGTTGAGGCACCAGGCAGAGCGCAGGTAAGCGAGGCTTAGCCTTACATCATAATTTTTCTTCACTAGAGACAGGCGTCGGGACAAAAAAAAGCACAGGGATGCAGCTTGTGTGTCTGCAGGTCCCTCTGTGAGAGAACAGCCACTGCTCTGGAATCAAAGGCGTCTACCTCAAACACAAACTGGGGGGAGGGGTCCGGGTGTCTAAGCATGGGGGCTTAAGTTAACAGGGATTTCAGTTTTGAGAAGGCAGCAGCAGCCTCCAGGGACCACAGGAAAGGGGAGTTTGGGGACATAAGCCATGTAAGCAGAGTGGCCACTTTACTATAGTCCCAGATGTACCTACTGTAAAAATTAGCAAAACCCAGGGACTGTTGGAGGTCCTTACGGGAGGAGGGTGTGGGCCACTCTGCCATAGCCTTAATCTTGGCTGGGTTGGGCCGCAGCTCCCCCGAGCTATAGTGAAACCCAGGATGCTGACAGAAGGGGAGTGAAAATCACATTTCTCTGGTTTTACATGCAGACGGTTCTCCAGGAGCCTTTGGGGGACGAGGCCGACATGTTGTCTATGCTCCTCCAGGGAGTGGGAGAAGATGAGAATATTATCCAAACAGACAAAGATAAACTTGTTTGACATGTCCCAAAGGACATCATTAATGAGGGCTTGGGAGACAACGGGGGCATTCCTGATCCTGAAGGGGATCACCTGATTCTCAAAGAGTCCCAGGGGAGTATTGTCCTCCTCCTTAATCCAGATCTGGTGGTAGACATTCTGTAAATCCAATCTGGTGAAGATCTTTGCGTGACACAGTGGCTCAAAGGAGGGGTCGATGAGGTGGAGAGGATACTTATTTTTTACAGTTTTATCATTCAGGCCACGGAAGTTGATGCAGGGGTGCAGGGAAGAGTCTTGTTTTTTAACAAAGAAAAATCCTGCACCCAGGGGAGAGGAAGAGGGTAAGATGAGGCCTGTAGCAAGGGATTTCTGGATATACATCTCCAGGGCCTCCCTTTTGGGACGGGACAGATTATACAGGCGGCTACTGGGTAGAGCTGCGCCAGGAAGGAGGTTGATGGCGCAGTCGTAAGGCCGGTGGGGGGGCAGGGTCAGAGCTAAATCCTTACTGAAAACTGTAAAGAGTACGTGATACTCACCCAGGATTTCCACCGCATCCGGAACAGCAATTCCTACTGGATCTGTTTGTGAGGCAAATTTTGCAGCGGATTACAGACAGCAGGAATCGCGAGAACTCACAATGTGAGGTTATGTGCAATCACATGATAACAAGTTGTCCTTAGCCACATAGGCTAACCATATAAGCAGTAGACTGTGTCCTTCCAGAGGAGGAAATCTACTTCTAAACTTCTAAAATCAGAATCTCCTTATCCATGGTGTCATCAGGGTAGTCTATAGCTTCACATATGACAATCTCACACATATAGCAGCGTGAGGCGGTCTCACACATTGAAGGAGACGAAGTGCGTCTGCACCCAGTCTATAGCTTCACATATGACAATCTCACACATATAGCAGCGTGAGGCGGTCTCACACATTGAAGGAGATGAAGTGCTTCTCTGCACCCAGTCTATAGCTTCACATATGACAATCTCACACATATAGCAGCGTGAGGCGGTCTCACACATTGAAGGAGACGAAGTGCTCTTCTGCACCCAGTCTATAGCTTCACATATGACAGTCTCACTCATATAGCAGCGTGAGGCGGTCTCACACATTGAGGGAGACGAAGTGCTTCTCTGCACCCAGTCTATAGCTTCACATATGACAATCTCACACATATAGCAGCGTGAGGCGGTCTCACACAACCAACTGCAGTTTCCCCTATATTCAGCTGATATATATTCAATTTAAATTGGCTTCCTCTCCCAAATTTAGCACACTTTGATCAGCTGACTGCATGCATGCAGTCTTCTCAGACTGTCTTCATTCCCACTGTCTCCTCTTATTTCTATTCTAGGTTCTTTGATTCTAAGAGGACAGAGAACAGTAGTCCGCACCACCCCACAGGGAAAAGAACTCTCAACCAAATTTTAGGAAATCTCCTACCTTTTTCTTTTTGTGGCCACAGAGTGTCCTTATCCCATGTGAAGTTCGCAGAACCATGGTCCCTTGTCCCCTGAAACGAATTCTGGCTAAAGCTCGCCATTATGTTGTAGAAAATCCAGAATAAACAATGCACAGGAGACAGGATGAGATCTGAAGAACAGCCTGGACGTCTTTTATTGTACAGATGTAGAAATCAGTACGGATGACAAACAGAGTCTCGACCAAGACCGAAGGAAGCCCCCCTGGCTTTTCTTCTACTCTCTTTTATGCTGTTAGGTATGTGTGTGTGTGTGTGTGTGTGTGTGTGTGTGTGTGTGTGTGTGTGTGTGTGTGTGTGTGTGTGTGTGTGTGTGTGTATGCAGAGGGCTGCCCATGATGACATGTCTGCCCCACGACACTTTGTTTAGGCTCATCTTGACCCTGGCAGAGATTAAATGTTCCAACAGACAGATAGTTCAGGCTCCTGCAAGACAGCCTTGCTTACAATCTCAGGGTCGCGGGGCTGCAGGAGCAGGCCAACCTAGATTATTTGTAGCTTCTTACTAAAAGATAATTACTCTGTATTTCTTAACCTAAATGTATGAAGAGATTCTCCTACAGGCCACGGTATGCTGGAAAGACCCGTGGCGATGAAAGTCAGAGCCGCTGTCACCCTCACAGCAACTGGGAGAGTGCATGGGCCACCAGGGTCTGGAACACTGTGTTGGAAGCGTTATCCATGTGGCCCACCTGCTCTGTTAGGGTTAAACATGATGCCCTTTGATGATACACCCTCGCCCTGTAAGTTCTCCTGCTCCTCCTCCACCTCCTTGCAGTTATGTACTCCATCTTTGTAGATAATGTTAAGCATGGAAATGATTACATTTGTAGCTATGTGAGATCAAATGCTTGGAGAGCAACGGTGATAACTTACATTGCTTCAGTGTGCGTCCATTTTTTCTGAGTGCTCTGAGATGACATGCCAAATAAGTAATCTCTCTGTGATGACGAAGCTGTTTGTGGTTGGTAGAGAGGTGTGAAGTCATTAGTTTGCATCAAAGTTTCAGCTGTGTTAGTTGGTCAGGTCGAGTGGCAATTTGGCGTGCCAAACGTGCTCCTCAGATATACATCAAAATATACTGATGTACTGTAGACCTGAATGTATGTGCTAATTCAGATAGTTACACTGAATATTAGTTGTTGTCCTCCACACGCTCTCAAATGAGCGGATGGGTTTGGTGTGTGTTAGATTGTACCCACTGGTAAGAAAAACTTTTTTTTCCACAAATAAAGACAATCACATTAAGTTGCATATATTTAAATTCCACGAGACAAAGGTGGGTTGTGCGCATGGATCACAACATAAACTCCAATAATGGCATTATAATCAGAACCACCTGTGTGTAAAGGACGCATTGCGCTCTGTGGCCTGGCTCTTTTTTTCATAGATGTTGGTATATAAAATGAACTTGGCTCACACAACTGAATATTTTAATATTCGTAAATGGGCCTGACCTCGGAACAAATATTTACAGAATTTTAAAGATATGAGAACATCAGATAAACAGGTACTTTTGAATGAATGTTTCTTTCACATTTTTTGTTCAATTTTTTGAACTAAATAACTCTTCTGATCACTAAAATAAATCATCTGGGGCCTCACGTGTCAACACTGGCGGCACCAGAAAACCTTGCGTTCGCCAAGATCGGCACACACGTCTATATTTGTCATCGCGACACAAGCGTCGGTTCCAGCGCAAATCCACGCAAAGTGAGGAGGTGGTGTAGAAGTTGGCGTTGAGCCGATACTTGCGTTGACGGCACTTTGGCGACGCTGTGTGGCAGTGTTTGGTGACTCACTATGTGACAAGTGTTCACACATCCCAGTGGATTAACTTTTAATCCGACAGGTGTACGTGTTTGTGTTAGTGTGTTAATCATTAACACATTAACACAAACACAAACACCTGTCGGCATTACTGGAGGGGCTATAAAAGAACCGTCCCTCATGTGCAGAATACAACTACAACTACAAATAGAGAAGACAACTTTCAACAATGGCAGCACTTGCTCTCCTAGAGGACATCGAAAACCGTGCAATCCGACGCAAGCGTCACTTCATGGAGCGGGAGGACCTGCTCCAGAACTCAGACGAGTGGCTCGTGAGCCGGTTCCGGCTACCGCGGGCCATCCTCCTGGAGCTGTGTGAGGAGCTCCGCCTGGCACTCCAGCGCACAACAGCCAGAAGCCAAGCGGTGCCTGTGCCAACACTGATGCTGGGCACACTCGGCTTCTTGGCCACAGGCTCCTTCCAACGGGAGATGGCGGACCATTCTGGGGTGAGCCAGCCCACCATCAGCTGGGCCATGCCCACGGTGGTGGACCAGCTGATCCGCCTCTCCCGCAGGTACATCAAATTCCCCTACAATGCAGTTGAACAGGCAGCAATAGCCGGATTCCCAAACGTAATCGGAGCTATTGACTGCACTCATGTTGCCATAAAAGCGCCGTCCGATGACGAGTACGCTTATGTCAACCGTAAAGGCATTCACTCGATCAATGTGCCGATCATCTGTGATGCGCAGATGAATCTGCTCAACATTGTTGCGAGGTGGCCCGGTTCAACGCACGACTCGCACATCCTGTGCAACAGCACTGTTGGGGAGAGGCTCCAGGCAGGTGCAGTGACGGACAGGTGGCTGCTGGGTGAGTAAATATGTAATGATATAATGTTATTCAAGAAACTCGACGTGCATCAGTGACTTGAACCAAATGTAGTCAACACTGATGTATTGTACTCTGTGTTTGATTGGGAGTACTCGTTGGATGTTGTGGGTTATCGATTGATTATTGCTTGCTATTATTACAACGCATCAAGCCCAAGACTTGACACACTGTGCTTTTTCTGAAGGTGACAGTGACTACCCCCTCAGGACCTGGCTGATGACCCCTCTCCACAACCCCTACACTGACCGAGAGCGGAGGTACAACCATCTCCACTCTCGCTCTTGGTCAGTGGTGGAGAGGGCCATCGGCCAGTTAAAGGGTCGGTGGCCTTGTCTGGACCGAAGTGGCAGCGTGCTCATGTATCGCCCGGAGAAGGTGTGCCGCATTGTGATGGTGTGTGGCATCCTCCACAATGTAGCACACCTGCACCACATCCCCATGGCCGAGCAGCACATCGCCCTACATGACGAACCAGCAGCAGACGGAGGGATGCGAGCTGATCCCTGCCGGGCCACTGTCCTCGCGTGGGAGAATCTCATCGCCACAATGTGAATAGGTAAGAAGTGAATACACAGTTCAATGAGCCAAATTAATTTATTTTCTCCACCAGACGCTCAAGGACATTTACGAGCCGGTCCAGCTGCTCGTTGATCCCCGCGATCCCCCTGTTGATTTCTTCCTGCGATTGCAGGACCGCCTCCGTGAGGACCCTTCCACTGGGTCCGGGTGGTCCAGCGGAAGCGCAGCGGCTGGTGGACGCTCCACCGCTTGTCGGCGCGCTGGTGCTGGTGCTGGGGCCCGGGGCCGGGGTGGCCCGAATGCCGCTGGTCCTGGCCGACGACTCCGAGCCGGCGGACGGGCTGCCGCGGGCCGTGGTTCCGCAAGCCGGCGACACGGCCGACACGTTGATTTCTGTGACACAATAAAAATATTGGTTCATTTCAATTCCTGCTTCTGTGTATCTGTTGCGTTTACATCTATGGCAAAGCATGTGGACATTTGTGTGACATCCACTGACCCTCTGGCAGGCTGTCTGAGTCGCCGCGGGTAGCGGCGACAATCCCCCCCACAGAGGCGCCGCCCATAATCGCCACCACCCGCTGCTCAAACAGCGTGAGGGTCTCCTCCCCCCGACCCCCACCTATCTGGCCGGTACTCCTCCGGAGGGCAGCTGTACGCCGCTTCACCTCCACCTTGAGGTCCGACCACTTTTTTTTAACCTCGCGGGGGTGCGTGTCTCGGAACCCACCGCATTCACCCTCTCGCAAACTTTCTCCCACTCCAAGCGTTTTCGTTTTGCACTGACGCCACTGGACAGGCTGTCAAACAAAACACGCTGTCGCTCCTCCACCTCCGCCTCCGCCACCAGCACCTCCACCTCGCACGCTGTAAATTTCGTTTTTCTTGTCATTTTGTCTGCGTGCGAGGACAGGGAGACCCTATTTAAATAAATCTGCATATTTATAGGTGGGCGTAACAGGGGCGGGCCCGGTCACTCCGACATCTGCGCTCAATTCCAAGCTGATTGGGATTTATCAAGGAAACACACGTGGCTTTCAGCGCCCGCACACCTTGATACATATGAATTTCTTTCAGCGTGACGGACCTTGCGTGCGCTCTTTTCTGGTATGAGTCCCACGCAAGTGTTGATACATGAGGCCCCTGGTGAGCCGTGCTGCCCCAGCAGCAGCAGGACGGGGATGGGACACGGAGACATGTTCAGGTCGAGCTGCGCGAGGAAAAAGGAGAATAAGAGGGGAGACGTATTAAATATCTTGTTTACTTCATCATGTAAGGAATTAAATATACCATGGAACACAGTTAAGACTGTCATCATCAAGTGGAGAAAATATGGCGCAACAGTGACATTACTAAGAACAGGACATCCGTCCAAAATTGATGATAAGACAAGAAGAAAACTGGTCAGGGAGGCTACCAAGAGGCCGACAGCAACACTGAAGGAGCTGCAGGAATTTCTGGCAAGTACTGGCTGTGAAAAACATCAAAGCCCGGCTTAATTTTGCAAAAAGACATCTGAAATCTCTCAAACGCATGTGGGAAAATGTGTTATGGTCTGATGAAACCAAAGTTGAACTTTTTGGGCATCATTGCAAAAGGTATATTTGGCGCACAATCAACACTGCTCATCATCAAAAGAACACCATACCCACAGTGATGCATGGTCATGGCAGAATCATCTTTTGGGGCTGTTTTTCTTCAGCTGGAACTGGTGCCTTAGTCAGGGTGGAGGGAATTATGAACAGTTCCAAATACCAGTCAGTGTTGGCACAAAATCTTCGTCCTTCTGCTAGAAAGCTGAGGATGAAGAGGAACTTCATGTTTCAGCACAACTATGGCCCAAAGCACACATCTAAATCAACAAAAAAATGGCTTCACCGGAATAAGGTTAAGACTTTGGAATGGCCCAGCCAGAGCCCAGACCTGAATCCCATAGAACATTTGAGTGGTGATCTGAAGAGGGCTGTGCACAGGAGATGCCCTCGCAATCTGTCAGATTTTGAGCGGTTTTGCAAAGAAGAGTGGGCAAATGTACCATGCTGATTGACTCATAAACAAAAAAGACTGAGTGCTGTAATAAAAGCCAAGGGTGCTGCAACAAAGTATTAGTTTAAGGGTGTGCATATTTATGCAATCAGGTTATTATAACTTTTCTATTTTTTATTTTTCCCCTTAAAAGGTTTCAGTTTGTTTTTCAATTGCATTGTACAGGTTATAGGTCACATTAAAGGTGAAAAAAGTTGTGAAACTATTTATCTTGCTGTCATTTTCTTACATCACTAAAAACTGGCAGTTGAACAGGGGTGTGTAGACTTTTTATATCCACTGTAATCGGTTGTTGTTGATTATTTATTGCACTAAAATGTGCCTGACACTGTGGAAACTGCCTGTGAGGCATTGGTGACGTATGCGCACTACGCCGTTGGTCTACCAAAATACCACGAGACCGGCTGCGCTCCGCCTGCGCTGAAAGCTGACCAGGTTTGAATTGGCAAGCTTTCAGTGCACTTTCCACGCCGGCGGTGAGCACAACAATGTCACTGCGCCAGCTAATTATGTCGACACCTCCCCCTGCCGCGCCAGCACACCCAGCTTAGCGGACCTCGGTGCGCCTCAGTCTACGAAAATACAAAATTGGCTATACGCTGGGCTCTGCTAGATGAAAATACCACTGTGCAGGGTCTGCCACCCTCTGCTGCGCCAGCGGAGGGCACGAAAATAGAGCCCAAAGTGTGCTTGGAAAACTCAGGACTACATATGAAGTGTGTAGCTCACATTAGCATAAGCAAAGTCAAGGCAATTTCAGGCACTTTCCCCACATTTTACTGTTGTCCATTTGAAAAGTACAGCTTCTACAATCTTGTGTTTTAATGGTGAAGTGAGGCTCCCTTTGTAAACAAAACTAAAATAAAAGCAAGTAGCATTAAAAGTGGTCAGGATAGTAATTATAATAACATTTTACGATTTTCAAAACCACAGCCAACAGTGTTTCAAATTTATTAAAAAATAAACTTAACTTGGCAAACCACACCTTTGTTAAATAAAGTTGAGAAGTTTGAAAGAATTGTCAGAGGTAATAACTTTATAAAAGCTCCCAGCTGTACTTGACTATATATCCACAAAATATATAACGTAAATATCTAGTAAGTGGTGTAATTTAACTCACCATCCAATCCCAAAGCTTCTGATATCGCAATCCATGCCCTTTCCTTTCTGGTGTTGTCCTTATAGGAGGGTCTGTTGTGTCATCACCAGAGAAAACGAAACCCTGGATCTGATGTATGCCACTATCAAAGAAGCTTATAGAGCTACTGCCTTACCACCACTGGGCAAGTCAGATCCTAACTTGATCTTTCTGCAAACCTGTTTCAGGAAGAAGAAGAAGAAGAAGATAAAGAAGGAGAAGAACTTGAATTGATTCCTGAAGGGAAATTCAATTGTCTGTTGTCTAATGTAATATGTCTATAAAAGTTATTTATTATTTACAAAAGAGTTATAAAGCCTGATGGCTGTTGGTACAAAAGATCTTCTAAATCTTTTTGTCCTGCAGCGAAGAGAGAGGAGCCGTCCACCACCATTTGCCCTTTGGTCCATCAAGGTGTTGTGAAGTGGGTGATCCATGTTCTTGAGAATAGTCTCCACCTTCCTCAGTGTACATCTCTCCACCACATCCTCCACTGAGTCCAGCTTGAGTCCTACCACTGAGATAGCCTTTTTCACCAGTTTGCTAAGACGTCTTGCATATTTGTGTTTGATGCTTCCTCCCCAGCAGACTGCAGCATAGAACAGCACACTTGCCACCACAGACTGATAAAACATCTGCAGCGTCTTACTACAGATGTCTATTGATCGGAGTCTTCTCAGGCAAAAAAGGCGGCTCTGCCCCTTTCTTTAGATGTAGCCTATATTCTTAGACCAATCCAACTTATTATACAGATGTACACCTTGGTATTTATATGATGTCATCACTTAGATGTCCACTCCACAGGTGTTCACTGACTGAAGAGGGGGTTTGGATCTACGGAAGTCTATGACCATCTCCTTTGTCTTTGAGGTGTTGAGGAGGAGGCAGTTTTTGTGACTCCAGTCACTGAAGGCTCTTATTAGATCTCTGTATTCAGCTTCTTGTCCATTTCTGATACATGCCAAAGTGGCAAGGCTGGAGTACAAAAACAAGATATAGAGGAATCTTCAACACAGCAACATCTTTGACGTGTGGAGAGGAATCAGTACCATCTTTGGACACAGCAATAAAAAGAAAAGACAGCCTGTGGTGGGTGATGTGGAAAGAGCTGATGAAGTCAACCTGTTCGTCAATAGATTTGACAATGCTGTCACACCCACTTCCACTGCTACTTCACCTTCCTCTCAGCAACATATGGGAATCTCCACTGTAGCTCCTCCCTCTCCTCTTCAGTCTCCTGCATGTCTCTGCTGCTGCAGCGACCTCCCTTCTAGTACCTCAGCCTTTGTCTGTCACAAAAACAGGGGTGAGTTTGGAGCTTGGAAGATTTTGCTCTGGGAAGGCAGATGGCCCAGAATGTGTGTCCAAGTGTGCTTAAAGACTGTGCTGCAGAACTGTGTCAACCTCTCCATAGAATCTTCAACCTGAGTCTACAGCTGGGGCAGGTACCTGCTCTGTGGAAAACCTCCTGTATTAGAGCTCATATCCTTTAGTGTGAGCTCCAATAGCAAGCATAGGCTCACACTCAGGAAGAGTCTGAAGACCACCAGACCCTTGTCACATTCTTAAGGGCTGGGTAGGATACAGTCCATAAGTCATTGGCTGAGGCGATATCCACCCTGTGAAAAAGCGGAGCAGGAGGCAGCAAGAGGGACTGAGCTAGATGAGCAAAAACTAAGCTCAGCATCCAGAAAATCATCCAAATAGAGTTAGAGGAGCTCCAAGTTGCACACAAGAGCAGCCTGGACCAATCAAAGCTGGGGTCTGGAAGAAAAGACACAAAGTTGGCCTTATCCAAGAAGAAATTGAAAGGTTTAGAGCTGCACATAAAAAAACTCAAGCTGAAGTACGAGTCTGACACCACCTCTCTACAGCAACAGGCTGAGATCTAATAATGTCGGTTTGAGACTGAAATCAAGTCTCATTTAGACAGAATAACAATGGCTGAGGAGGTCAGCAAAGAAAGAGATAATGCTGCAGGAACTGAGGTCCCAAGTTGCACATTAGCACCTAGAAAAAATTAAGCTCTGCAATGAACTCCAGAGAGACAGAAGGGACTACATGCCTCCTACAAGGAAAAGGGTGAGGCAGGAGGAGAAGCCAGAGAATGAGCTTTGCTGGGAGGAGAGCATCCAAAGTGGCAAAATCCTCCATCCCTGCGCCTGAACCGGAACCTGAACCAGAACCTGAGCATGTGAAGGAGTCAGGAGTGTCAGGGGGGAATCTTTTCAAAGCAACAAAAACAGAAGTGTTGTCTTAACACTAAGGCCTCTATTTTCATGCCTAGTCAGGTCTGCCGCACCGATGAGATGTGCCCAAGCGCACTTAGGTATTTTGGTATTTTGCTGCGCCGCAAGTATCCCCCCTCCCTAACTCAGCTCCTCCCAGCAGCACAAGTCGAAAAGAGGGAGGGGGAGCAGGCGTGGAGTGGGTTTAACACAGCTGAGTCCTGTTTTCACAAATCACATCAGCTCCTCTCCTCACCTTCAAATCCGCCACCGGTGAGGTGTATTACAATTTTTGTGAAGTACTGGAAGAGATCAAGACATGGCTGAAGACAGAAATGCCACACTATGGCGACAGGAGGCAGCCCCTCAACAAGTGTCACAGTAAGCAATGCAGAGGGCGTCCTCCACACTCTCTCAAATAAGCACAGAGAGATTTGGTGTGTGTAAGGTTGTACCCACGGGTAAGACAAACACCCCTTTCCATAAATAAAGTTACTCACATCAAGTTGCATATATTTAATCCCCACATGACAAAGGTGGGTTGTGCGCACAGATCACAAAATGCCAATAATGACATTAAAAATCGAAACATCCTGTGCGTAAAGGACACATTGCGCTCCATGGCCTGGCTCTTTCTTTTACTAATGGAATATACTGTATAGTGAATTTGGCTTACCGCTGAATATTAAAATATTTGTATGTGGGTCTAACTTCGGATTAAATTTTCACAGAATATTAAGGATGAAAGAACATCAGACAAACAGGTTATTTAGAATTAAAGTTTATTAATTCTGACCAGGTTTAAATCAGCGAGCTTTCAGTGCACACAGCTTGGAAATGCCACTGTGCCAGCTAATTATGTCGACACCTCCCCCTACTGCGCCACCATGCCCAGCTTGGCGGACCTCGGTGTGCCTCAGTCTACAAAAATACCAAACTGGCTGTGTGCCGGGCTCTGGCAGGCAAAAATACCACTGCGCAGGGTGCGCCACCCTCCGCCATGCCGCGTGCGCCACCCTCCGCTGCGCCGCCAGCGGGCACGAAAATAGAGCCCTAAGAAAGACAGTATGTGCTGCTTGTTACATACTACTGTGAGGCAATGACACTAAGCAAGGAGCCAGATTTAAGAACATATGTGGCAGAAATACAGGGGCCCAATGTGATATTTTCATTGCCTTACATTTCTGAATAACCAGTATAAGTGAACTTTTTTGTTAGTATTTGTGCCTTAAAAGAGAGAGAGCAAGGGGGTGATCAGCCTAGATAAGCTTCAAAATTAAATGTCAAAGAGGTTAGCATGAGTCAGTATTACTTAACACTTTGGGCTTAAAGTACTTAAAACTTAAATTTCTTTGGTGTTTTGCTTTTAAACAGCAAGCTTAGTTTTACAAGAGAAAAGACCAAGACACTGATAATGAGCATTCACTAGGCATCTGTGAGTCTAAATAACTTAACACAAGGAATATGCTGCCATTTACCTAAGCTTCTTTTCCTAGAATTCAATACAATAACTTTTTTTATCCTAAAAAGGAAATTAATTTGTCTGGAATCTCATGAAGGATTTTCTCTGGTAGGACAGTTAACAAACTGTGTAAATCCAATCAGGTGAGAGGAGAGGGTGACATGGATGAAGTCTAGTATTATTTCAAGTGCCTAAGGATGTTGCATCTGTATCTTAGCAACAGTATCACAGGTGAAACATGTATACAGGTATTGTTATGATATGACTAAACTCTCTTGGAACATAATATGGCCAAAGAGCTACTGCCAACAGTTTAATATCTGGACAACACAACTTCTCCTTGATAGTAATGTGTGAAGGGTTACACCATCAACAGTTAAAAAATAGAGCAAGACCTCCTCCTTTTTTCTTGCCACTAGCTTGAGCATCTCTGTCCAATCTATCTCAGCCTTTACCAATATATCCAGCAGAGTTGACATTTCCCATTCAACCTTGCCTTTACCTTTGCACCTTTGCAGGAAAAAAAACACCTCCAGATGTCCTCTAGGACATACCTTGTTGTCATTTTTTCTGTCTCAATGAAAGGAGCTCTTCTCTTGAGTAATCTATTTTCCTAGCAGTAATATCCACCAGCAGCAGACAAAACACAACAAAAATATGATAAAACAGAGCAAATATGCAGAAAATTCAGAGCAACTGTGCTGCTCTTAAGTAGAATGAAGGTTCTGGAATCTGAAGTATGATATACAGTATATTACGGTGCATTCCAGTTGTTCTTGGAGGTAGGAATTTACAAGGTCTGACTCAGAACTTTCAACTGGAATGGACGTCGAGGTTGGATTTCCGACTCGGAAAGTTGGATGAGCAACAAAGCCCCCAAGATGATGTTTAAAGATGGCAGCGCTGTAAGTAACTGTAAGTTCAAGCTCATGTTATAATCCTTTTATTAACACTTTTCACTATTTATTGTTGCAATAAGTCGGCCTGAGGCTCGGGCTACAAAAGTATTATTAGATGTACATAAATTGAAAAGCTGTCATAGTGTAATGTACATTTTTCATGTGTAAATAAGAACTACAAAGCCGGCCTTGCTAACAGTGGCTAACAATGGCTAACCATAGCCTGGTAGTTTCAGCTGGTGTTTTTTTGTTTATATTTTCTCAGTGACCTGTTTATGTGGAGAAGGATTATAAATAGTATCCTACGATTTAGTGAGTGACCTCTGGATTATGGCGGAACAAATTACTGATTTTCTACATGTTTTCTTTAACCAACGGTTGAAACACTTACCAGTTAAAGAGGTAAGTTGAACATTAGTTGTACTTTTATTCAAAGTAGCGTACAGCCAGACACCTGGCTAAAGAGAGAGGCACAGTATAGCTACTCTGACAGCTGAGCCCAGTCAGCTGAAGGTGATTTACGAGTTAGCCAGCTGGGAAGCGAGCGCAGTGCATCCTTTTTTTTTCCTATTTGTTTGTTTTTTTCTGCACCATCCTGACAGGTGAAAGACATGCAGAATTTTGTTTTTCATTGTAATCGTGTGCATCTCTACTCTGGATGTAACAAAAAATGTTTTGTTACAAAATAATTTTCATGTAAAAAATTTATGAGGGAAATGGCTATGATGTAAACCTTTTTTTTTCTTTTTTTCCCCCAGTGTATTTGGACAACAACACTATTCTATTCGTGGACCCAGACAGGAGGACACCTTTTCATGGACCTCTGTTTCAGAAAATGCATGATCTTATGATGTACTACATCGACAGGGACTGTACCACTGTGGCTAACCTGGTTAACCCTGATAGTGCCTCTAAAAAAAGGATTTTGATGTTCCCAAGAAAGTTTTATTTCTCAAAGGTGTGTTTTTTTAATGTTTTGTTACCCCTATGACACAAACGTTTTTGCTGGCAGGATCACTGACGACACTGTCTTTCCGAGAGTTTGGCATGGTCAAATTTTGAGGTAGACAAAAAGTAAAGATACCATTGTATTCTGGACAACCACAGCTTTCCAATGGGACCACCCATGCCATGTTAGCTCATTGGGAAGGGGGATAAATACCTAATGATTCAAAGTTAAACAACTTTTTTGCAAAGGAAAAACGACCATCACCATATTCCAAATAGTCCCTTGACTTGTCACCTCAATATATGTTAGTGGAAATGGGTTAAATGTGTTCCCACAAACCTCCCCTTTACATACATGCCACATGCAGTTTTGGGCAAGAACCATTAATTTCTTTGCATGCTGTACAAATGTGTAATTTCCGCCTATTGCAAAAAAAGGTATTTGCCAATGTATGCACACAGAGAGTTCTTAAACAGTAATGGAATAAGGTAAATTAGTATGTCTTGACAGCTGAAATAAGCCATTTATTTGTGATCTTTAATAGTCCCCATAGTAGTGTACATGTGTACATTTTCTACAAGTTACATATTGCACATTGAAATTAATATTAATGGTTTTATGCACAATATGTGTCGTGATAATTGATTTCTGGAACAGTAACCATGTTTGAAAGCAAAATCTAGAGTCGGTTTAATTTTAATAGTCCTCTTCATCATTATTCATGTCATCTTCAATGGTCTCATCTTGCTCTTCTTCCTCTTCTTCGCTCTCAGCCTCCATTGCAAGTATGTCAACCAGAGATGAGGGCATGATGGGTCCAGCAGTCCATATAGGCTCAAGTGCTCCCTCCTCATTTGTTTCCCATCCCTGGTGAATGTCAAAGTGTTATTTATACCATGGATGTTCTTGTTATACATGAAAATCCAAATTGAACCATTTTTACCTGATCTGGGTCATGTGGTTTTGGTCGCTCAAAAATATGTGCAGCTGCTCGCTTATAACATGCCACTCTGTGGTTGCAGCGATCAAGACCACTGTGGTGGTGGGAGACGTCCAAGGTCCACCTTAGACTTGGCCGAGAGGGACTCATCGTCTCTGACCATCTCGCGAATCACCTTTACACGCACTGCATCTACTTTCTTCTCCCGACCATGACCATACATGAGGCATGTGAAATGTTCCAGGTCCTCCTTGCAGCTGCTTGAGAGGCACCATTCCACACCAAGTTCCCTGAAATAGGAAAACACTGTTTACTTTCAAGTGTCATTCGAGTCAAGGAAGTGAAATTATGAAAGAGAGCCATGTCACCTGAATGCAGCCTGGTACTTGGGGTTCTTCTGCAGCTTCTTCAGGGGTCCAACTTTACCCTTGCCTTTGAAGGCACTGGTGCAATCTTCACCACTGAAGACATAGTACCCAAGTAAGGTCTCGCAGTATTCAGAGCCAAGATTGTTTGCCAGCTGAGTCACATTCACCAGTTTTCTGCCCTTCCAAGTACCGATGTCAATGTACACTGATACACTGATAAAAAATACTGAGAATTTGAGGAATGCTCATCAAACACCTATTTAGAACATCTTACAGGTGAGCAGGCTAATTGGGAATAGGTGGGCGCCATGATTTGGTATACAAGCAGCTTCCCTAAAAATTCTCGTTAATTCACAAGCAAGGATGGGACGAGGTTCACTACTTTGTGAACAACTGTGTGAGCAAATAGTCAAACAGTTTAAGAACAACGTTTCTCAAAGTACAGTTGCAATGCATTTAGGGATTTCAACATCTATGGTCCATAATATCATCAAAAGGTTGAGAGAATATGGAGAAATCACTGCACGTAAGCAGCACGGCCGGATACCAACATTGAATGCCCGTGACCTTTGATCCCTCAGGCGGGACTTTATCAAAAACCAACGTGTAAAGGATATCACCACATGGGCTCAGGAACACTTCAGAAAACCACTGTCAGTAAATACAGTTCGTCGCTACATCTGTAAGTGCAAGTTAAAACTCTACTATGCAAAGCAAAAGCCATTTATCAACAACATCCAGAAACACCGCCGGCTTCTCTAGGTCTGAGCTCATCTAAGTTGGACTGATGCAAAGTGGAAAAATGTTCTGTGGTCTGAAGATTCCACATTTCAAATTGTTTTTGGAAATAGTGGATGTCGTGTCCTCGGGGCCAAAGAGGAAAAGAATCATCCGGACTGTCATCGATGCAAAGTTCAAAAGCCAGCATCTGTGATGGTATGGGGGTGCATTAGTGCCCAAGGCATGGGTAACTTACACATCTGTGAAGGCAACATTAATGCTGGAAGGTACATACAGGTTTTGGCAACATATGCTGCCATCCAAGCAACGTCTTTTTCATGGAAGCCCCTGCTTATTTCAGCAAGACAATGCCAAGCCACATTCTGCATGTGTTACAACAGCATGACTTGTAAAAGAGTGCGCCACACATTTTCAATTTTCTCCCATTGAAAATGTGTGGCGCAATATGAAGCGTAAAATACGACAACGGAGACCCTGGACTGTTGAACAACTGAAGCTGTACATCAAGCAAGAATGGGAAAGAATTCTACCTTCGAAGCTTCAACAACTAGTCTCCTCAGTTCCCAAACATTTATTGAGTGTTGTTAAAAGGAAAGGTGATGTAACACAGTGGCAAACATGCCCCTGTTTCAACTACTTTGGTACGTGTTGCAGACATGAAATTCTTAATTATTTGCAAAAAAAAAAAAAAGTTCATAAGTTTGAAAATTAAATATCTTGTCTTTGTAGTGTATTCAATTGAATATAGGTTGAAAAGGATTTGCGAATCCTTGTATTCTGTTTTTATTTACATTCATCACAATTTCCCAACTTCAGTGGAATTTGGTTTTGTAAATCAAATAGCCTACATACCCTATTTTTCAAACAACTGCTGATATTGTATTAAGAAAAATCGATTTAAATCAACTTATAATTGACAAATGCAGTTGTTAAGAGCACTAGCCCGTTATTAACTGATGACTGATCAAACAGCAATAGATACCTTTTTCAAACAATCAAATACTTGAAAGAAAAAAATGTCTACTTACTGCACCTTTGTGTTCCCTCTTCATCCACCGTGTTTGCATGTTGCAGAAGGACTGCATATTTGTCTAGAAGCTGCTTATATTTGGACAAGGCAAGCACTGAAATAACTTTGGTTCTGCCTCAGATTTTGCTTTTTTCCAACTTGGCAACTGAAATGATGGTAACTCAGGTGTGACATCATTCCCAGCTCCGACATCCGACTTCTGAGGAAACTCGAAGGCACCATTTATTCTCAAACAGTTTCTTTAATTCCATATTCACTTTGTATGATCTGCTGTTTGGCTGCTGTTCATTGTTAACTGTCCTCAAAAAGGTCTTAGAGAGTAAAGTAATGCTCTGACCAGAACTGTGAGGGTGCATCAAAGGATTTCCACTCCTTATAATATCTGTAAGGGAATTTGCAGACTGTACCGCTCTGCTGCTGCAGTGATGACGGGACTTTTTTTATTTTGTCAAGGCTGGTTCTATTTCCAGATTGGCCCCCACACCACCCTGACTCTTGCTTCATTCTCATTCTCTTTTCCAATTCACCGATTCACCTTTATCTTTTCCTCTCTCTCTCTCTCTCTCTCTCTCTCTCTCTCTCTCTCTCCATCTATATATAGTACAGTATATATATTTTTTCTTCCTTTATCTTTGTCTGTATCTTCTTCTACTTACAGTGAGTCCAAGAAGTATTTGATCCCTTGCTGATTTTCTTCGTTTGCCCACTAATAAAGATGTGATCATTCTGCACGTTTAATGGTAGATGTATTCTAACATGGAGAGACAGAATATCAAGACAAAAATCCAGAATATAACTTTAAAGAATATATTTTAATTAATTTGTATTTCATTGAGGGAAATAAGTATTTGATCCCTCTAGCCAAACACACTCAATACTTAGTGGCAAAGCCTTTGTTAGCAAGCACAGCAGTGAGACGTTTGTTGTAGTTAACCACAAGTTTAGCACACACACCAGGGGGAATTTTGGCCCACTCTTCTTTGCAGATCCTCTCTAAATCAGGAAGGTCGGTGGGCTGTCGCTTGGCAACTCTGACCTTCAGCTCCCTCCATAGATTCTCAATCAGATTGAGGTCCGGAGACTGGCTGGGCCACTCCATGACCTTCATGTGATTTTTCTTGAGCCAATCCTTTGTTGCCTTTGCTGTGTGTTTCGGGTCGTTATCATGTTGGAAGACCCAACCACGGCCCATTTTCAGCTTCCTGGCAGAGGGGAGGAGGTTGTCCCTCAGGATTGTACGGTACATGGCTCCATCCATCTTCCCAGTGACGCGGTGAAGTAGCCCTGTACCCTTGGCAGAGAAACACCCCCAAAACATTATGCTTCCACCTCCATGCTTGACGGTGGGCACAGTGTTCTTGGGGTCATAGGCAGCATTTTTCTTCCTCCACACATGGGGGTAGAGTTGAGGCCAAAAAGTTCAATTTTGGTCTCGTCTGACCACAGAACCTTCTCCCAATAACTTGGTTCATCTTTCAGGTGATCATTGGCATACTTAAGGCGTGCCTCCACATGTGCCTTCTTGAGCAGGGGTACCTTTCGGGCACTGCAGGATGTTAATCCATTGTTGCGCAAAGTGTTGCCAATTGTTTCCTTGCAAACTGTGGTCCCAGCTGCCTTCAGGTCATTTACCAACTCCTGACGAGTGGTTGCAGGATGATTTCTGACCGTTCTCAGGAGCATTGTCACCCCACGAGGTGAAATCTTCTTTGGAGCACCGGGCCGAGGTCTGTTGATGGTCATGTTATACTCTTTAAATTTTCTAACAATCGCACCAATAGTTGTTACTTTCATATCCAACACCTTGCTAATCTTTTTGTAGCCCATTCCAGCTTTGTGGAGGTCAACAATCCTGACTCTGAGGTCCTGAGACAGCTCTTTGGTCTTACCCATGTTGGAGACTTGAAATCTGTCAGATTGTCTGATTCTGTGAACAGGTGTTTTTCACACAAGTGATTAGTGAGAACAGGTGGCTTCAGTTCAGGTAACAAGCTGATTGGGAGTGTCTAACTGGTCTGTGAAAGGCAGAACTCCTAATGCATACTGAGGGATCAAATACTTATTTCCCTCAATGAAATACAAATCAATTAATATATATTCCTTAGATTTTTTTCAGGATTTTCTTTTTGATATTCTGTCTCTCCATGTTAGAATGCATCTACCATTAAATGTGCAGAATGATCACATCTTTATTAGTGGGCAAACGAAGAAAATCAGCAAGGGATCAAATACTTCTTGGACTCACTGTAAAAGTGTTCCAAATATCTCTTAAAATTTGAAATCCCGATTTTCACACTTTAAATTTAACAATCAGAATCAGTCAGAATACGTTATTTGTCACATCGTTACAGCCTAATACTTGCTCTTAAAATTACAAATATTTATGGCTAATACGAAAACCGAAATGGGAATTAATAAGAATAATTATGAAATTGCCATGGTAAGCTATTTACAAAGCTTACTTACTACAAATGAGCGTTTAAGAAATACGCTATGGACAAGCATAGGAGTATACGCAAAACCAGTTTGTAGTGCACAGAGTACTGCAAAATTAAACAGAATATATCACAGTTTAGCTTAAAGCTGGGGTTGGCAGGATCTCAGAAGAGCCAGTTTTTGGGAGAAATTTTGAAAGTAAAGACTACCCCTCCCCATCAGTTTTCCCCTCAGCTCCCCCTCTTTCACTGCTCCAGCAAGCCCTGCCCACAATAGACTGTATAGGCTGATCGAGATCGTATTGGTTCATTCCACTTCAGTGGGGCAACATAAACTGTGATTCATAAAATAGCTCTATTGATAGTAAGTACTAAAAAAAGAAAATACCTACTGATGCCATCCAGTCGATTTTTAGTAATCAGTGTTTCAGTGTCGAACTATTTCCTTTCTGCAGTGCAGTGATACTTGCACACGCGCAATCGAATATGCAGAGGGGTGAAGCGATTTTTGTCACGTGGACCAATAGGAGCCGAGTCTCGTTGCCATAGTATCAGAAATACACAAACATGGCGACGAGCGCATCTAGCAGCGAGACAAGCGAAGAGGAAGAAAGGAACAGGAGAAAAAAAAATCAGCCTTCAAAAGTGCTTAAAAAAGGAACGAAACGATGCTATATGCATCTATCATCTGTCCAGAGTGATGACGTTCTTGACTTTACAAGGGACACGTTGGGAAACTTACAGAACTAGTATTAGAAAGTGGCTTTCTCTACAGGGTGAGACAAAAGACCACAGAAGATAAAATAAAGCAAAAATTTTTTGGAAAAATGATATCCAAACAATAAGTCCTCTTGCTCAGGTGTACATCGTGTAGGACCTTTATGGTGTTCAAACTCCTTGCTCTGGACTTTATATTATACAGCTTGCGGTACCTTGAATGAAGAGGAGAGTGTGGTATGAAAATATTACTCTGTCTAAAATATCTGTTGTACTGAGTTATTTATTTTTTGGTCACATATCCTCCAGCTAACAAGGTATTCAGGCAGAGGAGCATGCTTGCTATTTGCGGCAACAACGAAATGATGCGTGTGCCCATGGGTGGGGTTGGGGGCAGAGGGGAGTGTGGTGGTGCAGGGCGAGACTTAAAGGCATCTGATTGGTTCTTTACATCTGGACTGAACAAAATGATCGATCCAGTTTCTTACAGTCCTGCAGCTGCCACAGATCTTGGATTCTTTTCATTTCTCTTTCTGAACCCATAATGAATTAACTACTCTCAGGGTGGAAGGACCATTTCATCCACTATGACAAAAAGTGTCTCTAAACAACACTGCCTACCCTGCCTTTAATTTAAAATGTTATCAGTATTGCACTCTTAGATTATTAAAGTTTGACCTCTTTTCAAACAGAATACACAGTTAAATGTAATTATAAGCAACGGAGGGTTCACAGCTTGAGGATAAGTCCAGGGACAGTCAGTGTGTGAAATTTAGAGGAAGGAGTTATAAAGTTTGATTGTCACAGGCAAGAATGACTTCCTGTGACATTCTGTGGTACATTTAGGACAAATGAGTACTGGATGTGCTCCTGTGTTTAACCAGCACGTTAAGGAGCCGGTGGTGGATGCTGTCCAAGATTACATGTAGCTTTAAAAACATCCTCCTCTCTGTCACCACCATCAAAGAATCCAGCTCTACCCTACAATGTCACTCACCTTGTGGATGAGTTTGTCAAGTCTGTTGGCGACATCTGCTACCCTCAGTCTGCTTCCCGAGCACACAGTGGCAAATAGGATCACACTGGCCACCACAGACTCATAGGACACCCTCAGTATGGTCCTTTAGATGTAAAAGGACCTCAGCCTCCTGAGGAAGTAGAGATGGCTAAGGCCCCTCTTGTAGACAACTTCAGAGTTCTTATATTAGTCCAGTTTGTTATCCAAGCTGTAAAGGGTGACTGGAAAAGGGGCAGGTTCATCATCTGTGGGAGGGCTGTCATTGTGGGCTCTTGCACTTCTCTTATGTGGCACATAAAAATTAGTATGCTGCAGCTTTGCCTGTCTGTTATTGATGTATACCCTGTTTCTTTTTACCTTTGATCCACTCCCAGTTATTTAAACAGCAGTCACAAAAACTTAAAGAGCTTATAAAACAACTGTACAATTAGATTAATGCGTGTCTGCAAATCAAGCAATCACAAGCTCAGATGAAATGAGTTTCATGTAATGAAAATAGAACCTGCATATGCTAAGAACTGTTCTACAGTGGGTTTGCCTGATTGCAGCTTCAAACCAACACCGAATTACAATGTAACAAAAATCCTAGCGTGGCAATAGTCATTTCCTGTCCTGTCTAATTGAATTACCAAAGGTAGTGAAGATCAGACTTGAACATGTGGCATAAATTAGAGTCAGACTTGGGAGGGGTATTGTGATTAAGGATGCAAATTATAATTGAGTCAGGATGCTTAATCATTTGGATGACACAGAGGGATTAAAAACAAACTAGGGAATGAAATTAAAAATTAAATTGACAGCCTTCATAAGCATACAATGGGATGCACCAGGATCTCACACAGTTTGACTTCCTCTGAAAGTGGTACCCAAGGCCTCTAACCCTCAAAGGATCCCCCCAAAATCACAAAGAAGTTGTGTATTTAAAGTCCGAAGAAATTGCCTTATTAAGGATAAGATGTGAACTAGTCCTGAAAGGTATTGGACATGATGTGGCACTTCAAGCTTTATTGCTGTGAGTTGGCATTCTCTATTTGTCTTCTGCAGCAGAGAACCTTGCACCCCTTTCTTGCTGATTCCATCAATGAGTTGCCTAAAATCCTGGTATCTTAGCATTTCCATCAATACACAAAGTGAGCTGGCTCTCCTTTGAAGGACAGAGGGAGTATCTGAGAGTTTTGATCACACCACAAGACCCCAGCAGTTTCCCACAGACAGAAATCCTCAGAGAAAAGAGGACACACATCAAACACCCAGTAACCTCTTCTTTTCACTGACACTGCTAGATTTTTCTGAAATTAAACAGAAAGTAATACATAGAACATTGGCTACAAAACATCAACACTAGATAAAATGATAAAGATGAATCTTCTGACTCATTGTGGAATAAAAAAAAAAAAAAAAAAAAAAAAAAAACATTGTGATTGATAATGGATTCTATATAGTTGCATTTTGATTATTCAATGACATTATAACAACCTAATCATTAAAATGCTAAACAAATGATTAGAACCTAAGCTAAACATTTCTAAACTGTTCCTGTTACTTAAAATGAGGTTATGATTTATACTCAATAATTTTATCTCTTAAAAGTTCATGAAATAGCCTGAAAGCTGTCGGTCTATAGAAACTAAAGACTGAAGGATTTATTCTGTCAGAGTGAGATCTCAGCTTATGGAGCACAATGAAATATATAGCACATTTCATTTTAACACAAGTTTCATGATCAGACAAATTCGTAGATTACTGCATTACTGAATACATCAGACGCCATTGTAAGTCATTTGTATCCTTTCGCTAAAGGAATGCTGTTTTTAGCAGTAAATGGTTGGGCAGGGTTTTAAGTTAGGGATGTGGAGGTGTGTGTCCAGCTCCTCAGACTTTTCCTTGGAGTTTTGATAATAATAATAACCAGAAAATTCCAGGGAAATTTTGATACGTGCCTGCCCGCTTGCCAATTTGCTGCTGCTTGCCACTGATTTACTCACATTTAGGTCATGTTTTTGGTGGAGATACATGAGGGCATTAATGCGTTAAGGGCTACTTCTTGTTTGGGGATGGTGGGGACATCCAAGATGGCTGCCGGTGGGACATGTCTTCAGAGTGGGGTCACGAGGGGACGTGTCAAATATGGTGCTGATATCAAATCAAATCAGGCTTTATTTATATAGCACTTTTTATACAAAAGAAATGCCCATATCCTTCCCCCCACCCCCACCGAGACCCCACCCCAGTCACAGCCCCCAGTGCAGGTGGCCTCCACTGAGGAAACACTGGAGAAACGGATAAAAACATAAACTACATTGGCTAAAAACATCAAACTAGATAAAATGATAAAATACTGACAAATAGCTAAAATATAATTAAAAAATAAGTGAATAAATACAATAAACATAACATGTAAAATGAGGACTAAAATATATAAATGAAATAAAATAAGATAAAAATAGGATAAAAATATAGATTAAATATAAGACATTAGTTAAAAGCCAAATTAAATATGTGGGTCTTGAGCCTGCTTTTAAAAACATGAACATTCTCTGCAGCCCTCAGGTCTTCTGGCAGGCTATTCCAAAGACGGGGGCCACAGCACTGGAAAGATACCTGTGAGTTCGTGTTCTTCTTTTGGGTACTATTAAAAGGCCAGTGCCAGAGGATCTCAGGGTCTGCAAGGGTTCATACTGTAAAAGCAATTCTGAAAGATAAGAAGGTCCACGACCCCTAAGACATTTAAAAACCATTAAAAGAACCATAAAATTGATCCTAAAGCACACAGGGAGCCAATGCAATGATTTTAAAACCGGTGTAATATGTGCCTGCCCCCTTGTGCTACTGATCCAGTAGCACAAGGACTGTAAGCTTGTATGAGTCCGAGTTGCACCTAAGATCATTAACAATTTTCAGTAGCGCAGTCTCTGTACTGTGGTTTGTCCTAAATCCAGATTGAAATTTCTCCAGGATAGAATGGTTACTTAAAAAATCATTCAATGGAATAAAAACAAGTTTTGCTTGAAAATGGTAAGTTGGACACTGGTCTGTAGTTATTAAGAACATTGGGATCCAAATTGTTTTTCTTCAGAAGGGGTCTCATGACTGCCGTTTTAAGGGCAGCAGGGAAAGAGCCCATCTAAAGAGAGCGCAATTTACTATATTTAAAAGCTCACCTTCAAAGAATCCATAAAACATTTCGAACAGTGATGTGGGAGTTGGATCTAAAAGGCAGGTTGTTGGTTTTACTTGGGAGAAAACTCTACCAAGCATCTCAGCATCAACCAGGGCAAAACTGTCCAGTGTTTCCTCAGGTAAAAACAAGCTTTCCACTGGTCTAGAAACAGTGTTTTGAACAGATAAAATAGAGAATCGCTTAGAATCAATTGTACCCCTGAAGTGGTCTGCAAAACCTTCACAAAGTGTGTCTGAAAGAGTGATTCGATATCTGTTAAAAACTGAGTTGATTAAAAGATCAATTGTAGCAAAGAGGATTTAAGGGTTGTTTTTATGACTTGTGATTATGTTCGTGAAATAGGTGGATCTGGCATGTCTGAGAGCATTATTGTAGATTTTCAGTTGCTCAGAGTACATTTGGAGATTAATTGTGATTTTATTTTTCCTGTTGAACTAAAGTGTTGAACAATAAAATCACAGAATGCAGGTAAAACTGGTGATATTAAAAAACACAATAATGGTTCGACACAGCTAGGTCCACAACAGAAGACACACTGGCTGACAGGCCATAGCTGAGGACAAGATCCAAAGTGTGTCCTCCGTTGTGAGTCGGCTGTGTAACATGTTGTTTAAAATCTAAGCAACTCAGTAAGTTTAGAAACTCTTTTGCCATGGAGTTAGATTGATTGTCGATGTGCAAATTAAAATCACCAGTTATAATAATAAAATTGTAAGTGGCATGGATTATTGCTAAAAATTCAGAAAATTCACTGATAAAAGCAGCATCATGTTTTGGTGGTCTGTAAACAGTTATACCAAGAATTGAGGGACTGTTAAAAACAACCGCATGATGTTCAAAGGTGGTGTACTGATCAAATGATATTTCTTTGGTCTTGAGTGTGTTATTGATTATTGATGCAGTACCACCACCTTTCCTGCCACTTCTAAGAGAGAACGTAAAGTTAAAATTAGGTGGCGAGGCCTCAGTGAGAATAACTGGCGCGTCTGTACCCAGCCACGTTTCAGTTAAAAACAGACAATCAATCTTGTTGTCTAAAATCAGGTCATGGACAATAAAAGATTCGTTTAAAAGAGAGCAAATATTTAAAAGTGCCATATTGATGGTGGCCGATGATTCACAGATTGTATGGTTGGACTGTTATTATTTGGGAAGAGGTCTGTGGTGATTGAAGTTTACAGAGTGAACATGATAGAGTCTTTTTTTTTCTCGCTGTGTGATGATAACAGGAATGGGTGAATGGTTAATGAAAACAGAGAGTCCAAGTACAGTATTGTGTGTGTCAGAAGTGGAATTAAAATCATAGGAACTGGGACCTGGGGGACATCAATCAGTGGTGGAAAGGTCAGTCGGTGTACATTTGGGGTGATAGGAGGAAAGTAAGAGTTGAGCATGTTGTACACCGTATGTCAGGTTGGCGCCAGCATGTGGATACCAGCTCTATTAAGATGAAGACCATCCGATCCAAAAAGATGTCTCCTCTCCCAAAAAACATCAAGGTTATTAACAAAACAGACATTGTAGGTACTGCAGGCTGATGAGAGCCAGGTGTTCAGGCTGAGCAGCCTGTTGAAGTGCCCAATGCCTCTGCCACAGGTTGGAGTGGGGCCGGAGATAAAAACGCGCAGCTGGGGCTGTGAGAGTTTGTTAAAAAGCTGCGTGAAATCACGCTTTAAAAGCTCGGACTGTTGCCTGTAGGTGTCATTGGTGCCCACATGTATGACGACCCTGTTTATCTGTGGATGAGAATTCAGGACGCTTAGGATTTTCTCAGTTACGTCTGCAACAGTGGTGCCGGGAAAGGACAGGGTGAACGCTCCCCTCAGATGGACGTTCCGGATGATGGAGTCCCCGATGACTAGTGTCGTGGCCTGTTGCCTGAGGGGGGTGGCTTGCTCGGTGGACCTGTCCTTTCTGTCAGGCGCCTGATGAGGACGTGCCATCACACAACGTCCTTGAGGAGCCGCTTCCGCTTCCGCTTGGTTGAGGGACGGAGGCGAGTGGCACGGTGCTGGACGGCACTGTGCTGGATGGCACTGTGCTGGATGTTGATCCGCTGGGGCACAGGCAGCCACGAGTGGAGGGAAGGCTGTGTTGTCTGACAGGGGTGGTGCAACATCCTTCGGGAAGGCCTCGGGATCAGCAGGGCCCTTGACCAGTGGCTCCGCACTCATGGATAAAGCCAAATATTTGTTGGAGAGGGGGATGGAGACGGAGGAGGAAACCCCGCACGGAGTCCCACCAGGAGCCTTCTTCTGACTGTGGACCGCGACCCCGGACCAGGGGTCCCTTTGTGCCTCCCTCAGTGCAGCAGCAGTGCTATGCTGTGGCAGCTCACCGGTCAGTGTGCTCTCCAACCAGCTGGACAACGCCGGGAGCCGAGATTTGAAGGTGGCCAGGAGTGAGTCCTTCCTCAGCAGCTCGTCTGAGAGCCGACCAATGTCCTCATGGAGATCAGCAATCTTTTTCTGGGCTCTTTTGAGTTGTTCACCAACTTCTGCAGGTAAGGAAGCATCTATGGCGGTAGCCTCCATGGTTGCCTTGTAGTTGACTCAGCCAGAGTGTAAAAATTTCCAGAGTCTGATGACTAAAACCTTTTGTCCAGTAAAAGCAAAAAAGATCAAAGTAATCCTTTGCTCAGGGCACAAAGTTTTTAAAAGCGATCAGAACCTTTTAAAACCAGATAAAAGTGTCAGCTTGTGGCAACTTTCACTCCTGCTCTCTGCTACAACAGATAAAATAAAATAAAATGAAAACTCATAAATGATAAAAGTTCAACTTAAAAGTCAGCAAACTCTTAAAATGCAGCCTTAAAAGTTGTTTAAAACCAGTTAAAATGGGTTAAAAAGTTGCTCAAAACAGAGAGAAAAGGCTGGGTGATATGTCAAAGCCTTGATGATTTAGGGCCTTTGTCAGGAATCTGACCTGAAACTAAAGGCAATCCGGCTGTCTCTGTGTTGTGGTGTCTGGAGTCAATCAAGACCAGGTGGGCGGGCCCTGTACTTTGAGTGGAAACTGCTCCATGGTGACAGTGCACCTGCAGCTCACCTGTGACACAGCCTCACTGAGCCTCTGCCTGCTTAGAACAGGACTGGCCAAAACAAACTCACTTTGTAGGAAAACCGTAAGAGATATTGAAATGTGGTTTTCGCAGGTTGAAGGGTAAGGGTCTCATCTAACGGTCAGAGTTCAAATTACATTTCTACTTTAAAGTATGATATCACAAACAAGCTTCAAATATGGAGACCACCCCGTGTTTGCAGCAGCTCCATTCACTTTGAATAGGAATCTCGATATCTCACTAGTGCCCACAAAAGGCTTGTTACTGACTAACCACATGTTGTATCAGAAAAAACTCTGAACCATGAGCAACTGCTCGAATCCTACTATGACATATCAGAAGGACAAGTCGCTACGCTTTACAGACGGGAGAGCGAGTTGTTTGGAGAAAATGAGCAACAATCGGATGTGGAGCATTTGTGTTCTTTTTGAATGGCGGGGGATGGAGATGAAACATGTACCTCCTCCTGAACAAAACCTCGTAGCTTGAAAAGTGAGCATCTCACGGCTTCAAGGTCCACATTTTCTGTCCGGCTTGTAGATTTCCTATGTTTTGATGTATGATATGTGTGTGTCGAGTGAAAATTGTAGCCGTGGCAGTGATTTAGAAATTAAAAATTGGGATAACACGTTCGTTTCTCTTCACCCTAAAATGATAAGTCATCAGTCTAAAAAAAAGGAAAATTCTCGTTTGCACCCCTCATTTAAAAAGTTACTGTGGTCAAACTGTACTGGTCAACTGATAGAGAAAAGTAATACCCACCGTTGCACAATGAAGACGCACGTTTTGATATATGCCATGCCTGGATGCACCTTACCGTTCGGGCTGCATTAATAGCAGAATGTGCGTCTATAATAATAAAAAAAAATAGAAATATTGCATTTCCTTGCAGAAAATGCATGGAGTGCTGAAAGCTTAAAAAGCAATGCTAAACTGTTAATTAAAAATGGAGAACAGTATAAATGTAAAAGCTGTTGAAGGAGTAAAGAAAAATAGAAGTTAAATAATTGTGAAAATGGCTGGAGGACAAATAGTATGAATATGCTCCATAAATCGAAATTTGATTCATGCTGAAAGAGGCTGGAAAATTTTCTAAAATTGCACAAAGTTTGAATGAAGAAGGAAATTACCTTAAAAGGCAGGTAAGTGAGAAGTGCCATAAGTTTAAATTGTAGTTCCAGTAGTAGGATGATAAGTAGTCATAGTAATGATATTAGTAGTCATGTAAGCAGTAGAAGTAGTTTGAGAATAGAAGAAGCAGTTGAAGTAGTTGAGCTCGTAGTAGAGGTAGTAGAAGAAGTAGAGAAAGTAGAAATAGTAGCAATAGTAGTTGAAGTAGAAGTCAAAGTACTAGTTTAATTGATATTAGCAGTAGTTGTAGTAGAAGAAGTGGGAGTTTGTTTGAAGGATAGAACAATGCATGAATATTCAAACTAATTTAAAACAGGGAAACTTTAAATAATTGAAAATCCTCAAGTATTAGAAAGTTTTGAAGTATCAGAAAGGTTTGAGTCAGTTTGAATGAGGTTTAATTTGTTTGAAGAATTGAACAATGCATTACAACTGAGTGATTTTAAAATGGGGAAAATTTAAATGAATAAAAATCCTGAAAACACCCCATCATGTCCTCAATGAGCTGAAATTTTAAAGCCCTGAATGGTTTCTGTAGCTCGAAGTTTGTGGGAGGAGAGAGGGGCTGCAGTTTGTCAAGTGCTTCAGTGAAGGGTATTAAATGTTATCCCCAGTGCTCTGTGTACTGAGCCTGGCTTCATGTGTCTCATATGGCCGTTAGAAGCAGCTTTCCATTTAGCTGTGTGTCTCCAGGTGCTCTAATCGGTTGCCATGGGGAAGGTAGAAGCATCACTACAGAAGGAGAAAGGAGGCTTGAAGCTGAGAAAACAGCTCTCCAACTAAGTCCTAATGCTTTTCTTCTGTAACTGCTATATTCATAATAAGGAGCTTATACGGACCTGCAAGATTCTGCTGAACACGTTGATACAATTAATGAACAAAATCCTGATTACATCCCATAATTGATCCCTTAATGATTAATGCACACACATTGTCAGTGTGTGTGTGTGTGTGTGTGTGTGTGTGTGTGTGTGTGTGTGTGTGTGTGTGTGTGTGTGTGTGTGTGTGTCTGTTTATCAATGCATCCTAAACAGATCAAAGGACCAACTGACCAACGTTTTGAATAAGAGGCTGCCTAACTGCAGTGAATTTAGGGCCTCTGAACTTCTTCACATAACATGTTTTTCTTAAATCCCAGAATGAAAATAAGAACATTGTACGAATCCTCCGCCCTTCATGAACACAATGATGTGTTTTTCATGTCTGTACTCTAGAAAATGTGGCCACAAGAGCGAGTTAAACAGGTCTGACCCTGAGTAATGATCAGGATTTTCTGGGAGAAAGATTACATTAGGGTCAATGGGAGGAATCTCTGCCTTTTTAGACAGTTGGTCACCTGCTGGCCAAGGGGTATGATTTAATAATTTGAAACCTCCTTTGTGAGAAGCAGGACTTATTTTCCTCCATTTTGATGTATTTTTTATGGCTGTGGAGTGAAGTTTGTGGGTGTGGGAGCGATATATCAGAGTGAGGTTTTGTTGATAAAAGAAGAGCTCTCCACTCTAGCTATGACATCACCCACTGTAGCTCTTCCAATATACACCAATTATAAAGCCTGAAATTTGCTGAAAACCATGAGGTGCTTAAAGCTAAATTGTGGAAAAACTGTAAAAGATATCACAACAAAGTGAATACAACTTTAATTGTAGACAAGACAATGAACATTTTAAAGCAAAAATGAGGTCTCTAGGTGAAAGTATGCTGAAGTTATAAGGCTCAGAAGGTGGAAGAATAAAAGGAAGAATTGGAAGATTTCCCCATTCACTTCAACTGGAAAAATGTTGCAGAAAAAGTAAAAAATATCAAAAAGTATAAGGGGTAGAAAAGTGAAAAAAGCATCCGCACTTGTCCTGGAAGAGAGGAATAGTTTAAAAGTTGAACGGTTGAAATAGCACAAAGTATAAAGGAGTTGAAAAGTTGCAAAAAAGGTACGGAATAACAATATTAATAATAAAGAAATAGGAGAATAACAATAAGTGGAAATGCTTAATCAGCATTTCCACTTAATAATAATAAAGAAATAGGAGAATAACAATAAGTGGAAATGCTTAATCAGTATTTCCACTTAATAATAAAGAAATAGGAGAATAACAATAATATATATAATAATATAATATATAATATATATAATAATAATAATAATAATAATAATAATAATAATAATAATGATAATAATAATAATAAAGAAATAGGAGAATAACAATAAGTGGAAATGCTTAATCAGCATTTCCACTTATTGTTTTGTTTTTTCATCACCCCCTCCCCATCTCAGGGGCGTATGCCCCGCAACACACCCCGGTCTTGAATTGGAGTCCATGTGTTCACACACTTAAGACAGTAAATCTCAAATGGGAGACCTGGGTTGAGGCATGAGTGATTATTTTAATGGTCAGTGATGGAGTCAGTTTGAAAGGTAATAAACACTCTGTCTCTTTTCTTTGATTCATCGATTAAGAAGAACCAGAGGTTTGGGTCAGAAGACAGAAGAGTATCGAGCATGTGTATTAAGGTTGTTGTGAGTGATGTAATCGTTTCAAGAAAGACATCAACACAAAGACAGAACTGTAGTCCTTTACGGATTTATGCACTCTGTAAACAATACTTTTGGAAAACAGGTTCCAGTCACCCAAAAGACCATTTCTATGTGGATGAAATGCTGATATGACAAAAAAACTTTTGCATTTGGAGGCACTGTGGAGCAATGAAGAAGTAGCATGTGCATCCGATAGCTTCCACAAATGATATCTTTGATTTGATAAACCTGATTCTATTCTTCATCAGTGATATCATAAAACCTTTCTTGCACCTTATTAGCTTACCACGTTTTTCCTGTTCATCACCACTGTCTTTTGTGAAATGAAGCCACATCTCTGACCGCTTTTCCCGGTCCATCTTCTGTTGCTAGTATCTGCTGCTGCTTGTTCCTCTGTCTGCTGTGTTGACAACCTGCAGCATCATGTGACATAGTGGACATGCAACTGACATGGCCTGGCAGATATCTAAAATCCGTAAGCAGCCACTGTGTAAATAAGCGCATCCAGGAATCAATAATCAGAACCAAAATTATTAGTTTTTTTTAGTTATAGCTACCCGGTGCTCACTAAATGTAATTACGATTCCTACTTCCTACGAATTATGGTATCCAACCCTGGTTTATTCTATTATGTTAACTGATTTAGCATAAAATTATCATGAGGATATTTTTTTAATGTGTTGTACACATATTCCTCTGGGGTCAATTTGACCCCAAGCTGTTTTGGCGGTTTAAAACTTGCCTGTCTGCATGTGTGACCTAACATCCCTATACCTACAGGTGCAGAGTTGATACTTTTGAGTTGATACCATAGACTGTATAGACTATGGACAACCTGGTTCCGCCTTCCGCCTGTATATGGATTTGAAGCCAAAAAGGTCTCGGTAATTCCGGGTTTTTCTCCACTTCCTTGAAACCAGAGCTGCGCAGTAGCGATGCGCACATTCGGCCGCACAGTCGCCGAGAGTCCCTGTGATGACGCTTGGCTCAAACAGCGTATCCCCCCCGGGTGAGCTACGCAATCCCTGAACGCCCATAGGCTGTACCAGGTGTCAATCATAGAAAACATGAACCCCCTAATAACTTTTAAAAACGGAGCTGTACAGAAAAAAAGGACTTGGGCACAAACCAGTCTTACAATAACTACATGTCAACATCACAAGCAGGGGGGAGAAAAATGTATGTTCTGTGTAATAAATTTCTAAAGTTTGTCCACAGTCCCATAAGCTTTGCTGGCGGAGGCGGGATTTATGACCTGTACTGCAGCCCACCATCAGAGGGTGCTGTTCTCGGAGTGGCTTCACCCAGCGAGGAGGCAGACTCTGTCCATTCTTTATACAGTCTATGGTTGATACATAACAGGGGGTTGGAAAAAACAACTATTCCGTCCAGAAATTTGATACTCCTCATAGTGTGGACATGTGAAAAACAACTTGACTTGTAAGCTCCTGCCAAAATGAGGAAGCCACTGTAGGCTAGCAAGTTGATCACACCCAAGTCTTTCCAACTAAAAATACCTCTATAATGATCATATCAAATATTTTATTTTTAATTGAAGCTTATACGAAGAGCTCAAATAATGGACGTCTTCAACATTGCAGACTGTGTGTCTGGTGAGACACACAGTCTGCAGCACGTCTACCTTGTTGTTAAAGTCAGTGGAGGGACCATAATTTTGCTGCACCATGGGCATGAAGGTGTGTGTGTGTGCGTGTCCAAGTATAGGACTGATACTTTATTTTCTGTGCTGTGGAGGGTGGGGTATTCCCACATGTATATTGGTAGTTCATGCAAAAAAATCAATATGGTTCATTCTCTGAGAGTCGTAAATGTGCACCTCAGATTAGAAAAATGTTGGATGAAAGATTTTCAAGATACACTAACTCTAAAACTGAAAGTTTGACCTGATGGTGGCACTACAGGAAAAGTAATAACATCACCATAACTGGTAGGGTTCATCCTCTTGTGGTCATAAAGGTTGTCAGTAAATTTGAGAAGATTTGTATGAAAACTTTTCAAGATCCATTTATTCTACTTTAAAAGTTTGGCCTAGAGGTGGCACTAGAGAACAGGTCAACCCACTGATAGGTTTCATTTTTGAGGGGTTATCTATGTACTCAAAAAATAAACAAAGCTTGGTCAACAATTGCATGTAAATCATTTTCTGAATGCAAATATACCTGGGGTCAAATTGACCCCAAGGGTAAAATGTGTTAGTAGTATTTGAGGATAATAGGAGGGTTAAGTGGCCCATCATCCCAGAATGTTGAGATTGAGAATGAGATTTTTCAAAGAAACAATGGCAGAGCTAGACCAGTGTTTTTCAACCTTTTTCGAGCCAAGGCACATTTCTTTCATTGAGAAAATCCAGCGGCACACCACCAGCTGAAAATGTAAAAAAAAGCTTATATTAACAATATTGTTAAAATAAGCTTTTTATAACATTGAAGAATGATGTTGAATAGGACGTCTTGAATAGGAATGAAATAAAAACAAAGAAAAAAGTATTTTATAATCTTTCATATTTATACTCAGTGTGAAACCTGGGCCTGTTTGGTCGAACACAGAGCTGATATCCTGGCAGGAATCGATGAAAGACACACACAGAGCTCTTCCTCCACAGCTCTCAGTCTTTCTCTGTTTTTAGTTTTTACAACAGTAAGGCTTGAAAAGCTCACTTCACACAGATATGTTGTGGAAAATGGGAGCAATGTCAAAATAGCTTTGTGGGCCAGCATGGGGAACTCCTTGGCAGCTGCCAACCAAAAGCTGTCCAAAGGTAGATCAGCAAAGCTTAGCTTGAGACCACGATCTTGTCTCAGTTCAGTTAGTTCCTCCTGCTCCTGTAAAGTCATGTCCTTTCCAACAGCTGATTCTGAGCTGAATGGGTCCCTAACCCAGTCAAGGCACTCCGTGGAGACTGAAGAGAAATAAAATGACATCTTCTCAAGAGTTTTCAAATGTTTAACTATTATCTCACACAGTGCAGCAGTATTAACATCTTGCCATTTATTGGTGAGTGGGAACATTTCAAGATTGCCACTTTCCACATGTTGCTGCCAGCATTGCACCTTGGAACGGAATCCATATATTTTATCTGTATTTGTAAGCGGGTTTTCATTTCGGCCTTGCATTCGTGTGTTCAGTTCATTCAGATGATGAAAAATATCTGCCAGGTATGCCAGCCTTGCACACCACTCATCACTTGCAAGCAGCTTTGCGTAATCAGGCCCCTCATTTGTCAGAAACACTTTAAGTTCCTCTCGCAGCTCAAACAAACGGGCCAGCACCTTGCCACGCATCAACCATCGGACCTCTGTATGAAACAGCAAGGCTTTATGCTCCGCTCCCATTTCCTCACACAAAGCCGCAAATGTGGACTTTTCACAGGTCATGACTTCCCAAAGTTTACCATGCGCACAACATCATCCAACACAGGAACAAGGTCTGCTGGTAAAGTCTTGGCTACGAGGGCTTCGCAGTGTAAAAAACAGTGGGTAATGATCACATCTGGGTTTTTCTCCTTCACTCTGCTTACAAAGCCTTTGGTGCGCCCGACCATGGCTGCAGCTCCATCAGTGTAGACACTCATGCAGTTTTACCACTTAATAAGTCCTCCTTTTTCCAGATATTCTGATGTGACCCTTTGCAGGTGGGAAGTATTAATTGCTCTGCCACAGTGTGGGACTTTTTCGATTTAGCCACAAGTTCAGCGACGTGGTAGCTAGCTTTAAGGGCTCTCTCGTTTACCTTTGCGGTTTTTCTCATGACAGTTGCCTGTTTCTCCGTGTGTTCACTCACGCAAACAAAATACTCCAAATTTTTGTTTTGGAGTGAAGGGTGTTTAGTTTGGAGATGGCTTTTAAGCTTACTTGGGACCATAGCACTGTTGGAGAGCTTTTCACCGCATACCAAGCACAACGGAGTCGGTGCTGTTGCATCTCCGGTAAAAGTAAATCCAAATGAAAGATAGCTTTCGTTGTATTGCCTTGCGCCAGAAACTTTGCTCGACATCACCGTCTTTGCTTTCTTTTGACCTCCACTCATACTAGGGCCTTTATCTGGGTCTGGATTTTGTCCAGGGTCCAGTACAGAGTCAGCATTTTTTCTCTTCAAAAACGTATCCATCACTATCACCGTCGTCACGCTATCCACAATGACACCGTCAACGCCACCTGCGGCTGCATCCATGCATCACTAATTCGCTTGTCTCCAAGCACAATGCAATTAGCTACCTGCTGCTTCCACCTACTGGTATGGAAGAGTACTACATGATTACTCTGCCAGGCGCTAGACCGCACAGGCACACAAATTGGAGAATTTCCCACGGCACACCTGACAAGTTAGACCACCCTAATGCTTTGAAAAAATTGGCAAGTTTTAGAACCCCCTAGAGGTCAGAGCACAATGCGTCCATTTTGAAGGGCTATTTAAAAAAATGTCAGTGTTGCCCACATCAAATTGACACCAAGTTGTTTAATAACAAACAGAAAATGGATGAGAGAAAATTGGAAATGTGACATGAGTCTGCCAAAAAAAAAAATGGAAAAAAAAATTAGGTCTGATCCCCTCCTTCAATCCAGGGATGGGCTGTTTTAGCAGGTTGTTCAGTCTCAATTCCTGGCTCTAATCAGCATGCTCCCCCAACAACTTTGTTATTAGTGACAATTTCAATCTTTTTTGGCAGCGTGCATCATTCTATAACAGAGATTGTATCCATCCCAGTCCTGTTGGTGCCCAATTTAGCTGCAAACATTTTCCATGCCATATCCACCCTGAGACACCTGAACTCTGTAAAACTCAGTAACTTGACCACACACTTTGTTCCTCAGACATCTCCAAGAAAACTCTGTTGCTACACCTACTGATGTATGTCCCCAATTGTCGCTACTGCAGCCAAACTTTCTTACATCACAACACCAGACCTATACCTTGTAAACTCCCCCTCATCGTCCACTGTTGTTGCAGTAGACTCATCTACCTTTTATCTTATCAAATCTTATCAACTTTATTGATAACTTCAGGCTGTTCTGGGACCGCAGGCATTACTTCAGAGCAGACGGACTCTCTCTAAACAAAGCTGAAGTGAAGCTATTCACCTCCAACCTGTATCACTCCCTGCGTCACCCATCTGTCAAGGACAAGAGACAAGAGGCAAAAAGACGAGATAAAACACCACGGCCTTGACAGAGAGACGCCTCGGGCCCCCCCGCGCACTAAAAGCTTTGATTCAAGCCAGAAGGAGGAGTCTGTACCTCCTCTACCACCACTCTCCTTAGAGGACCCACCCTGCTCAAGCAAGGAGGAGGAATCTCTACTTCCTGTATGCCCACCTACTGAGGAGGACGTGCCCTGCCAAACTTCACCCATAGCATCCTCCTCCCTGGGCACACCATCCCCCTCCTCCTCCCTGGATTTTCCAGCTGAACTGAGAGAACCGGAGAATGCTGGAGTGAGACTTAGCGGCACGCCTCTCCACCACTCCCGCCACAGGACCCCCCCCCAAACTCCCCAAATCGCCCAAAATCCTCCAAACAGCCCCTCCTCCTCCCCCACGACAAGGAGTACTGCAGCATCCTCTCCCTCAGCGTGATAAGAGCACAGGACTAATAGTGAGGAACACCTCGTTCTCAATAAGCTCTTGCTGTTATGTTTTGGGTCCAGGCAAGGATAACTACAGTTATATCTCTTCCCAGGTCAGCCTGCGGCCCGATGAGATAACGTCATAAATCCCAGTCATAATAAGTAATAGACATACTAATCTGCCTAGAAACAGAAGGTACCTAACTAAGAATTTATCAAACTTAGCCTCCATCCCCCGTCAGCCCATCATGAAAAATAGTACAGATAATTTTAGTGCTGGGCGATATGGAAAAAAATGTATATCACGATATGGATCATTTTATATCACGATAACGATATATACCACGATAAAGCTATGGTATGCTTTCAGTTCTATGAACAATTAAAGTGTATACAGCTGCCTTAGTACAGTGCCAGTACAAGACCAGCACTTAAAGCTAGAAAAATGAATAAATAAATAAATACATGGCTGAAGTGAGTTCATGTCTGTGCTCACCCAAAGTTATGCAACACTCACAGAAAACACTGATAGTGTGAGCCAAAGCACTCCATAATAATAATAATAATAATAATAATAATACATTTAATTTGTAATGCACTTTACATTTACAAAAAATCTCAAAGTGCTACAGTGCGCAGTAAAAAAAGAGCAGCAACAATAAAAAAAGCAATAGAATGACAGTCACAGATTGGCATAAAAGAATTAAAAAAATAAAGAATATAGAGTTGCAATGTAAGAGGCAAGGTAGTAAAAGCATAGAGGAAAGCTAACCAAAGGCTTTATTAAAAAGGTAGGTCTTTGGGGCTCTTTTGAAGAGGTTGTTCACACTGCTGGATGTTTCTCCTCCAAAGCTGCTCTCTGCCTCCATCATTGTTTACTTTACTCTTGAAGCACATAGCAAGACCCGAGCATGAATCCGAGCGCTTTATTCGCCTATCAGGGGCTGACAGGTAAGGTGATTTGATTCGCCACGACTCCAGAAATGATTGAAAAACTACAGAATGTCACAAAATTACGTTTCCTCGCTCCTGGCTTGAAGGATAGAAATGCGCAGCCACACTCCCAGCTGACAGGAAGTCAAACCACTGTTGTAGTTCTTTTGTGTTGCTAGCGCGTTCAAGAGTGTTGGCTCTCACTGAGAGATGACTACAAAAATGGACGCACCTGTTCATCTGGTTGTTTAACACGGCTGAAAATGATCATCTATTAATGTTGTTCCCGCTCCTGCCCACTCCCGTTGCTTTTTTTCCCGTCCCGATCAAGGGATGGATTAAAAATGACTCCCATCCCGTGGGATTCCCGCGGGAATCAAGTGACCCATGGGAATTCCCGAAAAATGTTATCCTCTACAGAGAAGGTCCCGGAGCAGATGAAACAGGTGCCAGAGCGGCTGAAATAGGTCCCGGATCCGATCAAAAGAGGTCCTGGAGCGCGCTCCGACTTGCTCAGGCACAAATTAAGCACTGCTTACAATGATCCCCTCACGTGTGTAACCCAGGTAACCCGCAACAGCGGGAGACGCTGGACACGAAGAGAGCACGTAAAGCGGCGTCATGTCGCAAAATCGAAAGAGAAATGCGAGCCTACATGTCAACGCATCCTTTTCTTTGTAAGAAAATATTGTTTTCTTTCCCGTTTGACACCAAATACACTTACTGAATGTGCAATTATTGTTGTTGTTACTATGAATCATCTGATGGCACAAGCCCTATGGATAAAATACAGCCTATCGCCCGAAACGATAAAAATAAAAATGGCACGATAGACATTTTCTATCGTGCCCACGATATCTATCGTCCTATCGCCCAGCACTAGATAATTTCTCTAGCACATTACATTCAGCTCTTTTAAATGTCAGATCTTTAGCTGGAAAATCATTCTTAATCAACGATTTTATCATCAAGCACAATCTTAACTTAATGTTTTTAACTAAAACCTGGTTAGAACAAGATAACAGTGCAACTGTTCTTATCAAGTCAGCCTCCCCTAACTTCAGCTTTATGAGTGAAACGAGGAAGCATAGAAAAGGAGGTGGAGTAGCTATCTTATTCAAGGACTCAATGCAATGTAAACAGATGTACTATGGGAATTTTCCTTCCTTTGAATATGTGGCCTTCCAGTTGAACTCTGCTACTAGAGCAATATTCCTTAACATCTACAGACCTCCTAAATACTGTGTGAATTTTTTTTATGACTTTACTGAATTGCTGTCTATAATCTGTATTGACTTTGACTGTGCAGTGATTGTTCGTGATTTTAACATTCACGTTGACAACCCCCAGGACAGAGGCACCAAAGAATTATGCTGTCTCCTTGATAACTATGGTTTGAGCCAACATGTAACAGAGCCCACACACAATAGAGGTCACACTCTAGACTTAATTATTTCCAAGGGCCTGAACATACCCAAAATCATGGTTACTGATGTTGCTATTCTTAATCACTCCTGTGTGTTTTTTGGGAGTACTATTTCAATGCCATTCACTACTACTCAGACAGAGGTAATCACCAAGCGGCTTATCACTGACAACACCAGTGAATTATTTAATCAGGCTTTGACTCCCCTCCCAGCTCTCTCACGGCTCTCAGTCAATGAGCTTGTAGAAGACCTTTGCTCTAGAATCACAAATGTGATGGATGCCATTGCGCCCACCAAGGTGAAAATAGTCTCTGGCAAGAAAAGATCTCCATGGAGGAACGCCACGCTGGTTAGAGCTGAAAAAAGAGAGTGTCGGAAAGCCGAACACAGATGGCGAAAGACAAGCTTTCAGGTTCACTATCAGATCTATAAAGAGAGACTTCGTACCTTTAACCTAGAACTGAGAAATGCTAGGCGATCCTTCTTCTCAGACATCATCACCAAAAACAAAAATAATGCATGCGCCCTATTTACCAAAGTCGACAGGCTAACAAACCCCCCAGTATCAGTAGCCTCTGAATTTCTGTCCGCCAAGGCTTGTAATGAATTTGCCTCCTTCTTCAATAACAAAATCCAGAAAATTAGACAAACAGTCAGTAGCTCAATATCCGGTACAGGACATGTGTTGTCCATGCGTACTAACCCCAGTAGCATGACACAATTCAACCCGATCAACATTAAAACCCTGTAGGACATCATACTAAATCTGAACTCCTCCACCTGCTGCCTTGATATTCTGCCAACAGGCTTCTTTAAAACAGTTTCTAATTGCATGGCCTCAGATCTTCTACAGATTGTCAACATGTCACTTCTGTCAGGTGTCTTTCCACAGGCCCTGAAAACTGCTGTCATAAAGCCTCTCCTAAAAAAAAGCAACCTAGACAACTCAGTAATGAACAATTATAGGCCTATATCGAACCTCCCGTTTTTAAGCAAAATCACTGAAAAAGCAGCCTTCCAACAGCTTCACAACTTCTTAGTCCTCAACAACTGTTTTGACATTTTCCAGTCAGAGTTTCGACCGCACCACAGCACTGAGACTGGTCTTATCAAAGTCTTTAACGACATCCACTTAAACTCAGACAATGGCAAAATTTCAGTCCTAGTATTGCTCGTTCTCAGTGCCGCTTTCGACACGGTAGACCACAGCATCCTACTCGATCGACTGGAAAACTGGGTGGGACTTTCTGGAACAGTACTAAACTGGTTTGCATCCTACTTAAAGGATAGAGACTACTTTGTGTCTCTAGGTAATTACACATCAGAGCAAACAAAAGTGACATGTGGGGTTCCCCAAGGCTCCATTCTGGGGCCACTCCTATTCAACATTTACATGCTCCCTCTAACTCAAATCATAGCAAACAACAAAATATCTTACCATAATTATGCAGTCGACACACAGATTTACATAACCATATCGCCAGGCGACTACAATCCAATACAAACACTGAGTCAGTGCATTGAACAAATCAATGATTGGATGTGTCAGAATTTTCTTCAACTAAACAAAGATAAAACTGAAGTAATTGTATTTGGAGCAGAAGAAAAGCGATTAAAAGTCTGAGCTCAGCTTCAGTCGATAATGTTAAAAAGCACAAACCAAGCCAGAAACCTTGGTGTTGTCATGGACTCAGACATGAATCTTAACAGCCACATAAAGACAATTACAAAGTCAGCCTACTATCACCTGAAGAATAAATCAAGGGTTAAAGGACTGATGACCCAGCAGGATTTGGAAAAGCTTGTCCATGCATTTATCTTCAGCAGACTCGACTACTGTAATAGTGTCTTCACAGGTCTCCCCAAAAAATCCATCAGACAGCTCCAACTGATTCAGAATGCTGCTGCTTGAGTCCTCACTAAGACCAAGAAAGTAGATCATATCTCCCCAGTTCTCAGATCTTTACACTGGCTTCCCGTCAGTCAAAGAATTGATTTTAAGATACTATTGCTGGTTTTTAAAGCACTGAATGGTTCAGGACCAAAATACATTTCTGATCTGCTGGCAGAGCCGGATTAACCATGAGGCATAGTGAGGCAGAAGCCACTATGACGCTGATGAGCTGCGCCTGGTGTGAGGAGGATTAGGCTGTATTGGGACAGAGGAAAAAGTGCCTAGAAAGTGAATCTCGTTCCACTTCAGTGGGGCAACATAGACTGTGATTAATAAAATAGCTCTATTGATAGTTAGTACTGAAAAAAAATATCTACTCATGCCACCCTGTCGATTTTTAGTAATCAGTGTTTTGGTGTCGAACTATTTCCCTTCTGCAGCGTAGTGATACTTGCACACGCGCAATCGAATATGCAGGAGGTGAAGCGATTTTTGTCACATGGACCAATAGGAGCCGAGTCTCGCTGCCATAGTAACAGAAATACACAAACATGGCGACGACCGCATCTAGCAGCGAGACAAGTGAAGAGGAAGAAAAGAAAAGGAGAAAAAGAAATCAGCCTTCAAAAGTGCATAAAAAAGGAACGAAACGATGCTATATGCATCTATCATCTGTCCAGAGTGAAGACGTTCTCGACTTTACAAGGACACGTTGGGAAACTTACAGAACTAGTATTAGAAAGTGGCTTTCTCTACAGAGTGAGACAAAAGACCAGCCAGAAATGTACATATATGTGAGTAACACAAAAAACGATTATATGGTGCTGCTGTTTTTGCTTGTAGAAACTGCTATGTTGATTCTGGCAAGACAAAATCTTTCTCAAATGTCATAAATACATCTACCTAACATCTGAAACAGTTATCGGTGCCTTAGTATACACATAAGTGAATTGAGATTTTGAAAGAAAACGTCTCAACTCAAGTGATTTGCACCCAGCACAATGAAATATATACAGTGAATTTAGCTAAAAGCTTATGTTTTATACATAAAAATGACACAACCTACTGTGTAATAAAAGCAATAAAATATAAACAGCACATCATGGCCATAAATGGCTGAAAGTCAATCAAATTGCTACCACGCTCCCCAAAATTGGAATAATGGAAAAAATGTAACAAGACAAAAATAAATGCACAAAAGGTCTGAATTAATTCAAAATATGGTATAAAACATTTATTCAAGTATCACAGTGTCAAAACATCTGACAGTTGTATTAACCCAGTGGTTTGGCTAGAGGTGGTGGCTAGTGGAACCGTTAAATAACCACCCATAACTGCAGTAATTTCCACAAAATGACCAATAAAAACTGCCATTTTTTTGCGCGCGGGACAGAGGGGGGCCATTAGGTTTGCTTAGCCTCAGGGGCCACAGAGGGTTTAATCCGGGCCTGTCTGCTGGTACGTTACGAACCATCCAGACCGCTCAGATCATCAGGAGCATGTCTGCTCTCTGTCCCCAGAGTCAGAACTAAACATGGAGAAGCAGCTTTTAGTTTTTATGCTCCTCATATCTGGAACAAACTCCTTGAAAAATGTAGATCTGCTGAAACTCTCAGTTCTTTTAAATCACAGCTGAAAACGCATATGTTTGCCGTGGCCTATCATTAAATCAAACCTGAGGCCCCTAATCAACATCTTCATCATCTGCCTGTCTTGATCTCTTTTCTCTCTCTCTTTGTTTTCTTTTATCTCCAACCTTAATTTAGTTTTGAATGTAACTTTAAATTTGTTAAATGTCTTTTACGCTGTTTTTACTTTTCAAATTGTGTTGAATGTTTTGCCTGCTTGTTTCATGTAAAGCACCTTAAATTGCCCTGCTTGACTTAACTTGACTTGACTTGACTTGACTATCTTATGTCCAACATTTCACATTTTGGTAATCATCAGCAAAAAGCAGTGTATGCAGAAAACCTACAATTCTACCACTAATTTGAATAACCTCAGATCTTTCCCTACAGCTCATTCACCACAAAATTTGTTGTTAATCAGCCACCACTCACCATAAATATGAACGTCTGCTCTCTGCTGAACAAGTCTTTTACAGTTGGTCCTGATTTTAGATCACGAACTTGACTGTTCTCAATGAGGCCTCCCCACCTGATTTTTTTTATTTTTTTTTATTTAACAACAAAATAGTGTGACAACAACAACAGAAACAACAACAACAACAAAAAGATAAAAAATAAAAAAAATTACAAAAATACTTTTGTGAGGGAGGGGAGGGGGAAAGAATTTATATAATATGTAATAGAGAATTTAACAAGAAAAGAAAAAAAAATCTTACTGGATTACATTGGAATATCTATGTAGTAATAACTATATATATACATATACATACACATACACACATACATGCACACATACATACACACATATACATATATACATACATATACATATATATACACATATATACACACACACACACAATCCCCCCGAATCACCGACACAACAGCGAAGATACAACAACCACAACAGCATTAGTAATGACAACACCAGAAATACCGGCGATAGCAATGACAGCAAACGAATGACCGCAACGACGCTAACAATAATGACAGTCATAGTAATGAAGATATGGAACAACAAAAATCACCACAATTTACAACACTATGGCCCGGGCCAGAGGCCGGCCCGGCCCCCTGCACACACCAAAGAGCAGGCCGACCGGCACCCACGTCCACCGTGGTGGGACGCCCGCGGGGCACCCCACAGGGCCCCGCCCCGCGGCCACCCGCCAACCGAACTGACCATCCACTCCACCTCTAAATACCCTGGGCCGCACATGACTCTCCTCTTGTGGTATGTTCATGTGGTGCATTAAAAACTTCACTGTGATGTATGCATTAAAAAGTGGGGTGTGAAGGGTTGGTGTGTGATGCATTAAAAGTCGGAGAGGCATGTGACATGGAACTGGCCCGGGGCAAAAAAAAGAAACTGGGGCAGAGTGGTGCCAAAAAGGGGCGGGGCCCGCGGCCCACACAGGATCCCCACATTTTGCGCCCACCAGGTCCAGGCAGCAGCAGGCATGGCCAGCCAATCCCAGGACACCGGGGAACCATGGGCACCAGCCAGCCCACCCTCCGGCGGCACAGGGACCCAAGCCACCCCCCAGCCCAGACCACACCGCCGCACACCACAACGACCTCTGCCATTCCACATCCCCACAGCAATCGCCACCCCCCCTGCCACTACCATCATCATCATCACCATCACCAATCCACCATCACCACCACTACCGGCACACCACTACCGTCACCACCAACACCATCATCATCATTACACCATCACCACTACCTCAATGACCCGGGGAGACCATACATACACACCATACATACCATACATACACACATATACAAATGCACATTTTCTTTCTTTTCTTTTTTTTTTTTTTTTTTCCCTATCTTTCCCTTTCCCTCTTCATTCCCCTCCCCTTAATGTGTTTTATTGAGTGCGGTGTGTGTATGCATGTGTGTCTGCCTGCGTGTGCGTGTGTATTCAAAACATGTGTAGGAATGTTATTGATAGTATGGATAGATTTATGTATAATTGATTGGTTGGCTCTCAGACAGAAAAATAAATAAATTTAAAAGGAAAATATATATATATATATGTATCTATCTATATATATATATATATATATATATATATATAATAGAAATGATAAATTGGTCGGATGGAAATGATTTTGTCAGATTCTAATATTATTTTATATATTTTGGAGAGGAGTTTTTTGGGGAAAAGGATATTAATAAATTCTGATATTGTAGGTGAAAGGTCTAGATTTGTGGATCTGATGTTAATTTTTGATTTGACAGATGACTTTAGCTGTAAATATTCCAGAAATTGATTACTCCCGATGCCGTACTCCTGAACCAGGTGGGGAAATGATGCCAGGGTGTTATTATGGAAAATGTGTTTAAGGTGTGTGATGCCCTTTCCTGCCCATGTGTGAAAGTTGAGTGCTTTTTTGTTGCAAAGGAGGTCCGGATTGTTCCAAATGGGGGTGAGGTTAGATGGTGAAAGAGTGGTATTTGTGATTTTGTGAAATTTCCACCAGGCTGTCAGAGCAGATGCTATTGTAATTGCTTTGAAACAGGGGTGGCGTTTGATTGATAGACTGAGAAATGGTGTGTCTGAAATCCGGATATCTTTACAGAGTGTCTGTTCTATGTCTAACCAGGTGTGATCTGAGTAATTGGGGTGTGTTCATTTGTATATGTACTGTAGTTGATTTGCCAGAGAGTAATAACTGAAATCTGGTGCATCTAATCCGCCTTGTAATTTGGGTTTTTGAAGTGTGGCCAGTTTGATCCTTGGTTTTTTATTTTTCCAGTAAAATTTAGTGATTATCGAGTTTAGAGAGTTGAACCAGGTGGAAGTGGGATGGGTTGGGATCATTGAAAAAAGATAATTTATTTGAGGTAGTATTGTCATTTTAATTTTTGCTATTCTGCCTAGAATGGATAGTGGTAGGTTCATCCAGCATTGGAGGTCATCATCTATTGTTTTAAGTAGTGGAGTAAAGTTTAGTTCTGTCAGCTCTGACAACCTGGAGGAAATGTTGATACCCAAATATGTGAAGTGACCCGTGCATAGAGGAATGGGTAATGTATGGGCTGTCGCATCCCATCTGGTGTTGTGCAATGGGAGGATGGATGATTTATTCCAGTTTATTGAGTAGTCTGAGATTTGGGAAAATGATTCAAAGAGATTTATTAATTCCTGCAGAGATGATTGAGGATTTTGAAGAAAAAGTAAAATATCTTCTGCATACAAACTTATTTTGTGCTGTATTTCGAGTGTTTTAATTCCATGGATATGGGAGTTTTGATGGATGGCTGTTGCTAAGGGCTCGATGAAAATTGTGAATAAGGAGGGAGAGAGTGGGCACCCTTGCCTGGTCCCCCTGTGCAGAGTGAATCTTTGTGATGTTAGACCATTAGTGGTGACGGTGGCTGATGGTGAGGTGTACAGAATCTTGATCCAGTTAATAAATGATTCCCCAAAGCCAAATTTCTGTAGTGTATAAAAGAGAAAAGTCCAGTTTACCCTGTCAAAAGCTTTTTCTGCGTCTAAAGTGGCTATGATGGTGTCTTCCTGTTGTAATGATGAGTAGTGGATTAAATTGAACAGTCTACGTGTATTGTTGGATGCCTGTCTACCTTTAATGAAGCCGGTCTGATCTGGGTGAATTATGTGAGGTGTTACTTTTTCTAACCTAAGTGTGAGAGCTTTACTGATGATTTTCATGTCTACATTGATTAATGAGATAGGACGGTAATTTGACGGCAAGGTGTGATCTTTATTTGGTTTTGGGAGAAGTGAGATTAAAGCTGTGTTCATATGTATCGGGAACTTAGAGTTTTGTTTTATTTCAGTTATTGTTTTCATGAAGAGTGGGGATAAAATGGACCAGAAGTGTTTGTAGAACTCAGCAGGGAAGCCGTCGGGACCTGGTGCTTTATTGTTTGGCATGAGATTTAGTGCGGTAGAGAGTTCTGTTTCTGTGATTGGTGAGTCGAGTGTATTGACCTGATCTGTATTAAGTTGTGGAAGTTTAATGTCTTTAAAAAATGAATCAATATCCTCCTGTCTTGGGTCTTTATCAGATGAGTATAATTTGGCATAAAAGTTTCTAAATATTTCATTTATTTCCTGCGGTGAGTTGGTGGGGTTCCCTGCTGAGTCCTTAATGGTGGAAATGATAGATTTTTCTTTATTTTGTTTGATTTGATTTGCCAAGTATTTACCAGATTTGTTGTTGTGATGATAGTTTTCTTGTCTTTACCTATGAATTAGAATTTTGCTCTTTTGTTTAAAATGTCGTTTAGTTGTAATTGGTGTTTTCTTAATTCCTTTTGAGTGTCTTCTGTTGGATTATTTGCATTCAAGGTTTCTAATTGTTTTATTTTTTGTTCCAGTCTGACTTCTTGCTCCTTTTTTCTTTTTTTTTGTGGACGGAGAATGAAATGATTTTGCCTCTTAAAACTGCCTTGCTTGTTTCCCAGAGAAGTGTATGTGATGACTTTGGGGAATCATTTATTTCCAAAAAGGACGGCCACTCTCTTTTGATGTAACTGTCAAAGTCTGGGTCACTGAGCAGAGATGTGTTGAAGCGCCATCTAGGAGCATGTTTGTGTTGAGTGTAAGGATTCCATATAATTGAGATTAGAGCATGATCAATAATAATGATGGGGTGGATTTTTGAATTGGAAATTTCAGATATGATTGAATTACTGGTTAGAAAGAAGTCGATACGGGAGTAAGAATGATGGACTGGTGAGTAAAAGGTATATTCTTTGGTGGTTGGATGTTGTAATCGCCAACTATCGCCAAGACCGAAATCTCTCATGAACTGTTAGTTGCGTTTATTGGCAATTTAGTGGATTGCCAGTTGCGTTTATTGCTTGTGTTATTGGATCTGTCAAGTGATGGGTCAATAATTGTATTAAAATCGCCTCTTATTATGACTGGGCAGTTGGAGATGTTTGAGATGGAGGAGAAGAAGTTGTTAAAAAAAGATGAATCATCAGTGTTTACACCGTAAATGTTACCAATTATTACCGGGCTATTATTGATTGATATATTAATGATGATGAACCGTCCTTCTGGGTCTGTGATGGTTGAATTATGGGTAAATGAAATTCTTTTGTTTATCAAAATACATACACCTCTTTGTTTTGAGTTATAAGGGGCAGAGAATGAGTGGATGAATTCTGATGTTTTAAAATTGTTATGGTTTAATTGTGAGAGGTGGGTTTCTTGTAATAGGCAAATGTCTGCATGCAGGTTGTTAAGGTGATTGAGTACTTTGATTTTTTTTGTCTGAGAGCCAATACCACGGATGTTCCAGGTTACAAATTTAAGGGTTGATATATTGAAAGGTTTTTAAGGAAAGCGTGATGCTGTTGTAGGTGTGTCTGTGTGTGTGTGTGTGTGTGTGTGTGTGTGTGTGCGTGTGTGAGCATGTGCAATTGCATTAGTCAACAAAACAAAAAACAAAACAAAAAAGCAAAACAGAGAGACAAAACAAACATGACAAAAAGCTGCAGTGCTGATTAGAGTGCATTATGTTACAGTGCAGAGAGACATAGGTGCGATAATATACAATAGTCTATGTTTAGAAGAATTTAGAGAGATGGTGTGTGTATGTGTTGCAAAGCGAAAGGGGGGGGGGAAGTAGTTAATGATGAGCGAGTGGTTTAGTAAAGCCAGGGTGTAATGTCCTTATCTTTGAATAACTGTCCATCAATGTAAAGTTTGTCTACTGATATGACTGCTCTCTTACCCTCTTTGATCATTTGCTTGCGGATGGGGAAGAGTTGTTTGCGTCTGTGATTGATTTCGGGTGGGAATTGATCGTTAAGTCCATAGTCCGTTCCTTTAAGTTGTCTGCCTTGTCGTTGTACAAGTTCTTTGTGTTTGTGTGCTCGAATTTGACGATGATGGGCCGGGGACGGGTGATGTTGGTGTGTTTTTGTCCCAAACGGTGAACACAGTGGAAGGAGATGGTGTTGACGGTGTCAGGGGGAAGTTTAAGCTGTTTGATCATGAAGTCCTTTACTGCTGTTTCGGGTTGGTCCGTGGATGGCTCAGGAATGCCGGTGAAGATTAGGTTGTCTCTCATGCTGCGTGACTTTAGATCCAGGATGGTTTCTTTCATGATTTTGTTTTCTTTGGTGACAGAGGCTAGTTGAGTGGTGATCGAGGAAAGCTGGTTCGATACGGTTGAAACGGAGTGCTGGAGTGACTTGTTTTCGCGTGTGAGTGTGTCTATTTGTTGTTGACTGTATTCTAGGCTGTGACGGAGGTGTTGAAATTCCTTGTGTAATACTTCTATTAGCGCTACTCTTGCATCCAGTCCGGTAAGTTTATTGTCAATGGATATCAATAAGTCATTTACCTCGGTGCAGCAGGGAGGTTTTGGTGAAGTTGTCGGTGAGGGTGCCGGCGAAGTGGAAGTGGATGAGGCGGATGAGTCCGTGGTGCGTGGTTTTTTGGATTTTTGCGGGCGTCCCATGGTGCAGAGTCTATTGTAGTAATTGTCGATGTAATCCTCTAAATGATCCAGGTCTGTGTTTTTATCCGGTTGAAGTGGTAGGTAAAAATTGAAAGGTTGAAAGCGGAAAACTGACGGTGAAAGTTTTGAAGACGAAAAAGTTTGTTGTGATTCTCTAGCAGCTCCCCACCTGATTTTAACTTTGCACTTTCTGTTCGGAGTGGTAGAAGTTGAGGTGGCACAGCCAGGTCAGCTGACAGTATTGTCTGGGCCCGTAGGCAGTAAATAAGGTGCATGTTGACACACTTTGACTCTCGTGACATGATTGGGGGAATGTCATTATAGGTAGAAAGACCCTGCTCCTTAATGCTGATTGGTTGTAAGGCAGACACTGCCCCCTCATGTTGGAAGGCACGCTGCATGTCCTCAAATAATGTGCACGAGCCCAAACAAAGTTAGCGTGCTACAATATCAGATAGTAGAAACCAACCAGAAAGTACAGAAAATTGTCTGAATCCTCCTTTGGCCACGACTAACCTTTCTGCTGGACAGCGAAAGCGCATTAACAAAGTAAGCCAAGTGTCTTTAACAGAAGTGTTTCTTGTCAAACAGGACCTGCTGCGTGTTGTAGCGCTGCTAAACTGGGTCCTTGGGTCCTAGAGTAGGTCACTTTATTCTAGTTGTAGAAGTCCTGCAAACATTGTGTTTGCTGGTAGTCTGTTGGCATCTACATCTACTTTTTACTTTCATGTTGACTGGGCCCCATCTGTAATTATCTGAAGTATTTATCTGCATTATATCTAAATTTAATTGGAACAATACAATTGTGGGTGGGGCTTGCTGGAGAAGACAGGGAGGGGAGAGGAGGAGCTGAGGGGAAAACTGGTTGGGAGGGGTAGTGTTTACATTCAAGATTTCTCCCAAAAACTGGCACTTCCTTAGATCCTGCCTACCCCACCTTTAATGTAAGAGTGTCACAGAAATGTTAATAAATCAGAACTTTTAATTAAATTGAAAACTGGATAATAAGGCAAGTGAGGATTATTTGACCTGAAATACAGCAGTACCAAACATGCAGCAGAACACAGGATTGCTGAGAAATAGACCTTTTATCTGATGGTGACAGCTAAACTTCAAGCCCTAAACGAACCAAGAGGAGTGCAAAAAAGACATGTGAAGCATGAGCTGTGCTATTGGAGATGTATGGCAGCACACCAAGGAACACATATAATTTTTCATGTACTTGTTTTAAAAAAAGAATGTTGAAGGCTGCTAAAAACAGTCCTCAAAGGTGCCGTTTTGCAGCTGCGTCTAGCTGTGTACATCAAATACAAGCGCTTGATCTGTTTTCCACAGGAAGTTGTACATTATTGGCACGTTATCCTGTGAGTGGTCAATGCTGAAATGAGGTGTGACACTAAAGTTCTGTAGGTCACTAAAAAGGAAGTTATGCACAGGAGGTCATTTTGTCATTGCAGTACAAGCCATTGTTGTAGTACTCCAGTCCAGGGGCCTCATTTATAAAACTTGCTTACGCACAAAACCTGGCTTGAAAGTGCTTACGCCACTTCTTACGCAAGAGTTAGGATTTATAAAAAAAAAACTAGTGTAGGAATGTGCGCAACTTTAAGCAAATTCCACACCTTGCTTACGCACTTTTTGGAGAGAATTGGAGCAAGGTGAGAACAATTGGTTAATGGAAAGCGCGCATATAAAAAGCCATATAGTGACAGTCCTGCACAATGCAGCACAAGTTTCAAGTTTTATTTGTCACATGCCTCAATGTACAGGTACAGTGGCAGTGAAATGAAAGTGTCGTCTGCGATTGTGCCAAAAAAACAGAATTATAATAATGTAAAGTCTGTTCAGAGGGTGTTGTGAAGTCAGTTATGGGGTGTGTGTTATGAGGAGTTCAGGATCCGAGTGGCCTGGGGGAAGAAGCTCCTTTTCAGCCTCTCAGTCCTGGCTCTGATGGAGCGAAGCCTCTTACCCGAGGGCAGCCACTCAAACAGTCTGTGGTTGGGATGGTGAGTGTCTTTGATAATCCGTCTTGCCCTGGACCTGCACCGCTGGGTGTAGATGTCCGGGAGGCCAGGCAGTGCAGTACGGGTGATGCGTTCAGCACAGCAGATGACTCGATGCCTGCATCGACAGGACAGAAAGGCCCTGGCCTTTCTGTCCTGAGAGCTGCAGCTGCAGTACCAGGCAGTGATGCTCGCAGAAAGCACACTGTGGCGGCGTAGAAAGTTTGCCAATTTTAATTTACAAATGTGCAAAAAAACAAATTCCATTTACATGCATTTGTTTTAAGATTATTATGACAAATTTTTTTTGGTTTACGAACTTTCACCACATAAGCAGCGGTGGATAACGGAGCAGTTTTTTTTTGGAACACATGCATGATTGCACACGTGCTTGTGTTTTCTGATCCTCACCTGTCGCTGCCATGCTCCGACGGTGCAAAGCCACTTTTTTCTTTGCCTCCACCTTTAGATCAGACCACTTCTTGATTTCGGCAACGCTGCGCTCAGTGCCAGCCGCACTTATCGCCACGGCAACGGTGTGCCATTCGGTGGCTTTTCTTTTATTGGTGATGCCACTGGAATGGCCGCCGAATAAGGTCTCCCGTCTCGCCGCCACCTCATTTACAAGAACCTCCACCTCGGTCTCTGAAAAGTTTCTTTTTCTTCGACTTGCTGATGCAATGATTAAGCGTAAAATGCCGTGGATCCATCAGGCTTATTTATATGCAAATCACATTCATGAGGTAATTTGCATGACCATACATGGTGAATTTTGGGTGTGGAGAGGGCGGGGCATGAATCAAATCCCTGCTGTGCAACTTTCCGGCTGGTCTGTGATTTATAAAGGGAAAGTGCGTGCAGGTGTGCGTAGGCAGGGTTTTATAAATCAGATTTTTTTTTGGCCTACGCACTTTTCAGCTTTTCGACTTACGTACACTTTTAGTATGGATCCTACGCCAGGTTTTATAAATGAGGCCCCAGGACTTGAACCCAAGTCCGGATATGCTGGACTTGTTACTTGACTCGGATTTGTGTGCTAATGACTCAGACTAGGACTCGTACTCGAGGTCTGGCTGCATTGGGACTCAGGAGGACTCAGGCCTATTTATCAATTAATGCTTTGTTATTTGTTATTTTTTATTTATTGATCTTCTTGTATAAGGTCAGCACAATAACAAATCAGTCTTCAACCTACGGCAGGCACATGTGTTTGTTTACCTGCATGCACATTCATATGCCATCTCATTCAGCAACAGTGCGCAGCAAGATGTTGAAGGAGGCACCCCACGTTATGCGGTTTGCTTTCAAAGATTTTACCACAAATGCTGGTAAATGTAGAGCAACATGTTTATTGTGTAAAAGAACTGTTGAAGAGAAGACGGGGACAATGTTGAACCTTAAGGGGATATTCCGGAATAAGACACCTCCTCGTAAGATGAATGTTGTCGACTGCTTGCTTCTGTAGTTAAACCAACTTTCGTAATGACTGCACACGAGCAGTACACCGTGGTCAATGGCTCCATGCGCACACCTCAACCATAAAGCAATTCTATAGCCAAAAATAATGCTCAGAACAGCATCAACAGTACATGCAGGGACCCAGCAATAGTACTAGCCACCAAATATCTTTCTAGCTTTGCCTAATTTCTTTTGCAAAGAGACCAAACACAACTCACCCAGTCCACTCCAGCAGCCACTTTTTTGTAGTGACTGACTACAATCACCAAATGCAGTGGAGTTTTGCAGCTCAAGGAAGAACATTTATGATAATTACTTAATGGAAATGCAACCTGAGTTCTTGTGTATCTTGTTTGTCAGTTTATTACTGTTATTATAGAGTGCTGGCCGGGAAATGGGTGCAGATGAGCACAACATTTTTTACTTCCCTTCTTCACCTTCATGCTGTCTTCTCACTCTTCATGAGATAAACAATCGCATTTGAATTCACATAAAATCTCGCATTTGTTTACATGAGTTTCCCCTGCAAATACAGTTAAAAATGCTCATGTCTAACTCTGTTTCACAGTGTGTTGGACCCAAAGTGCAGCACAGTGGTGTAGTGGTTAACACTGTCGCGTCAAAGCAAGAAGGTCCTGGGTTCGAATCCGGGTCAGGGCATTTCTGTGTGGAGTTTGGGTGTTCTCCCTGTGTCTGCGTGGGTTTACTCCGGGTACTCCGGTTTCCTCCCACATCCCAAAAACATGCCTAAGTGGGGTTAGGTTAACTGGCCACTTCCAAATTGCCCATAGGTGTGAATGTGAGCATGAATGGTTGGTCGTCTCTATATGTCAGCCCTGCGATGAACTGGCAACTTGTCCAGGGTATCCCCTGCCTTCCCCCGAAGATGCTGGGATAGGCTCCAGCCCCCCCCCCCCCCGCGACCCGGGAACGGGAATAAGCGGTAGAAAATGGATGGATGGATGGATGGATGGACCCAAAGTTAATTTTACACTGGAATATCCCTTTAACAGACATCTGTCCAGGATGCACTAAGAGAGGTGAGTAGATGGTGATGCTAATGTTACTCTGACTGCTGATAAAGTTGTCATAAGCTAGCTGCTTAATAACAACAACGTTAGCCTCTGAAGTTACGGACTTAATCAAACATGGTTAAGTCAGATGTGATATGTTTTTAACTTTTACAAACATGCTTGTTTTAACTTTACAAACACGCATCCTTAAACAGATTCATTCAGCAACATTACATGAATAAATGCAGACTGCATTAGAAAAAAGAATATTATAATATTATAATATTCAAATGCATAAAATAAAGAATATTCTCGTAAGTGTGACTTAATTAATTCTTACGGTTTCTAGTAGGGACTCTTTACTTAAAGGCATGGTTGATTATTGGAGAGATTGGTAATTATTATGAACCTCGTTTACATGGCAATCATGGTCCCATAGTGCGATCTCCACAAAGTGAAGAGAAAAAAAAGTTGGAAAAAATCCATCCACCCTCGCAGGTGCAGGGCTGCAAAAACATTGACCAGTGGGAGCCATCCGTCCTGGACAGCTCCTATTGGTGAATCTCCTCCTCTGCCTCTCCATTCAATATCCTCGCTGTATTCGACACACCCCTCTCCCGTGGTTCCAACACGTCCCCTCCCACTCTCCCGGCCCTCCTCAGAGCTCTAAGTGGCTAAATGTAGCATAGCAGCTTAACTACAGGAGCTGTGATGGAGAAGGACGCCAAAAAAAAAAAAAAAACACTTCTGCTTGCCCTACAGCCAAAAGTGCCGAGAAACACAAGCCAGCAGAAGAAAGGGCAGGGGGGAAGAGGAAATGTAACCAAATGAGGAATGTGACTCGAATAAACATCAGGTCATCCTTTAAGCTGTGGAGAAAGCTCTGCCAGGATTTGGGCCTGAAAACCGACACTGAGACAGCAGAGTTTTTGATGAACAGGTAATTTTTGCCTTTTACCGTGGCACATGTTACATAAATAACTCCTATTAGTCTCTGCAATGTCAACACGTTAGCTGTCCAGGCAGCTGCAGATGGTGCTTGCCAGCAGAGCTGGCGTTTACTGCTGCTAGTCACTAGCAATGTGACATGGTGAATCCTATTTAAAGGAAGCATAGGATCCTCTGCCAGCCGGCTTCTTACTCTGCCAGAGGGGGTGTGTCGTGGGGAGGGCAATGCAGGTTTAAGGGGGGGGGGGGGGTTTACCTTTGAGCACAGAGGGGAGGGTTTGTGTGGGGGGGATAGGACGCTTTGTTCAAATATGCCTCAATGGCTTAGTTTTTATCAACTGCTTCTCTAATCGTCAACCAGGCCTCTAACTGTCACACTATAAAATTCAGATCAACAGACACTAATTGAATTATTCATTGAATGTGTTTTTTTTTTGCACATTAAAAATTGTCTAACACAGTTAGGTTTACACAGCCTGTAATTTGGAGTCAAAAAGCTACATTCCTTATGCTGAACTCAATCTTGACTATATTCATCATATTTTGTTTACTAAAAGTTAGATACTTCAAGTTCAACTAGGTGACTTTCCTGTGTCCTGTGAGGATGACATTTTTTGGGAATTCCTGTGGGTCACGTGATTTCCGCGGGAGTCATTTTTTAAATTATCCTGTGATCGGGATGGGACGGGGAAAAAAAGCAACGGGAGCGGGCAGGAGTGGGAACAAGATTAATAGATGATAATTTTCAGCCGTGTTAAACAACCAAATGAACAGATGCGTCCATTTTTGTTGTCATCTCTCATTGAGAGCCAACACTCTTGACCGCACTAGCAACACAAAAGAGCTACCACAGTGGGTTGACTTCCTGTCACCACCGGAAGTGAAAAGCGACTCGGAGCGGCTGCCAGCGACACACATAACTGATGTAGTTCTCCCATGTTACCTCAACAAGAATATATACATATACAGTAGCGGTTCTAGGCACGGGCGAACCGGGCAGATGCCCAGGACAGCATTTGTGTCATGACTCATGGGGGGCGGCACGAGCACTTCCAAAAAAGAAAGAAAAAAGATAATAATAATAATAATAAAAAATAAATCTGCAGCGCAAAGCGGTTTTGTATTAACTCTTGTCTAATTGGTGCCCCCTGCTGCTGTAGGCACCTCTGCTTGCTGTGAAGGTGCCGCACAGAGGCTGACAGACTGTATGAGACAAAACGGGGAGAGGGTCGTGGGGGACAATTCTGCTCTCAGAATTGCTCTCACTCTGCCAGTCACCGTGACTCAAGCAGAGAGGAGCTTCTCAAAACTGAAGTTGATAAAGTCGTACCTAAGGTCAACCATGTCTCAGAAACAGCTCACTGGCCTTGCCGTCATCAGCATCAATCACTTAACCCATTTAAGCCGAGAGAGCGGCTGCGCATTTCTACCCTTCAAGCCGGGAGCGCGGATACGTCATTTTGTGACATTCTGTAGTTTTTTAATCATTTCTGGAGTCGTGGTGAATCAAATCACCATACCCGTCTGCCTCTGATAGGCGAAAAAAGCGGTTGGATTCATGCTTGGATCTTGCTACGTGCTTCAAGAGTAAAGTAAATAACGATGGAGGCAGAGAGCAGCTTCAAAAGAGAAACATCCAGCAGTGTGAACAACCTGTTGCATGACTTTGGGTGAGCACAGACATGAACACACTTTCAGCCACGTATTTATTTATTTATTTTTCTAGTTTTAAGTGCTGGTCGTTTACTGGCACTATACTAGAGCAGCTGCATACCCTTTCAACACTTTATTTACATTTGTGTTGAATGGACACTTTATCATGACTGCCACTTGTTTTACAGAAAGCAAATAATTTGTTATTCTCCAGTGCAGAGCCTTTACTTTTATTTATACAGCGGCTTTATTTCATTTAAGTTTGTTCAAGGTTTTCAATAATGTGATAAAGGTTCCGAAAAATAATAGCTTTCTTGAAAGCCACACCTGTAAGCTTTCAAGTACTTTTTTAATTCTGTTTCTATCTGCGACAGAGGCTGAGATATCAGCTTTTTTGTAAACCTCAACAGGTAAGAAAACCTCAGGATCTGGGGGCCCTTTTTAAAATTGCCCTCAGGATTTCAGAGGCGTGGCTCAGAAGGGGTTCAGGTCTTAATGGGGAGGGGAGCAGATTTCTCATGACGAGTTTATTGATGATTTTGCTTCAAGGAAGGCAAGAAAGGTCAGGTTTTAGTTTTAGTCCCCTCGCCCAGGGAGTAATTTAGTCTAGAAACGCCACTGTATATATATATGCACTTTGTTTACACCGTCCGAATGTCCTTTGACCTAAAATAAAAAATGCAACTTTTTTTCAACATGTTTGGTTTTATTCAAACGGGAGCGGGACAGGAGTGGGAGTAATTTTGAGTGGGAGCGAGATGGGAGTGGGAGTCATTCTACGGGAGTGGGACAAGATTTTTTTCCTTCGGTCCGGGATTGGGATGGAACGGGATTTTTTCTCTGGGAGTGGGACAGGACAGGAGTAAAAATCCGCTCCCGTGTCATGCTCTAGTCCTGATAAGTCATAAATGCAGAAAAAAAGTTAAAAGGGTTTAATTAATTTATCTCCGTTGCTGTGGCAACACATAGCTGGTGCAACTGAAAATAGAGCTGTGAGGTGATCGGCCGCAGATGCGCTGATCAAGCATCGTTGTCTGCTCCGTATTATTTTCTCCTCCTCCCCCTGAGGCAACGTCTGTAAGTATTTTTCATGCTGTTGCTCTAAGATGTGATTGTTTTGAGTTTATTAAGGTATCCAAGTTTTATGCCTCTCGAGAGCTTTGACTTTTTCTGACAGTCTTTCAACATTTTATTATAATACAACAGCAATGTGGTAGGCTACATTCTTAGTTTAAATGAGTAAACAAATAGTTAAAGGCATGACTAATATAGAGTTTTTATATCCATTTTGTTTTTACTTCATATTAAATTTGCACTTATGTATCCAATGTTGAATTCTTCACATTAGCATTATATTCACTAAATCTGGCTTCAAATGTCCAAAACTTTTCGCTGGTGCCAGCATTTCTGCATCAATGTGTATTGGTCTGGCCTGGATGGAGTCAAACTCCTGGCCTGAATTATGGTCCCAGTCCGCCCCTGCACTGCTACATAGATGTTTATCCAAGGGCGTAGGTTTGGTCTCAACATTGGTAGGGACGATGTAACAGCATAACCTGCATGTACATTTTTTCCCGTCCCCAGCAATTTACAGTCTCAATTTACAGCTTTTGTCCTTTATGTACCACAAAAGTAATATATTGCTTTAATTGGTTGTGTTTTTCACCTTCTTCTCCGTTATTTTCATCTCTAAACTGCATCAGTGTTTGGGCGATTATGGAAAAAATCTAAATCAAGATCAAATGAACTTTTTACCTCTATTATGATTAATGCATGATTATCTGAAAAAAATGTCTGCATAGGCTGCAAATAAAAATATTTTTTAAATAAATAATTTAGAAAATAAATACACTTTAATGAATAAAATACATGCACTAATAGGTATTTGGTTTCAAAAGTGTAAAGTCACAACATGCTCTAGCCTTCTTTCCTTCTAAACCAGGCCATTTACAAGAAGAAAAGCAGCAGGATGTGTTTTTTTTGTTTGTTTTTTTGATTGTCAACACTTTTCTGTTAAACACAGACTAGGACCTCTCTCTGAGCAACTTCTTACTCACATTTTTCTGGTTATATAGTTTCCAGCATTTAAAGTTAACCGTAAACACATACAGGGCACTTATCTCTTAGCAGCTGCCTACTCGAGTTTTGCAGGTTAGCAAGTTCACATAGTTTAATGTTATGCTAACTCTGATGTGGGTTGGACAGTCAGTAGCAAATTAGGGGTGTTCCCTCACCTCCACAACACTGACATCTTCTTACATTACTTACATTGGCTGTGGCTGCTGCTGCTGGCCAAAAGAAGCTTCTAATATCCCTCCTCCTCGAAGGGGGTGGAGGAGGCGGCATGATTGTCGATACACGTACTTCTGTCGGGGCTGTGTGAGTGAGTGTGTGTGCGTGCGTGTATGTGTGTGTGGGGGGGGTCATCAGCCAATCAAACGTGACCAGCACATTCAACAAGTGAAAAGGGGCAAAGGTAAGTCAGAACATAATGAAAATAATTAACTTAATAATGGTAGGGACGATTCCATCCTTACAAAATATGGGAAGACAATCTAAATTACCTAAATAACTGCACTCATTATATAATGCAAATAAGATTGCTTAAAAGTTGGTGGGGACAATTTGAGCACCCTGAAAAGTTGGTAGTGTTATGTCCGTACCATCCCTATGCAAACCTACGCCCTTTTGTTTATCTGATGGTTAGCACTGGCTAAAAACAGCATATACAGCAAATTCAAAAGTGTTAGTGTCGGTGTTAAATGTTAAAAATACAGTGTTAATTCAACACTTACTTAGTTTAATTTAACTATGTGAGAGTTAATTCCTCAAAAAGGTTGGTGTTAATCCGTGGAGTAAAATCCAAAGAACTCTTTTAAGTGTTGATTTCAAAATCAACACTTAAGATCTACAGCTCTATTTTCGTGCTTCGCCGGAGACGTGGTGCAGCCGCGGCGTAGGTCAGGTGCGCCACGCCGACGAGGCATTCCCAAGCCCAATTTGGTATTTTGGTGAGCGGCGCAGCCCGGCGTAAGTATCCCCCCTCCCTAACTCAGCTCCTCCCAGCGGCATAAGTTGTAGCGAGGGTGTGGAGTGGGTTTAACACAGCCAAGACCTGTATTGACCAATAATAATAATCAGCTCCTCTCCTAGCCTTTAAATCCGCCACTGGCGAGGCGTATTACTGTTTTCGTGAAGTAGTCAAAGAGATCAAGAGATGTCTGAAGACAGTAATGCCACACAATGGCGACAGAAGGCAGCCCCTCAAAGTGTCACTGTAAGCGATGCAGGGGGCATCCTTCACACTCTCTCATATGAGCACAGATGGATTTGGTGTGTGTAATGTTAGACCCACTAGTAAGACAAACACCCTTTCCACAAATAAAGATACTTACATAAAGTTGCACATATTCAAACCTCACGTGACAAAAGTGGGTTGTGCGCAGAGATCACATCATAAAAATTCCAATAATGGCATTAAAATCGGAACCATCTGTGTGTGAAGGAGGCATTGCGCTCCGTGGCATGTAAAACAAATTTGGCTCACAAAAGTGAATATTATAATATTCTTATGTAGGCTTAAAGTAAATAACTCATCTGATCACTGAAACAAATCATCTGTTCAGCCGCCGCAGCAGCAGGACAGGGAGAGGACACGGAGACATATCCAGGTCGAGCTGTGCGAGAAATAAGAGGAAGAGGAAGAAAGAAAAGGAGGGAGACGAATTACATATCTTGTTCACTTCATCATTTGTTTCTATTTACAAGATATTTAATTTAATTGAATGCGGTTTCAGCTGTGTTGATTCGGTCAGGTTGTGTGTCCAAACGCGTGCCAAACGCACTCATCAGATCAGAATATATCTATATAGATCTAAATGTATGTGCTGACTCAGATTATTAGTTGTTGATGATTATTTATTGCATTAAAATGTGCCTGACACTATGGAAACCTGCCGATGAGGCATCGGTGACGTATGCCAAAATACCACTAGACCAGCTGCTCTCCACCTGTGCTGAAAGCTGACCAGGTTTGAATCGGCGAGCTTTCAGTGCACTTTACACGCTACTGGTGAGCACGAAAATGTCACTGTGGCAGCTGATTCTGTTGACACCTCCCTCTGCCAAGCCACCACGCCCAGCTTGGCGGACCTCGGTGCGCCTCAGTCCACGAAAATACCAAACTGGCTGTACGCCGGGCTCCACCAGACGAAAATACCACTGTGCGGGGTCCGCCACCCTCCGAAAATAGAGCCCCAACTCTGTTGCATGTTAAACTTAAAATCAACACTTGACAGAGTTTCTCCAATGGATCTGTGACGTGTTTTCCTAAAAGCGGGACAACTCTCAGTCGGACAAGAAGTCTGAGAGGGCCAACAGCAGATGGCAGATTGTTGCTTTCGAGACTAAGTAAATCAAAGGCAGCATGCCTTTTTGATAATACCTTATATTCTATGCAGTAACGTTAGTATTTTATGTGTTGATAAGTCTTGCTGAGTCCTGTCTGTAACGCTAGCTGACATCATGGTAGGCTCAGTCCAATGTTAAGGCTAGCATGGTTGTTGTAGCCGAATGCTATATTTTCAAGTGTGCATTAATGTTTATTTTGTACATGAGACATGGTTGTTGATAAATATACATAATTTGCTTCATGTTAGTAACGTTATAGGCTACATGGTTACATTTCTAGCTAGCAAAGTAACATTAGCATGTGCGCAAGGACTCGAGTTAGGCGCATTTAATTAGCTGAGCTATAGTCTAGTCTTCATGAGTGATGGTGTCGGCTCACAAGCACGGCAAAATGTCAAGCAATAGACTTTATGGGCTGCCACACCGACCTCTTCTCTCAACCCAGAGCTTTTAACTGGCAGAAGTAGTTTACTTTTATTTATTTTATAATTGTTGGGATTTTTTTCTTTCTTATTTTTTTCAATGTTTAATCTCATTTTTAGCTTCTCAATCTATCATTAGCGGCAGCTGTTACTGTAGTCACACACACCCCTCAGCTGCTGGTGTCTGAAAAGTTTTTATAACTTTGACTTTGCATATGAACGATAGCATCATTGTTATAGCAATGCATTCAGTGGACGTTATTTTGCCAAACTAACAGAGAAGAGTTGCCCATGTTTTTGTGTGTATGGACAAGTGTCAGTGTTGTTAGCATCAGGTCAGCCATCATAATAGCAGGCAGGGTGAGCTCAGTGTTATTGTGCAGGCTGCCGTTGTCCAGGTGGAGACTGGTTGGCATGACTTGCGAGTAATTCTAAGGGAGAAAAACAAAAAGAAAAAATAAATAAATACAACGATCGAACTCCGGCGAGTAATCTGAGGCTAAATTTCCCTGTCTTTACTCATTCATGGTGAACATACTGTAAATGATGATATGGTGTGGATGTTTTTTCTTTTTTTTCCTCACAGTACATCATGTTGGTGAAGGTAAGATTTAGAGAAACACAGAAGTATGTAGAAGTGGCAAGGCACTGAAGATGGCTATGATGACTTCAATACATTTCTTCAGAAAGGTTAGCAATACAACCCAGAATATTTGTGCAAATTGGCTAATTGTTGTAATACCTGCTGAATTTAAGTTGTATTCAAATGTCTTATATTATGGAGTTTATGAGAGCTAATGGTAATGCCCTATGAAGAAATCAAAAAGTTGACCTAAAATGTCAAAAAAACAAGTAAAGCACATTTCTGGAAATGTGTTTACTTTTTTTCCCATTGCTTTAAATCTAATATCCTTATCAGTCATTCAAAAGCTAGATCTTTCACTTGAGACTGAGCTGCACTTGACAGATGAATCAGGGACAGAAGTCGATGCAGATGTGTTTGAGGAGCTTTTGCAAGCAGGAAACCTTACTGTTAGGGTGTCAACTGAGAAGTCAACAGGTGAGACTCAGACTTGTAAGGAGTGGATTGTCAATAATGAAAATTATTGAGAACTAATTATCTTTTCCTTTTGTGTATACATATTTAAATTCTGTTTACAGTTGTGCTGCAACATGATCTTTCAAACACTTTATCGGAGTCACCCGTCTCAGACACATCTTTGTCAGTGTCTGGAGACTCCCTACTTGTGTCCTCTGATTCATCAGATGCAACAGTGATCGTTCATACAAACGGAGGGAAGAGAACCCACGCTGAACGGGAATCTGCAAAAGAGGTGTTTCAAATACGCACACCGAAAGATATTACACAGTTGAATGCTGGTTTTGTTGTTGGACATAATAATTGCTAATTTGCTTTCTGATTCTTTATCTTTTAGATGGTGAGAGATGCTCTCCAGGCAACACCAGGTGGCCAAATTATTTTGGATGAATATGCTAAGGGAAAAACACTGATGGATAGCACAAGGAGACAGTTGGTAAATCTTCTTGTTGCGGACATGACTGACATTCATGGGTAAGACTTCAATCGTATTTTTACTTCACTTAATATGTTTATATATATATATATATATATATATATATATATATATATATATATAAATCAGCACCTATTTTAGGACATTGCATATTAGTAAAGCAGCTTATTAATTTCTCCTATGAAATAAATGAATATAAAATGGCTAAAACAGGATTAAAAAAACACCTATCAATTTGAGAATGACTAAGACTTAATTAAGCTAACAACAGTAAAATTTATTTTGTATCTTTTAAACACTATAGGTATTGCAGCAATAACTAGAAAAGCACTCGGAGAGTGCAGACCTCCGCCAAGCAGCTCATGTCCCCCCTTATATTGTGATTCACACCAAAACTTTTATTGTTACGTGTCTTTTATTAACGTTTATTTGTGTTTAAACTGGTATGTTCACTGTTCATAATGTTCCTAAAACAAGAAATGCCCTGACCCGCATTTGATCCCAGGACCTTCTGGTTGTGAGGCAACAGTGCTAACCACTACACCACTGTGCCGCCTATTTACACCACTGTGCCGCCAATTGGTTATCTTTCAGCATTGAAAATTCCAACGACACCCTTATTTTTGTGTGTTCTGGATCACAATATCCAGAATTTTGTCCAGATCACCACCAAAATTTAATGGGATCCTCCTGGGGCTGAGACGCACCTCTGGGGAAAATTTCAGGTCAATCCGTCTGTTACTTTCTCCGTAAAGTTGCTAACAGACAAACAAACTCACAAACAAACAAACAAACAAACCAACGCTACCGAAAACATAACCTCCTTGGCAGAGGTAATTAGGGATGTTCCCAGCGGTTAATTTCACTGACGTTTAAACGACCATTTTGAAACCGAATATTTGAATACACGAAAATTAATTCACTTCCAGAAAATAGCCCAAATTGAGCACATGTCAACCTATATGGCCAGGGGCCTGTTCTACAAAGCAAGTTCAACCTAGTGAGGTAGCCTTGGAGCTACCTCGCTCAACTTAGCGCGGTAGCCAGCGGTCTCGCTAAACGGTCTTACGACGCTGGTTATCCACCTCGTAAGTTGATGCAGCTTTGCTATGAGCGCGTGCACGCATGTAAGGTGGAGCCCGCCATATCTGACCAATCGTGAACATGGACCAGTGTGGAGCATCAGAGCAGGCCAGAGAGCGAAGGACCGCAGACTTTACAAATGAGGAGCAGGAGATGATCATGAGAAAGTATGAGGAATTTAAATCTATCATAAACCTCAAAAGCAACATCGTCGCTGCTGCAAAAGCACGGAAGGAATGCTGGCAGAAAATTAATCTTTAATGCCATTATCACCCTGAAATAGCACTGTTCAATATGCGCTTTTAACTAAGGTGACCAGATGTCCCCGATTTCTGGGGACAGTCCCCGAATTGGATGACCTGTCCCCAGCTAAAGCTGTCCCAGATTTAAGCGTTTCATGAATGAGAACAAAAATGTTGCATGTGGGCTAGAACAGCGGTTATTACAGTGGGTAGGAAGCTCAAGTAAGCAGTCCTGAACAACAGTATTTACGGGGGTTATTACAAGGGACGTGCGCTGCTACTAAATAGTACCGAGATGTTGTCTGTGATCACGAAGCCCCTGCAGCCCATGCCCATTCATTTCCAAGATGAATTCATTCATTTGTTCATTCCTATCGTGTTTACATTTTTTGTGTGATATGTAGGCCATATGAGCCTTTCACAAAGGTGGTCATCCAGAAAAGTAAGTGGGTCCATGCGGTCCCTGAAAACTCTCAAGCGTAGGAGTGCTCCTTGGACAATGCGAGCACCGAGGTCTACAGGCTCCTCCAAGAATGGACAAGCCATTTTTAGAGAGAGCTCATTGGTCAGTGGGCGGGGATTTTATACTCGGTGAGTTCAATCTGGAGCAGGTTAGCCGTTCAGTGTATGTTGCCATGGAGACTCGCCTCGCTAAGAAGTGAACCTGCGTCGTAGAACAGGAAACCCCGAACTTACCCTCGAAGTTACCTCGCTAAGCAGTAATCCTGCTTCGTAGAACACGCCCCTGATATCATCTGAAGTAAATATTAAGAGTACGTGAAAGCCATGCTTATAAAATTAAAATATGTTACAGAATCTTATTTTAGCGCTGGAGAATGACATAAAGTACGTGAAAGATCAAAGCAATTTAGCTCCCCTGCGCTCGAGCCAAGCAGCCTGCTGCATCATCGGCCTGCCTCACACCATAAGCACACTTTATCTAAATCAAAATACTCCCAAACTTTGCTCTTTTTTCACACCGACATCGCTCTGGCTGATCGCATGTGTTGATTCACCTTTCATCTTTGAGCATCATCTCTCTATTTCCCAGCCTCCAAGACCCATACTCAGACAATGGATATGTAAGTTTGTAGATGAAAAGCTTGTATATCAATTTATGGAGGGGCAATATGGTCTGAACCTACTCTACAATTTAATGTTCTTAATATTACAGGAACACTTCTATGATCCATGTAGCGGATCTTGCTACTTGGCCTGGAGAATAAAGACTGTTCAGCACAACACTGCTGCTCAGTCCCGCAGATCTTCCACCAGCGCAACCTATCAAGATAGTCCAAAGAGAAAGAGGGAGGTTCTCTGCCCGGATAAGCAGCTGCTTGGTGAGCACTGTCATGAAGCAATATCCTTTTTGAAACATTCAACTGATGAATCAGCAATCAAAGAGAAGATGAGGGCCACTTTTCAGTACCGCCAAACACTGGTTCAAGATCAAAAGTGCTCTTTGACAGTCTTCAATGTCTTCCCACGATTCCTTGACATCACTGGCTTGATGCCATGCATGCCATGGCTTGGTATGAAAGACATCTTATTTTTTTAAGTGAATTGTCACTCATGGTATACAGTTTTAAGTTGCATAAGTGTTCTTCTGTAGATTGACCAAGACTTTGCCATGATGCTTGGAGAGGAAGTGACGGGCAGATTTATTGGCAAAATGGCCTACTTTTTTCAAACCTAGGATCCTGGCAGACTGCGAGAAACTGACTTCTAATGAGCTCATTGAAGACCTCTTGTCTGTGCAGAAAAACTCAGGTGGGTCTGGTCAATTTGTCTCCTTCTCATTAAAATATCTCAATTATTTATGTGAACATGTCTGACTTATACCTCCGCCAAGGAGGTTATGTTTTTCGGTAGCGTTGGTTTGTTTGTTGGTTTGTTTGTTTGTTTGTTTGTTTGTCTGTTAGCAACTTTACGGAGAAAGTAACAGACGGATTGACCTGAAATTTTCACCAGAGGTGCATCTCAGCCCCAGGAGGATCCAATTACATTTTGGTGGTGATCCGGATCACCTTCTGAATCCAGGAATTTTTTGAAGGATTCTTTATCATTGTGAGATAGAATTTTTGCATTTTACTCTTTAAAAATGGCCAGAGTCTTTGGTAAAAAATTACACAAAAGGATCTCAATGAGTTTTATGAGGTGTCAAAGATTGATCCTGATCCAGACAAAATTCCGGATACTGTGTTCCAGAACACACAAAAATAAGGGTGTCATTGGAATTTTCAATGCTAAAAGATAACCAATGGGCAGCACAGTGGTCTAGTGGTTAGCACTGTCGCCTCACAGCCAGAAGGTCCTGGGTTCGAATCCGGGTCAGGGCATTTCTTGTTTTAGGAACATTATGAACAGTGAACATACTAGTTTAAACACAAATAAAAGTTAATAAAAGACACGTAACAGTAAAAGTTTTGGTGTGAATCATAATATAAGGGGGGACATGAGCTGCTTGGCGAGGTCTGCGCTCTCCGAGTGCTTTTCTAGTTTTCCCTGTTTTTCCTCAAGGCTGGGACGGTGACCTGTCAAGCATTCTACTTTTGCTTCACCTGCTTCCCCCTACCTCCAAAGGCCACAAAAAAGAGTGGAAAAATCAGTGCTTGTCAAGCTGTGGACCATATTGTGAGATATCTGCAGGTATGCAAATAATAATGTACTTTCGCAGTTATTCTGATGATCCCACTTCTTGTGTTAAAGCACACTGTTTTATTGACTTGAATGTAGCAGTGCTACATTTCACAATTTTCACATGATTCTTCCTTACTTTTTGTTAAAGATGGGGGCCAGTGCCGAAACCTTCCTATCTGGTGTGGCGCCAGGACAGCCCTTCCTCCTGTGTGTTGGAACGAAGAACATTATTCAAAGATACTTCGTCATCATTCATCACAAGGCCATCCCCTGCAAGGCACAGACATCTTTGGCAGCTTTCAATGAGCTTTTCAAAGCAAGCTTCACCTTCGGTGTCAACTACCATGAATCTCTTTTCAACTTCTATCGTTCATCCAAACCACAGTTTTTAACATTGATGTGGGAAGTGTAAAGGAAAGTCCCAGAGTCAAGGAGCTACGAGCAAGGTTTTTGCAGTTGAAGTGATAAAATATCCTTGGATGTAAATATGTTTCTTTATGTCTGTAAGGCACACCACAAAAGTTCTGAATTGCTTTGTCAGCATTTAAGACTACACCACAGTCTATAACCTGGAGAGACATTACGTTTAAAATGTGGACAGCCGGGATATTGTTTATCATTTTGCACCTATTCAGGTTTCAAGAAGCATCTTGTTCATTTTCATAGAGATGTTGCTTTAACTACTGCTGCAAACAATGTGGACACTCAGGATGAAGTTGGTGAGCCCTCAACTTCACAGGCAATGAGAACAGACTCTCCAGCAACTACCCAGCTCTCTGTTGACGATAATCTTGTGTTAAACGTGTGGTTCTTGGCTTAAATGCCATTCGGTCATGGTGTCTTGTGAGAAATGCTCCTCTTATTTTTGGTTATGTATTGGAAAGAGATAACTGTTACTGGAATCTGCTCCTCCTCTTGATTCAGATTGTGAATGTTGTCTTTTCACCTATTGTAACTAATGGTACTAACCAACTATTTGAAGCACTTGGAAGGTGGTCAGGTTTTAAGTGCTGTTTTTCATGTTAATGCACACTGTGAAGTGTCAACCACTAATTGGGTGAAGAACTACGGAACAGAAAATCAGATTGAAATGTTTGTTTGTACTGTAACAAATATGGAAGTTCCTATTTTGAGAAAGGTCACAAATATTATAATACATGATGAGCAAGCTTTTATTTTAAGTTGCAGAGTGGACACTCTTTATTTTGATGATAATTTCAATGCATACTGCACCAATGAGAGAGCAGATTCATTTTCTGTTCTCCCAATTAAGGAGTTGATATATTACAGACTAGGGCTGCACGATATATCGTTTCAGCATCGCCATCGCGATGTACGTGTGTGCAATAGTCACATCGCAGAGCCTGCGATGTCGGAGGTGAATGAACTCAGTTAATTTCAAGGGTAGTTGACTGAGATACCCTCCATGTGACTCTGCATGTGCTGTGCAGTGATCCACCAATCACCTTCGTTCTTTACTCAGTTGCCAATCAGACTACCCTGCCAGCCATCAATCAAAATCAGAGAGGAGGAAACCATGCCCCTGCACATGGAGTGAGTCGCATGCCGCTACCGGTGTTGAGCTGAGAAACGCGTGTCCGCTGAGAATTACTTTCGGAACATTACTCATCACTGTTAAGCCCAACAAATAACAATTGTATGGGTTTTAAATTGTACATTTCTGTGGACCACTCTACTATAAGCAGTGCGCGTTTTGTGAGGTGCATGCAATTCTCGGATAACGTGCATTTCTCAGCACAACTCCATAAACAACAACAACAACGATCGCAAACTGAGCAACAAACAGAGAAAACCACCGAAGATGAAGACTTGTTGCCAAAAAGAAAAGGAAAGTCAGTAATCTGAAATTATTTCGGTTACAAGAAGGATGCTGTCGACCAAAACATGTGTTCTGTGTTTATCTGTTGCCACAATAACGTCCCAGCACAATAAAAGCTAAAAATATTTCTGAGACAGACAGAAGCCATTCTACTAACATTCACAAAAGGAGGTAAGATCAGAGCAGGTTAACTGTCCTCAAGATTTTAGCAGTGCAGCATAACAATAAGTGCTATTAAGGTCATCTGGTGAAAATTCCTGTATTTTTTAATATCGCAATATATATTGCAGGGTTGAAATTTTTTCTTTATTTTTTTTCCAATATCGTGTAGCCTTATTACAGACCCTATGACAAACAGTTTTCTAATGAGATGTGTGACAAAACATGCATTGTGCCACATTGCCATATTGTTTGACCTGTAGTTCAAAGCCAGTGCTGGTTTTATTTTATTTTTTTGTTTTGTTTTTGGTGGTGTGCTTTTTTTAAAATAAATGTTGATTCAAACTGTAACTTGTGTTGTTTTCTTTTTTATAATTATTAGTAGCCATGCCAGTGACCTCCGGGAAAAGGCCGGATGACAACCATGAACAGTATGGCGACTGCTGGAGAGTCAGCTGACAACTGGAAAGACAGTAACCGGGGCAGAGAGGGCCAGCAACAAAGGGGCCAGCAACTGCTGCTCGTGGGTGCTTGTGGGAGCACCCACAAGCACGCTACGAAAAGCCCTGACAAAGTATACCCCCAGGGGTGCCTGGGGGGGGGTGAGCACCCCAACAGGACTGACAAACAGGCAACGAAGCGGAACAGAAAAATAACTTTGAGTGCAGTCTGTCCATGTGGCAAAGTCTGCAAGAACCCGTGTGGTCTGAAGATCCACCAGACCAAAATAAGATGCTTGACAGGCTTGATGCTTGACAGGGACGCAGGTGGTGCAACGCACAGGTCCAGAACCTGGTGAGACGCAGGAGGTGCCCGGCCAGGAGTCAACCCACAGTGCCTAGACCCTCCACGCCCCACAAGTCCTACCTCGTTCCAAGTATTCCGAACACTGACGGGTTGTGTGGCCTGCAGCCAACAAAGAAAGAGATTGGCTCCAATTTGTTGAAGATCTGGACCTAGTCCTTGACGCTACTGCAAGGGGAGATGCAGAGCATAGATTGCTGTCAATGTTGGCGATGATCATCAACATCGGTGCTGAAAGGTTTGGCATAAAGGACAACAGCCAACCAGACACCCAGGGGAGCCAACCAGATGCCCAGGGGAGCCAAACAGATGGGAGGTAAAGATCAGCCAGCTGCGGCAGGAACTTTAACTACTCAGACGGCAGTTTAAGGCGGCAAGGGAGGAGGAGACGGCCGGGCTGGCAGAGCTCCGCAGCACAACAAGGAAAAGGCTCATCACCCTCCGTCGAGCAGAGTGGCATAGGAGAAGGGGTAGAGAGAGGGCCAGGAGACTTCAGCTCAAATCCCTTTGGCTTCACCAAGAAGATCCTCGGGCAGAAAAGAAGTGGCCACCTTGCCTTCACTGAAGACGAGGTTAACAAGTACCTCAATACCACTTACAGCGACAATGCAAGAGAGGAAGGCCATGCAGAACCCTGATAACTCCGCCAGAACCCACCTTGGCATTTAACACCAAGGAGCCAACTTTGAGAGAAGTTGAGGAGGTTGTCAAGGCAGCTAGGTCCAAGTCAGCACCAGGCCCCAGCGGAGTGCCATATGTGGTCTACAAGAGATGCCCCAGACTCTTGAAGCGACTATGGTCAATCCTCCGGGTCATCTGGAGAAGGGGGAAGGTGGCCCAGCAGTGGAGACATGCAGAGGGAGTCTGGATTCCAAAGGAGGAGAGCTCAACCACCATCGAGCAATTCAGGATCATCTCACTTCTCAGCATCGAGGGCAAGATTTTCTTTAGTATCGTTGCCCGGCGCTTGATGGAGTTCCTACTGAGGAACACATACATCGACACCTCTGTGCAGAAGGGAGGAGTCCCAAAGGTCCCAGGATGCATCGAGCATACAGGAGTTGTCACCCAGCTGATCCAGGAAGCACAAGAAGGCAAAGGAGATCTGGCAGTCCTTTGGCTCGACCTTGCCAACGCCTACGGGTCCATGCCACACAAGCTGGTGGAAATCTCGCTCGACTGACACCACGTTCCAGGCAAGATCAAGGACCTCATACTGGACTATTACAGCTGCTTCAGTTTGAGAGTCACTTCCGGAACAGTAACATCTGCATTCCATCGGCTTGAGAAGGGCATTATCAAAGGATGCACCATTTCTGTGGTACTGTTTTCCTTGGCCATGAATATGCTGGTGAAGTCAGCAGAGGTGGAGTGCAGAGGACTACTCACCAACTCAGGTATGCAACAGCCCCCCATCAGAGCATTTATGGATGATCTGACAGTGACTACAACATCCGTTCCGGGCTGTAGATGGATCCTCCAAGGCCTGGAACATCTCGTCAGCTGGGCCCGGATGAACTTCAAGCCAGTCAAATCCAGGTCCCTGGAGGTGAGAAAGGGGAAGGTCGCAGAGAAGTTTCGCTTCTCAATAGGAAATACCCTGATTCCATCTGTGGGAGAGAAGCCAGTTAAGAGCCTGGGCAAGATCTACGACTGCACCATGAAGGACACCTCAGCACTCCAAGCAACATCAGAGGAGCTGGGAACCTGGCTGACGGCAGTGGACAAGTCGGGGCTACCAGGCAAGCCTGGATTTACCAACATGGCATCCTACCTCGACTTCTCTGGCCACTGCTGGTTTATAATGTGCCTGTGACCACTGTCGAGTGCTTTGAGAGGAAGGTCAGCTCTTTCCTGCGGAAGTGGTTGGGCCTACCACGAAGCCTCAGCAGCATCGCATTGTATGGGAAGAGCAACAAACGTAACCTACCCTTCAGCAGTCTGACAGAGGAGTTTATGGTTACCCGTGCAAGAGAGGTGCTGCTGTATAGGGACTAGTGCTGGACGATAATTCGATAACAATATATATCGATCGATAGACGTGTGGTGCGATAGAAAAAAAACGGGTCGATAAAAAGTTCGATAGAAAAACACAGTTTCCCTTTCTTTTTCATCATAGCCTATCATGTAGCTTTTACTACAGTCATTACTTCCTCCCAACCAATCAGAAACGCAGACCCAGGTACGCTACGGCACCAAGCCCAGCCCCTATCAAACCACAACAGACAGCACGTGTATTAGAAAAAATTATACAGCAAGGAGAAGCGGACATTGGAGGACATTGTCCCGAAAAAAGGTTTCAGTAGTTCACCAGCATGGCAATGTTTTGGTTTTTACAAGTCTGACAAAAAGCGAACAGCGGTCGTTTGCAAAATTTGCAGAGAATTAGTAAAAACCAAGTCTGGTAACACAACCAACTTGTTTTACCATCTAAACCGATCGCACCCGCAGGAGTACGAGCTGTGTCGGCCGCGCCGCGGCTCCACGTCGTCGGAGGAGGAATCCTCTGGAACCGCTGCCAGCACCAGCACAAAGCATGTGAAGCAGACCAAGCTGGACTTCGTTTCTTGCCAAAATACGACAAAGCGTCCGAGCGGCATAAGGACATCACCCATGCAGTAACATGCTCCATAGCGAGGGACATACTGCCAATAACTACCGTTGAAAAGCCTGGCTTCGACCAGCTTCTAGCCACTCTCGACCCGCGATATGAAGTGCCCGGCCGCAAGTATTTCTCAAACACAGCGCTTCAGGCATGAAAATGGGTCAGGGGTTGAAAAGGTGAGAAGGGTGCGGAGGAAATACGTTCCGGTGTTGTGCCGTAGAATGCACCCCTGCATCCCGTCCACTCATTAGCTTCTTAAAGTGGAAGAAAATGAGCTCATATTTTACAAAGACGCGAGTATTTGGATCATGGCTACTAGCAGGGGATGCATTTGGCAGGGGTGCATTCTACGACACAACACCGGCGTGGCTAAGTCCTGCTTCTTGTGCTTAGTTTGTGTATTAAGTCAATCACATGATAATTAAAAAAAATAAATCTCCCGACCCCGGGAGAAATATTTCAGTGTTCAGACACCAGGCTGTGGGCAGTTTCCCACACAGTTAAAACTGGTAGTATGCTATTCCCACCTAAAGCTATTCTGTTTATTTATATATTTGTTTGTTTTGTTTATTTTCATCAAAAGACTATTTAAATATTTATTTATCAGATTTTCTGGTCACTTTAGTCTTTATGTTTGTCAGTATTTACTGACGTCACTCAGTCCACTTAAGTTGATTTCTTTTTTTTTTAAGTTCTTTTTTAAAAAACTTTCAGTTGTGGTAAAATAAAAAAGGTGGTTGAATAAAGGTTTGAATTTGAATTCAGTGCTTGTGTGTTCTTTATTAAAAGTAGGTCATTAAGCAATAGCATAAAACATCCAGGGCTGCAATTAAAATATATGTTAAATAATTATAATAATTATATCGATAATTATCGATATCGATCAATATGATTTATTTTTTATCGATATGCTTTTTTTCTATATCGTCCAGGCCTAATAGGGACTCAAGTGACATCAAAGTCTCCTCAGCTGGCGTAGAAGTGAGGACCGGCAGGAAGTGGTGTGCTCAAGAGGCAGTCCACCAGGCTGAGTCCTGCTTGCGGCACAGTGAGCTGTTGGGAACAGTGGCATCCAGACGGGCAGGACTTGGGAGCAACCCAAGACCTTCATACAACAAGGCCAAGGGGAAGGAAAGGCGTGAGCTGATCCAGGAGGAGGTCTGAGCAGGGGTGGAGGAAGCCCGCTGCAGTAAGACAGTAGGGATGTGGCAGCAAGGGGCGTGGACCCGTTGGGAGTGCAACCCCATCGAGGTCGGATGCAGAGGATTCGCTGGCCAGTCCCTCATCAGGAAACTCAAGATGCTGGGAGTGGGGGGACTGCACAACAGGCGAGCCATCAAGAACATCTGCGATGCAGCAGAGAAGGTGTGGAGATGGCTGTGGATCGAGCGGGGTGATCTGTGGTCACATGCTCTTAAGACACAAGCCGGGACTTGATCACCCCGGCTGGGTCCCCTACGCGAGGGTGTCTGTTGCAAGACCCAAAACACCCAGTGAACCCAGGTGCCAACACTGATGATGTGTCTTAAGTTGCACCATAAGTGTATCTTAGAACTAGTAGTATAACTAGTAGTAGTAGTAGTAGTAGTACTATTTAAGACTCCAATAGTGTTACATTAATTTGAATCTTATTCAGTGTTGAAAAAAACTTGATGAGTGTTAATTTTTACACTTTACACTAGTGTTAAAAAAATGTAACACCAGTGAGTGTTAGATTTCAACTATTGAGAATGTTGTTCCAACTCTATCCAAATGTTAATTGTTTTAACACTTTCAAAAGTGTTATTTTAACTCGATTTAGTGTGGACCAATATCGACACTTTTAAAGTGTTGAATTTAACTCCCTAGGAGTTGAATTAACACTTCTGAATTTGCTATGTACCACTTTTGAGTGCTTGTATGATAAAGCACCACAGAAGAAGATGATATGAAAGGACAATGTTCAGTTCAGGATGCTTTAAAAACTGGGTTGCATGACTTACTCTCCTAAGTGTGTAATGACTACTGGAACAAAATGTGTCCAGGATTTGTCTCACAGTGAAGGCAGGGTGGTCGTCAATTATCCGGGTGGGGGGGCGGTGGAGGGGCGATGGAAGGAGGGCTCAAGGTGCACGAGGTGACAGGCTTGATCAGGGAGACATGAAACGTGGGGTGAATATTGAGGGATGAGGGCAGTTTGAGTCTTACCACAGAGGGGTTAATAATCTTTTGGATCGGGAAGGGACCAATGAAGCGGGGAGACAGCTTGCGGGACTCGGTCTGCAGGGGAAGGTCATGGGATGATAACCAGACCATCTGACCAGGATGATAGTCTGGTGCAGGGGAGCGATGAACGTCAGCCAGGTGTTTGTTGCGCTCGGCTGTGCGGGTGAGTGCGGCCCTGGCGGATCTCCACACCTCCTGTAGGCGCCCAATGTGCTCCCTCACTGACAGGACGGCCATCGGGTGCTCCTGTTCGGGGAACGGGGGGGCTGGTACCCAAAACAGCACATGAAGGGAGACATACCTGTGGCTGAGGAGGTGAGGGGGTTATGGGCGTACTGGATCCATGGGAAGTGTGTACTCCAGGATGCTGGATGATGGGCCACAAAACACCGCAAAGCCGACTCGAGGTTTTGATTGGCCCGCTCTGTATGGCCATTGGTCTGCGGGTGGTAGCCCGAGGAGAGGCTAGCTGCCGTGCCCACTGCCTGGCAGAAAGCTTTCCAGACCTGGGAGGAGAACTAGGGACCACAATCTTACACCATGTCAAGGGGGATACCATAAAGTTGGAACACATGAGACACTAGGAGATTAGCAGTTTCTAGAGCAGAGGGGAGCTTGGGTAACGGGACATAATGCACGAACTTGGAAAACCTGTCTATGATTGTTAGTATGACTGTGTTACCTTCAGAAGGGGGGGAGACCAGTGTCGAAATCTAGAGCTATATGAGACCAAGGGCGTGAGGGCACAGGCAGAGGACACAGCAAGCCAGCCGGAGGTTGGTGGGAGGCTTTGCCTCGGGCACAGATGGAGCAGGCAGCCACAAATGCCCATACATCCCGGACCATCCCCGGCCACCAGAACCACCGCTAAAGGAATTGGAGGGTGCGTTGAAATCCGGGGTGACAGGTGAGTTTAGAGGAGTGCCCCCACTGTAGGATCTGAGAACGTGCAACCTCAGGGAGGAACTTCCTATCAGGAGGGCCAGTTCCAGGGTCCAGGTGCTTCTGCAGGGCCTTGTCCACCACGGTGTCGATCTCCCAAGAGGCGGAGCCGATGATACAGGAGGCAGGGAGGATGGTGTCCAGTTCTCTGGGGTCCGAGGTAGCAGAGGAGTAGATCCGGGATGGGGCATCAGGTTTGAGGTTGTGGGAGCCTGGACGATAGGAGAGGGTGAAGGTGAATCTGTGGAGGAAGAGGGACCAGCGGGCTTGCCTGGAGTTGAGGCGTCGAGCGGAACGGAGGTACTGAAGGTTCTTGAGGTCAGTCCAGATGAGGAGTGGGTGTTGTGCTCCTTCCAGCCAGTGTCTCCATTCTTGGAGTGCCCACACGACAGCCAGCAACTCACAGTCTCCCACGTCATATTTTCGTTCGGTGGGTGAGAATTTCCGGGAGAAGTAGGCGCAAGGAGTGAGATTCTGGGTCTCGGGATCCCCCTGTGAGAGAACAACCTCCACCATGAATTGAAGAGAGGGATCCGGGTGTTTGAGCACAGGGGCAGAGTGGAGGCAATAAGAGTGGCAGTGAGGACTCCAGGTGGAGATTGAAGCTGTGGACCAGTTGATTTGGGGATTGTGGATCTGCAGCCATGGGAGTCCAAGCACAAGGGGTGAATGCGGAGAGGGAAGCAGGAACAACTGGATGTCCTCACAATGGTTTCCTGAAAGGATGAGGGTGAGAGGAGTAGTGCAGTGGGTTATGGTGCCTATAAACCTGCCATCCAGAGCGGTGACCCTACGGGGGGGGCAGGGAGTGCTTCTAGGGGGAGCTGTAGCCACGCCGCCAACCCGGCATGAATGAAGTTGTTGTCCACCCCGGAGTCAATAAGGGTTTGGAGCGACGTGAATCCTTTCCCCCACAGGAGACAGGCAGGTACGGAGATACGTCTGGGAGAGCTGGAGGTAGAGGAGGTGTGGCTGATTTGCATGGGTTCTCGAGCTGAGGGCGCCGGAGCCAGAGGGGCTGAGGGCTGCAGAGGAGACCCGCTGAAAGTGGAGGAGGATGAGGAATCTAAACTATGGGGAGGAGTGTTTAGTTTCTTCTCCCTGCGTCTCTCCCTGAGGTGATTATCCACACGTATGGCTAAAGAAATTAACTCCTCGAGTGAGGATGGCTCGTCACAAGCAGCTAATTCGTCCTTTAACTGTTCGGACAGACAATGAGAAAATACACCCTTTAACTCTAGTTCCCCCCACCCACTCTCGGCTGCCACTGTGCGGAACTCAATAGAGAATTCCGCCACAAACCGAGAGCCCTGGGTGAAGGAAACTCAGTACATTTGGGACCCTCGACAGGATAATCAAACACCTTGCGAAGTTCCTCAGTGAATCTGGCATATGAGGACAACATCGGCGAATCCTTTTTCCAAATGGCAGTGGCCCACTTAGCGGCTTTTCCTCTTAACAGATTGACAGTGTAGGCTATTTTGGATTTATTCTGAGGGGTAACTAATAGGCTGCTGATCAAAGACAAGGGCACAGCGGAGCAGGAAACCTCTGCAGCCCCCAATCTCCCCAGCATATGGCTCTGGAGGAGGGACATAAGGCTTTTTGAAGACAGGAGAGGGTGAAGAGGGGGACATATTCACAGAGGGGGGAGACCCAGATTGCTGCGGGGGAGCCAGGAGAGGAGTTGATCCGCCAGTTGCGCTACTTGAACGGTGAGGCCTTGAAAGGCTTGGTTGAGGCCCTGGAGCGTGTCCTCATGTTGACCAAGGCGAAGTCCGAGCTTTTGGATGGCTTGTTGGTCTCTGTCTGGGTCTGTGGTGTATCTTGTGGACCCAGAAGCAGACATGGAGACAGATAGTAAATTAAAGATGTAATTTTAATGTCCAACTCAGTGGGTAAAGGCACAAGAGAAAGTCCGGTTGGCTGGCTGGCTGTTGTGTGGGCTGGAGACACTGTGGAGAAAACAGAGGAGATGGAAGTGAGTAGGCATACAATGAATCACAGAGCAAAATTACTAGCACTTATCCAAAAAGGAGGCCAGGAGATGCGTCTGTACCACTCAGGAGTTAAGACAATACTCAGGCACTGAGACTGAGGGCTGCTGGCTTCTTAAAGGGCCTTGATTGCAGATGCAGTGCAGGTGTGGAGTCTCACTCAGCCTCAGCGACCGAGGGAAGGGAAAGTGCACTGAAACAACAGTCAAGCCAGACCAGGAACACAAGGAAAACAGGAAGTTAAACCAAAATAAAACAGGAAGAAGAGGCGTCTCACCACAGAAGTTTCTTTATACTGACTGCCCAAGCCCTCTATCTTTTCAACACCTTTCTAAAACAGTAAACCAGATTTGTTTTAGCATGACACTCACTTCTGGTTTGCTCCATGTGCCATTTCTTTAATTTACCTGAACACCTCGAACACAGGTTTTGGCAATTATCTTTTTCTCCTCTGCTGGGCCACACCCATTCCCCAATCCCCACACCAAGGGCCTATTCTACAAAGCAGGATTACTGCTTAACGAGGTAACTTCGAGGGTAGGTTCGGGGTTTCCTGTTCTACGAGGTGGGTTCACTTCTTAGCGAGTCTCCATGGCAACGTACGCTGAACGGCTAACCTGCTCCGGGGCAGGTTAGGTTCCAGATTGAACTCACCGAGTATAAAAACCCCACCCACTGACCAATGAGCTCTCTCTAAAAATGGCTTGTCCGTTCTTGGAGGATCCTATAGACCTCAGTGCTCGCATTGTCCGAGGAGCACTCTGGCACGTGAGAGTTTTCAGGGACCACACAGACCCACTTACTTTTCCGGATGACCACCTTTATGAAAGGCTCATAGCACACAAAAAAATGTAAACATGATAGGAATGAACAAATTAATGAATTCATCTTGGAAATGAATTAGACATGTCTGCTGCATGTTAAAAGCGCATGTTGAACAGTGCTATTTCAGGGTGATAATGACATCAAAGATTTTTTTGCACACTATACCTTTGTATTGAGACTGTCGGCAATTTTTTGCCAGCATTCCTTCCGTGCTTTTGCAGTGGCGACAGTGTTGCTTTTGAGGTTTATGATAGATTTGAATTCCTCATACTTTCTCATGATTGTCTCCTGCTCCTCGTTTGTGAAGTACTCTGGCCTGCTCTGACGCTCCAGACTGGTCCATGTTCTCAATTGGTCAGATGATGCAGGCTCCGCTTTACATGCGTGCACGCGCTCATAGCAAAGCTGGATCCACTTAAGAGGTTGATAACCAACGTGGTAAGACCGTTTAGGGAGACCGCTGGCTAAGCTCCAAGGCTACCTCGCTAGGTTGAACTTGCTTTATAGAATGGGCCCCAGCTCTGCAGCCAATTAGCGTTACACTTTAATTCTGGCAAGCTGCAAAGAAATGCTCACTCAGGCCCAGTTTATATGAACCCGGTTATTTTTAAAAACAGAGACATTAACTATTGTTTGCACCTTTGGTTTAGACACAAATGGAGAACTAGCCACTGAAAACGATGCTTTTTAAAAACTCTGGCCAAAGAGGAGACTTTGGAAACTCTGTTTGCATGTAAATAGAGAAAAACTGTTGCTGTGTCCGAATTGCCCGCTCGCATACTACATGCTACTGCTACGTGCTACTGCTAGATCCTACTCCTACATACTAAACACGTTGGCCCAATTCGGACACACTAGACGAGCGGTGGGGAAAGACGACCCCCGTAGGCAGAGAGTAGGTACTGCGCCCGTTTTAGACTCTGAATGGTAATTGTGCAAGTGATGGATGCTGCTGTATTATATTCCTGCACTGCTTTAGAAATTCACAAAGTAGCTTTTCCATTACTTTTAGCCTTCATTCACTCACGTGGTGATCGTTTGTTCAATGAGATCTGCCTGATTACTGCAGCTGTGCAGTTTAATGATGGAAGTGAGCTTTACCTCTATGATGTCGCCACATGTTTGCTCATAAAATGATTACTTGGGCAAATATGACACCATGACATGACAAAGAGATACAACCGCACATTTTTTTAGGACAGTGTGTGAAGTTACATTAAAATTACATCTGTACTATTGCGGTCCTGCCTCCTGCTGCTGCTGCTGCTGCTGCTCCGCCATGGTGCGCGCTGCAGTGGCCAGCCGGCATTCACAACGCATTTAAATAGGCAGAGCAGCTGGTGGCGCTAGCATCACATGCGCTTCTACAACTTTTAAGAGGACAAAGAAGAAGCCCACGGTGCATGCCCGTAGGCTGCACCGCGACCATCCTACAATGTGGGCGTGTCTAGTATCTGAAGTAGTATCTGAAGTAGCATGCTACTCGCTCCGGTGGCCAATTCGGACATGCTACATACTACTTCGACTACTACTTCGACTACTACTTGGCAATTCGGACGCAGCATGAGATTTAGGAAGCCGATGGTAGATTGGGCACTGGAAAGAAGGAAGTGACGTTGTTGTTGTTACTGGTATGCGGGAATTCTGATTGGCTAACATGGGCTTGAGCTTCTCGCTACACTGCCACCTACAGGTTTGGCATGCTCTTGACGGCATATATACACAGGTTAGTGTAAACAAAAACTTTTCTGAAAATGTAGTGGTGTGCATGCAGTTTTTTTTTTTCTTTCTTTTTTTTGTAAAAGGAAAGGGTGAAATGACTTTGTGGAGTATATCTTTTAACAGGCTACATTTTGTAGTTATTATTGGAGTGACACCTGTGAGTTTATCACCTGATATATCACCTGGCATATCACCTGACAAACATATTCTCCCAATTATGGGGAGGTAATTTAACCTTCAGATTTCTGGTCTGGTTAGCACTCAAACTGACTCAAGCTCCAGCCCTGATGCCTCCTCAGCATCAACCTGCAGCTCAGACTAGAGGAGATGAATGTTGTTTTTCTTATAACTTCCTCATTTCTGCATATAAATTACTCTATGAAGAGTGATGTGGTTCTGAGCCAAACACAAAATAAAAACTATATTCTGCTGCAGCATTTTAATTTTGACCAGTGTAATGTGAGGTGACTGGCTGAACTGCTAAACACACATTTATATTTAAACATGTTGCGAAAATTTTAAAATGTTCACATCATATGAACCAAATGAAGAAATATATCAGCAAGGGACTTTCAGATTGGGCTGCAGCAGAGATATTTCTGAACCACACAGACAAATACAACACTCCAGCGTCACGAACGTAGCTGTCAATGTCCAAAAAAAGCTCCTTTGAGTAAAAACAACACCAAGGGGATCAAGCCAGATTTCCTGTCATCTGCCTATCTTAAAATGAAATGATCAGCCTGATAGTATAAAATAAAAGCAGGCACTGAGAAGTGTCACGGAAACATATACATGTTTCCCTGACTCAGATGGTTTCCTGGCAGTGTTTAATTGGTGCTGCTGGCAGTGGCTGAGGCAGAGAGTGGCAGGGAGGGGCTGTGGCCACTTCACACTGAATCCTGGTCAACCTATTGGGCACCCCTGGCCTGACTACAACCACCTGCGCGATGCAGAGCCTTTCTTGTACCGCCACACAGCAGTGCTGGACACTTTTGTGTGCACACATCTTGAGTCACACCCATTGAATACCGGAGGCAGGGTTGTGGAAATGCAACTGAACAACAGATAATTACAGGTAATTGTGTTTCAATGCTAGAAATCTAACATACAAGAAAAGACAGTAAAAGTATAAGCATTGTCTAGCTCCTTTATGCATCGGTGAAGTTGTACTTAAACTGTTTAGTAAGCTACATAAGGCAAAAAAAAAGATGTCACATTAGTCATTCCAACTTAAGTCTCATTACTTTTTGAATAATTTTTGAATATTTTTGATAACAGGATAATTGACTAGCATATCTATTGGTGTTAGATAACTCCCACAAATAAGATAAATCAAACATAAATATGTTATAGTTTCTAATCTTGGCCTGTCAATGTTACTGTTTGTTTTTTGTTAACTTTGCAAGTACTAGCTACAATGATGGTGGTACTGTTGATCTGCATTTGGCATTGGTGCACTGTATTATGTCAGAGCAGCACAGACATGAAGAGAAAGACAGCAGACATAGCTTCCTTCTTCGGCAAGGGAGCAGTCAAAAAGAAGCCAGCTGAGGCATAGAAAGACAGACAGGGTGAACAGATAGAGGGGACCGATTCAGAGAGTGAGAGAGAAGAGTGCCCAGTAAGTGGAGTTGTCACAAGTCAGCCTCCAGGAATACAAACCCTCTCACACTTGCACTTGGCCATACCGTTACCCTCTTTGACAATGTCCACGAGTGTGTTATGTTCAAAATCAGGTCATGATGACAGTAATTATTATTAATTTTACAAAACCTTTTTTGGAAAATAGTGTCAGTATCAAAATTTAGACGCTCATTCTTTTTCAGTAGTTTCCCTAAGAGCCTAGCAAGGAGACTGTGAGAGTGAGCAGCTAACCCATACCAGTGACCCAAGAGGTCTTCCAGGTAAATACAAAACCCAATTCCATTTAATTTGGGAAATTGTGATAAACGTGAATAAAAACAGAATACAATGATTTGCAAATCCCTTTCAACCTATATTCAATTGAATACACTACAAAGACAAGATATTTAATGTTCAAAATCATCAACTTGATTTTTTTTTTGCATATTATCATTAACTTTAGAAATTCATGGCTGAAACACGTGCCAAAGAAGTTGAAAAAGGTGGAAAAAAATATTGAAAAATTTGAAGAATGCTCATCAAACACCTACTTGGAACATCCCACAGGTGTGCAGGCTAATTGGGAGCAGGTAGGTGCCATGATTGTGTATAAAAGCATCTCCAAAAATTCTCAGTCATACACAAGCAAGGATGGGGCGAGGTTCACCACTTTGTGAACAACTGCATGAGCAAATTGTTGAACAGTTTAAGAACAATGTTTCTCAAAGTACAATTGCAAGGAATTTAGGGATTTCAACATCTATGGTCCATAATATCATCAAAAGGTTCAGAGAATCTGGAGAAATCACTACACTTAAGCGGCATGGCTGGAAACCAACACTGAATGCCCGTGACCTTCAATCCCTCAGGCAGCACTGTATCAAAAACCAACATCAATGTGTAAAGGGTATCACCACATGGGCTCAGTAACCCTCCAGAAAACCACTGTCAGTAAATACAGTTCATCACTGCATCTGTTAAGTGCAAGTTAAAAGATAAGATAAGACAAGATAAGAAGAACTTAATTAATCCCCGAAGGGAAATTCAATTGTCTGTTGTCTCACATAGTATGTCTCTAAAAGTTATCTATCTACACAAGAGTTATAAAGTCCCCTCCAGCCCAAAGAGGAAAAGAATCATCCAGACTGTTATCGATGCAAAGTTCAAATACCAGCATCTGTGATTGTATGGGGGTGCATTAGTGCCCAAGGCATGGGTAACTTGCACATCTGTGAAGGCAACATTAATGCTGAGAGGTACATAAAGATTTTGGAGCAACATATGCTGCCATCCAAGCAAAGTCTTTTTCATGGATGCCCCTGCTTATTTCAGCAAGACAATGCCAAGCCACATTCTGCACGTGTTACAACAGCGTGGCTTCGTAGTAAAAGAGTGTGGGTACTAAACTGGCCTGCTTGCAGTCCAGACCTGTCTCCCATTGAAAATCTGTGGCACATTATGAAGCTTAAAATATGACAGCGGAGACCCCAAACTGTTGAACAACTGAAGCTGTACATCAAGCAAGAATGGGAAAGATTCCACCTTCAAGCTTCAACAATTAGTCTCTGCAGTTTATTGAGTGTTGTTAAAAGGAAAGGTGATGTAACACAGTGGTAAACATGCCCCTGTCCCAACTACTTTGGCACGTGTTACAGCCATGAAATTCTTAATTATTATTTGCCAAAAAAATAAGGTTTATGAGTTTGAACATTAAATATCTTGTCTTTGTAGTGTTCAATTGAATATAGGTTGAACAGGATTTGCAAATCATTGTATTCTGTATTCATTGTATACATCATCACTGATGATGTGTTCAGGAGCATCCTAGAGATGTATTCTACCAATCACTTTGCTGACGAAACCAGTGGCGACCAGGAACAGGCTGGTGGACAACCAAGAACAGATTGGTGACAACTGGAGAGACAGTGGACAGCATGGAGAGACGGCAACCGGGGCGGGGAGGGTTGGCAGCCAGAACCGCATCTTCTGAGAGGAGGAAACCCAAAACAAGCTACAGAACGACTCATGGAAAAATACCCCCAGGGATGCCCGAGAGGGGGGGAGGATGAGCATCCCAACCTGACGGACCTAAGGTTAACGAACAATGGCAACGGACAACCGACTACGAGTATGAAGTGCAGATGTGGGAAGGACTGCAAGAACAGCCGAGGTCTTAAGATTCACCAGACCCGGATGAAGTGTTTGGAGGGAGAGCAAGCGCAACAACGCACGGGTACTCAACCTGGTGAGACGCAGGAAGATCCAGGCCCGGAAATACCACACAGAGCCAGGAACCTCCAAGAGGTGCAACCAATTCCCCAGAACAGACCTCCAGAGAGGGTTTGAGTCAAATGGCCACAGGCCTGCAAGAAGGCAGTCTGGCAGCAGTTCGATGAGGATACTAACTCTGTGCTAGACGCAACAGCGAAGGGCGACGCGGACCGAAGGCTGCAAACGATGACGACAATCATCGTCAGTCTAGCTGTGGAAAGGTTTGGAGCAGTGGAGAAGAGGACAGAAGAAGCACCCTTCACCATGAACCAGAGAGCAGCAAAAATCCACCGGATCCGGCAGGAGCTCAAGTCTCTCAAGACCCAGTACAAGGAGGCAAGCGAGGAGCAACAGCCCCCCCTTGGCAGAGCTGCGAACCATCCTGAGGAAGAGGCTGCTGACTCTCCGCAGAGCTGAACGGCACCGACAGAGGCGGAAGGAAAGGTCCAGGAAGCGAGCATCCTTCATAGCTAACCCCTTTGGCTTCACCAAGCAACTCTTGGGACAGAAGCGAGGAGGGAGATTGGCCTGCTCCAAAGAGGAGATTGATCTGCACATCCAGACCACCTACAGCAACCCTCCCAGGCAGCAGGAGCTGGGCCAGTGCAACACCCTGATACAACCACCTCTGCCCACCAAGGAGTTTGATAGCAAGGAACCGCTCCTGAAAGGGGTACAGGATGTTGTGAAGAGGGCACGATGCAGTTCAGCTCCCAGTCCGAGTGGAGTGCCTTACAAGGTCTACAAGAACTGTCCCCTGTTACTGAAGCGGTTGTGGAAGATCTTGAAAGTCATCTGGAGAAGAGGGAAAGTGGCGCAGCAGTGGCGATTTGCTGAAGGAGTCTGGATCCTAAAGGAAGAAGATTCCAAGACCATCGACCAGTTCAGGATCATTTCCTTGCTGAGTGTCAAAGGGAAGATTTTCTTCAGTATACTAGCAAGGCGGCTAACTGACTTTCGGTCTTGCAACCGCTACATCAACACCTCAGTGCAGAGGGGAGGCATATCCGGAGTACCGGGTTGCCTGGAGCACACAGGAGTGGTGACCCAGCTCATCAGAGAAGCCTGGGAGAACAAGGGAGACCTGGCAGTACTTTGGCTCGACCTGGCTAATGTCTATGGCTCTATCCCACATAAGCTGGTCCACACAACCCTGGAGAGGCATCATGTGCCAAGCCAAGTGACCAAACTCATCATGGACTACTACGACCAGTTCAACATGAGAGTGTCATTAGGGTCCATAACATCAGAGTGGCACAGAGTGGAGGTCGAGATCATCACAGGCTGCACCAGCTCTGTGATCCTTTTTGCTTTGGCAATGAACATGCTTGTGAAGTCCGCCGAAATTCAGTGTCGGGGCCCAAAGACCACAACAGGAGTGCGCCAGCCACCAATCAGGGCGTTCATGGATGACCTGACTATTACCACCGAGTCAGTGCCAGGGAGTAGGTGGATCCTGCAATGACTGGAGGAGCTGTGTGGATGGGCAAGGATGAGGTTCAAGCCTGAAAAATCAAGGTCACTGGTGTTGAAGAGGGGCAAAGTCGTGGACAGGTTCCGCTTCAGCATCGGAGGGGCATCAATCCCAACTGTCTCTGAGAAACCAGTGAAGAGCCTTGGCAAGGTATTTAACAGCAGCCTGAAGGATTCAGCATCAGTTCAGGAAACTTGACAGGAGCTGGAGAGCTGGTTGAGAGCAGTGGACCGGTCTGGGCTTCCCGGGAAGTTCAAGGCTTGGATCTACCAACATGGCATCCTGCCTAGGGTACTTTGGCCTCTGCTCATCTATGAGGTTCCCATCACAATCGTGGAGGGCTTAGAGAGGAAAGTCAGCAGCTTCCTCAGGAGGTGGCTGGGTCTGCCTAGGAGCCTTAGCAGCATTGCTCTGTATGGACGTAACACCAAGCTCCAACTGCCCCTGAGATCACTGGAAGAGGAGTTTAAGGTGACAAGGGCTAGAGAAGTAATGATGTACAAGGACTCCAGCGACCCCAAGAGTGGCCCAGGCAGGGGTTAAAGTGAAAACCGGGAGGAAGTGGAGAGCTGATGAAGCTGTGTCACAGGCAGAGTCTCGGTTACGACACAGAGCCTTGGTTGGAACAGTAACCCGAGGGAGAGCTGGCCTGGGGACCTTTACAACACCACAATATGAGAAAGCCAAGGGGAAGGAGAGACGCAGACTGGTGCAGGAGGAGGTGAGGGCAGAGGTGGAAGAGCGGAGGACCAGCAGAGCTGTCAGCCAGAGGCAGCAGGGCACCTGGACAAGGTGGGAGCAGGCCATTGACCGAAAAGTTACATGGACAGAGCTGTGGCGGACGGAGCCGCAGCGCATTAAGTTCCTTGTCCAGGCAGTTTACGACATCCTGCCTAGCCCATCAAACCTCTCCATCTGGGGCAAGACGGAGTCTCCCAACTGTCCGCAGTGCCCAGGCAGGGGCACGCTGGAGCACATCGTGAGCTGCTGTCCAGTAGCTCTTGGTCAGGGGCCCACGAGAGAAAGAGGACCAAGTACGTGGAGCTGGTCATAGACTGCCGCAAGCAAGGCTGGAAGGCGAAGTGTATGCCCATCGAGGTTGGCTGCAGAGGTTTTGCGGGCCAATCACTCTATAAAACCTTGAGTGCACTGGATATCACCGGGATGGAGAGGAAAAGAGCCATCAAGAACATCGCGGAGGAAGCAGAGAAAGCCTCCAGATGGCTCTGGATCAGGAGAGGTGATCCATGGGGAGTAGCAAATGCCACCTGAACACAAGCGGGGTCTGATCAACCATGGCTGGGTCGCCTGGTCGAGGGTGTCTGATGTTGAGAGACCCGAAACACCTGAGGACCCCAGGTTACATCACTGATGATGTGTTCAGGAGCATCCTAGAGATGTATTCTACCAATTATTTACATTTATCACAATTTCCCAACTTCAATGGAATTGGGGTTTGTATTTTATTCACGTTTGGTTCTCTTGTGTTGCTGTCCTCTTATTTATTCTGTTCATTAAACAAATTATGCAGAAACAGTTATAAACCTTTCTTGTAAATCACCTTTTAAATGTGACACTTCTATTTTTAGATTGTTAGTGAAAGACCTCATCGGCAGACAGACTCAGAGAGTGAGGGAGAGCAGCCCCCAGTACTGCCCGGTGGAACAAGAGGACCTCCAGGGATACTAACACCTACACAGTGGTCTTTGAGAAAGTTGCTGCAGAAAACCATGGAGATTGGAGCATTGATGCATGTGACCTGCTCGCTCAACTTGACCCGCAGTTCATTGGCCTTTTAGTGACATGCACCAAGATTTTTGGTGAAGCAAAATCTCTTCCTGATATTCTGCAGTCTCCCTCTCTTTAATTTTTGTGTTCAGCTGTAGATCTAGTTAAGACCCTTGTGCAAACTTTTCAGGATTACAGAGATTAGTAGTACTTTGAAAGTCTCTGGTGAGAAGTAGTAAATACTGCTGAAAATGGAAATGTGGAGACAGAACCTATTAAGAAAAGACAGTCAAAACAGAGCAAAATGCTAGATGGGCATACTGTCATGTCTTCTGTAGGTGAGCATTCCGAGCAGACCAGGGACTCTTTCCGTTCCAGCATATTCTACCCTGTGCTTGATGGCATGCTTAGTGAACTAAAGAGACGATTCTCAAAACCAAACTGTGCAGTAATGGTGGGGATTAGGCCTTGAATCCAACAAGTGCTTCATTTTGTAGAGAGGAGGCTTTATTTTCATTCGCTTCCATTTATGCATGTAACATAGATGACCTCACACATGAGGTACACCAAATGAAAAGAGTCCTAGAGAGGAAAGTAGCATAGGCGTACAGAAGTGCTCTAACATAGTAGAGCTCACTAATATGACTGAACCTTTTAAAGACATATTCCATGAGCTCCAATTGTGCAAAATTGCCATTGCAATACCAGTAAGCACTGCTTCCTGTAAACAGAGCTTTTCCACACTGAAGCTGGTGAGGACATTCCTGTGTTCCACCATGAATGATGGTAAACTGAGCAGTTTTGATGTTTTGAGTGTTGAGTCCAGGCGAGCAAAGATGGATATCAAAGATTTTGTAAATCGCTTTAGTGCAAACCACAACAATTGCAGAATACAGCTGTTTTGAGATGAATAAAAGATATATTCTCTGTCAGAGAAAATCCTTGCAGTCCTGATTTAAGTTTTTTTTTTTTTTTTGTGATCAACTTTTTTTTCTAAACTAATCAAAAGAGGATTATGGCCACATTGAAAGAAAAAAATAGAATTACAGGAACAAGATTAAAGTCGAAATTAAGAGATTTAAGTTGAAATTTCAAGATTAAAGTTGACATAAATAACACCTAATTCACAAAATTTCGACTTTATTCATGTTGACAATTTTTTTTTTCTCTTCATGTGGCCCTAATCCTTTTTTGTAGATTTAATAGTTTTAAGAGAAAGTTGCACCCAAGGGTTTCAAAGTATTTTACTTTTGTAAGTACTTTGTAATATAATTTTAAACATTTCATATGGATTTTATATTGTAATTTGTAACTAACTTGATTTAAATTTTCATACTCTAGTCTACTGGATACATTGTGCAGGTGATTGTAACACAACATAACTTAAAGTGTATGCTGTCTGATTGACTTGTGTGTCTATAATACCAGAGATTTAAAACATGACCTGAGAACTTGTTTTTTATAACTTTAATAAAAACAGCTGTTTTCTGTTTTGCTGTATTATGGAGGTGTGTAGTTTACAGTAGGTAACCTAAATATCGCTATATTTTACAGTGGTACATTGCCACTCCAAAATGAACACATAACCATCCTGGCCACCCCACATAAAATTTCCTGGCTCTGCCATTGCCACACATACCCCCGTCACATTAAGACTTTCTCTCTGCATCTTCCCAACTACATCTGCTCTATCTAAGCTTTTTCTGCTCTGCTCCCTCCCTCTATCCTATCTCCTCCTGTCCTCTGGCCCCTTACAGCACCTCCTTATCACCCCCTGCTGAATGAATATGCTGCTGGCTCATTTGCGAACAATCAGTGTCATCAGTACACAAAAGAGCATGCAAAGCTCCTTTGCTCCTTTCGACAAAGTTTTCAGATGAGGCAATTACTGAAGAGGAGATTGGATCCAGGCCAAGATGTATAGCCACAATGAACAGAGGGAGAGATATAGAGTGGGAACGACAGACAAGACAAGGGTGGAGAAGAATGAACATTGGAGTGAGAGAGGAGGCAGTTGAAGTGAGGATCTCCTGATTTTCATGAATATTTCTCCTGAACAATAGAGGGAATCAAATATTCATGGCACAGGTAGATGTCTGGTGCTTGGATGCCCTGCCCTCTCTCTGTAATCAGCCTCCTGATAGTTTTGAAATAAATAAACAACACTGCAGTCATTATGGCCACTTCCTGTTTGTACAGAGATCACATCCTCATCCAGATGTGGCTGCTCACACCAGGGGCTCTATTTTCGTGTACGCCGGTGAGGCGGCGGAGGGTGGCGGAGCCCACGCAGTTGTATTTTCATCTGGCGGAGCCCGGCGTACAGCCAGTTTGGTATTTTCGTGGACTGAGGCGCACGGAGCAAACCAAGATCCGCCAAGCTGGGCGTGGTGGCGTGGCAGGGGGAGGTGTCGACAGAATCAGCGGGCGCAGTGACATTTTCGTGCTCGCCAGTGGCATGTAAAGTGCGCTGAAAGCTCCCCGATTCAAACCTGGTCAGTTTTCAGCGCAGGCGGAGCGCAGCTGGTCTAGTGGTATTTTGGTAGACCGGCGGCGTATCTGCATACATCACCGATGCCTCACAGGCAGGTTTCCACAGTGTCAGGCACATTTCAGTGCAATAAATAATCAACAACAACTATTAATCTGAGTTAGCACATACATTTAGATCTATATAGATATATTCTGATCTATATCTGATCTGATGAGCGCGTTTGGCACACGTTTGGACACACAACCTGACCAAATCAACACAGCTAAAACCGCATTAAATTAAATATCTAGTAAATAGATATATAGATATATTCTGATCTATATCTGATCTGATGAGCGCGTTTGGCACACGTTTGGACACACAACCTGACCAAATCAACACAGCTAAAACCGCATTAAATTAAATATCTAGTAAATAGATATATAGATATATTCTGATCTATATCTGATCTGATGAGCGCCTTTGGCACGCATTTGGACACACAACCTAACCGAATCAACACAGCTGAAACTGCATTAAATCAAATATCTAGTAAATAAACACACATGATGAAGTTAACAAGCTATTTAATTTGTCTCCCTCCTTTTCTTTCTTTCTCTTCCTCTTATTTCTCGCGCAGCTCGACCTGGACATGTCTCGTGTCCTCTCCCTGTCCTGCTGCTGCTGCAGCGGCTGAACAGATGATTTGTTTCAGTGCTCAGATGAGTTATTTACTTTAAGCCGACATACGAATATTATAATATTCAGTTTTGTGAGCCAAATTTATTTTATATGCCATCATCTATGAAAGAAAGTGCCAGGCCACGGAGCGCGATGCAACATTTACGCACAGATGGTTCCGATTTTAATGCCATTTTTGGAGTTTATGTTGTGATCTGTGCACACAACCCACCTTTCTCACGTGAGGTTTGAATATATGCAACTTTATGCGATTGTCTTTATTTGTGGAAAAGGGTGTTTGTCTTACCAGTGGGTCCAACATAACACACACCAAATCCATCTGTGCTCATATGAGAGAGTGTGGAGGACGCCCAATGCAGCGCTTACAGTGACACTTGTTGAGGATCTGCCTTCTGTCGCCATCATGTGGCATTACTGTCTTCAGACATCTCTTGATCTCTTTGACTACTTCACTAAAATTGGAATTCGCCTCGCCAGTGACGGATTTAAAGGCAAGGAGAGCAGCTTATGTGATCAGTGAAAACAGGTCTCGGCTGTGTTAAACCCACTCCACGCCCTCTCTGCTCCCTTGCTACGACTTACGCCGCTGGGAGGAGCTGAGTTAGGGAGGGGTGATACTTAAGCCAGGCTGCGCCGCTCACAAAAATACCAAATTGTGCTTGGGAACGCCTTGTCAGCGCAGCGGACCTGACTTACGCCACACCTGCACCTGCACGTTTCCGGCGAGGCACGAAAATAGAGCCCCAGGATTTTAACAATGCCTCTGTACTAACTCTGGTTTCTTGTCTGGAGAACTGCACAGACTTGGCTTTGATGGAATTAAATTAACAAAAGGACAACACAATAAAGGATGATTTTGGAACAGCTTGTCTCCGTCTGGAGTCAGAACCATCTGAAGCCAAGCCTGCTTAGACTATGAGACTCAGAGCTGAGCTGCAAGGAAACCAAGCTAATAAGAAGAAACAGGAAAAACTGATTAAAACAACCTTGAGAGTGTTCTTTTCTCCATGACCCAAGTGAATTGACAGCCTTTTCTGATGACAGGAAAACAGAGAACCACCTCACTTGAAATCAGTGGTAGACAGTAATAAAGTAATTTTATAAAGCACATTTCTTCAGCAACTGTATTTGTGTCTTATTTATGGGAAAATGTATCAGCTTTACTCCAGAATACCCAATTGTAAAAAATATTTTCATTACTCACCACTTGTACCCTGATCAGCTTGTGAATTCCCTTTTCTGAAATCCATTTCATTTAATTGTGTAAGATAGTTCTGAGTGTAGTTTGTTAAGGTGGTGTCCCTATTCCTGTATGTCCTGTCCATGGTTGGATGTAGAGAAAATGCTATAGAAAAAACAAAAGCACTATTTTCCCTTGAGTTTGTGTGCTTGAAACAGAGTTGTACTAGGGAAAAGTAATGTGCTGCTAACAGCTAAATATGGGTTTGTACAGCTGTTTTAGTGTGGAAAATAGCATCTGCACACCGCACTGCTCCAAACAGCCATCCTTTGGCCTGGCCACACTTCTATGTCATGCTACACAGATGCACTTGACATTTAGGGCTAAAAAAAAATTTTTTACTTTTGCGCCCTGAACTGACTCTTTCCCACAAACCCCGTGCAGAGAGAGTTGCTTATTTTCATGATTTTGACAACTTATTTTAATTAATTGGGTTTTTTTATCATTCACATTTGGCTGTGTGGTCAAAAACCATTTTTTCTATTGAGGCTATTTTTAATGTTTTCTCATTGGGGGCATATCTGTCAAAAAAGTCTTGCTCATCACTTTCTTGAGATCTTCTCTCTTTCTTCTGTTTACCAGAAACAAGAGCCCTAAAGACATCAGGTTGGGAACTACAGTTCCAGGTTGTTCAAAGAGCAAAGGAAAGATCAAATCAGAGTTTACAAAGACACCCTTTGATCCTGACTTGCCTTTCATCCAGGACTTAAAGGTCCAGGTTGATGGACATGTAACATCATTCCAAACAGTGTATACCTCAGACATAAACTGATTAAACTCCTACCCTCTGGTGATTCAGATAAAAACATCTACTCTGTTTGGGAAATTATTTTATTTTAAATCATTCACCTCCTATCCAGTCCCTATTATCACAGGTGTGCCCATGGTGCCCCCCCCCCCCCCCGGTCACATCTTCTGCAAACATCATATTCATTCATTCATATTCAACCCTACACCGATGACACCCAGCTTTACCTCCTTACCAAACCCGACTCCTCAATTCAAATAAAACAGAAATAAGACTGCTCTCCTTTTAATTGGCTCAAAATCTACATTAAAGAAACTCCATATCTTATCTATCCTCATCGATAACTCATCCATTTCCACATCCCTTCAGGTTAAGAGTCTGTGCGTCATCAAGGCACATCATATCTAAAGGTAGCAGTGGTTGCTTGGTGAACTGCATGCATACAACTGGCTGGTTCTGCATCTACAGGGGGGTTTATTTACTTCAGCAGATGTTCTGTGCGATCGGAGTTAATGCACTTTCTGACAGGCCCTGACTGAAGAAAACAAACACATGTTCTTTATTCTGAGAAATAAACAGCCTCCTGTGCCTGATGGCATCAAACAAGCTTGGGAACATCTCAGTGAAAGCTATCAGGGGCATATTCAAACTGTATACTGAGCTCCTAAAACATCATGATAGAAAACTAGTAGAAATATTATTTAATATTACCATCCAGGACAAGTGTTCCTAGTGTCTCTGTCCCTGTGTCCACACATATTACACATCAAGGTTAAACGCTACGCCTCTCCCCTCCATCCTTTTTCAGTCTATCCCTCGGTGCTCAGGCGGAACATCTTCAATCACCCCCTCCAGGATTACATCATCAATAAGACATTAGCATCTTTATGTTTCATCTCGCCCTTCATCTGACTCCTTCTATTCTCTCTCTCTCTCTCTCTCTCTCTCTCTCTTACACACACACACACCCACATTTTGATGTAAGCTCCTTAGAGGTCTGCTGTTAAGACACATTGAATAAATAAGCAGAGAGCATAATTTCTAACCCTCCTTATTTCCATGCAAATGTGGTGTGAAGGATCATCCTCATATACTGGTATGTTCCAGGTCCAGATGGCATCAGCTCCAGGCTTCTCAGATCCCGGACGGAGCACTTTTACATCATAAGCCTGAAGCTGGGGAGGGTGCCACAGGAAGACCTGGAAGACCTCCTGCATGGTACTGGTGCCAAAGATCCCCTACCCCAAGGACTTCAACCTCTACAGGCTGGTGGCATTGCATCTGCTGAAGACGCTGGAGAGGTTGGTCTTGTGTCATCTGAACCCCCCAGTGAGCTCATTAATGGATCTGCTGCTTCTGAGGGATGGCTGCTGGATTATCTGACCAACTGGCCACACTTTGTGAGGGCTTGTGTCTGTGCGTCTTACACTGTCATTTGCAGTACAGTGGACCACCAGGGGGCAGTTTTGGCTCCCTCCCTTTTACAGAAAACGTAAAATAGCCAATAGTGACAAGAGGGGGTGCAGAGAACTGAACCGGAATGTCAGCAGAACTTCCTCCAGATCAACACTAGAAAAACCAAGAAGAGGTGGTAGATTTCTGCAGATGCAGACCCACCCCTTCTGGTGAACATTTGTGGGAAGGACATTGAGGTTGTGGAATCTTACAAGTACCTGGATGTTCCCCTGAACAATACACTGGACTGACAACACTAACTCACGCTACCAAAGTGGACTCCACTTCCTGAGGAAACTGAGGTTGGGGTGCAGTCCTAAGGTCCATTTAGGACTCTGTAGTGGCCTCAGCCATCTTCTAAGAAGTGGTCTGCTGGAGCAGTAGCATCACAGCTGCAGGACCAGACTGAACAAACTGGGCACTGAGCAGCTCCTTCAGTGACAGGCTTCTTCATCCGCAGTGTGATAGATATTACAAGTCCTTCCTTCCTGCTGCAGTCAGACTGTTTATCCAGACCTGCTCCCGGTAGTCCAGGTTTCTTTTAGCACAACTGTCAGCGAATAACTCAATGCTAACTCAATGCTACCTTGAAAATGCTACATTGCGTTTCCTAGCAACATGGGTCCGAAAAAGACACTGACGGCAGAGGAGGGTGACGACATTAAGAACTCTCTGGACTTCTTGTCTGAGGAGATTTCAATTGTGAAATTACAGCAGAAATCTATCCTGGACCTGGTGGAGGAGGTGAAGGCTCTCCGGACCCAGAACGCCAAAAAGGACCAGCGTCTGGTGCACCTGGAAAGACAGTGGCGGAGCTGGAGAAGTACACCAGGGCCAATGATGTGATTGTGACCGGGCTCTGTAACAAACCCTGGCCATACCCCAGCGTGGGGACCAGTGACCATGGGGGGGAGCCTGGTGAGCAGGTGGCTGCCTTCCTACAATCAAAAGGAATTGAAATGGACTGGAACAACATTGAAGCATGCCACCCTCTGCCCTGAAGAGTAGACAGTGACAAACGAACAGTAATCATGAGATTTGTCAACAGAAAACACAAAACCGCACTGTTAAAACAGGGAAGGAAATTGAAGGGATCACACATATTCATGAATGAGCATCTGACCAAACCAAACGCTGACATCACCAGAAAAGCATGCATCATGAAAAAACAAAGAAAAATTCAGTACACATGGACATCAAACTGTAAAGTATTCATTAAATTGAACGGGACACCAGAACAAGCCAAAGTTCTGATCATCAGGCACATCAAGGAACTGGACAAATGAAAGTACAAATGATCATCACAATCTGGACTGTAAGGTATGATGTCTCATACACAATACACCACCATGACACAATCTAAAAGATCTCATCCATCGACAACTGGAGACAATAGGGATATACCTCAATGGATTGCTGATCATGAAGAACTAGAACTGAGAACATTTCAATTCACTGACCGTTATCTACTGGATTTGGAGCATGATATAGACCCAGACAATAACTTCTTAACAGAACATGAACAACAATTGCTGCTATTACACAGAAGAACACTACAACCAGACCATCAAAATGGACAATAAATTGTCAATAATCCATTTCAATAGCAGAACTCTGTATGCAAACTTCAATAACAAAAAGGAATATTTAAGTCGATTTAAAAAACCATTCAAAATAATTGCAATATCAGAGACTTTGATCAAGGCAGCCAAAGGGATGAATTTTGAACTGGATGGATATGAATTTAACTGGGTTAGCAGAAAGCACAAGATTGATAACTGTGATTGATAACTTATTAAAATATATAACAATTGAAATATGTGAGGAAAAAAAGAAAAATGTAATAATCGGCTGTATATACAGAGCACCAGGCTCTAGTATTGAAGAATTCAAGGATTGGATAGGGAAAATGTTATCAAAAACTAATCAAAAGGTGGTTTTAATCTGTGGTGACTTGTATATTGATCTGCTCAATCCAAATAAACATTAAATGACAGACAAATTTATCAACACAATGTACAGCATGAAACTATATCCAAAAATCACCAGACCTAGTAGAATCACATCCCACTATGCTACTTTAATCGATGATATATTTACTAATGACATTAAAAATAATGCAATGAGTGGACTATTAATCAATGACATCAGTGACCACCTGCCAGTTTTTACAGTTTATAACAGCAACTACCAGAGAAATCATCCAGAGGAAAAAACGAAATAAAGACGAGTGAGGACAGAGGAAACAATGAAGGATGATCTACTGGCACTAAATTGGGAAAAGGTATATAATGAAAGTGATGTTGATTGTGCATATGAAAACTTTTTAAGAATATTCACATCATTATATGATTAAAAATTGTCCAATAAAACAATACAACAGGAAGCAAAAATATAAAGATTCTCCCTGGTATAAAGGATTACAAAATGCCTGTAAAAAGAAAAACACATTACAAAGAGAATTTATACAAAGAAGGACTAAAGGGGCAGAAAATAAATATAAAAAATATAAAAATAAATTAACCAATATTATAATGTTATGTAGGAAGGAAGGCCCCCGCCTTGGTCTGCTGCCCAATCTGTCTAGCACCGGACCCTTCAAGTTCCTCCTGTGGGTGGTGGGTCCACAGGAAAGGGTGCCCATGTGGCTCATTCGGGCTGAGCCCGCCCGGGCCCCATGGGTGCAGGCCCGACCACCAGGCGCTTGCCAGCGAGCCCCAACCCCGGGCCTGGCTCTAGGGTGGGGCCCCGGTGTCCCTCCGGCCGTAAGTCGGACTCGTTTCCAGTAAGGGTTGGACTCCGCCAGGGCTGCCCTTTGTCACCGGTTCTGTTCATAACCTTAATGGACAGAATTTCTAGGCGCAGCCGGGAGGTGGAGGGTGTCCAGTTTGGCAGGCAGCGGATCGCGTCGCTGCTTTTTGCGGATGATGTGGTGCTTCTAGCTTCGTCGAGCAGTGACCTTCAGCTCTTGTTGGGGCGGTTCGCAGCCGAATGTGAAGCGACTGGGATGTGGAGGGATTACATCTCTCGCCTGGCCTGGGAGCGCCTGGGAATCTCTCCGGAGGACCTGGTGGAAGTGGGATCTACATGAACTGCTGTGGAGGATCAGTACTCAAATGTGCAGACTGAAAAAATGTGGTTTGACAGAAACAAATTATCATTAAATTTAGGTAAAAACCAAATTAATGCTATTTGGCACTCATAATAGAAATACACAAGTACAGATACAAGTAGACATGGTGAAGTGAAAGAGTATATGAAAACAAGTTTCTTGGGGTGATAATCGATGATAAAATTGACTGGAAGTCTCATATAAAACATGTACAAAGTAAACTGTTAAGAAGCATTTCAGTCCTGAGCAAAACAAAATACATTCTGGACCACAAACTTCACTACATATTCCCTACTGTTCACAGATTTTACCATATTTACACTACTGTGCAGAGGTTTGGGGAAATACTTTCAAATGTACAATACAATCACTATCTGTACTACAGAAAAGAGCCATAAGAATAATTCATGATACCGCTTATAGAGGTCACACAAATTCAATATTCTTAAAATCAAAAGCACTAAAATTCACTGACCTGGTTCACTTTCAAACAGCACACATCATATACAAAGCAATAAACAATGTACTGCCTGGAAACATAAAAAAAAAAAAGACATCAGCAGGTATGTACAACATTAAAAAGTTTTTGTGTTTCTGTTTGTGGAGTTACGTTGTGGAACAGATTAGGTATGGAGCTCAAGCAATGTCCAAACATGACCCAGTTTAAAAAGCAGTACAAAAACATGGTTCTCAACAGGTACAGGGAGGAAGAAGGGCATTAATTGTTGGGTGTTTTCTCAAATGATTAATGTACTTATTTATTCTATTTTTGCTGCATTTTTTTTAAATTTTGTTAATATAATTTAATTTTGCTGGAGATTGACTGTTATTACTGAGTAAAGGAGAAGGTTTAGGTTTTTTAAAAAGCATAATGCTTCAACCTACTCCTTTTCGGACATGTTGGGTTTGCATTATCATTATTAGTTTTTTTTTTATCTTTATTTTTTATTGTTATTATTTTATTTTACTTTGTTGTTACTGTTCTGATTGTTTTGACTGTTCTCACTCGTTATGTTTGTTTTCACTTTCAAGTATAATAATTATAATCATTCAAATGATGCGCTTGAACCAAGAGGTTGCTGCAAGTCTTGTCTCTCCATATTATCTGTAATTTTTGCTAGATTTTTTTCATATGTTTGTTGGCTGCTGATGGATACTAATGCTGGGCGAAGAGTTTACTCAAGAGAAGAGCTCCTTTCATTGAGTAAAAGCAAATCTGGAGAACAGCATACAATTCTAGAACACATCAGGAGGTGTTATCGTGGTTGCCATGCTGGTGCAAAGGTGAAGGCAAAGCTGAATGCTAGGAGGTGGCGATATAAACCCTTTCTTCCATCAATCATCATGGGAAACGTCAAGTCTCTGCCCAACAAAAGCGATGAGCTGGAGATATTAGTGAAGACTGAGAAAGCAGAGGTGCGTCTCAGTCTTCTGGATCAAGGAATTTTTTGAAGGATTCTTTATCAATGTGAGAGGGCAAATTTTGGAATTTTTGCATTTAACTCTATAAAAATGGCCAGAGTCTTTAGTAAAAAAAATACACAAAAGGATCTCAATGAGTTTTACGAGGTGTCAAAGTTTGATCCTGATCCAGACAAAATTCCGGTTACTGTGATCCAGAACACACAAAAATAAGGGTATCGTTGGAATTTTCAATGGTGAAAGATAACCACTGAAGATACAAGGAAGTGTACGCTTACAAATATTGCATAATAAATCATGCATTTATGTATCTAATATGAGCTTTGTTGTTTTAGGAACATTATGAACAGTGAACATACCAGTTTAAACACAATGTGTGGTGTGAATCACAATATAAGGGGGGACATGAGATGCTTGGTCCCAGACCATATGCATGAGAGTCCCTGGCTTATTCTGTGAACATAAAGTACATACTGAGCAATCCAGGACCTTCATATGGTGGAGCTTGCAGGTTCTAAGATAAGTTCTGTGCACAAATTGATAATGAATAAGTTGGTGATCTGGGTTCCTGGAAAATGAAATAATGTTAGTCCATACATCATTCCAGTCAAAATTTGGATCCCAGTCTGATATGTCCCTACCCCATATTGCATCTAAACTTATAGGCTTGTATGATTTCTTTAAAATATACTGATATATAGCAGAGACCACACTACTTGTTTTTAATTTATCTATGAACTCAGTCAAGCGATGTTCCAATAACTTGGCATCACTTTGTAATCCTTGTGCCTTCAGTGTGGCTCTGATCTGTAAGTAAAAAAAAGGGTGTGCTCTGTAAATTAAAACTAGATTTAATGTGTTGAAATGTGTGCAGGCCATTTCCATCATAGATCTCACTAAGGAAATGTATCCCTCAATCTCTGCATTGTGGGAATTAAATGGGTTTACCCCCAATTTGTAAATTGAAATTATTAAAGATCAGGGTGTTTAAATGCCATTGCCTTGTAATATTACATAGCTTTTCCACACAATGCCAAGTTGAGATCAAGTGAAATATAATTGGGCCAAATTTTAACTTGCATATTTTGGTTGGTACGTTAGATAAAAGGACTTCTCTGAGAGACCAAGGATGCACTATATTTTCTTCTAATGGGTGCCATGAGATATTGGCTGTGGGATTAAACCAAGCGGTGAGAAAGCGAAGGGTAAAAGCCCAAGAGTAAAACTTAAAATTGGGCAAAGACAACCCTCTGTCCCGTCTGTTTCGCTGAACAGTTGTAGTTTTCAGACAAGGTCTCTTGCCCCTCCAAATAAATCTGTTGATATCTTTATGTAATTTTTCCCACCTCCCCGCTGGGTGAGCAAGTGGTATCATAGAATTTATAAAATTAACTCTCGGTAGCACATTCATCTTGATAATAGCTATGTGAGCCTGCAGTAGATATGGTAGAATCTTCCATCCGTCCAAATCATATGTGATTTTCTTAAATACAGCTACAAAGTTGTTCTTTACAATAGATTCGAGAGAAGCATATATTTCTATCCCAAGGTATGTGAAATGCTGGACTACCGGTAATGGGAAGGGTATATTGGTCACTACATAAGCTTTATTTGTTGATAGTGGTAGCAGCGCTGATTTCTGCCAGTTGATCTTAAAACCAGATATACTACCAAAGAAATCAAAGATAGAAATCAATGGAGGGATGGAATTAGTTATATCCTCCTGAAACATTAATATATCGTCAGTGTATAAAGACATAGAATGTTGGGTATTGTGAATCGAGATTGGATGGATACTCTCTGCTCGGTGCATTGCTTGGGCCAGTGGCTGAAGTGACAGAGCAAACAGAAGTAGACTTGCCCTGTCTTGAAGACCTGGAGACATCAAATAAAGAAAAGTAATTTTTCCCTGTCAGAACCATTGCAGAGGGGTCAGTATATAATACTTAAATCATTGATAGTCCTCCCTCTCACGTCTCCAGTTAGTACAGAATGCAGCCGCCCGGCTCTTAACTGGAGTACGTAAGAGGGAGCACATAACTCCCATCCTGGCCTCCCTTACCTGTGCATTTTAGAGTTAATTTTAAGATTCTTTTATTTGTTTTTAAATCTTTAAATGGTCTGGCTCCATCTTACCTCTCTGAGCTTCTCCACCCCTACACCCCTGCTCGGTGCCTCAGGTCAGCTGATCAGCTGCTCCTGGAGGTACCGAGGTCCAAACTGAAGCTCAGAGGGGATAGATCTTTTTCTGTTGTGGCCCCAAAATTACAGAACGAGCTACCCCTCCAAATCAGACAAGCCCCCACACTGTCCATTTTTAAAACTCGTCTTAAAACCCATTTTTATTCATTGGCTTTCAACCCTGTATGAGACTCGGCTCCTGTTTTAGTGTTTTATGGTTTGTTTTTAGTTATTTGTTTCTA